>OY728148.1:695915985-697175164 GCA_963277665.1 Viscum album
GTACTCTATATAGGCTTGGGTCCCTAGACAAACTTCTTGGTTGGGTACTCATATAAACTATCAATCCCTAATAAATATTATGTATAAACCATACATGGTGTGTACTTCTAAAATAATTTCTTCCCTGAAAATTATGGAAACACAATGTCTATTCCTGAATCTACCTGTCATGTGATTGGGAATCACAAATCAGAACCCCCCCAATCTCTTGAAGATCCCAATTTTCCCAAAAATGAAATAGATTGAACCTTAATGTGTCCTAAGAAAGAATAATAATGGTTTAAAACATGAAAACTAAAAAATAGAGATCTACAGAAAAAACAAAAAATGAGCTATAGTATGGGTTGAATCCACCAAGTCATTGCCCATTTGCGGTTCTTTGACCAATGCATGATGATCTAGCTCAACTAAATCAACATGGATGTACCACTATTCATCTCCATCCCATTCAATATATCAATATAAACCTCCAAAATTATATTTTTTTATAGATAATGAGGTCACATGTGGCTATAAATGAGAAACTAATGAAGAGGAAAATAAAATAGGAAAGAAAAAAGAATGAAAAATAAAAATAAAAAATTTTACCCCATCCCAGCCCAGATGCCCAACATAAGGTTACATCCTACCTTGGAAAATTTCCCCATTATAGAATCAATAATGTATTTGGAAACTAAATCCAATGCTTCTTTCAAAATATATGTTTGAATGGAAATGCATGAATAAGTTAATATTTAATTAATGACTAGTTAATTAAAAATAATTCTACAAAATTGGAAGGGATCAAAATTTAACCGAAATCATATCCTAGGGTGAACACCCTATTTTGGGACAAATATAATTTTCATAAAACTTATCTGAGATAATATTAAAGGGTAAAAGGCCATTTCATCGAATATAATCAACCCAAGGAAAAAAATTAAATTTCTTCTCAAAATTCCAATTTGACAAAACATGGGTCCTTTCAAAAACCATTTATCAAAACCTAGGAAACGAAACATAATAAATGCTGATATTTGATGCTCAATAAAGGGAAAATGGAGACATAGATTATCATATAATAATAACATAAGAAAAAGTGTATACTAACTTGATATAATTATATAAAAATCATACCATGTATAACATAGATCTCAATCTTGATTCACAGGGTAGATCAAGAAATTTATCAGAAATGATTCATAAAGGAATCAATGAACATGAACTATGTGAGCATAACATTTGAATTATACAATTATTTTTGGAATACATAATATCATATAATATCATTTCAACAGTAATCAAGCCTCTTTGACAAGGCTATCATATATAATTGGGTCTACTCCTTAAACAATCTTAGTATCCATGGATCACATCCAAGAATATCATATTTTAAAAATACCCTCTATAAATAAGGATCACAAACCATTCCAGTGAAATTTATCTCATATTATATCAATATTTACCCATATAATTTAAGGGATATATAGGTCCCAAAAATGACATTAATAAAATTATACATTTTCGTTTCACATGTCTATAAAACATTTATTATCTTAGAACCCATAAAAATAGGATTCTTTAACATTTAATTATAGAAATATAAATAAAAAATGGGTTTCATAAACATTTCACCATTTAATAATAACATAACATGTGGAAAAGGTGAGGGTTTCCTAAAAATATTGTTATAATTAAAAAACCATCCAATGGAAGAACAAGGATGGTATACTTGGATCATATACTCAAATAATCATAATCAATATTAACTGTTGTAGATATTGAAGAATCCAAATACAATTAAATCATTTTTTTAAAATAACACTACCATTTTAAAATCACATATTCAAATTCACAAAATTTCCAAAATATTATGAAAAATATTAATGTGGAATATAACAATTGAAACATGTAAATGAAGCTTTAAAATATTTATCATCTATTACTATGGGAATTTTTTTTCATTCCATATAAGTTAAAAAACATTTCATTCTCCGTTTTTCAAAAAAATCATAACATAAATAATTTCGAAAAATACATGAAGGTTATTTTCAATCAATTTGGTAAAAATTAAAAATGCAAGATAATTAATTTAAAATTAATAGAATAATAGTAAAAATCGTTTTTATATTTTTTAAAGAACATTTATCAATAAAAGAAAGGATTTTTAACTGAAGAGAAAAATGAAGTTGATTTTCCTTAAAAACATTTTTTGGTCTCTTGATTAAATAAGTTTATTAAAAAGAAAGAAAAAAAGTTATTTTCATGAAATATCATTTGAATAAAAAAATTAATGTGTTTATTGAGAGGTTGATCATAATATTTCATCATCATAAGTTATATATATACAATCATGATAAAAAATGAGATTGTAACACAAAACTATATACCTTATGCTAGTCTTCTTTCAAACATTTTGAAAAATCATATATGATAAATATATTTTTAAATATAAATCCTATTGTCGAACCATAATTGTCTATATAAAACCATATATGATTTACCTTTATGCATATATCACCCATTTGTTAAAAAATAAATTTTAAAATCATTATTTTGCGTGATAATTGATTAATTTTTCATATAATTTTATGTGACCCCCTTGGGTAAGAAAGGTGGTTAGGATGGGATGGTATTGGGGCATGAATCATGGGTCTATTTCCCTTGTCATGTTTTCCTATTCTTGGGTGCATTGAAAAATAAAAAACCTGAAAAACCTTCATCTTTAAAAAAATGTAGGTTTTTGTTATGAAGTCTTGGTAATTTACCATGATCATTATTAAATCATTTCCATAATTTTAATAATTGTATAATTTTGATATATACTCACTATATATGTAAATATATATTTATTTTTCATATATAATATTTAGGGATATTATTTTTATTTACATTATTCATGGAGACAGTAAACCGTATATATGTATTAAAATTATTCTTATTGTTAAATTAAAGAGCGAAAGAAATTTAAAAATTAATTCTAATTTATAAGATCATTATTATATAATGTATATCATAAAAATTTATAAAATCCATCCCAATCACCATCCATGTAAAATATAAATGAAAAATTATTCATATAACTTTATAGAAGTTGTAGTACCCACGTACGCACAAGCGATGTTATAGTTTTCCAATGGATATGATGGTAAGAATATAGAAATGATGTTATAATTATATGAGTATAACAATGTCACAAATATATTATATAAATATTAAAACCATCATAATATTCATCCATAAATATGGTCATGAAAAATTAATTGTATAGTAAGGTGGAGACGGAATGTCGTACGTATGAACAAGTTATAATTTCACATTCCATTTTATTAGAAATATGGGGTATAATGGTATTTTTATAATAAAAGTGAAAATTTATTATATATATGATAATTTGGTAATTATTTAATTTCTAATATAATATATTTATATTAGGTAAAAAAAATATTTAATATAATTTGTTTGGATAGTGAAATTACCTATTCATTAAGATGATTCCATTAGATCTCCTCTAATGGGATGTATGGTTGGTCTATTAGGGAGAAGAAAACCTATATTATATGGATATGAAATAGTATAAAATGAATTATCATATTTTTTTATGATATATATATCAATGTTTTATTAATAAGTGAAAGGATGGTGCCCTTTTATAATGTAGGTGAGAGGAAATCCTGTATTTTCCGAAAATATTAAATAATATTTATTAATATTTATGTCAAAATGGATCCACATTGATAGTATTTGAATCAAATATTATTATGATTTAAAATAATCTCATACCATACAATTTGGAAATGTTTGAGTCACATTTTCATCATTTTCATAATTTTCACCCCCATTATCCCTTTTGACAATTTATAGAATATTATAGTATTCAACTATTTAAGGGTTAATAATGATACTATAAAATTAGAAAAAACCCAAAATAGACCATGGATGATGTTTTCAACCATATCCAATTCATTTGTATGAGTATAATATTTCAATTAATTATATATAATTTAAAAAATTATAATTTTTTATAAAATATCATTATTTTCATTTTTATCATTATTCAGTTAGGTTAATGTTAAATAAATATATACAAAGGGGGAATTAGATTATAAGGATTTCAAACCACCAATGTAAGAACCCGGTTCTTAGTTTTGAGGTACGAGCTTCTTCTTTTTTTCCTTAAGTGTTTTTGAGAAAATATGGAAAGTGGGGCAAAATCCTAAATTTTTGAAATACATGTCGTGTACTTCTGGCCATGTGGGGATGGGTACACGGGGCGTGTAGCCTTGTCGGTGACGATGGGTGTAGGAACTGACTACATGCTGTGTAGTGGTACTTACACGCCGTGTAGTCAGTCAGCATGCCAAAACAGTAAGGCAGTGGGGTAGCCGACAGCTGGGCGACAGTACACGCCATGTACTTGGGAGTACATGTCTTGTACTCATGTCGACGGATGAACAATGTGGCGGTGCCGCCAAATGAACAGTTAAATGAAAGGAGTACACACCGTGTACTCAAAAGTACACGTCGTGTACTTTGTTTTTTCGGCTTAAAACAGGCAGTAGCCTCTTCATTTGGCAGAGGAGACACATGACCCGATTTGGTTCCAAAGGAGGAGGTAGGACCTTTGAAGATCCGCCAGGTGTTCGTCTGGAATCTGATCCAGCTTCGGACGATCTCATTTGAATCGCATGGGTAAGCCCTCTCCTCTCCTGGAACCGTTCTTACCAATTCTTTCCTGAGGGGAAGTTATTTATGTTTGAATGGGTTTGGTTCTTTGTTAGATCTACGCCATTCTTGGGCGTTTCTGGAGTTGGCGTTCGGGTATAACGTTCATTGGCGTATAAGGTATGTGGCTTGGTGTTAGTTTATCCAACTGTCATGCTTTTTTTGCATGTTCATGCCAAGAACCCATGTTGGGGTGTCGTGTGGCTGAGGTATTTCTTGTATTTGATGCCTAGAATTGATTAGGTATTTAATTATGATATCAAAATGATGGTTGGGATCGTTGCCGGGATCTGGAACCACCCCAGGTGTGTGTTTCATTGTTTAGCCGTTTGGCCAGGATACCCGAGGGTATGCCTTTAAATGTAGTAATTGTAGAATTTCATTGAGAGGAATTGCTTGTTTACTTCATTTTTACATGGTGGGCATGGCCTGGTTACCTACTTAGCCTGAGGGCATTGTTGTTGTTAGCCTGAGGGCACTGCACTATTTTGCCTGGGGCTGTAGTTATTTCTTCCTGAGAGAAACTTCTTCCGTGCCTGAGGGAAATAGACTCTGTTCCTGAGGGAGAAACTTCATACACCTGAGGGAAAATTATGTTACCCCTGGGGGCTATAAATACGGGTTGGATTCTACTTACCTGAGGGTAAGGTTTTGCTTTTCTGAGGACGTGGACTGTTTACTTAGAAATGCACTGTGGTGATTTCTAATATTTAATGGATTAAATGAATAATAAAATGCCAATATAACTGGTTATTAGTTACTTCTGATTAATACTTACATTATTTTATTTTACTACTGCACACTATCATTGCTTGCTTAAACGCAGTTGGGCACTGGCCTTTGGTGGGTGCCTACTGAGATATATTTCTCACACCCTGTTTGGGTCACGCTGTTCGGCCCAAACAGATTACGTTGCTGCAGGTGTAGATAGGGGAAAGAGTCCCTATACAGGTACATGATTGCTGCTGAGGAGTAAGAGGGCATGGGACCGAGCCTAGGCTCACGATGCCGCTGCCAGCTATTTTGAATTGTTTTGCTATACTCTGCTTTTGGTTGTATCGTATTGATGTATAACATGTTCTGGCTGTTTTCATAGAACATGTGACATGTAGCATCATCATTTATATACTGTTGGTTATATCCACTACTGTTGTTTATTTCAGTTGTGTATAGTTTACTGCTTCCGCTGCTGGTGTATGTTTTATTTTGTATTCTGCTGCATTACACTTTGACAAATGAGGGCATAGTTTCCCCACTATCAGACCTGGGCCCTTGCTGCTGGTCGGCAGCCTCTGGCGTTTGGGAAAAGGTGCTTGAGGTCACATGGCGAACCAGATTCGGGGCACCCGTTGCGTGGCACTCGGGTTCGGGACATTACAAAGTGGTATCAGAGGACTTCTTTTCTTTGACTTACTATTTAGAGTCATAGTCAGGGATAGGACAGAACGGTAGTTGGTAATAAGTTGTTCCCGGGCGTAGCTAACCTGTGTACAGGGAAAAGCCAGTCTATCTCATATTTTTAATTCTTTTGATTTTGCAATTTTACGGTTGATAGGTTATCAACGTTGGGTGATGCACTTTGAGATTGTGCTGTTTATAATTTATCTATGGGTTCTCTTGAGTTACAACCCGATGAGATGAGGGTATGCCGTCTCATGCATCATATAGGCACATTCTAGATATCACATGCCAGGCATAGATTCCATGCCATGTAGGTGCATTAGAATTTGCACATTACTGTGATAGTTGTTGTGCTAATAAAGCATGCTGTTATGATAGCTTCTTGATAAGTACCTACCATGTTATTTGGTATTTTTGATTGAGCTTGTTTATAAAATGGACGCCAAACTTTGGTTTTTGGGGAGTATGGGCCACCATTGATAGGAATTTGGTGGATCATTGACTTCTTATTGGTTATAACACATATAATATGTCAAACATTGATTCGTGGGGAGATGGGCCCCCATGGGTCAGAATTTGACACTTAGGTGTTAGTTTTAGTATTTTCTGGGTTCCAGGGATGTTTTTGAGGCATACTGTCTGGAAAACCTGTATACACCCCATGTAATATTTCTACACACACCATGTATGGCCTTCTATTTGGGAAGAAAAATGAACTTTTTAAGTACACACCGTGTACTCTGATTACACGCCGTGTAGTCTGTTACCGTGTCACAAACCGTGTGGGAAGTGACACGGGGTAGGGATGTGCTTGGGTAAAACACGCCGTGTACCTAGTTAACATGCCGTGTACTGTGAGCCGGATTCCGGCCATGTAACTAACAACACGGGTCAGTGAACTCCATGAAAGAACACATCATGTAAATGATGGACACACTGTGTAGTGAGACCAGGGGACTCGGCCATGTAAGAAACAACACGGGCCAGTGTCACCTCTCCCTGAACACACCGTGTACCCGTGGGACACTCCGTGTAGTCTTGTCCGAGGACAGACTGTGTGGAGTTAGCCGTGTGGCTGGGAAACAGGATGGTGTACACGTCGTGCGCAGGTGTAACACGTTGTGTAGTGTCAAGCCGAGTAGTCGTCCGTGTCACAGACGACACGAGATGTTCAGAAATAACACCATACACGTCGTGTAAATTATTTACACGCCGTGTAGTTATTGTTGAACGGAATCCATGTGGCTTAGCCGTGTAGAAGGACCCGGGCAGGGGAACGGAAGTCAAGTACATGTCGTGTAGTTAGTGTACACGCCGTGTAGTCTTGTTTTGCAAATTTTGAAATGCCTTCTTCCTCTTATTCCTTTGTGGTTCATTCTCTTTTTGGTCTTAATAATCTTGAATCCGAGGTGTGCTTTTGACCTTGTAGTGTCATGCCACCTAGACGACCGCAAATTGTTCGCCAGGAAAGCGCCGACGATTATACTCCAAAGATGGTGGACCATGTACTACCAGTTGATCCTACAGCAGAGCCAAATGCAGCACCAGCTGTTATACCAGACACTGGCATGGAGGTGCAGTTCCGTGAAGGCTTATTACGGTTCTTGCAGACCCTTCAGGGAGCACCGTATGCTGCTACATCAATGGCCGAGCTAATGAGTATTTTTCATTAGCAGCATCTGCCTACGTTCTCAGGGGATGGTGGACCACAGGCTGTGGAGTCTTCACTGGGGTCGATGCAGAATATTTTTGAGCATCTTGAGATGCCACAAGGGTGGAGGTTCAAGCTCGCGACTTACATGCTGCGTGATTACGCCATCAGGTGGTGGGATGTTACCACCCAGTCAGAGAATCATACAGATATGGCGTGGTAATATTTTCAGGCAGTCTTTTATGACTTCTTTTTCCCAGATACGCTGAGGGTAGATAGAGCTCGAGAGTTCATGAATCTACAGCAGGGCGCTATGTCAGTGATGGACTATTCTTCTCGTTTTACGGAGCTTCAGCGCTTTGCGCCCATAATGGTGGGTCATGAGACGTTGAGAGCTAGATGTTTGGAGGATGGTCTTCGGTATAAAATCTAAGCACTGGTAAATGTTTTCAGGTTGACTACTGTACACACGATAGTGAACCAGGCATTGATTATAGAGAGGAACTTGCGGGAATCGAGTGGTGTGGGCCAGGGAGGTTCAACACCATTTACTGGTATTATTTCTGCTCGCAAGAGGAAAAGATAGATGGACTTCTCTAAGGGTGGCAGTACCAGCCGGGCAACTTCTTCAAGTGGACCGGTCAGGTGCTACCAGTGTGGTAGAGAGGGGAACAAGTGGTCGCAGGGTACACACAATCTAGTAGAGTGCCGAGATTGTGTCATGATAGGTCATCTACTATGCTTTTGCAGGGAGTTTCAACTAGTGGATAGTGAAGGGGGTTCTGTGCAGACTCTGCATGAGGGAGAAGGGCCAGTGTCTTCTTACCAGTCAGGGAACTAGAATACATCCATGCGTGCAGGCAAAGATGGTGTTCATGGTCATGGTAGCAAGAAACCGGGATCTCAGAGGCGGCAGGGCGGGACATTTCAGGGTATCCAGGCTGTGTCTCGGGGCCGCGACACTGGGCATGCATATGCAGTGTGACAGGCCTAGCAGGAGCAGGATCTCGGACCTTCTACAGTTAGAGGTACTATTTTAGTAGCATCTTTCTTGTCCTCAGTACTTTTTCATATGGGTTCTACGCATAGTTTCATATCTATACCCGTTGTGGAGAGCCTTGGCCTCTATGTTTCTTCATCTTCTATTATGATGATGCTAGACACTCCGTTGGGGACTAGAACGGCTGGTGTGATTCAGTGTAAGGAGTTCCCCCTTGAGGTTGGTGGGTGTCACTTCCCTTGGGACCTCTATGTCTTAGAGATGACGAGCTATGATTTCATTCTTGGGATGGACTGGTTGGTTCCCATTCGAGCCTTTGTAGACTACTATCGTCGCAGGGTGAGTTTCATGTCACCAGAGGGCGAAGAGTTTCTATACAAGGGAGAATGGGATGTTCCGGCAGGTCAAACAGGACCAGAGCATCATGGGCATGGTGGAGTCACAGTCCAGATAGCGAGCTTATATCTGAATGATTAGGGGACTTGTCAGATAGATTTCCCTACAGTTGTTGATCGTTTCAGGGATGTTTTCTTGGACGAATTTTCAAGTCTACCTCAGGTGCGTGAGGTGGAATTATTTATCGAGCTTGTGTCAGGAGCAGCACCGGTGTCCATTCCTCCCTATAGGATGGCCACACCTGAGTTTCCGGAGCTCAAGAGGCAGTTAGAAGAGTTACAGCCAGAGGTATTTATTCGACCCAGTACTTCTCCTTGGGGTTCTCCGGTCCTTTCTTCAAAAAAGGCGGACAGTACCCTTAGACATTGCATGCATTATCGGAATCTGAACTAGTTAATGGTTAAGAACCGATATCCCTTGCCGAGGATTGATGATCTGTTTGAATAGATACGTGGAGCACGAGTGTTCTCGAAGATTGACTTGAGATCTGGATATCATCAGCTGCGCGTGAGACCATCTTATATACCGCTTACATCTTTTCGGAGCAAATATGGTCTGCATGAGTACTTGGTTATGTCATTCGGACTCACAAACACGCCAGAAGTTTTCATGGCTCTGATGAATCATGTGTTCCATCCGTATCTTGATTCTTTTGTGGTAGTATTCGTGGATGACATCTTGGTGTACTCTCACAATGGACACGACCATGCCACCCATCTTGAGATTGTTTTGAGTACACTGAGAGAGCATAGGCTATATGCTATGCTCTCAAAGTGCCACTTTTGGATGGACCAGATTCACCTACTAGGTCATATCATCTCAAAGGCAGGATTTGCAGTATACCCAGAGAAGGTGAGAGTAGTAGTTTCTTGGGAGCATCCTAAGAACGTGGATGAGATACAGAGTTTCTTAGGGATGGTCAGTTACTACAGATGCTTCATACAAGTCTTTTACCACTTAGCTACACTGTTGACAGGTCTGACTAAGAAGGGTGTGAAGTTCGTTTGGTCAGAAGCTTGCGAGACAGCTTTTCAGGACCTGAAGGGAAGGTTGACATTAGCACCGATCCTGATACTCCCAGAGCAGGGGAAGATCTATAAAATTAACTGTGATGCATCAGGTATTGGGCTGTAAGCCATTTTGATGTAGGGCGACTGATTTGTTGCGTACGGGTCTCTGTAGTTCGGGCCACATGAGAGGAATTACCCGACGCATGATCTCGAGTTGGCTGCAGTTGTGCATGCATTGCTCTATTGGAGACATTATCTGTTGGGAGAGCATTTTGTGGTTTTCACCAACCACAAAAGTCTCAAGTGTATCTTTACTCAGCATGACCTGAATCTGAGACATAGAAGGTGGGTTGAGTAACTACAGTCCTTCGATTTTGAGCTTGCCAATACACCTGGTAAAGGTAATGCAGTAGCTGATGCACTGAGCAGGAAGACTCAGATACATGCAGTGAAGTAGGCCAGTAGTGAGTGGTAGATCATGGCCTTGTTCTCTGAGATTCATTTGCAGGTGCATGATAGTCAGTGGCAGACATATCTTTCCTCATTAGCTATGACATCTACCCTCCTGGACAGAGTGAGGATGAGATATCTATTGGATTCAGAAGGCCTAGTTCTATGGGAGTCGGTGGCATGTAAGAACCCTCCTCCCGGTTGGATGATAGGCGATGATGTGGTTTTTTGTTTCCATGGACGAGTATGGGTTCTAGGGGATATACGCGAGGAGCTGATGGAGGAGTTTAATCCTTTGGCTTGGGCGGTTCATCCCGAGGTTACCATGATGTACCATGACTTGAGGCATCAGTACTGGTGGCCAGGTATGAAGAGAAAGATAGCTGGTTTTGTGATGAGGTGTTCCACCTGTCAGCAGGTGATGGCAGAGCACCAGAGGCTAGCTGGGCTGTTACAGCAGTTTCCCATTCCAGAGTGGAAATGGGATGATGTCGCGATGGATTTTGTGACGGGATTTCCGAGGTCACCTCGAGGCAATGACGTCATGTGGGTTGTTTTAGACAGACTCATGAAGGTAGTTCACTTCCTGCCGATCAAGGAGACCATCGGTGTCGACGATCTCAGACGACTGTATATCCGTGAGATCGTCCGTCTTAATGGGGTTATTTATTCTATCATTTCAGATAGGGATGCCCGCTTTACGTCTTGTTTCTGGCAGATCTTTCAGAGGGTGCTGGGTACACAGGTGCTTCTGAGCACAACATACCACCCTCAGCCTAACGGCCAGTCAGAGCATACAATACAGGTGCTTGAGGACATGCTGCGTGCATGCGTCCTATACTTTGGGGGATCTTCAGAGAAGCATATACCCTTAGTCAAGTTTTACTATAAAAATAGTTTTCAGGTGAATATTGAGATGGCACCATACAAGGATTTATATGGTAGGCCATGTCGATCACCTTTGTGCTGGTTAGAGGCAGGTGAGGCAGCTTCACTGGGGCCACAACTCGTGCAGGAGACATCTGAGTAGGTCCAGTTGATTCGGAAGCGGATGGCTACCGCGTAGTCTCATCAGAAATCTTATGCTGATTACCGTAGACGACCATTGGAGTTCGTGGTCGGGGATCCTGTTTTTCTACCTGTTTTGCCAAGGCTGGGACACAAGCGGATCAAGCGTGAGGGTAAGCTTTCACTGAGGTTTGTGGGGCCATTCGATATTTTGGAGAGAGTCGAGCTAGTTTCTTATCAGTTGTAGTTACAGCAGTGATACCGAGCCATGAACGATGTCTTCAATGTGTCTCAGTTGCGTCGTTATCATTCAGACTCGTCTCACATCTTTCAGCCAGTGGAGGTTGAGCTTCAGCATGATGAATCCTACGAGGAGCATCTGATCCATATCATTGATAGGAGCACGAAGGTTCTCTGATGCCGGTCAGTTCCTCTCGTACGGGTGCTTAGGCAGAATAGCCGAGTGCAGGACGAGACCTGAGAGCGGGAGGCCGACGTATGTGCTCAGTGGCCAGATTTGTTCTAAGCTTTACCTTCTCCACCCTTGGAAGGGAAATTCAAGGACGAATTTCTATAAGTGGGGATGTTTGTAAGAACCTGGTTCTTAGTTTTGAGGTACATGCTTCGTCTTTTTTGTTTTCCATAAGTGTTTTTGAGAAAATATGGAAAGTGGGGAAAAATCCTAAGTTTTGGAACTACATGCCGTGTACTTTTTCCACACGCCATGTACTTCTGGCCGTGTGGGGATGAGTACATGGGGCCTGTAGCCTTTTCGGTGACGAGGGGTGTAGGAACCGACTACATGCCATGTAGTGGTACTTAGACGCCGTGTAGTCAGTCGGCAGGACAAAACAGTAAGGTGGTGGGGTAGCCGACAGCTGGGCAACAGTACATGCCGTGTACTTGGGAGTACAAGTTATGTACTCATGTCGACGGATGAACAGTGTGGCGGTGCCGCCAAATGAATAGATAAATTAAAGGAGTAAACATCGTGTACTCAGAAGTACACACCGTGTAATTTGTTTTTTCGGCTTAAAACAGGCAGTAGCCTCCTCATTGGGCAGAAGAGACACTTGAGCTGATTTAGAGCCAAAAGAGGAGGCTAGACCTTTGAAGTTCCGCCGGGTTTTCGTCTGAAATCTGATTCAGCTTCGGACGATCTCATTGGAACCGAACAGGTAAGCCCTCTCCTATCCTGGTACCATTATTACCAATTCATTCCTGGGGAATGTTATTTATGTTTGAATGGGTTTTGTTCTTCGTTAGATCTACACCGTTCTTGGGCGTTTCTGGAGTCAGCGTTCGGGTATAACGTTCGTTGGCGTATTAGATAGGTGGCTTGGTGTTAGTTTTTCCAACTGTCGTGCTTTTTGTGTGTGTTCATTCCATGAACTAATGTTAGGGTGTCATGTGGCTACGTTAGTTGCTATATTGGATGCCTAGAATTGATTAGGTATTTAATTATGATATCAAAATGCTGGTTGGGATCGTTGCTTGGATCCAGAACCACCCCGGGGGTTTGTTTCACTGTTTAGCCGTTTGGCCAGGATTCCCGAGGGTATTCCTTTAAATTTAGTAATTGTAGAATTGCCTTGAGAGGAATTGCTTGTTTAATACATTTTGACATGTTGGGAATGGCTCGGTTACCTACTTAGCCTAAGGGAATTATTGTTGTTAGCCCAAGGGCACTGCACTATTTAGCCAGAGGTCTATAGTTATTTCGGACGGAGGGAAACTTCTTCAGTTACTGAGGGCAATAGACTCTGTGCCTAAGAGCGACACTTCCTACGCCTAAGGGAAAATTCTGTTACGCCTGAGGGATATACCTGCAGGTTGGATTCTTATTACCTGAGGG
The DNA here is from genome assembly GCA_963277665.1 of Viscum album. Lineage (NCBI taxonomy): Eukaryota > Viridiplantae > Streptophyta > Magnoliopsida > Santalales > Viscaceae > Viscum > Viscum album. The sequence continues at coordinate 695,929,461 of OY728148.1, forward strand.
TAAGGTTTTTCTTGTCTGAGGACGTGGACTATTTACATAGAAATACACTATGGTGATTTCTAATATTTAATGGATTAAATGAATAATAAATTGGAAAAATAACGAGTAATTAGTTACTTTAGGGTACTACTTACTTTATTGAATTTTACTACTACAAACTATAGTTGCATGCTTACACGCAGTTGGGCACGGACCTTTGGTGGGTGCCTACTGAGATATATTTCTCACACCCTATCTGGGTCACGCATTTTGTGCCAAACAGATTATGTTGCTGCATGTGTAGATAGGGGCAAGAGTCCCCATACAGGTACATGATTGTTTCTGAGGAGTAGGATGGCATGGGACCGAGCCTAGCCTCACGATGTTTTTGCCAGCTGTTTTGCTTTGTTTTTCTGTACTCTGCTTTTGGTTGTATCATATTGATGTATAACATGTTCTGGTTGTTTTCTTAGAACATGAGACATGTAGCATCATCATTTATATACTGTTGGTTATATCCACTGCTGTTGTTTATTTCAGTTGTGTATGGTTTACTACTTCTTCTGTTGGTCTATGTTTTATTTTGTATTCCGCTATGCTACACTTTGACAAATGAGGGCATAGTTTCCCCACTATCAGACCTGGGCCCTCGCTACTGGTCGGCAGCCTCTGGCGTTTGGGGAAATGCGCTTGAGGTCACATGGTGAACCATATTCGGGGCACCAGTTGCGTGGCACCCGGTTCCGAGATGTTACAACCAAAATATGTCATTTATATCTATATAATTTGTGGTGCAAATTAACTCATTTTAATTATGAATCTTTTGATATTTTAAATTTTATTATTTATACTTTTTATCAAATGGAGAAATACTATGTTGGTGTTTCATTAACAATTAATGTCATCATATAATTAATAAAAATTATAATTAAATTTATATAAGTAAAATAATCTAATTAATATTTAAAAAGTATAATTTATTTGTTCATAGCATACTTTTTTAACTATTCTGACAAATAATATATATTAAGAAAAATGGTAATGAAATTTTGTAACTTTATTTTATATGAATATTAAATAGTTAATTATCCTTGACAATTGTCCATTAAACTAATAAAATTATAGAATAAGCTTATATTGTTTGTATTATCTACTAAAATAGAAGAATTAATCTTAAATATTATGGCATTACCACATTTTTTTAACCTTGATGATCTTAATTAAACCATTACCCATGTGATATATTTTACGATGATTATTATTTTTATTAACCAAAAATATAATGGTCCTAATTACCAAATTTGAATCACGTGACTCAAAAGTTATATTATTTTAACATATTTCAATACCTGTAATTGTAAGAATTTAATTTTAATATAATTATTGAAAATGAGATGAAAACTACTCTCTAAAAATATAATTTTAAGCATAAAATTGGATTTATTATTATAATATGAAAAATAAAAAATATTTGATGAATGATTATAAATTCGTAGAATATATGTAAATTAAATTAAAATTAATCATAAATATTTATCATTTTAGTTATTAGGATAAAAATACATTGTGCACTTAATAATATTTTTTCAAAAAATCAACTCTTTTATTTTCGAATGATTTTTATTTCTTATTAAAATTAATTGATAATTAATGAATTATTATTATACATGTATAAACCATACATTTTCTTAAAAACAATATTCTTATTCCTAATCTCTTATCCAATGAATTTATATTAATTTTATTATAATCATATATCGTGGTTTATTTAAACTTGTAATTCCATGTAAATCCAATTGTCAAAGATAATTAAATTTATTTAAGAAAAAATGATTTCAAAAAATCAAAGGATGTTTCATTGATATTACATATCAATCCAAAGAAAACAATGGTCCTCTATTATAATTTTGTATATAAGGACAATCCTTAATTACACTCATCTTTGATGGGTCCACCGATATACCCTCTCTTTAGATTATATGAGTCGATAATGAAACTTTTGGTAGCCAAATTTCACAATTAGTAAATTTGGTACACATATCCTCCGTCCTCATGGTCTTAAACACATTATTCAAATAATATTCATTATATTCATTTATCATTGAATATATTATAATATTATTTATAATTACTTCAACAAACTAATTAAGTTAATCTCAAATGATTATATTTAATAGATCCACAAAGATAGTGAGAGATGATTTAAATCCAAATGGAATAATCATAAATTTATAATTACTATCCCAAATATGGATAGCTATCTTCTAGATATCATAATTATTTACCTTCAATTTATGGTATAAATAACTATGGTGAATCTTATAAAGGTATTGAGTTTTATGAAGTTGATCAAACAAGTCATAAATATGGGGTATATTATACATGTTATTTATAGTGATTTTATTATGTTCATGATAATAATTGTAAAGATATATTGAACTATATTTCATATTAATGAAAGAATTTTTTCAACCCATGGTGATGTTCTTAGTAACATGATTCCCTTTTTTCGATTCACTTATTGTTGCATCATTAATTCCTGAATCTCAATTGGGTTCATTCTATAAGGATTCATTGAAATTGATGTACCACTAGGTATGAGTTTTCTATAAAACACAATAATATGATTCTGATGGTCTTAGGGTTGTCTTCAATTAATATATAATAATATTTGAAAATAGTAGGAATATATTTTGTTTAGAGTTTTTCCCAACCATTTGAGATATATAACCCTCATGAATAGGTACCTAGACCGATAAAATGAAATTAATTCCCATTTGAAGTTCATATTCATCATTATAGTAATATTACAACATAAGATGATTTTGAATATGAAATTTGACTCCCATTAATCGGAAATTGTTATAGAATCATTAAAAATAATTGTGATCCATGCGCAAAATAACATAAAATTCATGTAGATGAATGATTTATAAGAATCACATTCCCAAAAACTTCTATCAGAGTGGATATATAAACATGACAGATGATCTTTAAGTCTGTAGTATTTTCTACATCCAAATCAATAGCTAATCAATGAAGTGGGTATGTTAAAAGAATATAAAATTATTCAAATATAATGGAGTGTGTAGACCCAAAATCTTGTAAAACAATTTTTTCTATAATGGATGTTAATTGAAAAATTCACCATTTTTTCTCTCATGCTCCAAATCAATTGTGATAGTAAAAGCCTTCCCATTTTCCATTTTCACAAGGGATTCATGAGGCCTGCCATTATCTATAACTCTTAGATTAGTGAATTGATTAATATAATTCCAAATACCCATAAATATGAATCATTGAAATTCAATGGTTGAATCCTTTATCTCCTCTATTGAATTTTTTAACATTTTCATCACTCATCAAAAATCACACACTAAATGGATATCCTTTCCAAACATGAATCATTTTTTTATTCCATTAAAAAAATTTCTGTATTTCATTCCTCCACATTTTTTTCATGTTTGTGGGTGGAATTATTTTTATGCCTAGGATTTACCATTCCTGTTTCCACGAAGCTCCATTTTCATTCTTTTCACAAAAAATAGAATATTAATTAGAGTTCACACTAAAAATTTAAACCATTATAGAGAATTGAAAAATTTATTCATATCATCCAAATTCACTAATGGATATAACCTTGTGAAGAATTGTTTTTTAGGATACCAATAAATCAATAAATTTTTCTCATAGGGTCGATGATAAACTTAGAAACATACCTTTAAATTATAGAATTTTTTTTAAATATGTTCTAATGGATTCTGATAACTTTTTATTTCTGCTCTATAAACTCCCATTTTTCTAAGATTGATGGGTTTAAGGAAAGTAGTTTTTAAAAAATAGCCTCCTAAACACATACCATTACATGGATTGTATTCAGTCCTCTTCACACATGATTTGGATAAGATTCTATTATTGATCATCTTATAATTACAAGTGATAGACTAATAAGACATCTTTCTCAATTTTCGTGCACTAAAAAGGAAAATATATTTTACATTGTATTTCTCCATGGTATGGAAACTGCTTGATCATAAGACCAAAATAATGGTGTTGGAGGATACAGCATAAAATACTCAATGAAATGTTTCTATATCCTTATACGGCATAAAATACTCAATGAAATGTTTCTATATCCTTAGAGTGTTTTAAATATCAATATTTTTCATGTTATTTATCATATATTGAGATATTTGATGATAATAGCCACAATATATGTCATCCTAGCTCCAAATCCATTTAATTTTGCATGAGAATGGTTATTTCATTTCACGTAAAATTCAATTTTATCAAGATTCCTTTACGTTCCTTCCATTGTCTAAAACAAAAATCATTTAAAATAAGTATTGAGAAACACAAAAAGAGTAAGAAATCATAATAAAAAAATTCCTAGGATATCATTTTTTGTGATAAATTTTTAGTAACGTTTCCAACTTTTCGGTTCATCATATATCACTTTTGGGTACCTATAGGTTTTCCCAAGTATGTACCTATATTCCTCAAAACCTGTTATAAAAAAATATGATAAACCTCCACTAATACATGTTTATGTGACACAATATTAACATATTTCAATACAAAATTATTCCTTATGAATGCATAATACATATCCAAAATAAACATTCTTAATGACAGTTAATGTTTAGTGTCTATGAACACAAGATGTGAAATGAACTTATTTATTAAAATATATTCCTGATATCCCACAATGTTCTTTATATTTTTACCATTATAGACATATCATTATTATAAACATCCATTAAAACCCATGGGAAGGAAAAAAATAATTGGTCAGCTCAAATGCTCAATAAGTGTAAACATGAGGGAAATCAATCATAGGTGATATTAATATGGTAATAAGGGTATGATGAAATATTCAAGTGCATGTTCTCAATGTAAATTATTCATACCCAAAAAATCATATATCATAAACTCCAAAAACACATCATATCCAAAATAAAATTTAATAAGGATTTCAAAGAAGAAATAATCATTCTTAGGTCACAAAAAAGGGATGATTAATCATAATAATAATTTATCAAAATCTTGAGAAATTTTTTATTCATAATCAAGACCATGCATAATCTTATGATCGTAACTTGAAGAAATCAAAATCATGAACCAAAATTTCCAAATAGATATTAAAAATCATTTCAAAACTTATCAACTTCATCTCATGATATATCTATATCACATTACCAAATGAATTTTATGGATTATATAAACCCTCCATCTGCATAATGTATACAGTACATAGTCATTTCCCAAGATCATAAATCATTCATCATTTCATAATCTAGAGAAAATTAATTCTTTTCATAAATATTTCATCGTCACATAATCAAAATTCACCTTGGGAAATAACATCATTGGAATTATTATAAAGTATCCCAAGGGAATCATAAGAAATATTAAAGGATGATCAAATAGATGAAAAATAACATTAAAAGTGCATCTGGACATTCTTTTAAAAGAGGGGAAAATATCCTTTTCCCAATGTATATTTTAAAAAAAATTATAAAACAGCGATAAAATTATTTATCTGAAAATAAAAATGGTAACTTGTAAAATAGGATTCATTGAATGTAAACATTTAATCAGTGGAAAAATCTATTCTTATGGTAAACTTTAAAAAAATTATTTCATTCGTGCTTTTGGTTAAAATTAAAAAAGTAACTCATTGGGAAAAAAATATGAATATTCCCTTAAAAATTTGATAATAAAGTAAAATATGGTTGAAAAAGACTCTAAATAAACATTTTATCATAGAAAATATCATTCTTGAAAACATTTTAATAAACGTGTACAAGGAAGAAAAATTCCATTGACCAACGAGGAAATAACGTTAACCTTGCATTGCAAAATTTACTCAATAATTTTATGTACAAAGAAAATATAATAAAAGGTAAACATGAAATACCCTAAAATAAATATAGGAGATGAAAATTAATGGGACATAAATGATATAAATCATATAATTTCCTTCAATGTTAATTTAATATAGACAATCTTGAAAATAAATGAGAGTGCATCATAAATCACTTACATAAATTCTCCTCCTTCTTCATATATATAAACAACTCATATTTAATAAATATATATTTAATTTATAAAAAATAATTAAATTATATTCATAGATATTACAATATATAATTTCTTTATAAATTATAATTACATTTTTTGTAAATATTTCATCATCAAAATCTTTATTCTTTTGAAAACTAGACCCTTTTCTATGAAAATTTCTATTTTAAGGATTTGGTTCTTACAATTTATCATGGTTTATTCATATAAGTAATATTTAACATATAATAAATATGATATTTATTAATTTAATTCACTTTTATAACAACTTAAAAAATGTAGTGGGGGAAATGAATCACACAACTTCATGGAGATGGTAGACCGTACCTACATATGACTGATTTTTTCTTTTTAATGGATGAAAAGAGAAAAGAAAATAATAAATTAACTTCATAAAATAATTATCATATAATATATTTTATATTAGTTTATTAAATGTATAATTATAACATTTAATGTAAAACAGAAATGAAAAATGATTAATGTCACTTCATAGAGGTTGTAGTCCACATGTAGACACTACCAACATTTTGATTTTCCAACATATCAGAAGGTAAAGGGTAGATAATATATCAATGTCATAGAAATATAATTATATCATAATAACCATATACAAAAATTAGATCATTCATAATAACTATCCATTAAATGTGGTGATGGAAAATTGAATTCATCTCTCCATGGATACAGTAGACTGTATGTTTTCTAAATCGATATTTTCATTTCCCATTGGTTGAAATATGATACAGAACATAATGTACATTAATCATAATAAAATCTCAATAAATTAATTATAATATAATATTTATATTAGGATGGATACAATATACTTATAGGATGTAAAAGAAGAAATAAATGTTGAAGGGGTTGGGTAAGATTATTTAATCTTTTTTGGGAGACCTCTTATAGATTTAACCTAGAACATTAATAAAATAGTATTATGGTAAGAAAATAAAAATAATAAAAATTTACTGAATATAGGAATATTTTTGTTTAGTTATTTTAGGATATATAGTGGCAAATTATACTTATAAAAAACTAGAATATGTTCCTCTTTATAAATGTGGGGAGGGACACTTTAGAGATAACCGAAGATATTTAGTTAATATGAAGACACTTTTCTAGGAAAGTGGAAAAAATTTCAAGGAAATATAATTTAAGATAATATAATCTTAAAATAACTTAAACTAACAATATTTATAGATGTTTATTATTCATTTTTACCCTTATCTATAGTTCTAAAAACCTCCCCCGGTAATCCTTTTTAATAAATAACCGTGGTAATACATTTTTTACTGTTTTTAAAATTCATTATAATAAAAATTTATATTGGCCTAAAAAATGAAATTATGATTATAAATAGGTAAACCATTTTATAAAATTAAATTGCCATAAGTGTAAAAAAATTATTTCAAAATAACCTTGGAAAACACAATAATAACCATTTCTAGAAAAAAAAATTTAAGATTAAAACTGGGATTATTATTATTTTATGCATTGTAAAAACCGTTAGATGAATGTTAAAATATTATTCTTCAATATATTGGGTATAAGTTTAGTTAAAACTATTCATAACTAAAGAATAATGTCATATATTATTTTAAAATAAAATTTGTGGTATAGCTATAGTTTTTCTTGAAGAAAAATATATGTTTACCTTAAAATGATTTTGTTTTTATTTATAAAGAATTAAAAACCAATGATTCATTCCATAAATGTTTAACAAAAAAACTTCATTACGTATTTATTCCTATTCAAACCCAATAATCCAATGGCTTATTGATATCTATCATACAAAATTAATATATTTCAATAGTTTATCATAGTTTATTTAAGCGTTGTGTTTCAAGTAAAGGTAGTTATCAATGAAAATAAAATTTATTTATAGATAAATATATCCAAAAAATATATAGTTGATACAGAGACAGCTATTCTGGAATGGTATGGAGAGTTATGCGGTGAGGTTGGGAATCCACACAGTTGTTGCTAGGCGAAGTGACTAACTCCCAATAAATAATGGTTTTCCTCTCATTGTTTGGGAACCCAATTCCCAATCACACCATCTCCATTTATTCTTCACGCTTGCTATCATAAGGCAATTGATTATTTTTTGGGGAAATGTGGGGTAGATTGAAACATGTAAAACCATTCATCTCTACTACCAAAAGACCATCAGATGTATGATCAATAGATCCACTAAAAGTTCACATGAAAATCAGTTCCATGAAAAATTGAACCTCCCTATGTTTTATTGTCACCACTTCACATTAGTTTATATGAATTAGGAGGTCCATTGCAACTTGCATTTTTATTACATAAATTTTCATTACTTTTTACAAACATTTTATCCTTAAAGTATCGTGTCTTGGAAATTAGGAACAATATACATGAAAACCTAAGACATTCTTCTAATACAATTTTATAGAATCATCATAGGTTTATCCTAAGTTAAATCAATTCATCTCATAACCTAGATACATACATCAAATAATAGGTTAGTGGAAGTCCTAGTAAAAAAAATAGGTGAAACAATTTACATGTGATCTTGAGAGATATCAATAATAATATGAGGGATTTTTTAAAGTAATAATAAATAGGAATATCATATAAATAATAAATTTAACCACAACATGAAAATGTTAATATAAAATTTACTGTAGAAATTCATGAACATATCACTAGGTTCCATCCCCAAGGTGTCATAAAATTTACCAATGATGTTCAACAAGGTATCGTAAAACATGTCATTTATATATATTACATTATTTACCCAATTCATTGGAGATATATCAGGGTGAACCCTTAATATGTATTTATTTTCATGTTATCCACATAGATCATAATCATACAATTCATAAATAATGCAAAGAGAATAAATGAAATTGGTTTCATATCAAAATCGTGAGGATTTAAAAAATGCTAAAAAATGAGATCATTATGTTATTTATAACCCATGGAAAGGGGGTGAGGGTTATATGTATGTCAATTCCAAAATATTGTATATAAATTTTATGTCTGGATTAATACCCCTAGGAATTAAATCGTTTTGGGTATTGATATAAATAAAATTAGAGAATTTCTTGAGAAAAATAGAGATATTTTGAGAAGAAAAATCATCTCAATAACGGCTAAACAATATGGTTATAGAAAACATTAAAAAGATAGGGGAAATGGGTTACCCACTCCTAAATAACTAATAATATAGTATATGGATAGAATACATGGAAATAATATCATGTAAGGTATTTTTTAATTACATACCACAAGAAAAGGTAACTAGAATGAAAAGAGAAGATGTGATATCCTTTACAAAAAATCGCTTTCCTAACGACATCACATAGAAATTCAGATAATCATAACCTATTAAATATATCCAATTATGTTTTCATGTGTATTGTTCTTGATTTCCAAGACCGTGGAGTTTAAATATATTTTATTTGTAATATGCAATGAAAAGTTATGTAATAAAAATGGAGGATGCAATTGTAAAAAAATTTAAATCAAAAGTTCGGGTCATTGAAAAGTCATAGATATCAACCTACCATACAGTTTCAACCTAAGACATGTTCCATTTTATAAATAGAATATGAAATATAATAGATATTAATTTTAATTCAATAAACTATTTTATGTAAATTATCATATGAATATAGAATAATCAATGTGCTTCAGAATTGGTTCTGAGTGAATAGGAAGAACCTCTCTCACATCTTAGTTTGATTTTAAGTACAAATAATTCATTCAACTAATAAACCAGAAAGAAATATTTCATTATTTAATTTTTATAACTCTATAAACTATACTATATAATATATTAACTGTTACTATTTAAATTTTGCTACTCTAGGTATAGGATCCGATGATGTAACCATACATAGAACTATTAAAATAAGTGAATGATCAACTATTATTGAGATAATTTTTGAGAGAAAAAATATTTCCTTAAAATTAAAAACATTAACTACCTATAATTATTTTTATCTTATATTTCCATCAGCATCCTCTATGATATGGTAAACCCACTTGTTCTGAAATTCTAATTTACCCCTAGTTGTTTGTCCATTTCTCAAGTTCCTATTGAACAAAAATGATTTCAACTCTTCACTGATGGAAAACACCAACATCATAGATTCCAATAATGAAGATGAATCCTATGTATTTTTATGTTCTCCTAATCCTATTATAAGTAGAGAGTTCATATCATACCCTTATATTTACACTAGACATCTAAGACTAATTAATATCCTCAACTGAGTTGACTGAGATGTACTACCTTGTTCACATAATTATATCGATACGTAAACTTTTTAAACACCAATTTCTATAGTTCAAGCTTACAATTATCTCACATGATCCTTGGAAACACTTAAAAATTCTAGTATTTTTTATGGTCTTACTCTAATACTTCTGATTTGTTCATCTTCTTCATTATTGTTCTCCAATTTTTTAAAAAACTAATACTCTGATCATCTATGATTTTAAAATTAGATTTCACTTCAGATTATTATTCAAAAGAGTTCAAATCCTTCCATATATTCTTCTCATCATGGTGATTGAAACAAATTATGTTTATCTATTTCCTTTTACAATCAAAAAAATATACTGAAAATGAAACATCACTTGATCAAGTACTCTCTCACAATGCCAAATCTTGTTGGTTATGAGATCTCAAAGATGCCTCTTCATACTCCAAATAACACTTACAAGAAGTGGGGGTATCGATATATATAATGGAGAGAAAATATCATCTATTATGTAGTATAATACAATGGAATAATTTATAATAATAACAATCAGTGTTACAAGATAATTGTGAAAATAGTATATCATACAACTGGGAAATAAAATGACAACCAATAATCCAACAATAATGAATCATGTAATGATAGGTTGAAATGTATCAAAATTTCAAACAGAAAATAATATAAATAAAAGAATCATCTAAAAGTGTAAAAACTCAATATTCGCTGATTTTAAACCCCGTGTCAGTCCCATCTCCAAACTCCATCTCATCCAGCAAACAAAAATTCAGGAACAAGATCCTTTTAACTTTTCCAACCCTTTATCAATGTAATCATCATGGGTATCAAATAGTTCCTGAATATTGTTGAAGTAATACTCAGTAGTTTGACACCATCATGACTCAGAATAAATAGTATGATAATATGTGTATTCAATAAAGAGATAAACATGTGTATTAGTTAATCATTTAATATAATAAATCAATAAACTACTTTAGAAACATGATAAAATATCACTGAGAAAGTAGAACAAAAAAGAAAGACAAAAACCAAATATCAATATAAAAACAAAAAAAAACTTTGATGATTATACTATATAATATTTTTTACGTTGGACTAGGAAGATCCTGCTCAATCTAAGAATTATAGCATTGGACTGAGAAAAATCCCACTCAGTATAAGAATTATAAAGTGGGACTTCGTAGAAACCGCTAAATACAAGTGTAACCGTATGGTATTTGAAATATACTACTCAATATAATTGTAACATCATAGGACTTGGTAGATCCCACTAAATATATGAATTATAAAATTGTAACAGAACATGTAATAAAAAAATATATATCACAATTCCACATCTCAGTGGTTAAATATGAAAATTATCATCTATCTTTAAATTACACTTTCATTTAGAATCTTTTTTTTAGAAAATTTACATACCATCCATTTAAATAAACAATTAATTTTTCACGGTTATTCTAAATCAAGAAATAACTGGAATATCCTATAATGATAAACACACATTAAGTTGTTATACAATTCAAATAAATATATATACAAGGATCCTCACACCCAATAGTATCCATACTTTTGGTCACTATCAATTGAATAAAAAGGTATACGACCCATATTCCAATCCATGAGTTAACATTTATAAATTAACAAAATATATTAGATCGCATGATGCAATGGATGAAACAAAATATTTTAAATATTTCCCAATTAAATAGACCATAATGTCTGGTTTAGTTCCCCTAACTTCATCCAATAATTAAGAAAACTTCAATCTGTAATTTCAAACAAGAATTGGGGAAACGAAGATCATAATAAGGAACCTTGATCACACTATATCATGTTCAAAACCCAAAAAAAAACTCATGGATAAGATAATTTAACTGAAATGATAATGAACGATAGGGTGACAAAAGGGAAACCTAAGAAAATAAACTCACCGGGGATTGGATGAACAATCAAGATCTCTAGAATGGAATAGGTGACTCAAAAAATCACCTAGAGCTCACCTTATGGTTGATATATGAGAATATTAAACAATAATTATGAGACATTTAAGCATATGGAACATTTAAAACAATATCTTCCAAGTAATAAATTTCATGTGACCCTTACACATTGGGTATTTTTCAATTAATGATATGCTTCTAAAATCTGGTCACCTCAAGTTAATATTTTTATCGATATTAATTTGCATGATATGAATCAGGTTCATGAATTGTAACAACTTAATTTCATGATCCAATTCATGAAATGTTTTGGAGACAGTTACATTTTGTGAGAAATATACATGGAGTGTAATTTTCCATTGAACATTTATCATCTAAACATTAATGAAAGTTCTAAGACCCCCTCTAAAGCCATAAATACTAATAAGAAACCCTTATAAGCCTATTTGACATATTATAACTAGAATTCATTAATTAAAATACACATAAATCCCAAAAAAAATTATTTCATTTTCCATAATAATGTATCTCCATCAATGAACAATACTCTACCACAAAGGACCAATAAATGGCTCAATGTGGGACATACCTAAATAAATAAGGGATCATACTCTCTTAACCCCATATAATAACACATACTCAAGCTTATTCAAGAGTAATTGTGGGGTCTCGATATATATTTCTAGTCACTATTATTAAATATTAGACTCCCTCTCCTAGGTCTCCTATTGAACACGCCCATGCTGCCTCTACACTCGATCAAGAGGAATAGTCCTACCCTTGAGATACATCACAATATGGACCACAACATTTATCAGATGGTCCAAAAAGGAAATATCATCAAAGCACTCAATTTACTCACTATCTTACTCTTGATAAGATTTAGGATAATATTAATAAAACTCTGACATGTGAAACATGTCATTCATGGAACTATAGCACTAGGAAATGGATAATCGACAAGTCACTGGACCGACCCTACACACCATCTCAAACTTCATATCAAACCATGACTCTAGATTTATTTATTTATAGATATGGATTTTCCCAAAAGTAGGTGAACCCGATGAAACAAATTATGACCATCCTCAAAATATAGAGGACATATCCAATGGTTATCGTAAAATTTTCTTACTTCTCTACATGGTCACCATCCTCCTCCAGATCAGTTGAACATTCCCAGAAGTATCTTTTAGGAGACTAGGATCAACAAGCACTTACTCACCAAACTCCAACAAAAAACAATGTGAAGGGAATGTCCTTCTATACAATCCCTCAAAGGTTTCCATATAGATAAATTCTTGTAAGCTATTATTATTTGGAAACTCCAAGAGTGTCATTTCTTCTTCCCATGAACCCCCAAAATCGAAAACATAGGTTAGTAGTATATCATACAGAACATGAGTAGTCCACATAGATTAACCATCATTATGAGGTTGATCGGTTGTTCTCAAGATCCTTATGAAGTCCCTGAAAGGACCATCATATAATATTAGTGTCCATTTCAAAAATTAGACTATTTGTAACACCGTGTGAGTGAACTATCTCAAGAACATAATGAAAATCCATATCAACTATAGTGAAGGTGTCTCTGATAGGTATGATTTGGGATACCATTGTTATGTTATCATCGGTCAACTATACAACATTTTTCATACAGGTTTTACATGATAATCCTATCATAAAATTTACAGTGACACTATTCCATTCCCACTTAGGAATTTAAGTGGCTACTACATCCTAGTTCTCCACTGATGCTCAGCTTCCACCTTTTGAAAAATGAAAAACGTCTCTAAAAATCATTTTTCCTTCTTATTCATTCATGACCACCATTGTTTTATATATAGATCATGATACATCTTCATCAGAAATGGGTGTACCACACATCTAGATGCATTGATCTGTCTCTTAAACTCCTCATGAAAAATTGTTGGAACCCAAACTCGACCATAGAAAAGAATAGAATTTTTGATTCAAAGGGACAACCTAATGGTGTGTCCACAACATATAAGTTATCTATCATAACTAATACTATTGGATAGAAAATATATTTATATTTATATAGTACAAAAAATGGTTATAATAGATGTTGGAGTCACAACTACTCGTCAATAAGACTCCTGAACATCAAGATGCTTATCTGCAAAAAGATCCATCATCCACATCTTGTCACAAGACTCTCTCATTGCCTCTTTCTTCATCTTCTAAATCAATTCATTGGAAAAATTTTGTGATGCTGTATAAGGCAACTCATTGTCAATAAAATTCAGACACATTACCCACATCCTCTATCAGTTGTTCGAGTAACATTGAGAGATGATGTACATGAGGCACTAGTGTTATGTGTAAACCACATACCTATCTCCCATAATACATTTCCTTCAATATATCTAGTAATTTACCAATATAGTTAACTACATCTCATTAGCAGGGAAATTCTTCTCAGGTAGTATTCATTTTCTTCATCAGTATGTAAACACTCAATAATATTATATTAAAACTGCACCAAGTCTTACTATGGGTTCCAAATAGTACATAGTGTATGCTTTACCCATCATAGGTAATGTGAGAATAGGTGTTGAGGTCATCATGAAATTTAGTTGTGAAATATATCTTTGAATTATCTGACAAAAAAACATCATTTATTATCATCCTATTCATTAACATTGTTATATATGATAATTCTTGTATAAACCCTCCACAATAACCTACTAAACCCAAAAATCCACATAATACTACAGAAATTATTTGTTGAATCCCAAGATATCGTGGCTGTAAATTTCTTTGGATCCACTGAAACTCCTTCCATGAAGATAAAATAGCCCATGATTTGCACATTAAAAAACCAGAAACATTTTTTTGGGTATCATAGTGCAAAGATAATTCTATATCAATGTACTCATGATGATTTTAATGTGTTTGAACTTATTTATTCCTGTACACTAATATCTCATTAACAAAATACACAGAACTGGTCTTGAAAATGATGAATCATATGTTCTATCAAGGCCATGAACCCCTCTTGTTTATACATCAAACAAATAACATCACCCAGAATTCATACAACTTATATCCTCTCCTAAAAAGTGACTTTGGGTTCTCTTAAGATATCACTCTCAACTATTGATATCCATATCACTAATCGATCTGGGAGAAGATCATATAACCTATCTGTTGATCGATGTTATCATTGAGGCCCAGAAGAGTATACATTTTATTTACTATAATCTAGTTTAATATCTAATAATCCACATATAATTGTAAGGTTCCAAGATCCTTCTTAGAAACAATAATAGGGGAACCCCCGAGAGACCAAATAGGTCATATGAAACCTTTACCTTCAAATAATCTTACTAATATTTAAACTATAGATACTTTTTTAATGTCATCTTATAAGGAGTGGTGGAAACATTCTCTACTACCTACACCAACATGATCATCAACTCGATCTGTCAATCATGAAGTAATCTATATAACACTTCATGATAGAAATATGGAAAATAGTCTACCCCTAGAGGAAAATATTCCCTTACATTTAAAAATATTATAGAACTTGTATTGTTATCGTTGACATGATACAGTCCAATCAACATTGAATTTGTCTTACAAGACCATCTTGATGATCCCACCCACCTTGGTGAGAATGTCTTCCTCATTATAGTGATTTAATGTTTAATCTCTTATAATATTAGTATATATTATCCAACTATAGGTTTAGACAATCCATGATTTAAATCCAATAAAAACATGTCGTATACATCATAAATTGTTCCTATGGGAATCAGTAATCTTATATCTCTATATAACACACCTTGCATCATTTTTAATTCTCTAACCTCACTCCCAATAGTGTATTGATGGTCAAAACACCATTAAAGTGTTCCAAAAACAAGATCAAAACACTATAAAAATTTTTATATACAAAGAAAGGTGATTCCCCTGTATCAAACGAAACACAATCAAGGGTAAATGATACATGAATTATACCTATTATAGGAGACGGCCCTACATTTACACTAGCCATAGTAGACTGCATAACGTGAAACTTAGTATACCCTATTCCATGGGATCTATTATGACTCCTCAATACTATAAACATAACCAACAACATCCACTCTTGTACTAGGTCACCACATCCCCTTCCTCGACCTGAACTTCTAGTTATACTCCAACTACCAGAATACTTATGAGTAGCTATGTACATCCATGACTCCGGTACATGGCCTGGCCCCAAGCCATTACTCATCAATTGCATTCCCCTAAAAACATTTTTCATGTGTCCCATTCTACTCATTAATGAAACATCAAAATAGAGTATGGACAATGATTGTACTTGTGGAAAAACATTTAACAATAAAATTACTACAATAGAACACGGTCTGTATATGGATACCCACATTCCAAACTACTCTTTCTATTTTTTAAATTGTGGAAAATACAATAACATTAATTCATTACACCCGAATAATATCTCCCAATTCACCCTACCTAAACTGCTTCCCAACTTTTCAGGTCCACTCTCTTGTTTATGTCTATGATGAGTGCCTTCTTCATCATGCCAAACAATCTACTTCGATGAAAAATGTTCACATGTGACCTGATCTCATAGTTATTTCGATCCTAAAAACTCTTAACCGAGGAGATCTCATCAATATCTAAAGATCTCAAAAATCCCTACATGTTGTTGAAACATTTAGGATAATCCATTACTAACAGTCCCTCCATTGTTAGATGCATGAAATTATGATCCTTGACATAACTCAACATATCTAGATAGAAGTGGCTTGAGAACGTCTCCTCAAATTCATTCAATTATAACTTCTCCAACTACCCATCCTTCTCTATAATATTCTACCAATTCTTGATAGTTCCACTATGAAAATACACAACAATAATCACAATCAAATTTATTGGTGTCTCATGATGCTCAAATATCATCTGAATTACCTCAATCAAAAAATAGACATCTTGGGGGGCCTCTCTCCCTAAGGAATTTAAGTGTAAGTTGTAGCTAAAAATATATCGTTACCTCATTCATTAAGAGAATTTTTCAAACAATCACCCTTTCCATGGATCACTTGACCCTCAAGAAGATATGACAATGTTAAAAATATATATAATCCTTAGGTACCAGAGGATTTTTCAACCAATTTGCAGTTGGATCATGCTAATTTCAAGTCTCCTGATACTCAACTCAATGATGTTGAGGATGAATTTTATCTATAAGGAAAACACACTTAGAAGATATATGATATAATAATGAAGTCAAACTCAACATGTGAAAATGGTAAGGAACAACAAATTTTATTCAATCAAAGAAAAAAATTACAAGTGTTTTAATATGACATTATAGTCCATTTCATTACATATATTCAATATATCAGTTATATCATACCAGAGTACATATTGGAAATTATATAACACACGAAATAAATATGTCCCAATAATGTACAATGAATTTAATTATATATCCATATGTGCCTGTCATGATGCATGTATACTCATCTCATTCTAGACCAAGCCATGCGAGAAAATATCAATATATAGTAACATCATGAAAAAATAACATCATACAACATATGGATCATCCAAGGAAAAATAACATCAACTTTAACAAGAGAACAACCTAGATGGAAAACACATCACTAGGGATATGGATTTTCTATTATACAGTGGTTAGATACTCTCATGAACAACATCATTACTAGGTCCCAACCCCTCCTAGTCTCAATTTTATTTTTACTATATAGTAATGAAATAAAAAATAAAAAACTAATCCTCTGATACCACTTCTTAATTTTCACTGATCTGCCAACCTCTCCAAAGGAAAATCAAGTTAGTTACGAGACCTCAAGTGAAACTCCTCATATTCCAGAGGATTTTGAATAGCATCCAGGGTGTGATGTGTATAGTGGGGAGATTACACCCCCAACGTATAAATTACAATATAGTGGAATAATCTATAATAATAATAATAATTGTATTAATGGTAAAATAACAGAAATAGTATATCATACAACTTTGAAATAAATGTAAGAACCAATAAACAAAAAATAATGAAACATGTAATATAAGGATAAAATGTTTATAAATTTTAAACTAAAAGTAATAAAAATAAAAGAATAAACTTTCCTAATAAGAACCCAATAGACCCCATTCTCGAATACCATGTTGGTCCCATTTCAAAACTCCATCCCATCCAGTGAGCAGAAAAATCAACAATAAGGTACATTCCCCTTGTCAAACCCTACATCAATGTAATCTACTCAGGTGCCAAATGATACTCAAATACAATGTGAGTAAAACTATGTAGGTCAAAACGACCATGACTAAGTGTGACCAGCCCGATAATAAATGTATGAAATAAAGTGGTAAATAGGTGTATTAATTAATCAAGTAATATAATACATCAATCAAACTGCTTTTGCATCATGCCAGAATATCTCTTAGTAGATAGCATAACCATGCCAACCAAAAACATTATATCCATGGAAAACTCCAAAAAGTCTGGGATGAGCCCACTATATATGAATTTCATCATGGGACATATTACATCACTCGGAATGTATTTATTACGACATGATACTTGCCATAGCCCTCTAAATATAAGAATTAATACATGGGACATGGTAGATCCTTCTCAATAAAAGAATTACAACATGGGACTTGGTAGATCCCACTAAATGTAAGAATTACATCATGGGAGTGGGTAGAGCCCAATAAATATTATCATTATAGCATGGGACTGAGTAGAGCCCATTCAATATAATCATTAAATCATAATAATAGAAAAAAATAATAGAAGGATATCACAATATCACATCATTAGCCTCAGATTCTAATTAGGAAAATTTCCATTTTTCATTGAACTACAAATTCATTTAGATAGTTGTTCTAATGCCAGTTATGTTCCATAATTTTCAATAAAAATGCATTTTTCATGATGATTATATATCAGGAAACCACTTGAATCTCATGTCATGTTGAAGAAACGTTAATCCATTATCTGATCCATGTAGATAAATATATATTCAAGGGTCTACTCACCCAAGGGTTTTTATAATCTATTTTTCTATCGATTGATTCAAAGGGGGTCCAACCCAAATTCCAATCAATGAATTTCTACTAATCAATGAATAAATAAATTATAATTCAGATTTTTTTGGAATAATTGCAATGCTATATATACATGACAAATAAATAAACCAAAGGTTTAGGTTAATACCCCATACATTTATCCCATTATTAATCAATGCCTCCCATATGAATCAAAAATATGAAAGGCGGTGAGGAAGTTCACATGAAGGAACCTAGACACATCAGATTCATATAAAAACTATAAAAACATACTATTATGATATTTACACTAAATAAAAAAAAACTACAGTAGATAACTAAGAATCATAAGAAAATAAAGACACTATGGATTATATGTCTGATCAGGACCCCTATTTTGGAAGAGGAGACTCCAAAATTACACATTGTTCAATTTAGGATATAGAGAGGAGAGGTTTCATTAAAAATAATCTGAAACATAAGTTTGCACAACAATTTAAACCACTGGGTCTTAGGAATACATATATTGTAACCCAATCATTTCATGTATTTATCAATTAATAAGATACGTTTAAAGTCCATCAACTTGAGGTAATATTTATCCCAATTAGAATTTATAAAATGTGGATTAGGTTTATGACGTTTAACAATATGACATCATGAACTAGTTCATGAAATATTTTCTGGGATAGTCACACATCATATACCATATGCACAGAGTGTAATTGTCGAGCATCAGTTTTTTGTTATAATTCCCTAAAAGTACCTAAACCACCTCAGATGCCTTCCAAAATCATTGGAACCCTTCATAATATAATTTGTAATATTTTTATATAATAATAATTAATTTTAAATAACACACATCCCTAAAAATAAGAGTATTTCCTCCCATAAAGGCACCCTATATTTGAAAAATATTCGATCATCAATGTCTCATGAAAAAATCAAATAGAGATATACATAATAAAATATGTGATCTTACACAATGTTTTAATCTATATATACAATGGAAATTACATTTTTTATTTTGATTCATGTATTTCATGGTCGTTAAAATTATGTTTGTTCATATGTTAAACTACTAAAAACAATAACATAATGAACTTTTTGTCTTTTTCCAGACTACAAATCCTCTAAATGTTTTTTCCTAGCTACAAATTTTTTACTCTTGTTGGTGAGGTATGACACAATGTTGAGTGCCTCTTCCCAAGTACCAATTTTTATTCCTACGTGCCTTATCAAAATCATGGATTTCAGTATCATAGTTTGATTTATCCATTTAAATAATATTCTAATTTGGATTCCGAAGAATCATCTTATCATTCCATATCTATTCCATCTTGTTGAAATTATTTAATTTCCATCTCATGTATTACCCACCATTGACAGGTATTATGAAATTCTACTTTTGGTAGTACTCTCTTTCTGAAAAATATTTCCACTGAAAAAACAAATAAAGGAATATTTTTTCATTAGGTATAAATGAATAATTTACTTGTAGATTCATCAATGAATGCTTAAACATAAATGAAACTATTATATAATTGAATAGGTTTAGGTACCTAAACATCTAAAAATAAAAGCTCTAACATTGGATCCTTATACTTCCAACCACCAAGGAAAAGGGAATTATATCTTAATTTCCTAGTGCACAAATTTTACACTTTCAAATTTTTGTGTGATCATTCTTCAATAAGACCATGTTCATCAAAATATTCATGTTCTTCTCAATGATTCAGTCATTACTATATTTCCATACTTCTATAATATCTATATTTTATTTTCTTTTTACTGAACATCCTATTGAATTTCTAGACATGTGAAGGGTTCCATTTTTTCCCCATTTGAAATCATCATGAATCTTTTTTAACCTTTTATACCCTATTTTTGAAGCTACTTTCACAGATAGTATCTACCAATTTCTAAATATATATTAGATTCCTTTTAATTATATATAACAGATTAAAATTTTATAGCTTCAATAAACATCCATTATTAATTTGGACATTGAAATATCCCATACCAAAAATAGTCATGGCTCCACCATCCACTAGATGGAAATTCAAAACATCCTAAATAACGAGTTTTTCATGCATAATAGGTCATAATATGAATATTAATATTCTCCAGAGACAACCACTCAATAATATATCAGTATATCCATGCTCAATAACCAAATACCATCAACATTAGTTGTATTAACAGAATAAGAATGTCGAAAAGTGGATGTACATCTTGCTCCATCCTTATAACTGTTGAAAATTTTCCTAAAATGTATTTTCTTCCCATATTTATAGAAGTTTGGACTAGAAACCATACATCATCTCTATTCACCAGACATTCCATATTATTTTTACTTCTAATGGGGTGATGGAATACTTTAAACAATGTCATGTTCACAACTAGAATATATCCAAACATACCTTTAACTGAGTTCTTCATTGGGTACCAGATTCCTAATATCATCAAATACAACATCTCTTTTTTAATAGACTTACAAATTGTAGTAACCATTTCATCCAATCTCCCCAAAATATATGATAAAAGAATCATTTCTTACATATCTATAGTAAAGTTTTTGGTTACTAATTAGAGTTTCCATGATTCATATTGAGGATAATCCCATGATATGGCACAGATCTTCCTAATGATAACATAAAAATTTACAACCATTATTGTTTGATATTCATGTTCTGGTCCATTGGTCATTCATACAAGTCTTCCAATGCCTTTTGCAAGTTTAATATAGTATTCCTCTCTAAATTTTGAAATGCCTCATTCCTTTTCAGAGAAACTAACACTAGAAACAATGCTCTATTTTCTAGATTTTCTCATTACCTTTTCTCTATTACCATTGTTCATGAAATTAAGAATTTAAATTTTAGGTCCTTCTATATTATAATTTAACCAATTTTCCTTTAATAAAATGTTAAATTGAATCCATAACTTTTTTATTCAATTTATATCTAACTTTACTGATGTGCCTACTCATGTGTTGAACCTTGATCTTCATAACTAATCATTGATACCTCTTGTTGGGGGAAGTGAAAAAAGGCATTATAAAGAGATATAAATAAACTGTACTACAATAATAACACTATAATTATGATCAATAGAACCACTAGAAAGTCACATTATAGATTAGAACCATGGAGAACCAAACCATTCAATGTTCTATCCTTCCCACTTCTACTTAGTGTAACAAAAGTATAGAAGTAAATGCACAAAACCCACCATAAATAGTTGAACAATTACATATACATTATTATAAATAGAATGTAAAATAGAAATAGATGAAATGATAATATATTAAACTTATGTAAATAATTCTATAAATAAAAATAAGATTATTAATGTGCAATATGATTTTTCCTACTTTCATAGAAGGAACCTCAATGAATTATTTGATTATTCATTGTTAAAAATAATTAAATCAATAGAAAAACATGTTAGTAATATTTAATTACATAATGGATTACACTCCATAAACTCTAATGTTTAGTACATTCCATGGTTATACTTATCATCCATTTGATTCACAATTTAAGGTTGTTCCAAATTTGCTTTTCTACAAATTCCAACACGTCTTCCAGGTCACAATGACCTACAAAATTCGCAGAGTATCCTTCAAATAGAATTCCACTGGTGATTTTCCATGAAAATTTTTACAATCACAAATTTCCCTTATAAACACTTCTAAATTATCATTTTTATTGATTTCCTTCTAGAAGGTTTTACAATATTCAGAACCACCCTTTTTGTCATTGGAAGGATGAACATATGATTCCCTAATTATTTCTTAAGTGAAAAATTGTTGCTTCCAATGTAAAAATACCAAACATTTACTACTGGATGGATTTTCAGTTTAACATAAATTTTATACAATAACAATTATTTCTCTAAAAATTCATTTTGTTGGAATAGTGATTGACATCCCAATAATGACATCATTCTCCCCGTGGATATCGGTCAACATGGGTTTCCCTATCAAGGAGAGTTTAAAGGGAGATATATGAAGGCCTCCCTTGAGCGGGGGACTCTGCAAGGCCACCAGGGTGACACCACCTAGGTGAGGCCACCTGGAAGAGGTGAATCAAGTGAGGAAACCTAGGATGATGGAACCTGTGAGAGGCCACCCTTGTGTGGAAACCCAGGCAATTCCACCTTCTTGATTTCACCTAGGTGCGAACACCTGGGAAAGGGATGTACCTTGGGATATTCCCCATGTACATTCCACTAAACATATCCCATAGCTTCCTTGGGATTTTATTCCATACATGTTTGTTTACTATATTAACATGATGTTAAAATTCTCATAGGATTTTAATGGAACAGTCATACAAAGTTATCATGGTTACTTAAGCTACTACTTGCATTAATCTATTGGATTTAGATATTGAACAAGGATGATCTAAACAATGGAATCACTTCTTGTATGATTAGGTAATGATTATGATGTATCATTATTAGGAGTAATTGACATCATACTACCTTCCTCTATATTATAATTAGCTTCTATCAGATGTAGATATCCCTAATCAAATTTTATACAACCCGAGTTCATGTATTTAAAAGTTCACAAACATGGTTGATGAAAAATATATAATTAAAGGGTGAATATATCCCTAAAGGGACAAGTCACTTATCATACATTCTTCACCAAAATTATGCTAATCAAGAAAATAGAAAAATCACCACATATCAAGAGATTCACATATATTACACTATATTTTATCATTCAAATATTGATCAGACCAATATAAAAAAAGAAAAATGGGAATTATTTCCTAGGGTAGTTAGTAAATCTATGTGGATGTTGGGTGACATGGTTAAAGATACCCGTACATGATTCAATAACGATATTAACAAAGTTTTTTTTGATAAATCCTTTTAGATTTTCCAAACATATATATATAAGAAAAATGATATTGTACTTAAACTACTAAGTTATCATATCCATAATAATAATTCATTCCATCTCACCAATGAAAATTTGGGTATTGACTTTTGGGAAATATACAATATCATAAGAGTTCCAATCTATAGGTCTATTTATAATGATTTTATCTCCCTCTCAGGTTCTATAATGGAATATCTGATGGGTGTCATAATTATTGGGGGAACTATTGAAAATTTCCATGAATATTATATAGAAGCATCCTATTCCATGGTTGGACATCAATCATATGACTTGGATAGTCATTTTTCTAGTCCATCGTGAGTATTAGTTCACAATACAACACACAACAAGATGACCTTCCATTTCAAATAGAGGGGTTTCTGGGATATGCTGGAAGAATCATGTAACACCGCAAGCTTCTACGGTACGCTTCTCTTTGAATAATGTGATAGCGTGTGTTGTACGCAACACCGAGTTCTAACCCACCATAACTAATCAAACTAGCCGTTATGAATAGTAAAACCTACTTTTTGAAATTATATATATTTTATATTTGAAAATGGACTTCATTTTTGGATTTGGAATATCGAATTTAGCCTAAGGTGAAATTTTGGTACATTTCGGATAACTTTCATATTTTGATGAATAGTGAAAATTACTAAGTTTTAATTAAAAACAACTTTTTTAATCAAAATAATTAATAGTGATAAATTATGAATTTGAGTGGTTTTAAAGTATATTTATAATATATTTTTACCATTTAATATAATGTTGGTCATTGGACATAATTTTACAATTAAACCGAACATAAACGAGTGTCAATCTTTTGATAGTTATTATCTCTTAAAAACACGCTTTTTGTTTTGACAGCGGGAATTAATTTTAAATTAATTTCTGCCACTTCTGTGTTTTGAATTTAGGAAAATGGATTCCATATTTGGAATCAGGATGTTCAAATTGTGTAAATAGGTAACTTTTATTTTTAGACATTTTGAATAATTACTGCGGTAAATATTTTATTTACCATGGTTAAGGGTAAATCCGGTAAATAAGGGTTAAAAAAATAATATTATAATAATACTAAATTACCCTAAAACGTGTCTTAACCCTATTGGTTGATACATGGTCGACCATGGGAATCTTTGGGTCTATTTTGGGACCCCATGGATCCACTTGTAAGTGATAATGACACTTTATTTTAATTAAGTTAAAATGAATACAAAAATGACACAAGCATATATCTTTTAGAAAAACAATTGTTAAATAGGGTTATATATGTTGGATTTTATATTATAAATATTCATTAGAAAGATAAAAAGATTTCCTACATAATGATATTTTATTTATAATTTTTAGACATTAAATAATTTATTTTATTTATGACACAATGATGATGCAGTAATTACTATAATAGTGAAACATTAAAATAATTGATATTATAATACCCAAATAAATATAATATGAACCTTTTAATGAATTAAACTAATTTTCTAGGATAATATGATATATTAGGATTGATGTAGTTGACTTTTATCGAAGTAATCAATCTGTTATGAGTTTCACAAAAATCAACTATTGAATAGTGTCAAAATTGACATAAAAGAGTTCTTAAAACAAATATTATATTCTTAATTGATATTAAATTCATAAAAATCTAAGGTTCGGAAAAGAGACTTATATCATGATAGGTCCATCATTAATGTACCACTTGGGGGTCGCTTGGATGTATATAGAATGTTTATTAACCATATTATATAAAAATACAAAGAGACATTGTAAAAGTGAAACTAATTAACTTAGAGTTAATTCTTAAAGATAAGGTTAATATAAGTACCCAAACCTGTCTAAATTCTATTTGTTGAGTGGTTTTCGACCTATCCCCACCTTAACCTTTGAATAATAAGTTTTGGAGCCATTAGAAACCGAATATGAATTTATTATAAATTAATATTTCTAGCTTTTCCAAAGGTGCCCCTCACCCCTCTTATAAAAGGGAACTCCTCCTTCTCATTTCTTCACACCTTCAAAGCCTTTTGGTTCGACCAAACTCTGCCCAAATACTCTCCCAACATCCCTAACTACAACCTAGAGGACTTAGTTTGATCAGAAAGCCAACCTAAGGAGCCCTTTTGATCAAATCAAAAGGAAGAACCCGAAGAAGAGGTAATGATTTCACCACCCTTCTCCAAGTTCATTTCTTCTTCCACTTATTCTTCCTTTGTTCTTACCATTCTAAAATAATAAATCCAGTATCTCACATATACTGTGATGTTATTATAAATATGGTACAACCATATTCAGTATTCTATCCACCCTTTGAATAACATGTCACCATACGTGCGTACGTACGGACTACCGTCTCCACGTCGTGGTGTAATTGTTATTCAATATAATATTATTTGGATGGGTATAATAATGATGTGTAAATCATGTAAATAATAAATATAACATGTTAATGATTCTGTATATATGATATACCATCCATTTATATATTATATTAATATCAAAAGAATGATATTGTCGCTCGTGCGTACGTACGGACTACCGTCTCCACGAACGCGATGAGATTCATTCTCCATCGTATCCATTCAAGTATAATTATCATTTGATGATTTAAAAATGATGTTTAAGGACTAGATATAATTCTGGATATGAATAAGATACAACAACCATGGCTTATGTAACAAAACATATAAAAGAAAATGAGTAAGTTAACTCCCAAAACGACGATAATTCTAAGATATTATTAACAAATCAATGTTAAAAGATCATATATGATATCATATTATTATATATGATTCTTGTATAATTTAATAACAACTATTTCACCATTATACAGGAGTTTAAACTACCCCAACCAAGGAAAAGTACAAGGTAAGGGTTTACTTTACAACCTCTTCATTATCCAAGGTTGTTTATACGTAATAATATACTGGGATCTCTTTATCATCCACATCCATGTTTCTTAAAAATGCATTTCAAAACATTTTAACTATTTACTAGAATATGAGTTAAAGTCATTTATACCCTTTTTGACTTTTATAATTGGTTTATAAAGGAATCTTTCGGTCGTTTTCAAAACAAGGTCCTTTTTAACCTTTTCGACAGAATTAAGGTAAGAATGTTTTTTTTAACTTATACGGCGGGTGCGGCTATTTTCCGCCGTTATAAAATCTTCAAAGCTTACCATACAAGATTATAAGAATATTTTCAAAGAAAATGTTTTATTTTATATGGATCTTAAATTATTTCAAAATAAAAGGAGATATTTTTTTAAAAAGAATTTTGATTTCATCTATGTCAACATCCTTTGATGGATTTTAAGATTATTTGAAGTTGATTTATTATGATACAAAACTTCTATATTGTATTGAAGGTTTTGTGATATGTTTGACTATGGATGTGCTATTTTTATACCATTCATAGTTTATGGTGAATGTATTGACATTTCATATGCTAGTTTTAATATGAATGTTTATGTTATGTTTAAACCTTTTCATATGGGAATGCATTGGACTTAATATGTGACGGGTGGAGCCCGCTATAGCTCCTCGATGCATCGGTAGGTCTCATGAGACAAACTAGTGTCTTGGCACAAGGACTTGACAAAATCTTATTTGTAGTCTTTGCACGAGGCCTTGGCTATGTGGTTATGATAGTCTGGCATTATACATTCCAACATTATGAAAGTGGTTATTGATTTTTTGCATGTGATTATTCGATTAGTAGAATATCCATGTGAATAAGTAAATGGCATTATTTCATTTTATTTATGCCATACCATGTTGAAAGTTCATGTTTAAAAGGATTTTGTTTTAGTTATACATTGCCTTAAATGTTTATTCTTATTGATGAATGTTTCCGCTATATTGTTATCCTTACTGGGCATTTGAGCTCACCCCTTTTCTATGTTTTATTTTTCCCAGGATGTGAAGATGTAAGTTATGAATGACCGGCAGGGATTTTATGAGGGGTTAATAGTGTGGATTGTGGAAACATTATGTTGTTGTATTAGTTTTTCATTTTATGATGTAATGTAAAACTTATGAATATATCTAGTGTTTCCAAGGCTACTAAACCAATCGGTCTTTCGAGATTTGATCTTTCTTGTGATCATGCCAATGTTATGTATTAATGCACCGACTCTGGGTAACTGGGGTCGGGGCGTTACAGTTGGTATCAGAGGAAGTTTAGTACAAACCATGGAAGCTAGATTTAGATAAACTCTGATTAGAGCACGTAGACCTAAGATGAACTTTGAAGATTAGTATAGAAGAACTTCCTAGAATTTTGGTATTGTATAGATTTTGTGAGTTTTCCAAGCAATACATCCCTGTCTGGATACGAGCAGGTAGAGGTGGCTCTGGCACAGATGTACCTAGGGGTAAAACCCGAAAACACCGCTTTGAGCTAGACTCGAACGGGAACTGGTGCACGACAACGGGCCTTGCTGCACTCTTGGTTACGACACTCCCGGGGGATATGCTTAGGATAACTCTCATTTTATTTACAAATCATTTTGAAGGGATTATGAGTATATACTTCCTCAAAGAAAACATTCTTATGATTATGGATTATATCCATAAATAGTTCAATTTATGTTAAGTGTTTTATAAGTATGGGATTATGTATTTTGATTCATAAATTGATCTAGTTTATGCCATTGTTTAGAAATGGCGCCTAGTGGAAGAAATGGAAACCGTATCAATGCACGCACTCCATGTAGGGATTTCCCTCCTGCTCAAGATAATTATAGTGGGGCTGGTGATGCAACTGGTGCTGATCAGCTAATCACCATACTGGGACAACTTACTCAGGTTATGAATAATAACCTTACCCGTATGGAGCACCCTGATCCGCAACGTGGAGGATCAATGTTAGATCGATTCATGAGGCAACAACCACCAATGTTCAATGGGAATACAAATCCCTTAGTATCTGAGCAATGGATATTTTCCCTAGAGAAAATATTTCAGGCTTTGGGGAGCAGTGAAAGGGAAAAAGTTATCATGGCAGTTTACCGCCTCACTGGAGATGCTGATCACTGGTGGTCATTGATTCAAAATACGAAGGAAGATGATGAAGTGTCAAATATGGAATGGAGGGAGTTCAAAGATCTATTTTTAGAAAAATACTTCCCTCGCGACCATCGAGCAGATATGGAAAGGCAATTTCTGAGTCTGAGACAAAAGGAGGATGAGAATGTCACAAAGTATGAGGCTAACATTACAAGGTTAGCGAGGTACGCTGGTGATTATATTCGTAACCCAAGAAGTAAGATTGATCGTTTCTTTGATGGGTTAAAACCATTTCTCCGTCGAGCGTTAGTCTCACAATCCTTTTCATCGTACGAAGACATTGTCTCATGTGCTATCAAGACCGAAAAGGAATTCTCTAAGTCTTATGACTTTAAAGCAAAGCAAGAGAAGAAGAGACCTGCTGATCAATCTGGGAATGGAAATAATGGGAAGAAGGGAAAGGTTGAATATCCATCTTGTGGTAAATGCGGGAAGAAACATCCTGGTACTTGCTTGAAGGGAATGGGAGTCTGTTACAAGTGTGGTGAAAAAGGCCACCAAGCTCATGATTGCAAGGGGAAGAAGGAAGCTACCAACGTTCAGTGCTATAATTGCAGGGAGATGGGGCATTATGCAAATGCATGTCCTAAGCGTCAGGAGAACTTATCTCAGAAAAGGCCAAGGGATCAAGGCCAGGATTATGCTATCACTACTGCTGAGGTAGAAGCTCCGAAAGACGTGGTGGCAGGTAATTTAATGGTTTCCTCAAGTTTAGCAAATGCATTATTTGATTCTGGATCATCGCATTGTTTCATATCTTCCCAGTTTGCTAAGAAAATTAGATATTTCCAATTTTATTTAATAAGGGAGTTGTCAGTTAAAACTCCTAAGGGAAGTATCGTTGCAACAAAGTTTTGTGAATCAGTCCCCATTAGAGCACATAAATTTTTTTTATCTGCTGATTTCATCGTCATACCTATGATTGAGTTTGATATAATCCTCGGTATGGACTGGCTTTCGAACTATGATGCGAAGATTTATTGTAAGAAGAAAGAGGTTACGATTCTTGATGATAATGATAAGGAGCACCTTATTTTTAGAGCAGAATCGTCAGCACCTAATTCTTATTTAGATCCACCCCCAGTAACTCAACTTAATTCAATTATTGGGGAGGAAGAGAATGAAATAACTGTCGGTGAGGAAAGGAATGTTCCAATAGAGGATGTACCTGTTGTGAAAGAATTTGTAGATGTATTTCCGGAAGATTTACCTGGACATCCTCCAGAACGAGAAGTTGAGTTTTCCATTGATTTGATTCCTGGATCAAGGCCTATATCGAAGACCCCTTATAGAATGGCCACTGTAGAGTTAGTCCAACTAAAGAAACAACTAGAGGAATTGAGTAATAAGGGATTTATTCACCCTAGTGTTTCTCCATGGGGAGCCCCTGTTCTTTTTGTTAAAAAGAAAGATGGATCTATGAGGTTATGTATCGACTACAGGGAGATCAATGCTATAACAATAAAGAAAAAGTATCCCCTACCTCGTATTGATGATTTATTTGACCAACTTCATGGAGCTCAATACTTTTCAAAGATTGACCTTCGATCTGGATACCATCAGTTGTGTGTGAAGAAGGAAGACATTCCGAAAACAGCATTTCGAACCAGGTACGGGCATTACGAGTTTACTGTAATGCCGTTTGGATTGACTAATGCACCCTCTGTATTCATGGATCTGATGAATAGAGTTTTCAAGGAGTATCTCGATGAATTTGTGGTGGTATTTATTGATGATATTCTGGTATACTCCAAAACCTACGAAGATCATGAAAATTACTTGCGCATTATCTTGAAGACTCTGAGGAGGCATGAATTATATGGGAAGTTTAGCAAGTGTGAATTCTGGCTTCAGGAGATTTCTTTTCTTGGCCATATTGTCTCTAAATATGGAATCTCTGTTGATCCTTCTAAGACCAAGGCAATCCAAGAATGGCCATCACCTACGAGTATAACTGAGGTACGTAGTTTTATTGGTTTGGCAGGTTATTATCGACGTTTCGTCCAGAATTTTGCCCGATTGGCTAACCCATTAACGAAGCTCACACGTAAAGGGGTTAAATTTGTTTGGACAAAAGAGTGTGAAGAATGTTTCGAAGAACTGAAGAGAAGATTAGTCAATGCTCCTATATTGACTCTACCATCGGGGAATGATGGGTTCGTTATTTATAGTGATGCATCGAAGAAAGGACTTGGCTGTGTCCTTATGCAGAATGATAGAGTTATTGCCTATGCATCACGACAGTTGAAAATTCATGAACAAAAATATCCTACTCATGATCTCGAGTTAGCAGCAGTGATCTTTGCTTTGAAGATATGGAGGCACTACCTCTATGGTGAAAAATGTGAGATTTATACTGATCACAAGAGTTTGAAGTATATTTTCTCACAAAAAGAACTCAACATGAGGCAAAGGAGATGGCTTGAATTACTCAAGGATTATGATTGTACGATACACTACCACCCAGGGAAGGCAAACAAGGTGGCAGATGCTTTGAGTAGAAAAGACCATGGAGTTTTGAACAATATGAGAATTGAAAGGGATCCAATTTTCATGGATCTAGTGAAGATGGACATGGGAATAACCAGGGAAGGTGAAACATCAATGCTTTTTCAAATGGTTGCCAAACCATCTTTACTAGAAAGGATTAAGAGTTCTTAGACCGATGATGAAGAATTCCAAAAGAAGATTAAAGCTGTGAATGATGGGAGATTGAGAGACTTTGTGTATGAAGATGGAATTTTGAAATTCGGGAAGAGACTTTGTGTTCCCAATATACCTGATCTAAAAAGGGAATTGCTGGATGATTCTCATAGTTCCAATTTCCCTATACACCCTGGGAGAACCAAAATGTATAGAGATTTGAAAGAACATTTTTGGTGGGACAATATGAAGAGGGAGATTGCTGATTTTGTGTCAAGATGTATGGTTTGTCAACAAGTGAAAGCTGGAAGGCAACAGCCTGGAGGAGTCATGCAACCTCATCCTATACCGGAGTGGAAATGGGACAATATTACGATGGACTTTGTCATGGGGATACCGAAGACTCCTAGAAGGAACGATGCAATATGGGTTATTGTTGATCATCTTACCAAGTCAGCACATTTTCTTGCTATAAGAGAAGATCTACCCCTGGAACGACTAGCAAGACTATACATTAATGAAGTTGTGAGACTTCATGGAGTACCCCTATCGATTGTTTCTGATCGTGATCCCCGTTTTACTTCAAGATTTTGGAAAAGTCTTCAGAAATCCCTGGATACTGAACTTCATTTGAGCACTGCTTACCACCCTCAGACAGATGGACAATCAGAACGGACTATTCAAACCTTAGAAGACATGTTGAGATCTTGCTCACTTGACTTTTAGGGTATGTGGGATCAATATTTACCTCTGGTAGAATTTTCCTATAACAATAGCTTCCATTCGAGTATTCAGATGGCACCATATGAAGCGTTATACGGAAAGAGATGTCGTACACCAACCTGTTGGGATGACGTTGGTGAAAGAAAACTTGTAGGCCCAGAACTGGTGTAGGAAACGGTGGAAAAGGTGAAAGTAATCCAAAATCACATCAAAGCAGCTCAAAGTAGGCAGAAGAGCTATGCCGATAATCGAAGGAAGGATTTGGAATTTCAAGTCGGTGATCATGTTTTTCTGAAGGTATCTCCGTGGAAGGGAGTCATACGTTTTGGTAAGAAAGGTAAATTGAGTCCCAGGTACATCGGACCTTTCGAAATTCTAGAACGAATTGGTGTTGTAGCTTACCGATTGGCAATGCCGCCAAGTCTCTCCAAAGTTCACGATGTGTTCCACGTATCTCTATTGAGGAAATACATGCCTGATCCGACGCATGTACTCACCTATGATGAATTAGAACTGGATCCCGATCTGTCTTATTGCGAAGAGCCCGTCAAGATTCTTGATACGGGAGAACAAGTGCTGAGAAACCGGACGACGCGTCTGGTAAAAGTTTTGTGGAGAAAGCATAAGATGGAAGAGGCAACGTGGGAACCCGAGGAACTTATGATGAAGAACCACCCGAGTCTTTTTATGCAGTAATACCCTAGAAATTGCGAGGACGCAATTATTTTAAGGAGTGGAGAATGTAACACCCCAAGCATCTACGGTACGCTTCTCTTTGAAAAATGTGATAGCGTGTGTTGTACGCAACACCGAGTTCTAACACGCCATAACTAATCAAACTAGCCGTTATGAATAGTAAAACCTAATTTTTGAAATTATATATATTTTATATTTGAAAATGGACTTCATTTTTGGATTCAGAATATCGAATTTAGCCTAAGGTGAAATTTTGGTACATTTCGGATAACTTTCATATTTTGATGAATAGTGAAAATTACTAAGTTTTAATTAAAAACAACTTTTTTAATCAAAATAATTAATAGTGATAAATTATGAGTTTGAGTGGTTTTAAAGTATATTTATAATATATTTTTACCATTTAATATAATGTTGGTCATTGGACATAATTTTACAATTAAACCGAATATAAACGAGTGTCAATCTTTTGATAGTTATTATCTCTTAAAAACACGCTTTTTGTTTTGACAGCGGGAATTAATTTTAAATTAATTTCTGCCACTTCTGTGTTTTGAATTTAGGAAAATGGATTCCATATTTGGAATCAGGATGTTCAAATTGTGTAAATAGGTAACTTTTATTTTTAGACATTTTGAATAATTACTGCGGTAAATATTTTATTTACCATGGTTAAGGGTAAATCCGGTAAATAAGGGTTAAAAAATAATATTATAATAATACTAAATTACCCTAAAACGTGTCTTAACCCTATTGGTTGATACATGGTCGACCATGGGAATCTTTGGGTCTATTTTGGGACCCCATGGATCCACTTGTAAGTGATAATGACACTTTATTTTAATTAAGTTAAAATGAATACAAAAATGACACAAGCATATATCTTTTAGAAAAACAATTGTTACATAGGGTTATATATGTTGGATTTTAGATTATAAATATTCATTAGAAAGATAAAAGGATTTCCTACATAATGATATTTTATTTATAAATTTTAGACATTAAATAAGTTATTTTATTTATGACACAATGATGATGCAGTAATTACTATAATATTGAAAAATTAAAATAATTGATATTATAAATACCCAAATAAATATAATATGAAACTTTTAATGAATTAAACTAATTTTATAGGATAATATGATATATTAGTATTGATTTAATTGACTTTTTTCGAAGTAATCAATCTGTTATGAGTTTCAAAAAAATCAACTATTGAATAGTGTCAAAATTGACATAAAAGAGTTCTTAAAACAAATATTATATTCTTAATTGATATTAAATTCCTAAAAATCTAAGGTTCGGCCAAGAGACTTATATCATGATAGTTCCATCATTAATGTACCACTTGGGGGTCGCTTGGATGTATATAGTAAGTTTATTAACCATATTATATAAAAATACAAAGAGACATTGTAAAAGTGAAACTAATTAACTTAGAGTTAATTCTTAAAGATAAGGTTAATATAAGTACCCAAACCTGTCTAAATTCTATTGGATGAGTGTTTTTAGACCTATCCCCACCTTAACCTTTGAATAATAAGTTTTTGAGCCATTAGAAACCGAATATGAATTTATTATAAATTAATATTTCTAGCTTTTCCAAAGGTTCTCCTCACCCCTCTTATAAAAGGGCACTCCTCCTTCTCATTTCTTCACACCTTCAAAGCCTTTTGGTTCGACCAAACTCTGCCCAAATACTCTCCCAACATTCCTCAATACAACCTAGAGGCCTTAGTTTGATCGGAAAGCCAACCTAAGGAGCCCTTTTGATCAAATCAAAAGGAAGAACCCGAAGAAGAGGTAATGATTTCACCACCCTTCTCCAAGTTCATTTCTTCTTCCACTTCTTCTTCCTTTGTTCTTACCATTCTAAAATAATAACTCCAGTATATCACATATACTGTGATGTTATTATAAATATGGTACAACCATATTCAGTATTCTATCCACCCTTTGAATAACATGTCACCATACGTGCGTACGTACGGACTACCGTCTCCACGTCGTGGTGTAATTATTATTCAATATAATATTATTTGGATGCGTATAATAATGATGTGTAACTCATGTAAATAATAAATATAACATGTTAATGATTCTGTATATATGATATACAATCCATTTATATATTATTTTAATATCAAAAGAATGATATTGTCGCTCGTGCGTACGTACGGACTACCGTCTCCACGAACGCGATGAGATTCATTCTCCATCGTATCCATTCAAGTATAATTATCATTTGATGATTTAAAAATGATGTTTAAGGACTAGATATCATTCTGGATATGAATAAGATACAACAACCATGGCTTATGTAACAAAACATATAAAAGAAAATGAGTAAGTTAACTCCCAAAACGACGATAATTCTAAGATATTATTAACAAATCAATGTTAAAAGATCATATATGATATCATATTATTATATATGATTCTTGTATAATTTAATAACAACTATTTCACCATTATACAGGAGGTTAACCTACCCCAACCAAGGAAAAGTACAAGGTAAGGGTTTACTTTACAACCTCTTCATTATCCAAGGTTGTTTATACGTAATAATCTACTGGGATCTCTTTATCATCCACATCCATGTTTCTTAAAAATGCATTTCAAAACATTTTTACTATTTACTAGAATATGAGTTAAAGTCATTTATACCCTTTTTGACTTTTATAAGTGGTTTATAAAGGAATCTTTCGGTCGTTTTCAAAACAAGGTCCTTTTTAACCTTTTCGACAGAATTAAGGTAAGAATGTTTTTTTTAACTTATACGGCGGGTGCGGCTATTTTCCGCTGTTATAAAATCTTCAAAGCTTCCCTTACAATCTTATAAGAATATTTTCAAAGAAAATGTTTTATTTTATATGGATCTTAAATTATTTCAAAATAAAAGGAGATATTTTTTTAAAAAGAATTTTGATTTCATCTATGTCAACATCCTTTGATGGATTTTAAGATTATTTGAAGTTGATTTATTATGATACAAAACTTCTATATTGTATTGAAGGTTTTGTGATATGTTTGACTATGGATGTGCTATTTTTATACCATTCATAGTTTATGGTGAAAGTATTGACATTTCATATGCTAGTTTTAATATGAATGTTTATGTTATGTTTAAACCTTTTCATATGGGAATGCATTGGACTTAATATGTGACGGGTGGAGCCCGCTATAGCTCCTCGATGCATCGGTAGGTCTCATGAGACAAACTAGTGTCTTGGAACAAGGCCTTGACAAAATCTTATTTGTAGTCTTGGCACGAGGCCTTGGCTATGTGGTTATGATAGTCTGGTATTATGCATTCCAACATTATGAAAGTGGTTATTGATTTTTTGCATGTGATTATTCGATTAGTAGAATATCCATGTGAATAAGTAAATGACATTATTTCATTTTATTTATGCCATACCATGTTGAAAGTTCATGTTTAAAAGTCTTTTGTTTTAGTTATACATTGCCTTAAATTTTTATTCTTATTGATGAAAGATTCCGCTATATTGTTATCCTTACTGGGCATTTGAGCTCACCCCTTTTCTATGTTTTATTTTTCCCAGGATGTGAAGATGTAAGTTATGAATGACCTGCAGGGTTTTTATGAGGGGTTAATAGTGTGGATTGTGGAAACATTATGTTGTTGTATTAGTTTTTCATTTTATGATGTAATGTAAAAATTATGAATATATCTAGTGTTTCCAAGGCTACTAAACCAATCGGCCTTTCGAGATTTGATCTTTCTTGTGATCATGCCAATGTTATGTATTAATGCACCGACTCTGGGTAACTGGGGTCGGGGCGTTACAAATCATGACTGACATGACTATGAAAAATTGGGGACATGAAATCATGTTCATGGTCCAAGTGGAGTGTAACATAGCAGATCTATAATCCATGTTTCTATGTGGCTATCTCCACCTAGTATGTGATTCTAAATATTCTATCAATCAGAGTATATTTTTTATGCTGGTCATGCTTAAAATAAGAGATCTCGTGGATTTATTTATTTATATATTCAAAAATATCCCCCGGTACCTATTTTAAATATACAATGGGAAGGCCCCCTTCACATATTAGGACCATTCCAGATATTTTGGGGTTGATGGTGCATTACATTATTCCAGATAGTGTCTTCCTCGTAATTGAGATACCATAATGCAGATTTTAACTATTTATTTTACGCATTCCTTGAATTAAACCATTTTTCTGGAATAGTTAGGACACTCACAATCTCTTGAGTATTCAAATGGATTTTAATGTAATTCTATATGGACAAACCCGTGTTTTTATGATAACTAATAACAACAAAGTAACATATGTGTTTTATTCTTATAATATTCATTATAGGAAGAATGTTTTAGTGGATTAGGTTGAATAAGACCTCATAAGGGATTCTTACATGACTAACCACTTCTCACATTATTAATTATGCCTTAAGTGTAAAATAATAATGCCTCTAATGAATTAGTGACATGATAAGAACCCCATGCTTTCATGGAAACTTTTTGTTATGATATTTTAGGAAACTATGAGTTTTATGTTAAATCATCCCCAAACGGTGAATTGTTCAGAATATTATATATCAATTACCATTCATCGATATCATTTTACACAAGGTGTATATTATCAAATATTTTTCCTCAGGTCCCCATCAAACATCCTTCAATCAAATCAATTCGCGTAACTAAGTAGTCTTCTATTATGTATTAGAAAACATAGATTTCTCAATATTTAAGAGTTCTAAGCCATAAGATTCATCGACCCCAAGGATTGAACCAAATAATCAAGAGCTTGTGCCATATTGGTCTTGCCAGCAACAAAAATCTGAGGTCTTATCAATAGTCAAGAACCA
Organism: Viscum album; assembly: GCA_963277665.1. Classification (NCBI taxonomy): domain Eukaryota; kingdom Viridiplantae; phylum Streptophyta; class Magnoliopsida; order Santalales; family Viscaceae; genus Viscum; species Viscum album. Next base: position 695,967,683 of record OY728148.1, read on the forward strand.
TCAAAACCGTCCCAATAAAAATGTAAAAATTTATACAATATATAAGAAGAAGAATCATCTAAATGATCCTAATGAAATATATCTTGATGTGCTCATATTTTAGCACGCTAAATATTCTACATCTATGCATAAGGGTTTGGGTTCCCTACATTAGATCAATATCCACCCTCCCCAAATTAGTAATATAATGGATTATTTAGAAATTGAATTCATGACTAAAACCTTTGAATTATGGAAACATATTTGAAAACTAGACATGGTTATCTAAATTTGTGATATGGGAGGGGGTTCAATAACTCAATATCTACAAGAAAAGAATAACATGGGAATCCTAAAAAGGGGTACTCAACTAGTTGTTAGTTGAAGTATGGTAGTCAATTATTATTCCTAAAGAGGCATGTTTACTCTTTTAGGATTCATAATGTTTTACAGTCAAATGTAACATAATATCCAGATTTATTTTTTTACATAAATGAAAAGGAAAAAAGGGAGACCATGATAGCAATAGACTCTCCTGAGTATGTAGTGGGGGGATCCTTTGGGGATGACCTCAAAGGAAACACAGATGATGGGTAGATATACACATGGAAAGAAATAATGCAGAGAGTAAAAACTGAAGGTGTATCTTTTGTCATACATAAACCTATTATAACCATTCTAATGGTGTGCTATAACCTTATATTTTTAGTGGTAAAATCACTTCTAAGATTAATAACTTTATCCAAGTATATTCCTCCTCAATGGCATGGATATAATTTTTTTTTATTTACAAAATCTCTTTGTATATCCAAATGAATCATAGGTCTAACATCTTGGTTTTTGGATTTATGGGTCCCACTACTCTAAGAGATTTATGTAATATCCTGAGGATGTTGGTAGAAGTGTCATTGGGGAGGCTAAAATTCCCACTACCAAAATAGTTATTCCTATCATTGAGGGGTACTAGTAGTTGATTGTTTATCATAATTAAAGATAATATTATTATCTTCCATTGGATTCCCAGAGTCCTAACATGTAATGTAGTATCTCATTCCATATATTAACTTAAAAACCCTAAAAAATAATCCTATATAGGTCATCTAGTTTTGAAGGATAGCAAAGAAAATCCATACACCTCCTAGTGTCTCATGCATCTTAACATTTCAAATTCACTTTCTAATGATGAGGAAATCATTATATGGGGTTATGGTTTGATGGTGAATCTAGTTCTAAATAGTGATGAATAAACCACAGTGGTTCCAAATATATAGAAAACATTGATGGTTGAAACCTCTAATACCACAAATGAGGGGCTTCCTACAAGAGGAAATATCTGTGTGGTTCAACCAATTGGTGTGATATCCACCATGTAACGCCCTTAAATTTTTATGGACCTTTTTTCTCGAATAAATTATAATTTAATTTATTTATTGTAATGCACTAAGTCAAACATTACATTCACATATAAATGAATTAGTTTGTGTTATAAAAAACAAATAATCATAAATTATATATGAAATTGTTTTTAAATATGTTACACGAAACATATAATTGGTGTATATAACACGCAAAAATGATGTTTCTATGAAAAATCATTTTTTTGTTATAATTATTTAAATGATATAATTATAACCTAGAAAATATTTTTTTTACTATGAACAATAATAAATAATATAATTTTTCTCATCTAAATGAAAATATATTGATAATGAATGATTTGATTTTTGGTAAAGTCCTTTTATGTTTAAAAATATTGTTTTCTCGAATGAACTGGTTTTAAGGCATTTCCAAAAATAAATTAATTTTAGACAGATTTTTATTTTTAATATTATAATATAAACCTAATTTTTGAATTTATTATGCAAAAATTATATTTGGGAGACTTTTTGGGAATTTTTTGAGAGACATCATTTTTTGATTAATAATGAAAAATATTTCTTTTAGGTTAAGAAATTAAATTTTATTTAAATTCTTATTAGTGTTAAAATAATCATTAAATTTATTTTAAGGTCAAATTAGATCTCTTATACATCTATTAATTAAATTTAGGTCATTACAATAAATTTCACTTTGAAATTGAATATAAAAACAACACAATGTTTAGAACATTTTTCTTCTTTAAAGGCCTATAATTTCATCCCATCCACATGATTAGAATTATTCAAAAAAAATCACTTATGTAAACTGAATTTAAAAAACTTAAAAAACCTTTTCAATCAATACAATGTTTATATTATAATTTTATTATATTGATTTCTGGCCAAAATTATTAGTAAAAGTGATTAGAATTAATTACCATGATTAAGGTTAAATTGACCTCAATTATAGACTAAACATTAATCATAGTGGAAAAAATTATCCATCCATTTTCCAAAAACCCATTATCTAGGCATGATTCATCTATAAAAATACACTCTGATTTATTTTCGTTTTTATGACTTTGTTAGGTAACAAAATGTGTACACCTAACTTGTTTTCAAAAATTCCAATTGAGTCCATTATCATCGTTATAAAAAGACACACCTCTCCCAATTCCTCAAACCTATAAAACCACATAATTACAGCCAATATCTACCAATATACTAAATTAATGTCAATAATTACTCCAATAATCCCTCAATTGGTAATAATTCAATCCATGTTATCCTTTTGGGACAAATGAAATAGAGTTACCAGATTAAGATGCAACATCTTCTCTCAAGTCCTTTAATTTATTTTCATTCACCACCCCTCAATATTATTTTTCTGTTCTTGTATAAAAACACTAGTATCCTATATATTCTAGGATTTTTTAATTATATGCTTTCAAACAACACTTGTAAAAACTCCCATCTACTATGTAACAAACACACTGTGTATGTGTACGGTGAAGTACTACCACACAAAACAATGATTGATCAATTTTATCTACCGCCTCTCATGGTGGAAATTATGTTGAACACTATGTTTCTAAATTTTATATATTATATATATTACTTATTTACACTTTTGTATTCATTTTATAACATTATATCTTTTTTATATTCCATTGTAAAAAATATGAAAATTTTATTTGAGGATGTGTGGAAAACCTCCCCCTCAAAACGATGTGACTCATTCAAACACTAAATTAAATGTATTCAGGATGGATTTAGTGAACATATATGATATATAGGATATTATATTAATAAATTAATAATTATATATATATATATACTTATATATACATATTTCATTTACATTCTTTCATTCTATATGACAATAAAAACCGAAATAGCATTCATGTGTATGTATGGCTTACCATGTCCATGAACCAAGTATTACACATTCATATATCTATATTATATATATTATTATTAAAAACATATAATAAATATAGATGATATATATATCATTATTTACAATCTGGAATCATGATATAAGTATAAAATATAAGAAATTAAGACACATCCAAAGAACAAAGAAAATATTACCTCGAGTGAAACTTTAAAGTAGTATGGTTAACAAGCAGGGAATATAAGGTCATAATAAAACAATATATGGTATTAAATATATTAATAGGGTTCGGTAAAATATGCATAATATATTAATATTTATTATACATGTAATTTTAATGAGTACGATGAGAGTCAAGTCACAAGATAAGGGGATTTCATCTCTCTTTTTAGTCTCATGACATACGTTAAATATTCCCCACTATTACCTTTTTGGTGGTGTATATACTACCCATTATTGTATTCTTTGTACGATATATTTAAATTTATTTAAATTGACTTATTATTTTCCTGAATTTTCATTTATGGGCATTATGTTTCAAAAGATAAAAAATCGGTGAAATAATTTTGACATAAATTTGAATTCCTTAACACTCATGTTTTGTTATGCACCAAAATTCTACTTCAAGGTATATATACTACCAATTTAAATTTTATATCATGAATGTACATATTTTAATGAATTATCAAGTTTCATGTAATTTCACTTTCTTGTATGGATAATATGATCCCAAGTTACCATGTTAAAAGAGTTTATTGAAACAGTCTCATAACTTTTCAAGATTGTTTATGTTTATGATATCCTTGATTAAATTTTATGATACCTATCCAAATAAAATTCAAGAATTATAATATCCTCTAGTTATTCATTATTTATTTATATATTGGTACCATTTATTCAAATCATTATTATATAATATTGTTATGAAAGTCTTTTAAGGAAAGCCCGATTTTATCTTCTATTTGGATGGAAATATGTATTTCTAAAAAACCATGTTTTCTAAAAAGGAATTAAATAAATTTTATTCTAATATACTATGAGCCTTAAAAGATATTTTTTGGGTTTTTTTAATTTTCAAATTATTTCAAAGGAATATTTTTATCATCCCTCAATTGAGACATTTTACTGAAGTTTCTACCATGGAAATGGAATATTATTCTAACCTCGTAAGACATGTACAGATTTAGCCACCATCATTTCCATGAATCATACATTGAATTTTAAAAGGGATATTTTTATGATAATTTTTTAAAATTTAATTTCCAAAAAATATAGTTTTCAAATTTTTTTCAATATTTATTTATATGTTTTCAATGTGTTTTGAAATAAAATGGTTTTAAAAAAATTTTGATGCTGCCTTTATAGGTTTTTAAGGATAATTAATTTTAACATGTTTTCAAGACTTATTAATATTTTATCAATGTATTTTCAACAAAATTATTTCTAATTTTTTTTCAATATTATTTTATATGTTTTCATGTAAAAAGGTTTCAAAATATTTTCATTATTTCATTATATGTTTTAAAAAAAATCAAAGAAGACGGTTTTAAAATATTTTGTTTTCCATTTTATATATATTCAAAGAAAAAGTTTTTAAAAATGATTTCATGTATTATTTATAATATTTAATGTTATTTTATATGAAAATTTATTTCTTTTTTTAAATAATTTTTTTCATTGAAGAAAGGATATTTTCCTCATGAAACTAATTTGAAGGATAATTTAAAATTATTTTCCATCTATGTTGGCATTTGTTGATGTTAATCATTATATTATATGAAAATATATAATTGTTCCATTAATATTATTTATATTAATGGTTTACTCTTTGTGTCATGATCTTTATGAAATCCATTTCCCTTTCATGGGTAATATGTATGTGAAATTATTTTCTATTTAATGGGTTATATGTTCATGAAATTTGTCTATATTTCATGGGATATATGTTTATGAAATTATTTTTCTCTTTCACATGTTATTATTTACTTAAAATGGTTATGAATCCAATATATTTTTCCCTGTGATAGATATGTTTACATGTTTATGATACCCATTTCATTTAATGGGTATTAATATGATTGTTTATGATTTTATTGAACATGTATATATGATTTCACTATGAAATGGGTGGGATTTATAGCCCAAAAAAATGAATTGGGTAAAGAGATATATATCATGAGATAGACATGGCTAGAATGGGAAATGAACTTGGTTCACTGGTATTGGTCTAGAACAGGAAATGAGCTTGGTTCAGTATTAGAGGGCTGTAATGTGAAATGAACTCAATTCCGTATTATAGGGAAGGAACAAGGGGTAAAATCAGTTCAGTAATGCAAGGCTAGAACAAGTGGTGAACTATGTTCAGTAATACAGTTCTTGAATAGGGTGTCAACCTAGTTTAGTAAATGACATTTTTAAAGATCTCTTCATGGCATCAATTACACGACTTATATGGAAATATATAAATATTCTTATGTGTCTGCCAAAATTCCATGTTTAATTACTACGTTATACTTTCGTAGAATATGTTATTTATTTTCTTATGATTCATTTCTTTTGAACTACCAAGACTTATTCCATGATTTATGTATATAAAATTTTATATGGAAGCTATATTCGTAAAATTTCATGATCATGTTCTCATACCACTGTGATCATGATTATGATTACATATCTTCCTTGTTTACCCATACTGAGCATTTTGACTCACCCATTTTTATGTTTCTTTCTCCAAGTTATGAAGATATATTTTGTGTTTGATGATTATAATAAGGGTCCTAGTCAAGAAGAACAAAGTGGGAGATAATTTATCCCAATTATGTATTAGTATTTATGATTCCATGTTTCCAAAAGAACTAGATTATTATGGACATTGTAATTCTATTTGTATAATTTTTTATATATTCATAAAAAATTGTAATGTTAATGTATGAAAAGGGATGGTTACTATAGTTGTTATTATAGAAAATGTTTTGTTAAACATCTGAATCTAGGATGAGAAAACCAAAGTGAGAACCCTATGGAAATGCCTAAGGATAAGTATAAGGATAAAAAAAATCATAGAAAGAAGTCATAGATGTTTGGTAAAGGATAGAGTGGTTGGTTTTCTTGAAATACATCACTCTTTGGACACTACATGAGGATTTGAATCTATTACTGGTGTACCATGGGGTATCAACTCCAAAAATATGTTCCATGCCAAACTCAGGGTAATCTATTATAATGGAACACTACTTCCTACACACCTTGTTTTACAATACCATGGTATTTGCTTTGGAAATTTAGAAACACTTCATGAACCATCATAAAGGCATTTAGTAGAGGTTGGCTATGAAGAACCTAGGATAAACCTAGGGTGTCATAGATTAAGGATGGTTTCATAAATAAATATCCAATAAGTGACATTTCATGATTATGTGGTTCCTCAATATGCTAATTGTTTCTTATTATAAACTTTTTGGTTTTAGTCAACTGATAGAATAAGAAAGAGATGCATTAATAGTGATTGTGTCCTCTTGTGAAATATAATTCTATGGGAGTTGGAATGAATACCTCATTGCAATACCCTATATATTTATCAATCTATGGGTCATGGTGGACATCCAAATGATACAAAGAGGTAACAAAATTCTATTGAGTCTTTCATGAGGAATGTTTGAAATTCTATCAGAGGGAAATATTATACACCTGTTTTTGAACATTGGATTAGTACTAATCAAAAGATATCATCCATTATCTAGTGTTCAGAGCATGAAAAATTCATTTGGGATATCTATCAGTTAGTTGGTGAAGTAGACTAGCGGTGGACAATAATCAAGAATATGAGGAAGAAAGATAAGATTAAATCTATATAATCGGATGAGTTCAAGAACATATTTTTCAATAAGTACTTTCTTCAAATTCTTCGTACCAAGATAGTGAAGGAGTACCTTGATCTGAAATACAATGGGATGATGAATATTTCGGTACCTACGTGGATAATTTCTTGAGATTTTCAAGGTATTCATTAGGAATTATCTTCCAAACCAAAAGTTTAGTTGATACGATCATTATTGTCTTCAAGATAAGTCTCTAAAGGGCATTGCTTCTAAGAGACATTTTTAATTATGATGAGATTGAGAGTTTTTCAACAATGTATGAAATCGAGGTTGGAGTATGTATCAATCTCATGGTTTTGACAAGAACAGGTAGATTGAGTTCAAAGGAAACTCTAAAAACCCTAGAGAATAGATGATGAGATTTCCTTTATGTTCAAAATGTGGGAGGAAGAAGGGAGGAATTTTTATTGAAGGGTCTAGTAAATGTTTTATAGGAGAAAGGATGTTCACAAGTCAATTTAATATTTAAATCATGTGAATTTGTCAGCTGAAAAATATAAGGGATAAAAATCGTTACATAATTCACCTTCCATGATTCAGTGCTACATGTATAAAGAGAATAGGAATTTTTCATACAAATTCCCAAACCCAAGGGATGATGTTGATTATTGATGTCAAAAACATATTATGTCAAGGGATAATGTGAAATATCTTACAATTGTTATCTCTAATAATGGGTGTGATAACAACATATGGAAAGGTAAATTTACCGTCCAATCTAAAACTGCTAATTTCATATTTGATTTGGGATCTACCCTCTCTTTCATATATAAAGAATTTTCTAAGGATGTTATGATTCCACAAAAACAGTAAGATATGGAATAAGTAGTGAAAACCCCAAATGGTACAATTATTGAATCTCAAGTCTATGGTTACTCTCTGATTGATTTTTGTTGGATTGTGCTTCCTAAAAATCATTCCATTCTTCCTCTGGTTGAATTTGATGAAATCTTAGGAATGAATGGGAGTTCTCAGCATAAATACAACATCAATTGACAAGGAATGAAAGTTACATTTGATATTTAAAACCCTCTTATTATCATCAATCTATGTGATTATAAGTATTAAATTCCTATGGATATTATATCTAGTTTATGGGTCTTAATTACCATTCATAAGTGTTCTTTATCTCAAATGGTTTGGGAGAGAATTGACTTTGATGATAAGCCTGTTGTTTGAGAATTTGTGGATATATTTCTAGAAGAGATGCCTAGTATTCCGTGAAAAAGTGAAGATGAGTTCGAAATAGAACATATTCGTATTTTCCACCAATTTCAAATACTCTTTATAGAATGGACCTAGTTGAGTTGCAGAAACTGAATAAGCAAATAAAAGAAAACCTTGATAAAGGATTCCTTCAGCCTAGTTTATCACCTTGGGGTACATACATTTTTTTTTGTGAAAAAAGAAAGATGGATCAGTGAGATTCCTTATTGATTATTGGGAGTTGAACAAGATCACAGTCAAGAAGAGATATCATATTCCCTCTATAGATTAAATTTTTGATCAACTGCACGAAGCTCAATACTTTTCCAAGATTGAACTTTATTCTGGATATCATCAATTGAGGGTCAAGAAAGAGGATATACCCTATACTTCATTATATACAATGTATGGACAATATGAATATATAGTGATTCCATTTGGACTTAATAATTACCATACTATCTTTAAGTATTTAATGAATATAGTCTTTAGACATTACCTCGATTAGTTTCTGGTCATCTTTATAGATGACATTCTTCTCTATTCAATGTTCCAAGGATGAACATGAAGATCTCTTGATAATTGTACCAAAGACCCTAAATAAGTAGAATCTACATGAAAATTTTACAGAGAGTGAATTTTGGATGAAAAAGATTCATTTCTGGGTTATATAATCTCAATAGATTGTATAGTAGTAGATTCATCAAAGGCATGAGCCATTGAATGCTATCCTTGACCAACCACGGTGATTGAGATCTGTATATTTCTAGTCTATGTGGATATTATCAACGGGTTGTGGTGAATTCGTTAGGACTATCTAATCATCTTATCTTGCTAACTCGGAAGGGTGTCAATTTCCTATGAACAGGTGAATGTAAGGAAAAGTTAAAGGAACTAGAGAGATGGTTAGGCAGTGCACCTATGCTTACATTATAATATATTGTATAAGGGTTTATAATGTATATAAATGCATCCAATTGGGATTTATATGTGTTATTATGATGAATAAAATGGTTATCCCTTATGACTCTTTATAGTTGATGATTTGGGATAAAAATTACCCATATCATGATTTGGAGTTAATAGAGGTACAATTTTCATTAAACATATGGATGAATTATCATTGTGGAGAAAAGTTTGATATATATACTGATCATAAAAGTATTAAATATATATTCACTCTAAAGGAGTTCAACATGTGCCAAAGAATATGGTTAGATTTTATAAATGATTATGACAGATCAATGCATTATAATTCTGGGAAAGGGAACAAGGTGTCTAATTTATTGATTCGAAATAATCGTCATAGCTTATCCATGATGAGGATCAAAGAAGATTCAATATATTTTGATTTGAAAAGGAGAGATAAAATCCTCAAGGAAGGGTAAAATATTATCTTTCTCAAATTAATGTTCAACCATATATCCATGTTAAGATTAATGAGACATATAAGAAGGATTTAGATATACAAATGAATGTCAAAAATTTCACTAAGATTAACCTCAATCCGGATGGAATGATGAGGTTCAGAAACTGTGAATGTGTTCCTTATGTACCATATTTGATAAAGGATATACTAGAGGATGTTCATAGTTTTTAATTATATATTAATCCTGGAAGTACGAATATGTAAGCGCACATGAAAGAATACTTCTGGGGGGATGTAATTAATGGATATATCATATATTTTTTTTATCTCAGTGCTTGGTATGAAAAAAAATTTACGCTAAAAGCCAGATGTATAACTAGATGTTGTAACCATTACCCATATAATAATTGAAATGGGATAACATGACTTTGTAATTTTTTGATGGAGTAGCCAAAAAGTCTAAATGATTTGTTTCTATATGGGTGGTAGTCGATCTCCTTCAATATTTGTCACACTTCATCACTATCGGAGAAGAATTCACTCTATAAAGGGCTCGAAATGATATACATTAAGGGTGTGGTATGTTTTCATGGAGTACCACATTCTATTTTATCAGATCAGGATTTAGGTTTACCTCAATGTTCTTGTGATGTCTTCAGGAAGCACATGATAGAGAATTGTGTTTTAGAACAACATATCATCTGTATACAGAGGGTTAGTTTTAATGAAAAATTCAAACCCTAGATTATATGTTTATATCTTGTTCTCTAAATTTCATAGGTGGTTGGGCTATACTTATTCTTCTAGTTGATTTTTCATACAAAAATATTTTTCACTCTAGAATTTAGATGGAAATGTATGAAGACCTATATGGTAATAAATGTAGAACTACAATGTGTGTGGATGATGTTGGAGAAAGAATGCTATTGGGACCTGAGATTTGTGAAGAAATCAACGAGAAGGATAGAACCACTCAACATCATATCGTGGTAGCTCAAATTCAGCAGAAAAGTTACATTGTTAACCCTCAGTGCAATATGTAATTTTATGTCAGTGAAAAGGTGTTTATACGAATCTCACCCTAAAATATCATTATTAGATTTGGTATGAAATGGAAACTAATCCCTATGAATGTTGGTCCTATTGAGATTCTTGATTGTATTGGGGCTGTGGCCTATTTCATGGAACGTCCTCTAGATATCAATTAATTCCATGATGTGTTCTATGTATCTCTACTAAGGAATTACTTACCTGGACTTTGACATGTACTAAGCTCAATGTTCATATTGTTCGAGCAAGATCATTCTTTTGAGAAGCAACCTATTGAAATTCTTCTTCGTAAGGAGAACGTTCTACAAAATAAGACAACTCACTTTGTCAATGTTTTATAGAGAAATCACCAATTAGAGGAAGCTAGGTGGGGAATATAGGATATGATTAATAATAATTATCCCCATTTTTTATCTGAGTTATAAAACTCGAGGGAGAAATTAATTTTATGGGGTGTAAAATGTAACAACGATATTTTTTATTGACTTTTTTTCTGAAATAAATTATATTTTCATTTATTTTTTCTAATACACTTAGTAAAACATACATTTCAAATGGAATAGAATAATAATAAATTACACAGAACCAACTCTTCAAATGTTACATGTAACACTAGCTTGGTTTATGCTACACACAACACCGACATGGCGTACATTACACACAACAATGATGTTTCTAGGATACATTATTTTATAGTTATAATTATGTAAACATGATAATAATAACCCAGACATTAAACATAGTAATAATAATAGTAATAACTATATTTCAAATATTTCAGATAATTTATCTATATAAATTAAACATGTTGATAATGAAACATATTATTTTTGGTAAAGTCATTTTTTTAGATTTTTTCTCGAAGGAAAAGCTTTTAATGGCCTTTTATGAAAAATAGTAAAGTACAATTTTGAAACATTTAGAAATTTAATTTTACAAAATTAACCATATTTTTTAATTTAGAATTTATAAATTATTTTATCGTGAATTTTTATGATTTTCTTGAGAGACGTCAATTTTTTATGAGAAGTAATAAATTCTCCTTTTAGGTTAAAAATGGAGTTTTTTTAATAATTATTTGTCTTAATGTATAATTTCACTTTTTCTAATGTCAATGTATATTAATTATATATATTTTAATACAATTTAGGTTAACAAAATCAAATTAACTTTTAAATTAGATATTAAAACATTGCAAAATTTTGAACATTTTTCTACTTTTAAAACCTATAATTTCATCTCATCTGCGGGATTACAATTAGTCTTAATTATTCCACTTCTATGAACTAAATTATGAAAAATATGAAATAGACCATTATAATAAATATTATATTTATATTCTAATTTTTTCATGTTGTATTTTGACCGAAATGATTATTAAAAGTGATTATAATTAATCACTGTGATTATGCCACAATTTTGCTTCATTAGGGACTAAACCATGATTTTAAGAACCGAAATGACCTATCCAATTTTCCAAAACCCATTTTGAAGTAATTATTATTCAAAATACCTTACATTTTTTATTTATATTGGTTTATGTATTTTTTTTGGTTAAAACACGTGTACACCTAACTTGTTTTCAAAAATTCCATGTGAGTCCTTTTTCATCCCTACAAAAGGCCACCACATCTCCCACTTCCTCACACCTCTAAAACCTCTTATGTTTTGAGAAGATATAGAAAATATAATTCATTAAAATCCTACCATTCTCATATAATCCTTCCATTTTTTATCATTAAATCCATGTGATCCTTTTGGCATAAACCAAAAAGAGTTACCTGGTTGAGAGGGATCTTCTTCTCTCAAATGCTTTCATTTATTTTATTTCACCACCCCCTCCACATTATTTTTTCTGTTATTTTATAAAAATAGTATCCAAAATATAACAGTATGTTTTTTATATGTTTCCAACATAAACTTTCCAAACCCTTAATCTAATGGATAAATAACATATTGTTTACATGTATGGGGAACTACTGGGTCAGTAAACGATGATTGTTTAGTTTTCCTTACTGCCTATCATGAGAGAAATTATGATGGAAACTATATTTATATATGTTTTATATTATATTTATCTCTTATTTAAGATATTTTATTCCTTTTAAAACTCATATATATTTACTTAAAATTTGGTTTAAATACGATAAATTGGTTTGTGGAAGTATGGTTTACCACCCCCTCAAAGTGGGGCGACTCGCTCACGCACTACATATAAGGTATTTGGGATGTATTTAGTAAAAATATATTATATATATGATATAATAATGCTTCTATAAAAATGATATATATCTAGGTTTCATTTAAATTCTTTCATTCAATATTACAATAAAAACAGAAACATCGTTCATGTGTACGTACAGCTTACCGTCTCCGTGAACGGTGTATTCCATTTTCATACATCTATATTATATAGAATATAATAATAAAATAAACTAAATATAGATGATATTTATATAATTTTTTAAAATCTAGAATCATTATAAATTTATAAGGACCAATAATATAATAAATTAAGACACATACGAAGAATAAAGAAAATATTAACCAAAGTGAAACCTTAACATGGGATGGTTAATAAGTGAGTGACATATCGTCAAAAAAAAAATTTATAGTATTATAAATATAAATATTTCTCTTTAAATGTTTTATAACAAATTTATATTTGTTATAATGGTGGATCAAATGAGTACGATGAGAGTCAAGACACAAGGTAAGGGGGTTTCATCTCACTTTTTATTTCCATGAGATAAATGCTATTTTTTCCACACATTAATATTTTGTGATGTATGTAATGCCCATGATTTAATTCTATGAATATTATAATTACATTTATTTCTATTTACATATCCATTTTATGATATTTTTTTTATGGGTATTATGTTTCACAAGTTGCTAAATCCGTGAAGTAGATTTGTCTTAAATTTACTTCTTTATGACTAATGTTTTGTTATACAACTAAATTATATTTTATTTTTTATATACATAAATTTTACAAGTTATATCATGAAATTCTTTATTTTAATGATATTTTATGTTTCATGTAAGTATATTTTCTTACGTGGAGGGTACGATCCCAAGTTACCAAGGTATGTGATTTTATTGAAACAATCTCACAAGTTCTCGATATTTTTTATGTTTATCCTTCCCTTGAAAACTTTTTGTGTTCCCTATATCAATAAAATTCATGAAATTTATTATCTTATGGTTATTAATGAATTATTCAAATATTTTTACCATTTATTTAACTCTTTCATAAATAATATATTTAAGAATGTGTTTTTATGAAAGCCCGACTTTACTCTCCCATCAATCGCAAATTTATGTTCCATTAAAAAAGGTTTTCTAAAAAGGGATTCCGATAATATTCTACTAATTCCCTTGGATTAATAAAAATCATTTTTACCCTTTTTTTCTTTTACCACTGATTTAAAAGGAATATTTTTTTCTCTTTTCGAATGATGCATTTTCCTAAACATTTTACAATGAAAAAAGAATATTCTTTACATCATACAAAATGTACAGATCTACCCGCCATTATATCCTTGAAGATTAATTTGAATTTTTAAAAGGATAATTTTTATGAAAATTTTCATAAAAGTTATTTTCCTCAATAATTGTTCTGAAATTTGTTTCAAGATTTCATTATAATTTTTCAAATTGATTTCAGAAAATAGGTTTTTAATATTTATTGAAGGTTATTTTATAATTTTTAAGGAAATATTCTCTTAATATGTTTTCAATCATTATTTATATTATTTGAAGTTATTTTCAAAGATATAGGTTTCAAAAATGTTGTCAATCGTTTTTTAATATGATTAAAATAAAAATGTTTTCAATATGTCTTCAATGTTTCTATATAATATTTCAATGTATTTTCCAAGAAATGTTTTTAAAAATATTTTGAAGATCATTTTATATGTTTTCAAGGAAAAGTTATTTCAAAATGATTTCAATTCTTATTTATATTATTTCGAGTTATTTTCTAGGAAAATGATTTTAAAATGGTTTTATGTATTAAAAATAATTTTTTAAAGATGAAAGAATATTTTAATCAATAAACGTTTTTGAAATATATATGAAAATTTTTATCCATCATAGATAGAATTTGTTGATGTTACTCATTTTCTTATAGTAATTGATTTAAAAGATCAATTCATATTATTTCTATGAATTGGTTATTCTAAATTTCATGGTATTTTAGAAATATTTTTCTCTTTTGTGGGTTATATGTTTATGAATTTTTTTCCCTTTAATAGGATATATGTTTATGAAATACATTTATGTTACATGGGTTATATGTTTATGAAATCCATTTCTCTAACATTGGTTATGATTTAGATGGAATGGTTATGATACCTGAATCTTTTTCTTCTAGATATTATATGTTTACTTTTTTATGATACCAATTTCATTTCATGGGTTGTGATATTATTTTATATGATTTTTTGTCACATGAATGTTTGATTAAAAATTGAGATGGGTGGGACCTATATATCCATCTAATACATTGGGTAAATATTTGAATATCATGAGAAAGACATGGATGGAATGAGAAATAAACTTTCTTTAGCATCACATGAATGGCATGGTATATAAACTCATTTCTGTATTACAATGCTAGAATAGAAATTAACATGGACCATTATTACAAGGCTATAATAATATGTCAAATCTGTTTAATAATACGGGTATGGAATGAGTTTTAAACTTGGTTCAATAGTATAGGTATAGAGTGGGGTATGAACTCGATTTAGTGAAGGGAGTTTCCACTAATATAGTCTTAGGATCAATTTCTTGACTACTATATAAATCAGTATATATTATTTTATGTCTTCCAAAATTCTATGATTTATTACTATGTTATACTTTCATGACTTATATATATTATTTCCATATGATTCATGTCTTGTTAACTTTCATGCTTTATGTGATGATTCAAGTATATAATCTTTAATATGTAAGGTATGAATTTATAATTTACAAATCATCTTCTAAAACAATTTTACTCATGAGTATGATAACATATCTCCCTTTCTATCCTTATTGAGAATTTGATATTACACATTTTTATATTTTCCTCCCAATTTTAAGATGATTTGTATTGTTATTGATATTTCTAAGAAGGTTTATAGTTAAGAAGAACCTAGTTGGAGATAATGTATCTATCTTAAGTATCATTGTTTATGTTTCCATTTTTTTAAAGGCACTAAAATAGTACAGTCTTTGAGCTTCTGTTTGTATAATTTTTTAATCATTCAAAAAAGGACATGCAATATTATTGTATGAAAAGAGAGGGTCTCTATACACCATAGATGGAATAATGTTAACAAAAGTGGTGGGATTCTATACTTCTCTTTTAATAATCTAATTCTATAAATAACATAAATTCTTCTTTATATAGAATGATTATTGTAAGTAGAGTCTCTAACTATAGTGGACCATGATGAAATGTACATGATCTCCAAGGGAGTAGTATATACATTTCTGAGTTATCTAATTCCATGTTATATTCCAATTTTTATGACTGAATCTGAATTATACTGGGAAACCCTCGAACATAGTTGGACCATATATCCTTATTCATAGTGAAGCATATGGATTTCGAGCTCCAACACTTTTATGTGTGTTCTAAATGTACATCTACATCATCTTCATTGTTACTTTGTGATCCTTGGTAATTGGGGATTTGACTATTAGTCTTTTCGATCAGTTTTAAATGAAATATTCTCTTCCCAAGTGAAAGGTGGAGTTGATAATGTTTTCCATTACCAAGTATTGTTTATTTAACATTCCACCAGAATTTGAGATTATAGTTCATTGAAAATAATCCCATTACATGGTTATGGAGTTATATAAATAATTTCATAATTAATAGGATACTTCATAGATAAAACATTCTGAGCTGGAGATATATTATAGATGGTAAAATATGGTGGAGAACCAAATTATCATAACATATACTCTGTCTAGGATGAAACATGTGACTACTATAGTGGATATCCTTCACACTATTAGAGAAGTTGGGCCCAAAAAACTTGAATAATTTCACTATATCATTTTGGATTACTAAAGTTCTCTAAATGATATTCACATATTTATAGAGTCCCTTTCAAATGGGAGATTGTGTCAAAGAGAGACTCTAACTAATAGATTATCTTGTATTCATTATTTTATAGAATGGAAACAAATTATTTATCCAAATAGTTTTGTGTGAATAATTTATAACTCAAATTTATCTTCATTTCTCTATTACTTGTGAAAAATTGAATAATAATTGTGATATAACTATAATCCATATGAACACTGAATATGAATGATACATGATAAATATGATTCTCATGATTTTGAGTAAAAAATTATTCCTTCCTGGTTGTAGATATCTGATGGCTATAGGAAATAATACCATCATTAAGATAATATAGTTTGATTATTTTGAAAAATTCTTTCCCCCTTTGTGTGACTTAAAATTGGCTATAGGAAAAAAAATTCCAACATGGAAACAATAGAATTGGGCCATTAGGATGAATGATTGGGATGAATGTACATGATGGGGCCTTGAGGGGAGAAAATTAGATTATTTATTCTAATGCTCATAAGGGTTTGAGTACCCTGAGGGTATATCTTAATACCTTTTCCTTGGGTATCTAAAATTATATGTTTAAAGAAAACAATAACATTTTTCTAGTTCAATTTTTCTAATGAGTTTACTATGAATTTTTCATGGATCATATTGTGGAACTAAATTATTTGTGTGTTCTTTTTATATCAAACATAAATGTTTTCATAGCCCTGGGTATCTAAGAATTAAATAAATCAACATTTACATATGTCTCCATTTATCTTTTTTTGAACTAATATGTTTAATTTCTATTTTTATTTATATTGCTATATTTTTCCTAGATTATGCATGGAGTGTGTCTAGTATGTGAAGAATTAACTTTTTTTCAATCCACCCTTTTTAGGTCTAGCACCTTGTGAAAAGCTCTTTTATCTCATTGGGAATATAATATTCGTGTAATTTATACCATAAAATTGAGTAATTTAGGTTCACAAAGCTAGTATAATCAAAACTTTTATGAATAAGGTACCACATTATTCTTTATCAAATGAATATAATTCATGGGGGTAGGATATATTAGATATTAACCCCACGTAAATGATTGGATCCTAAAATCAGTTTGTCATAATTGAGGATCCATATCCAAGGGTGATGATATGAGATAGAGACACAAGGAATGAAAACTAAACATATTCAAATGATGGGTTTATTTTTATTGTTTTCAAAGTGTAAAAGGGTTATTCATCATTTTCATTGGGATAAAGTTTCCTCTGGTCAGAATTCTAGACTGAGGGCACACATATAAAATATATATTTTGGTATATTTGCATAAACAAATATATAATTCCCTTGAATTCAAATACCCTTGTTATTGATAGACATAGTATATTGGACTGTATCAAAATTCAAAAGAAAAAAATATGGTAATGGGATAAAAGTATTCAAGGAGGTTTCCAGGGCCAAAAATATCATTTTGTTATGTATTAAACATGTTATAGAGGCTAGGATATGGTAAATTATTTCCCTTTATTTATCCAGAACAAGGGAGTATGGTAAGAATGGAATATATTCAACTAGGGACATTTGGTATGATCTAGGAACTATGTGCCTCAATTTTAAATGATCTAGTTTTTTTTCAAATTTTTCTATTATTTAAAAAGAGATATTAGGGACTAAAAGGTTTCTTTGGGTTCCCTTTTTATGGGTTTCATACGAATAAGGATTATGTTTCGTTCACTATCTATTTTCGGTCATATGATTTGGACAATCTAGGGCTACCATTTTTGTTCTTACAAAAGAGAGTATAATTCATACAACATAAGTCTATATTGTGTGGATCAAAGAAAAAAATGGTCAATGTTTATGATGAGTTGACCAATGTACACATAGTTTAATGTCGTAATTCATTAATCAGGGAATATATGATGTATGAAAAAATATCCAAATAATTATTCCAAATCCTAAGAATATTGAAATATTCTTCATAATGGAGTATGGGGATGCATAAATTAGGGAAAAATATTCATTGATCATGAGTGATGATATGGAACAAACACGAAATGGGTTATTTTTTTCCTTATTTGAATGTTTTATTTTCATGTAGTGGTGAGAGGTAATATAAAGAATATATGAGCCTTTTTCATAGAATGAAAATGCATTTTGTTTTAGGATAGATTGGGGGAGCATATTAAAGAACCCAATTGGGGGATGTACATATAGAAAACTATATGTTTCCATTGAATTAGAAAACACTTTTTACCTATTAAAATGGAGGCTTTGTGGAAATTTGTTAATGATAAGAAATTGAGTGTGTCCTATGGACTGATAGTTCAATAAAATGTGAAAATGTCATCTATATCCTCAATTTACCAAGGATAAGCTATTATATTCCTTTGAAAAGGAATGAAGATGAGTATTGGATTGTAAAGTAATATTTCATGATATTATGACTCAAATGTCTTGTAAATTGATGCCACTCATCCATGACTCTAATTTTTTTCATATTAATGTAATGTGAAAAAAGCTAGAAAATTAATTCCTACATAAATAAAATTCATATATAGGGATGGGGAAATATTCACTATAGGTTAGTTGAACCATTATACATGGCTTTTATGTCATATGCATAACCTTTGAAGCCTCTATGTGTATAGAAATAACCCATATGAGGATCATATTCATGCGTAGGGGTTGTGTCTTCATTATTGGAAGAATGAAATTTGGACCAAGAAATGTGAATCAGGTTTCACTACATATCTCAAAAGTGTATGAATCTTGTCTTAGGAAAAAAATTATGATGAATGTGACTATTTTAGTGGGATGTTTTTTGTTTTCATTGAATTCCTTTTCAGAAAAACAACCTCACATTTTTTTGAAATTTTAATAGACATCAACATCTATAGAATACAACTCATGTTTTAAAAAGAATTGGAATTACTATGTCCATTGTAATGAGAAGAATATTTTTTGAATTAAAATGTTCTAATTGAGATTATCTTGTGTCCGAAATGGGAAAAGTTCATTTTGGGGAATTGATTCATATCTAGAAAGAAATAATGGTAAACATCGAAAATGCATTTTGATAGAAGTAAATATTAATCAGATTCACACTAGATATGGTATGAAATAAGAGATTTTGTTTGTTAAGTATCATAGTCTTCATGAGAATTATTAAATTAAATTTCATGATTCTTTGCAGATTTCTATTTATATAAATAAAAAGTTTATTGGAGAACGTATGATGCAAGATTGATGCAAGATAATGGAAAAGTGGTATTCCACAATTGTACCCATGGTAATCAGATTTGGACTAAGATGAAATAAAAGAAGGTGATGGGGATAATAATTAAAATGATCGTACCCAGAATGATTGTTCTCTGTCATGGAAGCATCGAATCATCCATCTAGAGCATGAAAAACATTTCATATACAAAAATGATAAATTTCAAAAATGATCACACCCAGACCAATATTAATCAAAAAGGTCACACTCTACAAACTTTTAGTATGGCTAAGTTGAATTGTTGATGGAATTTCATGTGGTTAATGGATGAATATGCGAGTAGATAATGAGATTAATAATGTTTTTAAACATTTAAAAAGGGCTGAATTACATTTTATGTTTCCAACTAGGTTATGAGAAGATGTTGTTTTGTATCTCAATTAGGTAAAGATAAAAAAAAGGTGTTTTCAATATGTACTATAAGGATATGACCGTAAACCTTACATAATATTGAATTAAATAAATAATTCACATTGAGTATCTTTTCATGTTTAGAGTTATAGATAATTAGAACATAACTATTACATCTAAAATGATTAAAAAGTAGACACTTCTACATAGATTCCAATTTTTTCATAAAATAAAAACTCTTGAAAAAAAATTATTCATGTCTAGTTCGATGTTTTAGACAACATGAATTTTCCTAGATCCCATCCTTGAGCATATTCATCATTAAGTCCTTTGAAAACATTTCAAAACTTGGGATAAGCATAAAATGTCAGTAAGAGTAATAAAACAATGAAAGAAAACAATTGTTCATTAATACAGAAAAAACATAAACTCTTTTACATACCTTATGAAAACATAATATTTATGAATAATACATAGAAATCATAAATCATACAGGTACCTTGTGACATCTATAACATACTTACAATGTAGCTATCACAGCTACATAGGGAGTTACTTTGGAATACACATCACAGTTTATTCCATAAATCTCTTAGTATAAAGTTTCACATTTACATCCTTCACGTTACCCAATGCATTGGTGAGCTATGTTGGGCTCACCCTCCCTAGGTTTATCACGGAACAACCCGTATACGTATATAATGCCCAAGAACCATAACATGATAATAACAGATTACATAAGAATAAAGAAATGATAAGATTTACACATTGTAATAAAAAAATATCATTTCATGATATTGAAATAATAAATCCATTCTCAAAATCATTTTCAATACCAAAATATGTAAAAAGATTATATGGTATTTATTTTTCATTTTATAAAACATTACGACTTGTTACTGAAGCCAAATATCAAATAATACTCGCGGCGGCGAAAAGGTCGTTGTCACTGCTTACGTTAAAAAAAGATTCCTTTTTTTTAGTTCAGAAAAACGATTTATATAAAAAGATTCCATTTGAATGAAATAATGTGTCTATGTGATTTATACACCGTATAAGATAAATTCATGTATAAAACTAAATCTGCATTAATGAAAGGAGATTGAGACGAAGTCCCTTACCTCATGTTTGACTTGACTCGATCGTTCATTAATCTTTTTAATAATAAACTAAAGTTAATTTCTTCTTTCTTAAGAAAATTTTCAGGTTTATTATTCCTTTTCTATCACTTATTACCATGTTATAAACATTATGTAATCATTCAATTTAATAATAGCCGTTTTGTTAATACTTGGTACTTGAGTAAAAAAAGGACACCTTATATTTACATGTTGTCTATGTGGTTAATAGTCCATTATATCCAAAATTATATTCCTGATTTAGATATCCTATTTATCATATATATCCTGTGTATACATGTATTTATAATAGTACATAACATTTGGAGGTAAGAAATGAAATTCACCGTTCATGGAGACGGTAAGCCGTACGTACGCATGAACGCTACTTTCATTTCTATCTCTTATTTTAATAAAATTAAAACATAATTATACATAGGTATATTATAATTCAAGTATAATTTCGTATATAATATCATATATAATATCATTAACTCCATCCTTTATACTTCCCACATATGGAATTAACGAGTCATTTCACTTTGAGGGGGCGGTAGTCCGCACTTCCTCTAATGAAATTATCGCGTTTACCAATAATTAAAACCATAACAGAATGCTATAAATTAAAATTATAGAAGAATAAATAAAACATAAACAATATATATATCATATATAAATACAGTGCCATCATAATGGCCACCATGAGAGGTGGAAGGAGATAATCGAACAATCCTCGTTTCGTGAGGCGTTAGTTTTCCATCCCAGAAACATTATGTTCTTCATCTATTAGATGGATGTGTGTGTATTTTTACATAAAATCATTCACATAACAACATCATAGTATATTTAGGATACTTTTTTTGTTACAAAATAAAGTAATAAAAAGAGTTTAGGGGTTGGAGGAGTAAAATAAATGAAAACAATTTATGAAAAATGATTACCTTTAATTCGGGTAACTCCCTTTGGTTTGAACCAAAGGACTTACTGAAGTGTCTTCTGCCTAAGGTAAGGCTTATATCAGGAGGATAGGGATTTAGGGATCTTAATTGGGATGAATTTTGGCGATCCAAAAGGCTTGAGAGGTGTGAGTAATTGGTTAGAAGTGGTCTCCATTCATAAGGGAGAGGATGGGTTCTTTAGGAAAATGTGAAAACATTTTTTTATTATAAACATATCTTCGGTTTAAAAAGGTCCAAAAATCATTAAAGTAGAATATAAGATGAATGATATTAGAAATAAAATCATCCTACCATAATAGGACATGTTTTGGATAATATTTTAATCATTATAATCTTATTTATTTAAATCATTTATTAATGAGGTAAATACAACGTCATTATTGTGTCATAAATAATTTAATTTATTTGATTTCTAAAAATTATAAACAAAATACCATGATGTTGGAAATATATTTATCTTTCTAATTAATATTTATAAGAAAATATATTACTTATATAACACCATATAAAAATTAATTTACTAAAATATTTTTGATTATGACATTTTTGCCTTTGCATTAAATTAATTAATCTAAAGTGGCATTATCTTTCATAAGTGGCTCCATGGGGTCCCAAAATGGACCCAAATATTCCCATGGTCGGAAATTACTCATAAAATAAGGTTAATACATGTGTTAAGGTAATTTTTAATTATTACAATTTTCTTTTAGCCATGAATTACCCAATTTACCTTTAATCACGGCTGAAAAAAGTCAAAAGTTACTATTCACCAAAAATTATTTTCACCTTATTGAACAGCATTTTACATTTTCATAACAACCATGTATGTCGTATTTTTGAAATTTAATTCAAAAAAGAAGTAAAATTTCATTTAAATGAAAAAGTCGGTTTGTTAACTACTATTAAGTGATTTCACTATTCATCAAAAATTGATGTTTTTTAGAAAAACACCAAAAATTCAGCCTAAGATATATATGATATTCCGAATTAGAAAATGATGTCTATTTTGACAAATTCAAAACATAGGAGTGGAATTAATTAATTTTAAAATTAATTCCCCTTATCAAAATAAATAACTTGTTTTTAAGAAACAATAACTATCAAAAATTGATACTTGTTTATGTCAAATTTCAATGTGAAATTAATTACAATGACGAACATTGGATTAAATGGTGAAACTATATTTTAATTTAACTTTATAACCAATTAAAATTATAATATAAAAATATAAATTAATTAGATTAAAAGGAACTTTTGAATTAAAATATAATATTTTTCCTAATCAATAAAAAATGAACTTTATCAGAAAAATACCAAAAAATTACCCAAAGTAATTTTTGATGTTCCCATTCTAAAGAAGGATTTTATTGAGCCAATTAGAATGTTCTATAGTGAACAAAAATATATTTAAAGAGGTTTCGCCACTAAAAATCGGTAAAATGACCTTTTAATGTAAATTATGTTTAAAATTATATTCATTCTCATTTTAAGCCTATAACTTTATATTGGATAAATTTAAATACATTTATCAAAAATGTATAATCATATTATATTTAGTTTTTTTTCATTCCCACCAATACAACGGCTATGAGTTAACTACCATTTATAATAATAATATTTTATTATAAGTGTACTATGTAAGATTCCGAAGAAACCTCTTGTTGCGTATCAGGTATGCTATCGAACACAGCATCCCCTTTAAAGTAAAATTAATATTTAATTCACTAATATTAATAAATATGAAATATTTCTTATTCTTCATTTACTTGGGATGTTACATCCATCCCCCCTTTTGAAAATTGTGTCCTCGCAATTTTATTCACTTATCAAATAAATGGGGGTATTTATCCCTCATAGAATTTTCAGATTCCCATGTAGCCTCTTCAACCATATAGTTTTTCCAAAAATCATTTACCTGGTGAATTACCTTATCCTATAACACTTTCTATCTATGGTCAAGAATATAGACTAGTTTCTCTTCATAAGATTGATTTTATTCCAACTGAAACCCCTCTAGGCTCATAAAATGAGATAGATCTGGCATATACATTCTCAACATCGAAAAATGAAAAACATTGTGTAACTGGGATAAACATGGAGGTAAAGCCAATCTATACTCAACATGTCTAACTTTCTCCAGAATTTAATAAGGTCCAATGAACCTCAGACACAACTTTCCCTTCTTACCAAAATGCAAGACACTTTTCCCTAGAGAATCTTTGTGAAAGACATGATCACCTACCTCAAAAGAAAGATCCTTCCTCCAGTTATCTGCATATCTTTTCTGTCTTCTCTGAGCTATTCTCATGTGATTCTGAATCAACTAAATTTATCTTCTATCTCTTCTACAAATTCTGGTCCAATCAGCTTCCTTTCACCTTCTTCATCCCAAAAATCTGGAGTTCAAAAATGATTTCCATATAATGCGTCAAATGGAGCCATCTATATACTAGAATGAAAACTATTATTACATGAAATTTCAACCATAGAAAGATTTTGCTCCAATAATCCCGGATAATCTAGTGAACAAGCACATACAATAGACTCTAAGGTCAGAATTGTTTATTCTGAATGCTCATCAGATTGAGGATGAAAAGCTGTACAAAAATTTAATTCAGTACCCAATGACTTCTAAAGGCCATTCCAAAATTTAGAAGTAAACCTGGGATCATGATCAGATACAATGGAGATGGGAACTCCATGAAACCTGACTATATCTTTAACAAAAAATCAAGAAAGTTAATCTAGAGACAAAATATCCCAAATTGGATGAAATTTAGTGGATTTAGTCAATCGATCAATAATAACTCAGATTGCATTATTACCTCGATATGTCTTTGGTAATCCCGCAACAATTTCCATCAATATATTTTCCCATTTCCACATTGGAAATGGTAAAGTATGAATCATTCCTCTCGATAACTGCCGCTCTTCTTTAACCTGCTGAAAATTCAAACACTTCATAGTAAAAGTAGCAATATCTCTATTTATTCCATCCCACCAGTAATACTTTTGAAGACCACTGTACATCATAGTACTGCCAGGATAAACAGAAAACGGGGAACTATGAGCTTCACATAACAACTCATTCTTAAATTCTGAATCACAAGGCATATATAAACTCTTTCCAAATATCAAAATACAATCATTATCAATGTTAAAATCATGCAACCTACCATCCTGAACCAACACTACCTTTTTCTGCAAATCACTATCTTATTACTGCGCTTTCTTTATTCTGTCTGATATATATGATTTTAGTGATGCCTGAAATTAAACAGAAGTACTTCTGGCACCAAAAACTTCTATGTCAAAGTTTATCAAATCAAAAACCAAAGGATCTTGTTCTAAACGTAACATGGTTAATGAATCATTACTTTTTCAACTCAAATCATTAGCCACATTATTTGATTTTACCGGATAGTAATGGATCGTGCAATCATAATCCTTGATTAATTCTAGCCATCTCCTCTGTCTCATGTTCAATTATTTTTGAGTGAATATATACTTCAAACTAATGTGATCAGTATATATTTCACACTTCACTCCATACAAATGATGCCTCCAAATTTTTAAAGAAAAAACAGCACCAACTAATTCCATATCATGTGTAGGGTAATTTAACTAATGAGGTTTCAATTGACGTAAAGCATACGCAATTACCTGGTCATTCTACATTAGGACACAACCTATTCTTTTCAATGAAGCATCCCTGTAGATAAAAAACACACCATTTCTGGATGGCAATGGCAAAATTGGAGCATTCACTAATCTCCTTTTCAATTCCGGAAAACAATTATCACATTCTTTTTTCCAGATGAACTTAACACCTTTTCTAGTTAACTTAGTCAATGGACTAGATAACTGTGAAAAATTTTCAACAAACCTTCAGTAATAACCTATCAAATCAAGAAAACTATGAATCCCGATTATATTTGTGGGTCTTTTCCATTCTTTAACAACTTTTGTTTTTGCAGGATCAACAATTATTCCATTTTTTGATACGATGTGACCAAGGAAAGAACTTTTTTGTAACCAAAACTCACACTTTTTGAATTTCCAAAACAGTTTCTTTTCTTTTATGGTTTTAAAGACAACCCTTAAATGAATTTCATGTTCCTCCTTAATTTTGGAATAAACCAAAATATTATCAATAAACACAACCACAAACTTATCCATGAACTCACAGAAAATTCTATTCATAATATCCACGAATACACAAGGTTCTTTGGTTAAACCAAAAGGCATAACTACAAATTCATAATGGCCATATCTAGTATGAAACATGGTCTTTATAATTTCTACATACTTTACTTTCAACTGATGGTACCCCGACCTCAAGTCAATCTTCGAAAAATACTGATCTCCCTGGAGCTGATCAAACAAATCATCGATATGATGCAAAGGATGCTTATTCTTACCAATGATGTTATATAATGATCTATAATCAATGAAAAGTTTCATTGAACCATTTTTCTTTTTAAAAAACAATACAGGAGCACCCCATAGTGATGTGCTTTGTCAAATGAAACTTTTATCTAATAACTCTTGTAATTGCTTCTTTAACTCTATAAGTTAAATTTCAGCAATTCGATAAGGGGGTTTGGAAATTGGCTTAGAATCAGCAAATAATTCAAGAGTAAATTCAACTTCTTGGTCAGTTCTAATAGTAGGAAACTCATCAGAAAAAACATTAAGGAACTCATTTAGCACTGCAACATCATTAATCTGAATAGTTCCTTTATTTTCAACAATATGTTCAAGGTATCATTCATTTCCATCTTTTACTAGTTTCTCAGCATCCTGATACGTAATCAAAATAAAGGGTTCATTATGGTACCTAAAATGAAAATCATTCTGAAAAGAAACCTCTTTAGATCTATAGTAAATCATAACATGATAAACAAAAATCCAATCCATACTAAAAATAACATCAAACTCTACTAGAGGAAAAACAATAAGGTTTGCAGGTAGATTATTTCCACACCCAAGGAAAAGAATGTTCTTATGTTTTCTTTTTTGTCTCTACATTTCCTCCAGGTGTTTTTACAGTAAGTTTTGTATTCATATCATGAGATGTAATTCCCAAATTATAAGAAAACTTCTCAGAAATGAAACAGTGTGTAGACCCTGAATCAAACAAAACATTGGCATAATATGAACAAACAAATAATGTACTGGATACTACTTCATTTGATGGTACAACATCCACTGAAGTAGTTGAAAATGATTTCTCCACCCCTTTCTTCTTGTAGTGTTGCTGCTTTCCTTTGGTAGAGTTTTTTTGGGACACTCATTTGCATAATGACCCATTTCATTGCACTTAAAACATTTTACTGACTGTAAATCAGATTTTGTCTTACTATTACCATGATCTTTTTCAGTGCAATTATGAGACTTATGTCCCATTATACCCCATCAGTAGCACTTAACAAAATTCAAATGACATTCCCCATCATGCTTTTTACCACAATTTTCACAAACTGTAAACTTAATTTTCGTACCATCAGACTATTTTGAAGAGTTCTTCCCTTTCACCTGCCACCTAAACCTCTTATTCTATTATTTTTCAAAGAATACATCATCATTAGCAATCTCCATTGACACCTTCTCCGCAAAACGAACTAGTTTTTCGTAACTTTTTAACTCATGATAAGCTAAAGCCATTCAATACTTTGGCTTTAATCCTGAGTAATGATTGTTGATTTCACTATCAAGATCTCATATGAAATTTGGAGCATACCTTTCTAGTTGAGTGAATTATTCTTCATAAGCATCCAATGAGTCATCCTCCTACCTCAATTCCCAGAATTGTTTTTTCATCCTAAGACGAACCACCTTAGGAAATTATTTCTCCAGAAATATACCTTTGAATTCATCCCAATCAAGAGCATAAATCTCCTCACTATCCATGATATTTTTCACCATCGACCACCATTGATCAGCTTCACCTTCAAAATGGTAAACAAAAATAATAACATTTTTATGTTTTGAATAACCCATGAAATCGAAAATCTTTTCCAGTGCTTTAATCCACCCTTCTGCTAGAACCGGATCTGATGATCCTTTAAATGATGGGGGATGTTGCCTCATGAAATGCTCCACTACTGACATGTTCCTTTGTGGTTGATCTGGCTGATCTTATACATGGATACCACCACCATTTATAGCCTGAGTCAACTATTCCATCACTACAACAAACAGTCCTATTCGGATTCCGACCATCTCAGGTTGCTGATATGTAAGGTTGGCTTACTCCTGATATCGTCCCAACATATTTGCCCTGTTTTCTTTGTGGAAAACCATTTTAAACATGTAAATATCATAGGTGAATCAACATGGTAATCTGTAAATGCAATATTATTTCAATATTAACATAAATTACTTTATGGATATTAATTTAAGAATACCCTAACTCTTAAATTTATCTAAACTGACCTCTGAATCCAACTATAAATAACTGGCCATAAACCATACATAATATTAAATTAAATGAATAATTCACATTTAGGATCTTTTGATGTTTATATTTTTAGAGAATTAGGACATAACTATTACATCTAAAAAGATTACAAGGAAAACACTTCTACACAGATTCAATTTTTTTCATAAAAAAACTCTTTAAAAAAAGAGTCATGTCTAGTTCCCTGTTTTAGACAGCATGAATTTTCCTTGATCCCATCAATAACCCTATTCATCTTTAAGTCTGGTGATAACATTTCAAAACATGGGATGAGCATAAAATATCAGTAAGGGTTATAAAACAATGAAAGAAAACATGTGTTCATTAAGACATAAAAAACATAAACTCTTTTACTTACCTCATGAAAACATTAGATTTATGAGTAATACATAGAAATCATAGATCATAAAGGTAACTTGTGGCATCCATTACATGTTTACAATATAGCTATAATAGCTACATAGGGAGTTATTTTGGAAGACCCATCACAGTATATTCCCTAAATCTAATAGGAAAAACATTCATGTTTACCTCTGTCACACTAACCAATGCATTGGAGAGCTATCTCGGGCTCACCCGCCCAAGGTTTATCAATGAACCACCCGTATACATAAATAATTCCCAAGAACCATAACATGATCATAACACACAACATAATCGTAAAAGAAAAATAAAATTTCCACATTGCAATAACAAAATAACATTTCATTATATTGAAATAATATATTCATTCTCAAAAATCATTTTCAATACCAAAATACATAAAAATAGTATATGTTATTTATTTTTCCTCTTAGAAACATTACGACTTGTTAAGGAATCCATGACCCAAATAATACTTGCGGTGGTGGAAAGGTCGTTGTCACCGCTTACATTAAAAAACATTCCATTTTTTCATTTTGTAAAACGCTTCATATAAAAAAATTCCCTCTGAATGAAATGAAAATTCAAAAGAGTTTGTACCCCATATAAAATAAAGTATTGTATAGAACTAAATATGCCTCAACGAAAGAAGATTTAGAAGATGTCCATTACCATGTGTCCGACTTGACTTGATCATTCTTTAATATCTTGAATAATAAACTAAAGATAATTTATACTTTCTTAAGAACCATTTTAATGTTTATTATTCCTTTTATATAACTTATTACCATGTTATAAACATTATTTAATCATTCAATTTAATAATGGTTATTTTGTCGATATTTGGTACTTGAGTCAAAAATGAACACCTTATATTTACAAGTTGCCCATGTGGTCAATAGTCCATTATATCGAAAATGATATTCATGATTTGGATATCATATATATCATATGTATCTATTATATAAATGTATTTATAATAGTATATAACATTTTGAGATAATAAATGAAATGCACCGTTCATGGAGATGGTAAGTCGTACGTACGCAAGAATGCTACTTTCATTTCTATTTATTATTTTAATGGAATTAGAACATAATGATACATAAGTATATAATAATTCTAGTATAATTTCATACATAATATCAAATATAATATCATTTACTCCATCCTTTTACATCCCACATACGGAATTAACGAGTCATATCACTTTGAGGGGCGGTAGTCCGCACTTCCTATAATAATATTATCGCGTTTACCCATAATGAAAACCATAAAAGAATTCTATATCTTGAAATTACAGAAGCATAAATAAAACATAAACATAATATATATAATATATAAATAAAGTTCTATCATACTGTCCACCATGAGAGCCGTTCGAAGATAATCGAACAATCATCATTTCATGAGGCGTTAGTTTGTCATCCACAGAAACATTATGATCTCCATCCATTATATGGAGTTGTGTATAAGTGTAGTTCAAATACATCTCATAAAAACATACTAGTATATTGAGGATACTGGTGTTGTTACTAAATAAAGTAATAAAAAGAGTTTAGAGGTTGGAGAAGGAAAATAAAACAAAACTATTTAAGAGAAAATGTTATCTTTAATTTGGGTAACTATATTTCGTTTGAACCAAAAGTCTTCTGGAAGTGCCTTCTTCCTAAGGTAAGTATTCTAGGAGGAGGATCGGGGTGTATAGAGCTTAATTGGGAAGAGTTTGGATGTGAAAAAGTCTTTATAGGTGTGAGGAATTGTTTAGAAGTGGTCTCCTTTTATAAGAGTGAGGAGGGGCTTTTTAGGAAAGTGTGAAAACTTTATTTTATTATAAACATATATTTGGTTTTTAAAAGGTCCAAAAATCAGTATAGTTGAAGATAAGATGACTCATATTCTAAATAGAATCCTTATATTATAATAGGACATGTTTTTATAATATTTTAATCATTATAATCTTATTTATTTAAATCAATTAGTAATGAGGTAAATATTGCACGATTATTATGTCATAAATAATTTAAAATATTTGATGTCTAAAAATTATAAAAAAAATACAATGATGTAGGAAATATATTTATATATACAATTAATATTTATAGGCAAAAATATTACTAACACCATATAAAAATTAATTTACTAAAAGATTTTTGTTTATGTCATTTTTTCATTCCCATTAAATTAATTAATCTAAAGTGTCCTTATTATTCGTAAGTGGCTCCATGGAGTCCCAAAATAGACCCAAATATTCCCATGGTCGACCATTACTCATAAAATAAGTTTTGTACATGTGTTAAGGTAATTTTGAATTATTACCATATTCTTTTAACCTTGAATTACACTATTTACCTTTAACCGCGGTAAAAAAAGTCAAATTTTACAATTCAAAAAAATTATTTTCATCTTATTGAACCAAATTTTACATCTTGATAACAAATATTTATGTAGTATTTTCTAAATTCAATTCACTGAAGTTGTAAAATTTCATTTTAATGAAAAAGTCTTCTTTTCTAACAACTACTAAGTGATTTCACTAATCATCAAAAATTGAATTCTTTCAGAAAGATACCAAAAATTCAGCCTAAGATATATTTGATATTACAAATTCAAAAATGAAGTCTATTTTTTCAAATTCAAAATATAGGAGTGGAATTAATTAATTTTTAAATTAATTCCGGTTATCAAAACAAATAGCGTGTTTTTAAGAAACAATAACGATATAAAATTGATACTTGTTTATGTCCGATTTCAAAGTGAAATTAATTCAAATGACCAAAATTGGAATAAATGGTAACAATATATTTTAACTTCACTTTAAACCCAATTAAAAATATAATCTAACCATATAAATAAATTAGATTAAAAGGAACTTTTGAATTAGAATAAAATATTTTTCACTATTCATTAAAAATGAACATTATCAGAAAAATACCAAAAAATTACCCAAAGTAAAATTTGATGTCCCCATTATAAAAAAGGATTTTATTTAATCAATTATAATGTATTAAAGTCTCCAAAACTATATTTAAAGAAGGTTCTCCATTAAAAGATGGTAAATCGACCTTTTAAGGTAAATTATGCTTAAAATTAGATTCATTCACATTTTAAGCCTCTTAAATTTTATTGGATAAATGTAAATACATTTAACAAACATGTATAATTATATAGTATTTTGTTTTGTTCATTCCCTCCAACACAATTTCTAGGAGTTAACTACCATTTAAAATAATAATATTATATTATTAGTGTGCAACGTATGATTCAAAAGAATCACATTGTTGTGTATTGGGTACGCTATTGAAAATAGCAACCCCTTTAAAGTAAAAATAATATTTAATTCACAAATATTAATAAATATGAAATATGTATTATTCTTTATTTACATGTGATGTCACATTTACTATCAAGGGAGATCTCAAAATCCATATGAATGATTTTATTCAGAAAATTCAAGTGGTATCCAATTCTTCATACACATTCTTATAATTGGTATGAAGATTGTTTTGATGAAATTAGATTCATAAAATCAGAACCATGCATTTAGATTGGGCATTAAATTGAAATGAGATTCTGATTAAGAAGTAATGATTGTAGAAGAATCTAGAATCTTCAAGAATAGGTTATGAAGTAATGATTCACCCAATATTTTAAGAGAAGTTGATATTTTGGAGAATTTGATTAAGTGGTAAAATTTTGGGATTCTTGCGAAATCCAGTCAACAATATCCTATAAATGGTGAAAAGTTCATTGAACTTTTGTGATGAATGATTTATTGTTCATGGTAGTTAATCTATTAGTTTTTTAGAGAAGATGAAGTTTCTGTATTCACTTTTTTTGAAGGTGTTCTGATAGATTCAAGTGGAATTGATGATATATGTTCACAATGTTGTATTCAGTTGATCATTATACTTAGTGTATATCACAACTAGGTTTGTCATGTCAATTGTATTCGGATAATAATTTTATCATGATAGATTAATTAGATTTAGTTTTCCATACTAGGTTTTCTAGACAGGGGATGATAGAGAATTGAAGTGGTTTTGATTCATCGTTACCATATTTGGCCAAAACAAATTATACAGGGGAGAATCATACAGAGAAAAATTCTATTGGGAGAATAGATCATTGAGGAATTAGACTGGGAAAATAAAAAGAAGCTTTTCTTAATAATGTCTAGGATGTTTATAAAATCATTCAGGTAAGAAATTTAAGAATTTTATTTCAATTGAATAAATATTTGGAATTAAATAGAATCATAGGTAACATGAGTTGTTACCAAAACGTTGTATTACCCTTTTTGAGTTAAGAGGGTGCACACATGCACATGGATTGTATTCAAAGTACAACATGAGCGAAAGGGAATATCCTATTCATTGCAATCCATGGATTTATTTATAGTGTATTTAATGATATTGGACCATTTCCAAACCATATTAAGAGCGTACTTATTCATATTAAATAGTTAACCTTATAAATCATTTTGTTCTCGTCGATGTGTCTTTGAATACTTTTTAGTAGGGAATAGAATCCTAAATAGTTGGAGACAATTTATTTAATTGAAAATAAAAATACATTATAAATAGTATAATTATTTCATCCACTCCCCCTCTTAGTGATACAGTCATCCTCATTATGAAGATACAAGTAGTATCCATGAAAGGTTCCATTTAATAATTATTTTCAGATAGAGAAATTGATTTGTGTAAAGAGATAAGGTATTTTTGTTTTATATTGAAATAATTATCATATGTGGGATGATATAATGCTTCCTTATCATATCTATGTCAATTATTATGTTCTTTAAGCTGTAACAGTTGGGTTTCCTTCGATTGATGGAAAATATCCACATACATCTGTTGAAAAGATATATCTTGAGAAGGATAAAATAAAGAAGAATTTTATATTATTATATCTTTCTGAGTTTAAATTCTTTATAGGGAATGTTTTATCCATATCCAATGGTATATGGGACAAATTGACAAACATATATATTGGAAATACAAAAGTAAATAGGGTAAAACATAAAATTTATAGATTGAAGTATGAAGACATGAATATGGGTGAGCATGAATATGTTGGGGACTTCTTTACTAGGGTGAATGATATTTTTTTCACTGTGATCTTTCTGGAGAAAAGATATATTACTCTACAATGGTTGAAATGATATTGATAGTTCTACCCCACAAATTTGATGAAAATGTTATTAATCAGAAGATATACATCCAAAACCATTATCTCTTGATGATTTTCATAGTACTCTAATTACAAATGAAATGATATGGGAGAAATCAATGAAAATAAAAAAAATTGATAGAGAAATGTATTTCAAGGCTGTAAATAAATATAGTTTAGAGAAGATTTTTATTGAATATGAAACTATTAAATTTGACTCTAAACATTGACAATGTCAAAATCTTAAAAATATTTTATCCTTTTTTTACAAAAAAATTAAAATAGGTACAGGGAAATACAAAGGGAAACATCCCATAAATGGTATTGAATGTAGAGCCTTTGGGAACATTTCTTCCAATTGTCATTAATGAGTGAAATAATATGATAGTGATGATGAAGAAATAAAGTCATGAAGATCAAGGAAGGAATAGGGTGTCAAATGTAAATTTCATTCCATATGGAAAAATAGTAAATTATTCAATTATAATAGAATATGTTTCCTATCTGATGATGAATAATACTAATGTAGTGATGCTGAGTCTAAAAATAATTTTAGTATGGTATTGAAAAAACATTTACTGTAACATTAAATGATGAAACATTCGGAAGTCTTTGTCTTGAAGAAAATGAAACTCAACTTGAAATGCATTTGAAAGAAGATTTGAAAGAATTTATTTGAATGATAAAATGGATGAAAACCAAATGTTAGAAGACAAATCATCTTCAATAAGAAATAAAAAATGTTTTTATTATGAGAATGTAAAGCTGGTAACAAATATTTATGATTTGATGAAACCTCTTGAGGAATAAAATAGATATAATGAGCATCTAGAGGTCAAGCTGAAGGAAAAAATGAGAAGAGCTGGAGCATGTCCAATAGAAACACTCCAGAGTAGAATTTCAAATTACATGTTTCAAAAAAACTATCATTGATGTTTGTGAAAGATCATGGAATGAAAAATTAGAGCATGTTTAATAAAATATACCTTCAGTGGGTGATTATAAATATGGAGTTGTTTCATAAAAGAGGAAAGTTAAAAATGTTATGTATGTGGCCAAAGTGAATAGTTCAGAAGTTACAAAACATCCTATGACTGAAAAAATATTATCTACTTCCCAAAAAAATTCAAATACCTGTGATTCTGTTATGGATTAAAATAAGAAAAATAATTTTATTGATAATGTAAAGGATAATAGCTCCAAAAATAAATAAAAGAAAGTGGTTGGGAAAAGAAATAATAGATATTATCATTATGGATGTTTCTGTGGAAAATACATCATCTATGGCTATGGATGGTATTGTAGGAAATTCATACACATGGTAAGTATGTGTTGGTTTAACCAATTTCATTACTATTATCCCTCATGTTATGAATGGAATAAGACTAGGGGAGTCAATCTCATCAAAGAAAGAATTCTATGAAGGTTTTTGTGAAGACACCATAAAAAATGAAATGATTATTGAAAATTGATTCTAGCTGCTAGAAAATGATTTTGAATAATGTGAACAACATGGAAAAAATTAAATAGGATTTATTTTTCTATTATCGGCTTAAAAAAGAATATTAACAATACACACAATATGGAAGTGAAGGAATAAATGAATGGAGAAAATGCTCTTATTGTTGAAACAATATTGAAAGATTAAAATGGATAATAATCATGAATACTTGAAAGTGGGTGTTCCTCTCACATGATTGGAGACACAAAATTTTTTAAGAATGTGAATGATTTTCAAGAATGCATTGAGACATTTATAAATTATGAATTCCTAAAAATCAATGGTGTTGGGTCATCCATTATTGGAAATGAATGGATTACATCTAAGATCACATTGTATGTTGATGGGATGAAAGGCAATTTTCTAGGTTTTTCATAACTGTGTGATAAGGGTAACAAAGTTATCTTTAGAAATGATGGTTTTTTTGGGAATAATGAAGTAGCTAGAAGGATTGTTACAAGATGCCAACATAAAAATGGTATTTTTTTCAGATTGGTTAAATATAAAACACTTGTTACATGAGTATGGTGGAAGAGAATCATTTTTAGCGTAAAAGATGAGAAACATGTTTCAAAAAAAGAAGACAAAGTTATCTAAAAGTGATATTGTTCGATACATTCATGTTTTTTCTAAAGAAAAAGATAGTGGTGTTTCACTGCCAGTTAGAATGGAATGATTTAAAATTTTGTTCATAAGAATGTTGAGATTTGTTTCAAGCAACCCCTGGAGTTGATTTATTCTGATGTATGTGGATCGAAGATAAAATCATCGACAAGTTGAGAAAATTACTTCATTATGTTAATTTATGATTTTACTCACATTAATTGTGTCATTTATATCTATTATAAGTCATACTCTTTAAAAAAATTTAATATTTTCATATGAAAAGATTAAATGTAATGTGAGTATTCGGTGAAGAAGTTGAGAAGATATTATGGTGGTGAATATAGAAGTGAATAGTTTAAATAAAATGTTTAGAAGCATGGAATATAACCTGAGTATACTTCCCCATACTCTCCCCAACAAAATGGGGATTCTGAAAGAACGAATATAATCTTGGTGGAAATGGAAGTAACCATGTTACATGGACATGGCCTCTCTAATTTATTTTGGAGGAGAGCTATGAGTTTAATTATTTATATTCATAACCATTTTTTCTATAGTCCTCAACCAGGTAGGACTCCCTATGAATTTTTATATGGATGAAATCTATATTTTATGAACTGTAGAGTTTTTGGGAGTCCATGTTTTATAAAAATGAAATGAGGAAACTATGGTATGTTTGAGAAAAAAGTAAATATGGAGTCCTTCATTGTTATACTCTAGATGGAATAGGATACAGATGCTTCAACAATGAAATATGAAGAAGTATTGATTGAGTCAATGTGAAAGGGATTGAAGGGTATTAAGAAGAGAAACATACTTTGGTAGATGATGAAGATGAGAAAAATTGTTTTGAAAAAAATTATGATAAGAATACAAAAAATTTTATTCTTGTTCAAGGAGAAGAATCAGAATCCACTATTTCAAGTGATGAGGAAGATATTGTAAAATCTCATCCAAGGCTAAGGAAGCAAGTGGATGATCATAATATAATTGTTGACCAACATTGGATGGTTCAAACAAGAAGAACAATTAATGTTGTTACTCATAAATTATTTTATTCAAAAGTATTGTTAAATGATGTGAATGATGATATTGAGCATATGGAATGGGATTAAGAAATGAATGAATAGTTGGATGAAATTAAAAAGAACAATACATGGAAACTCGTACCCAATTCTGAATACAAAAACATCATTGGACCAAAATTGGTCTTCTGAAACAAGATGAATGAAGAAAGAAAAGTGATAAGAAACAAATAATGATTGGTGTGATATGGTTTTCATAAAATGAAGTAATTGATTTTTATGAAACCCTTTCTCCAGTGGAAATACATGAATCAATCATAATAATTCCTGGTATTTCTGGAAAATGATGTTATATAATATTTTAAATGTTTGTTAAATCTAAATTCTTAAATGGTGATCTTGAAAAAGATGTTTATACTGAACAACCTTGTGGATTTTTTGTAACACCCCAATCTTCCGTGGTATGTTTGCCTTTGAATAATGCAATATCTTGCGTTGTACGCAAATTTGAGATTCTAACACATCACGACCAATAAAATTATACGTTATGAATATTAATAATCAATCGTTAAAATTTTAACAATTTTATCTTAAAAAATGGACATTATTTTAGGGTTAAGAATATTGAAATTATCTTAGGGTGAATTTTGGATATTTTTTTGAAAATATTCAGGTTTTGATGAATGGTGAAAAATAATAATAATTAATTTAAACCAAATTTTTAAATAAAAAAAATTTATAGTGATAAATTATATTATTGATTGGTTTTTAAGTATAATTAGATTATATTTTTACCAGTTAATCCAATTTTGGTAATTGGATGTAATTTCACATTTAAACTGGAGATAAGCAAGTGTCAATCTTTTGATAGTTATTATTTCATAAAAACACACATTTTGATTTGACAACGGGAATTAATTTTAAATTTATTTCAACCACTTCCGTGTTTCGAATTTAGAAAAATGGAATTCACATTTTTAATCTGGAGGTCCCAATTGTTTAAATATCTATCTTTTATTTTCTGACATTTTCAATGATTACTTTGGTAAATATTTTATTTACCATGGTTAAAGGCTAAATCTGGTCAATAAGGGTAAAAAAATAATACTATAATAATATTAAATTACCCTAACATGTGTCTTAACCCTATTTTCTGATACATGATCGACCATGTGCATTCTTGGGTCGATTTTGGGACCCCATGGAGCCACTTTTAAATTATAATGACAATTTATATTAATTAAGTTAATGTAAATACAAAAATGAAATTATCATATATATTTTAGTAAAACAATTTTTACATTGTGTTATCTATGTTATATATTAAACTATAAATATTCATTAGATATATATAATTATTTCCTAAATAATGATATTTTATTTATAATTTTCAGACATTATATAATTTAATTTATTTATTACACAATGAATATACAGAAATTACATTAATAATGAAATATTAAAATAATTGATATTATAAACTCCCAAATAAATTTAATTTGAGACTTTTTATGAATTACATTGATTTTATACGTTAATATGACATTTTATAGTTTATTAAATGAATTGTTTAAAATAAACAATGCTGTTACAAATTTATCAAAAACAAAATACCAAATAGTGTCAAAATTGTAGTAAAAGAGTTTTTAAAACAAATATTATTTTATTAATTGGTATTCAATTCCTAAAAATATAGGGTTCAACCAAAGGTATTAAATACTATTATATATGTCATTAATGAAATGCATGGGGTCTCTTGGAATTTTATAGTATGTTTATTAACCATATAATTTAAAATTACAAAGAGACATGGTAAATGTAAAACTATTTAACAAAGAGTTAAATCTAGAAGATAAGGTTAATATAGTGACCCAAACATGTCTAAAACCTATTGGTTGAGTGTTTATCGACCCATACCCCTCTTATCCTTTAATTAAATTATTTTGGAGGCATTAGAAAACCAAAATAATTTTATTATAAAGTAATATTTCAATCTTTTCCTAAAGTGCCCCTCACCACACTTATAAAAGGGAACTTACCATTCTTTGAAATTCACACCTACATAGTCATTTGGATAGGCCAACCCCTAACCAAATATACTCCCAATTGTCCTCACTTTATCTTAGAGTCCTTCCTTTAGTCTGAAAGCTAAAATAAGGATCCCTTTTTATCAAATTAAAAGGAAGAACCCGAAGAAGAGGTAAATATTTCATCACCTCTTTCAAGTTCGTTTCTTCTTCCACTTCTTCTTTCTTAGTTGTTTCCATTATAAAAGAACAATTCCAGTATATTATATATACTATGATGTTATTATAAATATGGTACAACCATATTCATTATTTTATCCATCCTTTGAATGACATGTCACCATACGTGCGTACGTACGGCTTACCGTCTCCGCGTCGTAGTGTAGTTGTTATTCAATACATTATTATTTGGATGGGGATAATAATGATTTATAATTGATGTAAATAATAAATATAACATGATATGTATTCTGTTTATATTATATACCATCAGATTATATGTATTTTAAATATCAAAAGAATGATATTTTCGCTCGTGCGTATATACGAATTACCGTCTCCACGAACACGATGAGATTCATTCCCCATCGTATCCATTGAAGAATAATTTTTATTTGTTGATTAAGAATAATATTTTAAGGCTTAATATCATTATTAATATTAAAAAGATACACCCTATCCATAAAAAACAGTACTTATGTAACAAATCATATAAAGGAAAACGAATATGTTGATAACTGAAACCATGATAATAATAATATATTATTAACAAAGCAATATTAGATGATCATATATGATATAATATTAATTTATATAGCTCTTTAATAATATAATAACAATTACTTCACCATTATAAAAGAGTTTAACCAACCCTTGGCCAAATAAAAGTACAAGGTAAGGGTTAATTCTACAATCTCTTTATTATCCGAGGTTGTTTTTACGTAAGTATCTACTGGGACTTCTTTATCATCTGCATCCATGTTTCTTAATATTGTATTTCAATTTTTTTTTAATATTTACTAGGAAATGGTTAAAGTCAATTATAACCTTATCTGAACTTATATGTTTTTAAAGGAATCTTTCATTCATTTTCCAAACAAGGTTTTTACAACTTTTTTGACAAAATTAAGGTAAGAATGTATTTTTTTAACTTATATGGTGGGTGCAATTATTATCTGCCATTATAACATCATCAAAGCATCCCTTAAAGTCTTATAATAATATTTTCAAAATAAATGTTATATTTTATAATTATGTAACATTAAATGATTTCAAAAAAAAGATAGAGATATTTCTCTTAAATAGTTTAGATTTCATCTATGTCAACATCTTTTGATGGATTTTATACTTGTTTGAAGTTGATTAATTATGATACAAATCGTCCATATCGTAGTGAAGATTTTGTGATATTTTTTATTCTGGATGTGTTATTTTTATACCATTCATGGTTTATGGTTTAAGTATTGACATTTCGTATACTGGTTTTAATACGAATGTTTATGTTATATTTCATTCTTTTCATATGGGAAATATATTTGACATAGAAAGTGATAGGTGGAGCCTGCTATAGATCTTCAATGAATCAGTAGGTCTCATGAGACATCTAGACATGGAATTTTCCAAGGCCATTCCAAATTTGATATATTGTTTTGGCCAAGTCCGTAATCATTTTTATATGTCTTCTCAGAGGCCTTGACAAAATGTTCAGAATTTCCGTCATTATACATTCCCTCATTATGAAAATAATATTGATTGTTCATGTGGTCATTCTACTAGTATAATACCCAAGATTATGTTTTATTATCTAATTATTTACTAAACTCATATTCCTTCCATAAAAGTGTTCATGTTTATTACCTGTAAAGGCACGTGTTTTCAATTATTCACCATGCTTAATATTTATGTTATCTTCCACTGTATTGATTACCCTTACTGAGCATTTGATCTCACCCCTTTCTTATGTTTCATTTTTCAGTGGATATGAAGAAGTTAATTATGAGTGACTTTCATGCTTAATCATGGAGGCTTGGATGTTTCTAATGGAATAAATTATTGTTGTATTTCTTTTCAAGTTGTAATTTTGAACTTATGTATGAATATTGTTTCCAATAATACTAAACTGATTGGTCTTTCGGGACAATATTTTCTTGTGATCATACCAATGTTAGGTAATAATGCACCAACTCTGGGTAACTAGGGTTTGGGCGTTACAGTTCGTATCAGAGGAAGTTCAGTACAATCCTTGGAAACTAGATTAAGATAAACTCTGATTAGATCACATATCCATATGATTGACATTGAGGATTAATATAGAATAACATATTATAATTTTGGTACTGTGGAGATTTTTTTTGAGTTTTCCAAGAAGTACATCCCTGTCTGGATATGAGCAGGTAGAGTAGGCTCTGGCATAGTTGTTTCTAGGGATAAAACCCAAAAACGCCGCTTTGAGCTAGACCTGAATGGGAACTGGTGCATGAAAAATGGCCTTGATGCACTCTTTGTTATGACACTCTTGGGGGATATTCTTAGGATAATTATCATTTCATTACATACAATTATGAAGGTATTATAAGTATATAATTCCTCAAAGAAAACATTTTTATGATTATGGATTATATCCATAAACTGTTAATTTATGTTATGTAATTTACAGGTTTGCAATTATGTATCTCTATTCATTAACTAATATAGTTTATGGAATTGTTTCAAAATGGTGCCTAGTGGAAGTAATGGAAACCATATTGATGCACATAATAAATATAGAGATTTTACTCCTACTCAAGACAATTATAGCAGAGCTGGTGATGCAACTTATGTTGATCAGCTTATCACCATACTGGGACAACTCACATATCTTATGACTAATAACCTTACCTGTATGGAGCACCCTAATCCACAATGTGGAGGATAAAGTTATACTGCTTCATGAGGAAATAACCACCAAAATTCAATGGAATTACAAATCCATTAGTGGTAGAGAAATGGATAAATTTGTTAGAAAAAATATTTCACTCTTTGGAGAGTATTGAAAGGGAAAAAGTGGTCATAGTAGTTTATTTCCAAAATAGAGAAGCTTATCAACGGTGGTCATTGATTCATAACAAAAAGGAAGATAAACAATTTTATAGTTTGGAATGGACATAGTTTAATGAAATTTTCTTAGAAAAATACTTTCCTCCTAGCCATCGAGCAGATACGAAAATGCGATTTTTGAGTCTGAGGAAAAAAAAGGATGAGAATGTCCCAAATAATGAAGCTAACTCTTCAAGGATATAAAGGAATGAAATAGATTAAATATGTAACTGAAGAAGTAACATTGATCGTTTCATTGATGGGATAAAACTGTCTCTCTGTCAAGCATTAGTCTTACAATCATTCTCATTATACGAATACATTGTCTCATGTGCTATCAAGACATAAAAGGAATTCTTTAAGTATTATGACTTTAAAGAAAATCAAGGGAAGAAGGGATCTGAAGAACACTCTGGAAAAGGTAATAATGAAATAGGGAAGAAGGGAATAATTGAATTTCCACCCTGTGATAGTTTTGGAAGGAATCATCGTGGTGCCTCTTTAAAATGAAAATGAGTATGATACAAATGTGGACGGAAAGGTCATCTTGCTAGTGATTTTAAGGGAATGAAAGAATCAACCAATGATCAATGCTACAATTTCATTGAGATAGGACATTATGAAAATGAATTTCTTAAGAGTCAGGAAAACATACCTCGGAAAAGGCAAAGGGATCAAGTCCTACATTATGTGATCACTACTACTGTGGTTGAAGCTCTAAAAGACATGGTGGCAGGTAATTTAATGGTTTCCTCAAGTTCAACCAAGGCTTTATTTGATTCTGGACCATTGCATTGTTTCATATCTTACCAGTTTTCTATGAAATTTTGATATTTCCAAATTGATTTAACAAGGGTGTTGTCAGTAAGACCTCCTAATAGAAATATCATTGCTACAA
Source organism: Viscum album (assembly GCA_963277665.1). Taxonomy (NCBI): domain Eukaryota; kingdom Viridiplantae; phylum Streptophyta; class Magnoliopsida; order Santalales; family Viscaceae; genus Viscum; species Viscum album. Next base: position 696,011,325 of record OY728148.1, read on the forward strand.
GGGATTGGGAATTAGTTCCCATTTGGGCATATAAATGTTCTTTATCTACGGATCTCATCATCATACCCATGATTGAATTTGATATAATCCTTGGTATGGTTGTCTTTTAGACCATGATGCCAAAAAATTATTGTACGAAGAAGGAGGTTATGATTTTTTATGATGATGAAAATGAACACCTTATCTTTAGAGAAGAAACATAACCACCACATTCTTATCTAGATCCACCCCTAGTAGCTCAACTAAATTCAATTATGGGAGTAAAGAGATTGAAATAACTATGGGTGAAGAAAAGAATATTCAAATAGAGGATGTACCTATTGTGCAAGAGTATGTTGATGTGTTTCCAAAAGATTTACCTGGACATCATCCGGAACAAGAAATTGAGTTTTCCATCGATTTAATTTCTGGTTCATGGCCCATATTAATGACCCCTTATAGAATGGCCACTGTGGAATTAGTGGAAATAAAGTAACAACTAGTGGTTTTTATTGAAGAAAGGAGACATTCCCAAAGCATCGTTTCAAACAATTTATGAGCATTACATGTTTACAATAATGCCTTTTGGGATAACTAATGCACCCTCTGTTTTCAAGGATCTAATGAACAATGTTTTCAAGGAATATATTGACTATTTTGTAGTGGTTTTAATTTATGATATCCTATTATAATCCAAAATCTATGATGATCATGAAAATCAATTCTGCAACATTCTGAAAACCCTCTGAAGAAATGAGTTATACGGTAAGTTTACCATGTGTGAATATTTGCTTTAGGATATTTCATTTATTGGCCAAATTGTCTCTAATGATGGAATCTTTTTTGACCATTCTAAGACAAAGGCAATCCAAGAAAGGCCATCACTGATAAGTATAACTGAGTTATGCACATTTATTAGTTTAGTAGGTTATTATCGACGTTTCATCCAGAATTTGGTCCAATTGGAAAACCCATTAACCAAGCTCACACGTAAAGGGGTTAAATTTGTTTGCAAAAAAGAGTGTGAAGAATTTTTTGAAGAACTAAAGAGAATATTAGTCAATGTTACTATATTGACACTACCATCAGGTAATGATGGGTTTGTTATTTATAGTGATGCTTTAATGAAAGGACTTGGTTGTGTCCTTTTGCCGAATTTTAGAGTTATTTCTTATGCATCACGATAGATGAAGGTTCACGATAAAAACAATCCTACTAATTGTCTTGAGTTAGCAGTTGTAATATTTTCTTTGATGATTTGGAGACACTATATATATGGTAAAAAATGTGATATTTATACTAATAAAAAGTGTTTGAAGTGTTTTTTCTCTGAGAATGAACTCAACATTAGGCAAATGAGATGGCTTCAATAACTCAATGATTATTATTGCATGATACACTACCACTCGGGGAAGGAATATTAGGTGGAATTTGCTTTGAGAATTATGTATCATGGAGTTTAGAACAATATAATAATTGAAAAGGTTCTTAATTATATGGATCTAGTACATGTGGATATGGGAATAACCAGGGAAGGTGAAACATCAACGATTTTTCAAATGGTTGCCAAACCAACTTTACTATAAAGGATAAAAATTTATCAAGATGATGATGAGGAATTTCAAAAGAAGATTAAATCTATTAATTATGGGAGATTGATCAACATTTTATAGAAGATTGGATTTTGAAATTTGGGAAGAGACACTGTGTTCCAGATATACTTGATCTGAAAAAGGGAATTGTTAAATGATGCTCATAGCTCTAATTTCACTATACAACCTGGGAGCACCAAGATGTATAGAGAATTGAAAGGAACATTTTTGGTTGGAAAACATGAAGAGGGATATTGTAGATTTTGTGTCAAGATGTATAGTATGTAAACAAGTGAAAGATAGAAGGCAATAGCCTGGAGAAGTGATGCAACCTCTTCCCATACCTGAATGGAAATGGGATAATATTACAATGGACTTTGAAGTGGGGATACCAAGGACTCCTAGAAGGAATTATGTAACATGAGTCATTGTTGATCATCTTAACAATTCAGCACATTTTCTTTCTATAAGAGAAGATTTACCACTTGAAAGTGTAGCAATACTGTATATTAATGGAATTTTGAGACTTCATAGAGTACCCCTATCGATTTTCTCTGATCATGATCCCTGTGTTACATCGAGATTATAGAAATGACTTCAAAAAGACCTAGATACTGAACTTCATTTAAGCACTGCCTACCTGCCACAAACTGATGGACAATCATAATAAACTATTCAAACCGTAGAATACATGTGGAGATCATTCATACTTGACTTTCAACGTATCTGGGATCAATATTTACCTCTGTTAGAATTTTCCTATAACAATAGCTTCCATTCAAGTATTCAGATGGCACCATATGAAGCATTATATAGGAAGATATGTCTCACACCAACCTGTTGGGATGATTTTGGTGAAAAAAGACTCATAGGCCCAGATCTTGTTGAATAAACGATGGAAAAGGTGAAGGTAATCCAAACCCACATCAAAACAGCTCAATGTAGGCAAAAGAGCTATGCCGATAACCAAAGGAATTATTTGGAATATCAGGTAGGAGATCATGATTTCTTGAAGGTATCTCCATGGAAGGGTGTAATACATTTTGTTAAGAAGTGTAAATTGAGTCCCAGGTACATTGGACATTTCAAAATTCGAGACCGAATTGGGGTTGTAGCTTACCATTTGGTAATGCCGCCAAGTCTTTTCAAAGTTCATGAAGTGTTCCATGTTTCATTGTTGAGAAAATACATGCCTGGATCAATGCATGTACTTATCTATAAGGAATTAGAACAGGAACTTGATCTGTCTTATTGAGAAGATCATGTCAAGGTTCTTAATATAAGAGAACAACTTTTGACAAACCAGACGACTCGTCTAATAAAAGTTCTGTGGAGAAACTATAAGATTAAAGAGGCAACGTGGGAACCCGAGGAACTTATGATGAAGAACAACCTGAATTTTTTTTAGCAGAAATACTCTAGATATTTTGAGGATGAAATTATTTAAAGTAGGCTAGAATGTAACACCCCAAGCTTCCACGATACTTTTCCCTTTGAATAATGCAATAGATTGTGTTGTACGCAGCTTCGAGATTCTAACAATCGTGACCAATCAAACTAGTCTTTATGAATAGTAATACCCACTTTTTTGTTTTGAATTTAGAAAAACGGATTCCATATTTTGAATCAGGAGTTCAAAATTGTATAAATAATTTTCTTTTATTTTCATACATTTTGAATAATTACTTCGAAAAATATTTTATTTACTGGAGTTAATGGGTAAATCCTGTAAATATGGGTAAAAAATAATATTATAAGAATATTAAATTACCCTAACACATTTCATAACCCTATTGAATGAATTATGTCCGACCATGGGCATCCTTGTGTCGATTTTGGGACCTCATAGAGCCACTTGTAAGTTTTAACGACACTTTATATTATTACGTTAAAGTAAATACAAAATGACATAAGCAAATCTCTTTAGTAAAAAAACATTTACATAGGGTTATATATGTTATCCATTCTAATATAAATATTAAATAGAAATATAAATCAATTTTCTAAATAATGTTATTTTATTTATAATTTTTATACATTATATAATTTAATTTATCTATTACCCAATGATGATGCAATAATTACCATGTTACTGAAATATTAAAATAATTGATATTATAAATACTAAAATAAATGTAATTTTAGAATTTTTATGCATTAAATTAAATTTATAGGTTAATATAAAATTTTAGAGTTTATTATATGAATTTTTCTGATGTAATAATGCTATTATGAATTTAGTAGAAACAAAATACAAAATAGAGTCAAAATTGAGATAAAAGAGTTTTTAAAAAACTTTTATATTATTAATTAATATTCTATTCCTAAAAATCTAATGATCGTCCAAAGGGATTAAATAATATTATATATTTCATTAATTTACCACTTGTGGTTCTCTTGTATTTTTATAGTAACTTTATTAACCAAATAATATAAAATACAAAGAGAGGTGGTAAATGTAAAACTATTTAACTAAGAGTTAAATCTAGAAATTAGGTTAATATAGTAAACCAAAACTGTCTAAAACCTATTGGTTGAGTGTTTTTAGACACATAACTATGTTATCATTTACGGAATTCATTTTTGAGCCATTAGAAACTGAAAGTGATTTTATTATAAAATAATATTTCAATCTTTTCCTATGGTGCCCCTCACCCCTCTTATTAAAGGGAACATCCCCTTCTCTCAAATTCACACCCTCATAGCCATTTGGCTCGACCAAACCCTACCCAAATATCCTCCCAATTTCCTCCATTCATCCTAGAGGACATGCTTCAGTAAAAAATCCATCTTATGGATCTATTTTGATCAAATCAAAAGGAAGAACTCGAAGAAGAGATAAATATTTCATCACCTCTTTCCATTTCCTTTATTCTTGCACTTCATATTTCATTGTTTTTTTTCATTCTAAAATAATAACTCTAGTATATTATATATAATTTTATTTTATTATAAATATGTTACAACCATATTAACTATTATATCCATCCTTTTAATGACATGTCACCATATCTGTGTATGTATAGCATACCATCTCCACGTCGTGGTGTAGTTGTTATTCAATACATTATTACTTGGATGAGTATAATAAATATGTATAATTTATTTAAATAAAAAATATAACATGATATTTATTATGCATATATGATATACAATCCAATTATATATTATTATAATATCAAAAGAATGATATTGTTGCTCATTCGTATGTATGGATTACCATCTCCGTGAACACGATGAGATTCATTCCCCATCGTATCCATTCAAGAAAAAATTTCATTTGATGATTAAAAATAATATTTAAATACTTATTATCATTATGAATATGAATAAGATACATTTTATCCATAAGAAACATTACTTCCATATCAAAGAATATAAAGGAAAACGAATCAGTTAACACCCAAAACCGCGATAATACTAAAATATTATTAACAAATCAATATTAGAAGATTATATATGATATTATATTAATGTATATAGTTCTTGAATAATTTAATAACAATTATTTCACCATTATATAGGTGTTTAACCTACCCTCTACCAAGGAAAATTACAAGGTAAATGTTAATTCTACAATCTCTTTATTTTCCGACATTCTTTTTACATATGTATGTACTGGGACCTCTTTATCATCCACATCCATGTTTCATAAAAATGTATTTCAATATTTTTTACTATTTACTAGACAATGGGTGAATTTAATTTATACCCTTATTTAAACTTATATGTTTTGAAAGGGATGTTTCAGTCTTTTTTCCAAACAAGGTACTTTACAACCTTTTCGACAAAATTATGGTAAGAATGTATTTTTTTAACTTATTTGGCGGGTGCAGTTACTCTATTGTTATAACATCGTCAAATCATCCCTTAAAATCTTATAAGAATATTTTCAAAATAAATGTTTTCTTTTATAATTATGTAACATTGAATGATTACAAAAAATATAAATATTTCTCTCAAATTGTTTTGACATCATCTATGTCAACATCCTTTGATGGATTTTATACTAGTTTGAAGTCAATTCATTGTGATACGAATCATCTATATTGATTTGAAGGTTTTGTGATATGTTTGACAGTGGATGTGTAATTTTTAGACCATTCATGGTTTATTGTTAAAGTATTGACATTTCGTATGGTAGTTTTAATATGGATGTTTATGTTCTATTTCATAATTTTCATATGAGGAATGTATTGGACTTAGTAAGTGATCGGTGGATCCCGCTATAGCTCCTTGATGAATCGGTATGTCTCATGGGACAACTAGATGTGTAATTTTCAATTGCCTTTCCCAATTTGATATTTGGTTTGGCTGAGGCATTAATTATTTTTAGACGTCTTGGCCGAGGCCTTGACAAAATGTTTCGGAATGTTCGGAATTATACATTCCCTCATTATGAAAATAATAATTATGGTTCATGTGGTCATTAGACTAGTAGAATACCCATGATTATGTTTTATTGTGGAATTATTTACTAAACTCATATTAATGCCATAAAAATGATCATGTTTATTACTGGTAAAGGCATGTGTTTTCAATTATTTACTATGCTTAATATTTATGTTATCTTCCTCCGTATTGATTACCATTACTGAGCATTTGACCTCACCCCCTTCATATGTTTCATTTTCCCAGGATATGAAGAATTCAATTATGAGTGACTTACAAGATTAATCTAGGAGGATTGTATATTTCTAATGGAATAAATTAGTGTTTTATTTATTTTCATGTTGTAAAGTTGAACGTATGTGTGAATATTGTTTCCAATAATACTAAACTAATTGGTCTTTCCGGACATGATTTCATTGTGATCATTCGAATGTTATGTAATAATGCACCGACTCTGGATAACTAGAGTCAGGGCCTTACATTTGTTGATGAGAAAGATAAATGTTATGTGAGAAGATTGAAAAATGATTTGTATAGGATAAAACAGTCTCTAAGGGAATAGTATTCAAAATTGTATACATTCTTAAGAAATATGTATATCATGAATAGAATAGTGGATAAAAAACTCTACATATGAGAACATTATGAGTATTACATTATTGTGATTGTATATATTGAATGATGAAATAATTTTTGAATTATTTTTTGAAGAAATGAAAATGGTTTTTGAAATATCCATGATGGGGGAAATGAAATACTTTCTTGGGATTCAAATACTTCAAAGGAAGGAATACTTTTTTCTCAATAAATGTATACTAAGGAACTTCTCAATATGTTCATCATGGAGGACTCAATACCTTTTTCCACACTAGTATCAGTGGGAATTTTTTTTCCCATGATTGAGAAGGAATATAAGTTGATTAGAAAGAGTAACAGAACGAGATTTGAAGCCTATTGTTTTTTACTAGCTCTTGACCAGAAATTTTTTATATTGTTACCCTATGTGAAATATTTCAGATTGTTCCAAAACATTCAAATTTACTTACAAGAAAACGAATTCCCATATATATAAGAGTCACAAAAGAATTTAGAATCAGGTATTGCAGCTCAGATAGTATATATTTTATTGGGTATTCAGATACTGATTACGCAAGAAATGTAGAGGATAGAAGACCTACATCTAGTGTTGTATTATTTTTGGGGAAGAATAGTGTTATATGGAATTCAGTGAAATAAAATTCAGTAATTCGCAGTACAGCTGAAGCTATGTTTGTTTCTAACACTCATGCCACTACTTAACTTATGTGGATGAAAATTCGATTGGAATATTTAATTGTTCAAGTGAAGTTACCCTTGATCATAGACTTTGACAACAAAAGCACAATCAATCTCACTAGGTATCCAGTAAGCATTCTCATTCATGTCATTTTGATATGAAATATCATTTATTTAAAGATCATGTGGATAATAATGAATTGAATTTGGAGTGTGTTCCAACATTGGAACATGTTGCTGACATATTCTAAAAACATTTACTCAAGGAATCCTTTTTTAAATTGTGGTGGAACATGGGTTTCCAACCAATTTCTATTCAATGATGAGGCATGTATTTATGTCCCCTCTTTCATCTTACTTTTGGATTATTTTTTCAAGGGAAAACATTTTTCCATTAAATCATTGTATTTCGTGTAAAAAGATAGAGTTGTGGGTGTGATGTGAACTAAACATTATTTTGTGAGTGATCTACTCTTAAATTTGGTTAGATTGGTGGTATAAAAAGATATTGTTTTTATTCTAAGAAGGATGAAGAAAATATGATGTCGAAGAAGAGATAAACGAGGAAAAAAGAACGAGGATTTCATTATCCCTAATATTGGACATCCTTGTTATGTTGTCAATGATTCATAATATTTACAATAAGATACCTCATGTAGGCTTATAACTATTGATAAGTGATCCATTTCTTAAGGATAAAATTTTTAGTGATTTATGATACTTGGTTGACATCAAAATCCAAAAAGGTAGTTAGTTAAGACCAATCAGAAGATGAAGGTGTTTGTTTTCATGTGTTGTTTTTTGATATCAAGGAAATATTTTGAAGAAGGAAAATATAATAACATTCTTTTCTATAGAAATTTTATTGGGCATTGACTTAAAAAGAATTTGACTAGTCTTTTAAAATGAATCGGACATACTCTATCCATCATAATGAGGATAATATACTTTGAATTAAATGGTTCTGGTGGGACTTATCTTGGGTATGGAAAGTGAATGGATAGTTACACGGAATTGATTGTTTTCTACAAAGAGAGAATCAGTCGCATAGAGAATGCATCTTTCTTGAAGTAGATTTTCATCAGATTCACACATGATCTTGTATGAAATAAGTGATTATTTTTATGATGTATTGGAGGTTGCATGAATATGATGAAACTAAAACTAGTGATTATTTTCAGATTTTTATTTCTTATAAATCATAAGTTTATTAGAGAACATATGATGAAATATTGATGAAAAAAATTGAAAATATGTATTTAACAATATTACTCATGGTAATCAGATTTGGGTTGAAAAGGAAATAATTAAGGTGTTTCGGATCATAAACAAAATGATAATACCAAGAATGATATTACTCAGGCACAATATCATGTGATTATCCATCTGATTCATGAAAAACTTTTCGTACAAAAAATGATTGTATTCAAGAAATATTGTACCCATACCAATCATACTTAGAAATATTGTACTCTGCACTATTTTAACCAGGATGAGAAAAATGGTTGATGCAATATATAGAGGCTAATGGATGAAAGGATAAGGATATAATGATATCAACAATTTAGTCAACCATTTCAAAAGGGTTGACTTACATTATAGGTTTCTAACTAGTTCAACAGAGGAGGATAATATAACGTTTTTTATCTCAAGTGGGTTAAGAGAAAAATATAAGGAGGTTTCTGGGTGTACTATCAAGGACGATGTAACACCCCTAGCTTCCACGGTACGTTTCCCTTTGATTAATACAATAGATTGGGCTGTATGTAACTTTGAGTTTTAGCACACTACGACCAATCAAACAAGCCGTTACGAATAGTAATACCCACTTTTTGAAAAATTATAATTTTTTTTCAAAATGGAATTCAATTTGGGATTTGGAATATCAAAATTATTTTATGGTGTATTTTTTTATTTTTCTGAAAACATACAATTTTTGATGAATAGTGAAAAACATTGCGTTATTATTTAAAATTGACTTTGTTTAAATAATTATTTATTTTCTTTAAAATTATTTTAGGTAAAAATAGATACATAATACCTAGATATTTTCAATGTAAATTATTGGAGTCATTTTATAATAATATTAGATATATCAAATTTTATTGAACTTTTTACAGTCTTTTACACATCAACTAAGTGCAATTGCAAATTTCCAGAAAACGTGATTTTACCACTTTGGTGAATTGAATTTCAAAAATAAAAGAGACACGGTTGAAATTATTAAGTAAAATGTGGTTCAATAAGATGAAAATAATTTTTGGTGAATAGTAACTGTTGACTTTTATTTAACTCGATTAAAAGTAAATTGGGTAATTAAAGGTAAAAATGATATTATAAATAACCTAAAAAATGTCCTAATTCTATTAGATAAGTGTATATCGACCAAAAACAACCTTATGAATAAAATATGTTCCTTCGGGCCCGCATGGATTATATTCGGACATTTATTATTATTTTATTTAAAGAAGAGTTAAATGTGTCAAATTCAAATTTCCATAATTAAAACATTTTTAATTTAAGATTATACATAATATAAATTCAATTTTAAAAATTAATTAGAAAGATAAAATTTTTTCCCACATAATTGTATTTTATTTATAATTTTTATACATTAAATAATTAAAATTAATTATGACACAACGATGATGCAGTAATTACTTTATTAATGAAATGTTAAAATAATGGTTGTTATAAATATCCAGATAAATGTGAATAGAGGCTTTTGATGCATTCCAAATTTTTTCTAAATTAACCTGACATGTTAGGGTTGAGTATATGATTTTTCTTAAGTAATCATGCTGTTATGAATTCTAATAAGTTCAATTACTAAAAAGTGTCAAAATTGACAAAAATGAGTTTTAAAAACAAATATTATATTATGAAATGATATAATAGTCCTAAAAATATATTGTTCAGACAAATGACTTATATAATAATATATATATATAATTAATTAACCACTTTGGGTTTTCATGAAATTTTATTGTAAGATTATTAACCATATAATATAATAATACAAAAATACATGGTAAAAGTTAAACTATTTAACTAAGAATTAAATCTAAAAAATATGGTTAGTATGGTCAACTAAACCTATCTAAAACATATTGGTTGAGATGTTTTATACCCATCCCAACCATAACCTCTATATAAATCTTTTTGGAGAATTTATAAACCGAATATGATTGTATAACAAAATAAAATTTCATGCTTTTCCTAAAGTGACCCTCACCTCTCTTGTAAAAGGGTACTTCCCCTTCTCTCAAAATCACACCTCCAAAGCCATTTTTCTTGGACAAACCCTTCTCAAATATCCTCCCAACTACCCTAATATAGACCTAGTGGCCTTAATTTGATCATAAATGCAACCTATAGATTCCCTTTGATCAACTCAAAAGTAAACACTCGAAAAAGACGTAAGAATTCCCCCGCCATTTTTCAAAGTTATTTTCTTCTTCCACTTCCTCTTTATATGTTATTCCCAATAAAAAATAATAAACCCAGTACCTTATAAATACTGTGATTTTATTATAAATATGGTACAACCATATTAATTATTCTACCCATCCAATGAATGAAAAGTTACCAAATGTGTGTATCTACGGCTTACCGTCTCTACGTCTTGGTATAATTTGTTATTCAAACACATCATTATTTGGATGGTTATAACAATCAGTATAATTGATGTAAAATATATATATAACATGTTAATTATTTTTTATATATGATATACCATCCAATTACATACGATTTCACCATCACTAGAATGATATATTTGCTCGTGTGTACGTACAGATTACCTTCTCCACGAATGTGATGTGATTCTGCCTGAATGGCCCGAAGGCCTTCATTTTTATAGATTTTGTATAAACCCCCTTTAAAGGGATGAGGGGGAACCCTTACAAGGCCCATAGGCTCAGAGATTACTTGTCCTGTAGTCTTAGGAGATTACATGACCACATGGTCTTTAGGGAATTCAACCAGACTATCTAAAAAGAACTACCCATCCCCAGCATCTGCATCTTGATAGCGATGTGATTCACTCCCCATCATAATAATTCAAGAATAATTTTCATTTTATGATTAAAAATAATTTTAAGAACATAACATCATTATATATATTTAAAAAATAAATCTTATCCATAATAAACATGGCTTATGTAACCAATCATATAAAGGAAACTGAATCAGTTAACACCCGAAACAATGATACTACCAAAATAATATTAACAGAGCAATATTAGAAGATAATATATGATATCATATTTATGTATAAGATTCTTTTATAATTTAATAAAAATTATTTAACTATTATACAAGAGTTTAACATACCCTCGACCAAGGAAAATTACTTGGTAAAGGTTAATTTTAAAATCTCTTTATTTATCTGAGGTTGTTTATATATAAGTATCTAGTGGGACTTTTTTATTATCCACATCTGTGTTTCTTAAAAATTTATTTCAAAATTTTTTAACTGTTTCCTAGAATATGGGTTAATGTAATTTATACCCATTTAGGATCCTCTATAAATTTTTTTGGAAAAAAATATTTCCTTCATTTTCCAAACAAGGTACTTTGTAGCCTTTTTGACAAATTAATGTAAGAATGTCTTTTTAATCATATACGGCGGGTGCAGATATTTTCTACCATTATAAAATCAACGAATATTCCCTTAAAATATTATAATAATATTTTCAAAATAAATGTTTTCATTTATAATTAGGTGACTTTTAAATAATTTATAAATAATAAAGTGATATTTCTCTCAAATAGTTTTGATTTTATCTATGTCAGCATTCTTTGATGGATTTTACTCTTATTTGAAGTTGATTTTTTATCATACAAATCTTCCGTATTGTATTTAATGTTTTGTTACATGTTAAACTTTGGATGTGTTATATTTATACCATTCATGGTTTATGGTTAAATTAATAACATTTTGTATGCTAGTTTTAATACGAATGTTTATGTTATGTTTCATCCTTTTCATATGAGGAATGCATTGGACTTAGAAAGTGAAGGGTGGAGACCACTATACCTCCTCAATGAATTAGAAGCTCTCATGAGACAAACTAGTGTCTTGGCACCAGGGCTTGACAAAATCTTATTTTTAGTATTGGAATGAGGACTTGACTATGTTATTATGAAGTTAGGCATTATGTATTTAATCATTTTGAAATTGGATATTGATATTGCATGTGATTATTCAACTAGTTGAATATCAATGTGAATAAGTAAATGGAATTATATTATTTATAATTTCCATATTATGATGAAGATTACATTTAAAAGGCTTATGTTTTAGTCCTATACATTGCCTCAAATGTTTAGGAATATTTATGAAACTTTCTGCAATATTGTTATCCTTAAAGAGCATCTGAGGTCACTCTTTTCTTTGTTATATTTTTTTCCAGATGTGAAGAAGTATTTTATGGTTGACCTATAGGGATAGGAAAAGGTATATAAGTGTGTTCAATCGGGAAAAAATGTTTTTTTATTATCAAATGATGTAATGTAAAACTAATGTTTATATATAGTACTTCCAAGGCTACTAAATTGATCGATATTTTAGGATTTTACCCCTTGCGATCATGAAAATGTTATATAATAATGCAGTGACTCTAGGTAACTGGGGTCAGGGCATTACAATAGGTATTAGATGATGTTTAGTACAAACCTCAGAAGATAGATATAGAAAAACTCTTATTAGAAAACATTACCCTAAGATTGACATTAAGGATTAGTGTTGACGTACTTCCTATAATTTTGGTAATGTAAATATATTTTGAATTTTCTAAGAAAATAAATCCCTATCTTGATACGATTAGGTAATGTCAGCTCTGGAATATATGTACCTAGGAGTGAAAACTTCAACAAAGAGTTTCGGGCCTGACCTAAGGTTTCTTGGTACATGATAATGGGCCTTGCTCTTGGTTATGACATTTCAGGGGGATATGCATAGGATAATTCACATTTTTTTACAAACTATTCTGAAGGATTTATGAGTATATACCTCCTCAAAAATACATTTTAATAATTATGGATTATATTGATAAACTGTTCAATTTACATTAAGTGTTTTAAATGTTAGGAATTATGTATTGCGATACATAAACTAATCTAGTGTTTGCGATTGTTTAGAAATGGTTCCTAGTGGAAGGAATAGAAACCATATCAATGCACCTCATCCATATAGGGATTTCCCTCCTACTCAAGGTAATTATAGTGTAGCAGGTGATGTAACTAGTTCTGATCTGCATATCACTATACTGGGACAACTCACTCAGGTTATGAATGATAACCTTACACGTATGAAGAACCCTGATCCACAATGCGGGGGATCAATGTTAGACCGCTTCATGAGGAAAACACAACCAAATTTATATGGGACTACAAATACATTTATAGAAGAGCAATAGATATTATCCATAAAGAAAATATTTCATTCTTTGGGGAGTATCTAAATGGAAAATATTTCATGGTATTTTATGACCTCACAGGAGATGCATGTCAATGGTGGTCATTAATTCAAAAAAATGAGGATGAAGAAGTATCAAATTTGGATTGGATGGAGTTTAAATAGATATTCAATTAAAATAATTTTCTTATGACCATCTAGCAGATATGGAAAGGCAATTTCCGAGTCTGAGGAAAAAGGAGGATGAGAATGTCGTAATGTATGAGGCTAACTTTACTAGGTTTTCAAGACATGTGGTAGATTATATACGTAACCCAAGTAGTAATATTTATTGATTATTTGAGGGGTTAAAACCTTTTATCTATCAAGAATTAGTCCCACAATCCTTCTCATCTTAATAAGATATTGTATCATATGCTATGAAGACATAAAATTAATTTTATATGTCACATGGCTTTAAAGTAATGCAAGAGATGAAGAGATCTACGGAACACTTTGGAAACAGAAATAATGGGAAGAAGTGAAAATTTGAATATCCACCAGGCAGTAAATTTGGGATGAAACACCCTGGTACTTGCATAAAGGGAATGAGTGTTTGTTATAAGTGTGGTGAAAAAGGCCACCAAGATCGTGATTACAAAGGAAAGAATGAGACTATCAATGTTGAATGCTACAATTGTTGAGAAAATGGGCATTATGAAAACGAATGTCATATGCGCCAAATAAACATACCTCATAAAAGGCCAAGGGAGCAAGGCCAAGCTTATGCAATCACTACTGCTGAGGTAGAAGCTCTGAAAGACGCGTTGGCATGTAATTTAATGGTTTCCTCATGTTTTTTCAATGCATTATTTGATTCTAGATCATCGCATTATATCATATCTTCATAATTTTCAATGAAATTAGATATTTCTTATTTGATTCAACAAGGGTTTTTTTAGTCAAAACTCTTAAGAGAAGTATCATTGCAATAATGTTTTGTGAATCAATTCCCATTAGGTAATAAAAATGTTTTTTATCTATGGATCTCATCATCATACCCATGATTTAATTTGATATAATCGTTGGTATGGTTTGGATTTCGGACCACGATGGAAATATTTATTGTAATAAGAATGAGGTTACAATATTCGTTGATGTTAAGGAGTGCCTTATCTTTAGAGAAGAAATGTCACCACCGGATTCTTATCTAGATCCACCAACTGTAGCTCTACTAAATTCAATTATTGGGGAGGAAGATAATGAAATATCTATGGGTGAGGAAAATAATGATCAAATAGATTATGTACCTATTGTGCATGAATATGTTGATGTGTTTCCAGAGGATTTACCTGGGCAACCTCTAGATTGAGAAATTGTGTTTTCCATTGATTTAATTCTTGGTTTAAGGCCCATATCGAAGACCCCTTATAGAATTTAAACTGTTGAATTAGTGGAACTAAAGAAACAACTAAGGGAATTGAGTAATAAGAGATTTATTCTCCCTAATGTTTTCCAATGTGAAACCCATGTTCTTTTTGTTACGAAGAAATATTGATATATGAGGTTGTGCATTGACTGTAGGGTGATCGATGCTTTAATAATAGAGAACATGAATCCCCTACATCGCATAGATTTTATTTGACCAACATCATGGAGCTCAATATTTTTCAATGATTGACCTTTGATCTGGATATCATAAATTGTGTGTGAAGAAGGAAGGCATTTAGAAAACATCATTTCAAATTAGGTATGGGCCTTACGAGTTTACAGTAATGACTTTTGGATTGACTAATGCACCCTATGTTTTCATGGATCTAATGAATAGAGCTTTCTTGGAATATCTTGATGAATTTTATTGGTATTTAACAATGATATCATGGTATACTCAAAAGGAAAAGATGATCAGGAAAATCACTTGCATGCTATTATGAAAACCCTCATAAGAAATAAATTATATCGGATGTTTAGAATGTGTGAATTCTAGAATCATAAGATTTTTATTCTACACATAATGTGTCTAAGGATATAATCTTTGTCGATCCTTCAAAGACGAAGGCTATACAAGAATGGATTGCACCAAAAATTATAACTGAGGTACACAATTTTATGGGTTTGGAGAGTTATTATTGGCACATCGTCTATAATTTTTCCATATTGGCTAACTGATTAACCAAGATCACACATAAAGGGGTTAAATTTGTTTCGAAAAAGGAGTGTGAATAATGTTTTGAAGAACTGAAGAGAAGATTAGTTAATTCTCCTTTATTTTCTCTACCATCAGGGAATTATGGGTTTGTTATTTATAGTGATTCTTCAATGAATGGACATGGTTGTATCCTTATGCAGAAAGATATAGTTCTAGCTTATTCATCATGGTGGCTAAAAATTCATGAACAAAACTATCGCACACATGATCTTTAATTATCCAATACAATTATCATTTTGAAGATATGGAGACACTATCTCTATGTAAAAAAATGTAATATTTATACTGATCACAAGAGATTGAAGTATATTTTGTCATAGAAAGAACACAACATGTGGAAAAGTAGATGGATTGAGATACTCAAGTATTGTGATTTCACTATACACTGCCACCCGAAGAATGAAAATAATGTGGTAGATGCTTTGAGAAGAAAAATCATAAAGTTTTGAACAAGATGAGAGTTGAAAGGGATCCTATTTTCATGGAACTAGTAAAGATGGATATGGGAATAACCATGGAAGGTAAAACATCATTACTTTTCCAAATGGTTTCCAAACCATAATTACAATAAAGGATAAAGAGTTCTTATCCTGATGATGAGGAGTTTAAAAGGAAAATTAATTCTATTAATGATTGTAGATTGATCATATTCATCTATGAAGATGGGATTTTGAAATTTGGGAAGAGACTTTGTCTTCCTGACATACCTGATCTAAAAAGGAAATTTGTTGGATGATTCCCATAGCTCCAATTGCTCTAAACACCCTGTTTTCAATAAGATTTATAGAGATTTGAAGGAAAATTTTGGGGGGGACAACATGATGAGATAGATTGTTGATTATGTTTAAAGATGTATGGTTTTTCCACAATGGAAAGTTGGAATAAAACATCCTAGAGGAGTAATGCAACATCTTCCCATACATGAGTAGAAATGGGATGATATTCCGATAGAAATTTTCATGGGGCTACCAAAGACTCATAGAATGAATGATGCAATATGGGTAATTGTGGATTGTCTTACCTAGTCATCATAATTTCATACAATAAGAGAATATTTACCACTTGAACATTTATCACGACCATATATAAATTAATTTGTAATACATTATTGAGTGCCCCTATCAATTGTTTTTTATCGTGATCCCCATTTTACATCATGATTCTAGAAACATTTTCAGAAGGCCTTGGATACTGAACTTCATTTGAGCATGGCCTACCACCCTCAAACTGATGGACAATCCGAACGAACTATTAAAACCTTTGAAGACATGTTGAGATCTTGCTCCCTTGACATTCAAGGTATGTGGGATTAGTATTTACCTCTGGTATAATTTTTCTATAATAATAGCTTTCACTCAAGTATTCAGAATGCACTATATGAAGCATTATCTGGAAATAGATTTCACATACCAACTTTTTGGGATGTTGCTGGTGAAAGAAAATACATTAGCCCAGAACATGTTGAGGAAACAATTGAAAATGTGAATATTATCCAAACCCACATCAAATCTGCTCAAAGTAGGAAAAGGGGCTATGCCAGAAACTAATGGAAGGATTTGAAATTTCAAGTAGGAGATCATTTTTTTCTTGAAAGTATCTCCATGGAAGGGTGTTATACATTTTGGTAAGAAGGGTAAATTAAGTCACAGGTAATCGGACCTTTATAAATTCTAGAATGAATTGGAGTTGTTGGATATAATTTCACAATTCCTCCAAGTCTCTCTAAAGTTCATGATGTGTTCTACATATCACTATTGATAAAGTACATGCATCACCCAACGCATGTACTCACCTATGAAGAAATAGAACTTGAACCAGATATGTCTTATTACGAAGATCCTGTCATGATTCTTGATACAAGTGAACTAATATTATGAAACTAGATGACTCTTCAGGTAATAGTTCTATGAAGAAACCATAAGATGGATGGGGCAACGTGGGAACCCGAGAAACTTATGATGAAGAACCACCCAGATATTATTATGCTGTATTATTCTAGAAATTTTTATGATGAAATTATTTCAAGGAGGGTAGAATGCAACACTCCAAGATTCCACGTTACATTTCCCTTTAAATAATTCAGTAGTTTTCTTTGTATGGAACATCAAAATCTAGCACACCACGACCAATTAAACTAGTTGTTATGAATTATAATACCTAATTTTTGAAACATTATAAATTTTATTTTTCAAAATGGACTTCATTTTTGGATTCAGAATATCAAAAATAACGTGGGGAGAATTTTAGGTATTCTTCTGAAAACATTCAATTTTTGATGAATAGTGAAAAACACTACATTATTGTTTAAAACTAACTTTTTTTTAAATAATTTATTATTTAATTTTATATTATTATGGGTAAAAATAGATACATAATACCTATATCTTTTCAATGTAAATCATTGGATTCATTTTATAATAATATTATATATATAAAATTTTATTGAACGTTTTACCGTCTTCTACCCACCTTATAGGGGCATTTATAAATTTGCATAAAACATAATTTTAACATTTCTATGGATTTAATTTCAAAAATCCGAGATTCATGGTTGAAATTATAATGAAAAATGTGTTTCAGTAAGATGAAAATAATTTTTGGTGAATAGTGAATTTTGACTTTTATTTACCACGGTAAAAAATAAATAGGGTAATTAATGGTAAAAAAAGATATTATCATTACCCTAACACCTATCCAAATTCTATTGGATATGTTTATTTCAACCAAAAACAACCTTATAATTAAAATATGATCCTTTGGGTCTTCTTGGATTGTATTAGGACATTAATTATTATTTTTTAAAGAAGAGTTAAAAATGTTAAATTCAAATGTTCATAAATAAAAAATATTTAGTATAAGGTTATAAATTAGACATATTCAACTATAAATATTCATTATAAATATAAAAATATTTCCTACATAATGGTATCTTATTTAGAATTTTTAGACATCAAATAATTAAAATTATTTATGACACAATGATGACGCAATAATTACCTTATTAATGAATTGTTCAAATAATTAATGTTATAAATATTAAAATAAATGTAAATTGAGAATTTTGATGAATTAAACTAATTTTATAGATTAATATGACATGTTAGGGTTGATTCAAAAAATTTTGTTAAGTAATAATACTGTTATGACTTCCACAAAAATAAATTACTAAATATTGTCAAAATTGACATAAATGAGTTTTATAAAAAATAATATATCATTAAATGATATAATAGATGTAAAAATATAACATTCGGACATAGGACTTATATAATAATATATATATCATTAATGAACCACTTGGGGATTTCTTGGAATTTTATAGTAAGATAATTAACCATATAATATAATAATACAAGAATAGATGGTAAAAGTTTAACTAATTAACTAATAGTTAAATCTATAAGATAAGGTTAATATGGTGACCTAAACCTATATATAACATATTTGTTGAGATTTTTTAAACCCATACCCACCTTAAACTCCAAATAAATCATTTTTGAGACATTATAAATAGAATGTGATTGTATAATAAAATAATTTTTCATGCTTTTCCTAAAGTGGCCCTCACCTCTCTTATAAAAGGGTACTTCCCCTTCACTCAAAATCACACCTCCAAATCCATTTTAATCAGACACCCCCTGCTCAAATATCCTCCCAAATACCCTCACATTGACTTAGTGGACATAAATTGATCAAAAAACCAACCAAATGATCCCATTTGATCAACTCAAAAGGAAACACCTAAAGAAGAGGTAATAATTTCACAACCATTTTTTTCAAAGTACATTTCATCTTCCACATCCTATTTAACTGTTATTACTATACCCAAATAATACCTCTAGTACGTTATACATACTGTGATTTTATTATAAATATGGTTCAACCATATTAATTATTCTATCCATCATATGAATGACAAGTCACCATACGTGTCTACGTACGACTTACTATCTCCACGTCATTGTGTAGTTTGTTATTCAAACACTTCATTATTTGGATGGAAATAATAATGATTATAACTGAGGTAAATAATAAATATATCATGTAATTTATTCTTTATATGTTATATACCATCAAATTACATAATAATTTATAATAAATAGAATTATATTGTCGATTGTGTGTACGTACGGATTACCTTCTCCACGAAGGCGATGAGATTAATTCCCCATCATAATCATTCAAAAATAATGTTTATTTTATGATTAAAAATAATGTTTGAGAACATAATTTCATTCTGTATATGAATCAAATACATCCTTTCTGTAAACAAATTGCTTACACAACCAATCATATAAAGGAAACTGAATCAGTTAACACATGAAACAGTGATACTATAGAAATATTATTAACAATGAAATTTTTGAAGATCGTATATGATATCATATATATGTATGTGATTTTTTTATAACTTAATAGAAATGATTTAACAATTATACTAGATGTTAACGTACCCTCAACCAAGGAAAAGTACAAGGCAATAATTAATTTTACAAACTCTTTATTTTTATGGGTTTGTTTATACACAAGTACCTACTGGGAATTCTTAATCATACACATTCGTGATTCATAAAAATGTATTTATAAAAAAATTTATTATTAACTATAATGTGGTTTAATTTAATTTATACCCTTGTACGACCTTCTATAAAATGTTTTGAAAATAAATATTTCCTTCATTTTCCAAACAAGGTAATTTATGACCTTTTTGACAAATTAAGGTAAGAATGTCATTTGAAACTTATATGACGGGTGCAGCTATATTACGACATTATAACATCGTTGAAGCTTTCCATAAAAGATTATATGAATATTTTGAAAATAAATGTTTTCTTTTAAACTTATGTTATTTTTAAATTATTTAAAAATTGAAAGTGAATTTTTCCTCAAATAGTTTTGATTTCATCTATGTCAACATCCTTTGATTGATTTTACTCTTATTTGAAATTGATTTATTATGATACATATCTTCCATATAGTATTGATGGTTTTTTGAAATTTTTTACTGTGGATGTCTTATTTTTATTACTTTCATGGTTTACGGTTAAAGTGTTAACATTTCATATGCTAGTTTTAATATGAATTTTTATGGTATGTTTTAACCTTTACACATGAGGAATGAATTGGACATAGTAAGTAATTGGTGGATCCCGCTATAGCTCCTCGATGCATCGGTAGGTCTCATGAGACAATCTAGTGTCTTGGCGCATGTCATTGACAAAATATTATTTTTAGTCTTGGCATGAGGCTTTGACTATTCAGTTATGAAGTCTCTCATTATGAATTCCATCATTATGAAATTTTCTATTGATATTTCATGTGTTTATTCATCAAGTAGAATATCCATATGAATATGTAAATAGAATTATTTGAGTTATATTTTCCATATAATGCTGATGTTTAAGTTTAAATGGATTATGTTTTAGTCATATACATTACCTTAAATGTTTATGTTTATTTATGAAAATATTCACTGTATTATTATCCTTATGGAGCATCATAGTCCACCCTTTACTATATTTTATTTTACCCAGACTGTGAAGAAGTATTTTATGGTTGGCCTATAAAATTAGGCTATGTTATATAAGTGTTTTGAAAGGGAACAATTTTTTGTTGTTGTTTTTATGTCATGATGTAATGTAAAACCTATGTTTGTTTCTAGTACTTCCTAGGCAACTAAACTGATCAGTCTTTTGGGATTTGATCATTTGCGATCATGTCATTGTTATGTAATAATGCACCAACTCTGGGTAAATGTTGTCGGGGAATTACAAGCATGTTGTAAATTCATAAGAATTATTGTATTTCGAAAATGAACATGGTATCCATTTCTTCAAACACTTTCTTATAGTTGGTATAGAGATTTTATTAGAAGAAATCAGATTCATAAAATCATACTATTGTATTGAAATTAGACAGGAAATTATAATGAGAGTCTGAATAAGAAGTGATGATTATAGAAGAATACGGAATCTTAGAGAATATTTATGGTTGTCCAGGTGCATCTAGGATTTTAAAGGAAATTTTGATTAAGGTGAATTTGATTAAGCATGACTTTTTTTGGGATTCCTGCCAAATCCAATGAACGGTCACCAATAAAACGTGAAAGGTCCATTGTAATTTTCTGATAACTGATGAAATATTCATAAGATTGAATCTCTATATTTTAGAGATATGAATAAGTTTCAGTATTCACTTTTTTTGAAGAATTTCAAATGGATTTAAGTGAAAGTGACGATTCAAGATCACAAAATTGTATTTGTTTAATCATTATACTCAATGTTTATTATACTTAGCTGATTATCATATTCAACATAACATCATATTAGGTTGGATTATTTGGATTGGTATTTCCATACTGGGCTTCACAAACTAAGAATGACGGAGAATTAAATTGATGCTAATTCATTTATATAATATTCTGTCAAAAAAAATGAAACTATAGAGAATTAAATTGAGATGAATCACATTGGGAGAATCTTTCTTATAGAAATCAGACTTGCTAAACTAGACTGATTTTTACATAACAATGTCCAAGATGTTATTACAATCTTCATGAGAAAAATATTGAATAATTTTATTTCAATTCAATATATTTTGGGAATTGAAAATAAGCACAGGCAACATGAGTTGTTACACAATCTTTGTACTGACTTATTTATGCTATGAGGGTGCACATGTACACACAGTTTATCCTTAAAGTACTACACGTGTGAAAGGGAATATCCTAATCAGTGTAATTCAATGATTTATTTCTATTTTATTGTATGGTATTGGATCATTTCAAACCATATGAAGTAAATAGTTATTCATATTTAATAGTGAACCTTATAAATCTGTGTGTTCCTATAGATGTGTGTTTGAATTTATTTCAGAATGTAATAGAATCCTTATCAGTAGGTGATGGTTATTTCAATTGAAATGAAACATAAAATAAAAATACTATCACTGATTCTCCTCATCCCCCTCTTAGTGATACAATCATCCTCATTGGGAACTTTCATCTTGGGAACATGATTCTAAAAAAATCCCCATATTCTTCAATCTCAAATATAGAGGTGAGATAGAATTCAGTTTTGTCCCAAAGCACTACGGTGAAGAGGTTATATTTTTCTTTGTTAGTGCATATAGCTAGATCAAGGATAATAGATCTATATTTAACTATATATCCCATATTTACCATAATCAATCATTATATATTTATTTAATATAATTAAAAAGGTATATCTAACCCATATGTAGATGATGAAACTGGTTTTCTGAAATTTTATTTGTGACTAAGGTATCATATATGAAAAAAATTAAATATCACATGTCAATATGAATCCAGGAACCCAATGAAATTTAATATTTCTCCCCTACATAAATACAGATCATATATCTGAGTGTGTGGTTTTATAAACATTTTTTATTATGTCTCCATCTATGATTGAGGGTCCTAGTATCACTGCATATCCTGAAGTAACATGATTCATGATATTATTAGTTCATGAATAGTTATTAATATAGATTAAATGCATACATTACAATGTATTGGACTTGGTGTAAACCACTATTAGGAATAAGTCATACACCCAAACTTCCTACATGGATAAAATAGTCTTCTAGGAGGATGAGAACCATAGAAAAGGGGACACTTTTGATAGTTCATTTTCATAAAGTATAGGTTTTTTAGGGTAACATGGTTTGAGGACCCTAATCCCAAATCAATGTGTTATATAATTAAGATTCATCCCATGAGGACCTAAGTCTCTTGTAGTTTATGGTCGTGAACAATGGACCCATAAATCATGGTTTACCATCATCAAGATAGGACATTATTTTGTATATTTATATCACGACTCTTTGAAAATAAGAATTTAATTTAATTTAATTTGATATGGATATAGGTGTTATGCATTTTAAAGTCATGCCTACAAGAATTACAACCATCATGAGAATTATAAAAATTATTTCAAAAGAAACCTCGCATTAGTAAGAGCCATAATCAGATATATTACCATCATTGACATAGAATTAACTCCAAATTATTATTATTTTTATATTATATAATTTCATTTATACTTTTTTTCAAATATTGGAGGGTTCTTCCCTAGTATCACCAGGGTTCTGAGAACCAATATTATCTCTCCTTGATTGACTGTGTAGATGTAAATCTTCTTATTGATGGATTATGAAATTAAATTTTGATGGACTTATATAATATATACTGTGTGGAATATTTTAATTCCAAGTCTCTCTAGCTTATCACGTTTGTTATGTGATTTTTCATCTTATGAGGAATTACCATTGATAAGGATTAATGGTAAGAGAAATTAAACATTGATGGGTAGAATCACCTCTATTCCGTAGATAAATGTATATGGGGTCGCTTGTTTTGGTGGGCCAGTTGTGGTCTAATAAGACCATAAGTAATATATGAATTTTTCTATCCATAATTTCTTATCATTAACCATCATTTTCTAGAGTATATTTTATATATTCTTATTGAAATACATCATTTTCCTATTTTTATACTGTTCTTGTGAGAGGAATAGTTGAACATGATGTTATACTCCTAATAATTCCTTTTAAAAAAATTAAAATAAATTGCTTTTATTTTATGTTAATATAACGTTATGAACATTGAATCTGTTGATGATATAATTTTTTAGGGATTTGATGACATTCTTGTTCTTGAAATTTTGAGTGGTATAGACATAGACCATTTGGAAAATAATTTGATAGCAGTAATGGTATACTTAAATTTCCCAAATGTGGTGGCGGATATGGACCCCTTACCACCATTACCCTAAGTGATAAATAGACATGAGTATTTGGTCATATGGAGTAATTCAGATCCATGATGGATGATGTTCTGTATGTATTTGACAGGTATGGAACCACATGGTGAATTCCAAATAGCCTTATATAATCAATTTACCTAAATATATAAGACTCATAAATTAATGGGAGAACATGGTTCCTTAATGATGATAACCATTAGAGAATTAAAGGACTTCCTACATGATGTGAATAATATCTTTTCCATTAATTTTTTTAGGAATCAATTAAAATACCAATTTCATAGGACCATCCATTCATTTAAGGTGACATGGAGGGAAAATGACACTACGTGATGTATGATATTTTCATTCATAGCTCGATCTGATGGAAGGGTTCTATTTTAATGGAATCTATTATTAGGATCATACACCCAATAATGATTCAATTTTTTAATTATTTTTTTTGTTCATACCTTGTACGAGCACTAATTTTATTGATTTCCTCCATGTCATAGATGATGACTGGGGAGTCTACCATATAACGTGTAATGTGAATGTATATATCATTCAGTTCAAGGTTGGACAAAATTGTGACAATATTATCCTTTATAACTTCATCTATGTTATGTTAATGTGGTATATAATTTAACATTGTATTAAATGTTAATTCCTCCACATGTCCCCTTAAATTTCAATAGATAGGGGACAACTCTTTCTTTATAATTCTGTATTCACTATTGATCTTATTATTCAGTCGTTATAAATCACCATTAACATTCAAGTGGGTTATATAGAGCTACAATTTGATATATAGACATGTGATAAGTTGTTGGTACTCTACCATGTTGTTGGAATATCCTAGAGATTTATGGTAATAATAATATAGAATCAACATGGATTGGGAGACAAAGACAAACACCTAACCAGCTTAATTGGGTTTTCGGCTTTCCATTCATTTCGTATTCAAACATAAAAAAACTTTTAAAACAGAACATCCATATCATGGGAGTTTCATGGTTATAGAAGTCATATTCATTATGAATTTCCATATATACCATCATTCTATTTGGTACATGGTGGGCTGTGATATAATCGGCTAGTTCTTACCCTTTTATTTCATCAAGTGATAAAAATTGGATAACAAATTATTATATGATAACTTCCCATAAGGGTACATGTTTGGTCACTGTAGTATGGTTGAGGACATACTTTATTATTTTGATGTGAGAGACAAGGTGAATCTCAGGTTTTTTAAAATAGTGGAATAGATTTTCCATTAAAAAAATGAGTGAAAATTACTTCTCCTCGACATCAGAATATCAAGACTTGGTGTTTATCATTTTATATTTGAGATAATAGAGACTATTTTATCCCCATTAATAATTTTTATAAGTTATAAGGGTGTTGATCAATCCCACCATAGTAGCCACATATAGAATAAGTGGCTTCCCCACTACTACTGGCATTATGAATTGGGTGGAGGTCGTTATTACTTCAGGTATTTGAATGATTCATGGGAATCCTCATTACATCAATAAGTAACTCCTGTCTTCATAGACTTCCTAGAGGGGGTGAATTTTATGAACATATTGGATATGAAATTCCATGTGTATTTGAAGAATCCTTGAATCCCTCTTAATTATTTAACGTTTTGAGGAGATTGTGTTGTGGGGATTAGAATAGTCTTCTCTCGGTCAACCTCAATTCCATGTAAATGTACAAAAAAGCTAATTAAAATTTCATAATGTTACCATAAAAACACATATTACAGAGTTTATATTTACTCTATGCTAAAATAATTTTTCAATGTCTTCTTGGAGGTTGATGGGATAATCAAAATGTTTTTTGAATCTATCCACCAGATCATCGACATAAAATTTAGTATCCTTCCTAGAAAGGGACTGATTATGTGATATATGGAATGTTGATAGGAAATGTTGGTATTACATAAAATGAAGGGAATATTCCTATAGAATAATATCCCTTGGGCTACTTTGAATGTTGTGTCATACTCATATTTAGTTGACATATTTATCTAATTGAACCTTAAGTAAATGTTCAATAAATAAAACTGATTCAAACTCTAAAATTTAATCCATCAAGTGTTTCATAATTGAAATGGGGAAATCATCCTCCAAGAAGTGTTGATCTATATCCCTGAAATTAGTCTAGGCAGTGAATTGACTATTATTTTTCTTAGTGGGGATTATGTTAATGAACCATTTTTGGTATTGTACCCCTAAATTGAAATTAAATTTAATAATAATATCAAAATGAGATTCAAAATAAGTATTATGTGGGGGATTCATTCTTTTAACTACATATATAAAACCTCAGTGATCATTTGGATTTCCCGAATGATGGGTTACCACATCAGAATAGTACCCTAATATTTATTTGCAATTCTATGAAAATGAATATTGGGAATTTATCTAGAAGAAGATATAATTATAAAACACTTATAATGGGATAGATTCATGGATCAATGTGGTCCATGATACATCTTTTATAAAAATATTCTCCTCTCTAATCTCATTTATGGTGGGGGATACTCCTTTCACAAATTTTGGTGGAGTGTTTCCAAGGTCATTCTCTTCTTCTACAATATCAACATTAGCTAAAATGTTCTATGTTCTAGTGGACTGTAAAAAGTCATTTTTATTCTTTCTGAAATATGGGTATTCATTCATAGTACCTAAGAGTGATAAAAAAATGGGAATCATGTGTTGTACCTCTCGTACCCCTCGTGGTTTAATTTTCATGATCACAATCACTCTCTTTTTTATCTAATCTTGTTTTAAGTGTTTTTGGATGATAGGCATGATTTCAGGTTGCCAAGGAATTGAGCCAAGAAAGCCAGAAGGCAAAAGTGGACTGATTTCAGTCCACTGTCCAACCGGTGGATGACCACCGGCCAGCCGGTGGAATCTTGACAGAAGGCATCCCCTCTGTCCAGACCACCGGCCAACCGGTGTCCCATCACCGGCCAGCCGGTGGAACCCAGACAGAAGGGACACCTACTGTCTCACCACCGGCCAACCGGTGGCCTCCTCACCGGCCAGCCGGTGGTGCCTGGGCAGAAGGCCTCTCCATTTTCCAAAGTACCGGCCAACCGGTGGCCAAGCACCGGTCAGCCGGTGGAGCCAGTCAAACTAGTCGTTGGGCTTTGACCAGCCTACTCCCAACGGCTCCGAAGACTTTTCCAACGGCTTCGAAGACCCCGAACGACCATATGAGGGTTCCCCCTCTATAAATAAAGGACTAGGAAGCCCCGGAACTAGAGTGGAACTATAACCAAGCCAACGGAATCCAACGGACACATTTTTCATCATTTGGAAAACCTCCGGCGGATTCCTTCAAGGAACCTCAATTGCTCCAACCCATTTCCACATCCAAGGAGCATCACCATAGAAGCTTGGGAGCGCTCTTCATCAACTCCAATCAATCCATTGGCGCCCAATACTTCTCCACATTACGGTTTTTCTTGTTTTATTATTTTGAGCATCAATTTAGGTTTGTGCCTACAAACCCCTCTTTCTCTCATCTTTCTTTTGTTTGGGTTTTCACACCACCTTCAAGGTGTGAAGAGGTTAGTCAAGCATTCCTTTTAAAAGGCTTGAGTCATAGGTGAGCTAGCCTTCACCTGTAAGAAGGCTAGTTGGTTCTTGCTCAACCATTAAAAGCAAGCTGTAATAGGTTCTAGACTACCTTAAAGTCTAGTGGGTTTCTTGCTAAAACCATTAAAAATCAAGCGGTAGTAAATCTCTCAACGGTTGAGTTGGGAGCGGAGACGTAGGCTTTGGTTTAAGACGAACTCCGTTATCAAGTTTTGTGTCTTGCCTCTTTTATTTCCGCTGCACTTTTTACTTTGATTTTAAATTGTTAATTATTTTACAAAGGCAATTCACCCCCCTCTTTCCATCACTCTCCGACCCAACATTTGGTATCAAAGGTAGTGTTTGTGTAATACCTTAACCGGTTTCAAATTTAAGATCCATTGTGATGGATTCATCTTCTTTCGCCCCCGAAGGTTATTCATTGGGTCGTGCTCCTTTTTTTGATGGAACCGACTATACCTATTGGAAAACCCGCATGTCTACTTTTCTTAGAAGTATAGGTTATCCTATTTATAGAATTTTCATGCATGGTTACTCTCTCTCTTATCCCGATGAATCGAAATGGACTTAAGCCGATATTAAAAATTTCGAGCTTGATGGAAAAGCCATGAACGCTCTTCATTGCGGCCTTGATCGTAATGAATTCAATCGAGTTTCCACTTGCACTTCATCTCATGAAATCTGGAAACTATTGGAGGTTACCCATGAGGGGACCAACAATGTTAAGGATACTCGATTGGATATGTACCGTCAAGATTTTGAGTCTTTTACCATGCATCCATCTAAAAATATAACTGAAATGTTTACACGTTTTACTGATGTTTGCAATGGGAGAAAGTCCCTTGGTGATGATGTTTCTGCAGAAACGATGGTCAAGAAGATCCTTTGGATCTTACCAAGCACATGGGCACCAAAAGTCACGGCAATCCAAGAAGCAAAAGACATCAAGAACATGCCGGTCGAAGAGCTCATCGGATCCCTCATGACCTACGAGATCACCATGAGGAGGCAAGCTGAAAAGGAAGGCAATCTCATCAAAACTCCAAAGAACATCGCCTTCAAAGTTCAA
This sequence comes from Viscum album, assembly GCA_963277665.1. Classification (NCBI taxonomy): domain Eukaryota; kingdom Viridiplantae; phylum Streptophyta; class Magnoliopsida; order Santalales; family Viscaceae; genus Viscum; species Viscum album. The sequence continues at coordinate 696,040,623 of OY728148.1, forward strand.
AAAGAAGAGAGCTCCTCCTCCTCATCGTCTTCCTCTTCAAGCGGCGATTCAGAAATGGAGAATCTTGCCTGCAAAATGCACAAATTCATGAAGAAGCACAAGAAGAAGAAATCCCGCAAGGCTCAACCCAACGAAAAATCCGAGCCCGAGGTAACATGTTACGGGTGTGGCATGAAAGGCCATTACAAGCCCGATTGTCCACTCAACAAGAAAAAGGCCAATCAAAAGGAAAATAAGAAGGCATTCATGGCCACATGGAGTGATAGCTCCACATCCTCCTCCTCCTCCTCCTCATGTGACAACGGTAAAAAATGCCTAATGGCATTTCATGAGGTATCCTCTTCCGACTCTTCATCCTCTAGTTCTTCAAATTCTTTCAATCATTTATCTTATGAGGATCTCCAACATGCTAGAGATCAATTGGAGGAATGATTTCACGAACTTTCTTCCAAATGTATTGCTTTAAAAAAGAATTTCAAAAAACTTTCTTCCGAAAAGGAACAACTTCTCAAAGAAAAGGAGGAGTTGTCCCTCAAGATCCAAAACCTTCCCGATGTTGATTCTATGGAATTAACAATCAAGGATTTAAGGAAATCCCTAGCTATGTTCACCGAAGGTGAACATAACCTTTCGAAGCTCCTTGGTTCCCAATGCGTATCTAGAACCACCCAAGGGCTTGGCTATTCCAAGAAAGCTTCCTCTTCCCATGCTCCTACTTTTTTTGTAAGGGGGAGCTCCCAATATAAATTTTGCAACTATTGTAAAAAACCCGGGCACTTAATTTATGAGTGCAATTGCAAAAATGCCCGGTATGGAAGGCCCAAAACCATTTCCTTTAATGAAGAATTTCATAGGAGAAGACCCGCCACTAGACAAGTTTGGATTGAAAAATCCCTTTTAGAGAGTCTCACCAGACCAAAATTTGTCTCGGTTCTAAAATCCTCTCCCCAGTGATTTGTTGTTTTTATTTAGAGGGAGTTAGGATTGTTTAAGCCTTTTTGCTTTTTTTTCAAAACATTCAATTCGAAACATTCAATTCAAATTTCAAAAATTTCAATTGGTTTAAAATCTCTATATTGTTTTTCAATCCTTTCCGTTAATCAAGTTTTATGCCCCGTGCTATTTTGATAATCAAAAAGGGGGAGAAATTCTTGGTTGATTGGGGGAGAAATCTTTCTCTCATGCTTTGCTTTACTTTTCAATTTATCCTTTAAAGCATGCCTTTCATTTCAGTCTTTTACATTTCTTGTTTTGGTGATTGTGATCATCAAAATAGGGGGAGATTGTTGTACCTCTCGTACCCCTAGTGGTTTAATTTTCATGATCACAATCACTCTCTTTTTTATCTAATCTTGTTTTAAGTGTTTTTGGATGATAGGCATGATTTTAGGTTGCCAAGGAATTGAGACAAGAAAGCCAAAAGGCAAAAGTGGACTAATTTCAGTCCACAGGCCAACTGGTGGATGACCACCGGCCAGCCGGTGGAATCTTGACAGAAGGCATCCCCTCTGTCTAGACCACCGGCCAACCGGTGTCCCATCACCGGCCAGCCGGTGGAACCCAGACAGAAGGGACACCTACTGTCTCACCACCGGCCAACCGGTGGCCTCCTCACTGGCCAGCCGGTGGTGCCTGAGCAGAAGGCCTCTCCATTTTCCAAAGCACCGGCAAACCGGTGGCCAAGCACCGGTCAGCCGGTGGAGCCAGTCAAACTAGCCGTTGGGCTTTGACCAGCCTGCTTCCAACGGCTCCGAAGACTTTTCCAACGGCTCCGAAGACCCCAAACGGCCATATGAGGGTTCCCCCTCTATAAATAAAGGACTAGGAAGCCCCGAAACTAGAGTGGAACTATAACCAAGCCAACATACACATTTTTCATCATTTGGCAAACCTCCGGCGGATTCCTTCAAGGAACCTCAATTGCTCCAACCCATTTCCACATCCAAGGAGCATCACCATAGAAGCTTGGGAGTGCTCTTCATCAACTCCAATCAATCCATTGGTGCCCAAGACTTCTCCACATTACGGTTTTTCTTGTTTTATTATTTTGAGCATCAATTTGGGTTTGTGCCTACAAACCCCTCTTTCTCTCATCTTTCTTTTGTTTGGGTTTTTACACCACCTTCAAGGTCTGAAGGGGTTAGTCAAGCCTTCCCTTTAAAAGGCTTTAGTCATAGGTGAGCTAGCCTTCACCTGTAAGAAGGCTAGTGGGTTCTTGCTCAACCATTAAAAGCAAGTTGTAATAGGTTCTAGACTACCTTAAAGTCTAGTGGGTTTCTTGCTAAAACCATTAAAAAGCAAGCGGTAGTAAATCTCTAAACGGTTGAGTTGGGAGCGGAGACGTAGGCTTTGGTTTAAGCCGAACTCCGTTATCAAGTTTTGTGTCTTGCCTCTTTTATTTCCGCTGCACTTTTTACTTTGATTTTAAATTGTTAATTATTTTACAAAGGCAATTCACCCCCCCTCTTTCCATCACTCTCCGACCCAACATCATGATCGGGAGTATCCTAAAGATCCTCAAATTCTTCCCAAACAACATCAGTGTCTGAAAAAGAATTGATATATTCAAGTTTAAGAGAAATAATAGGTAATTTTTTGTTTATGAAAATGTAATGAGGGATCCATATGATATAAATATTTAACTATGGGTCTCTTGATATTTCAATGATAGAAATGTATAAATCCTTGTTTCCTCTAGAATTGGTGATGACCTCATTTATTTAAGGTTCAAATATTCCAAGCGGTTTCTAATGGGTTTGTTCGTAGAACCGGAAACATCCAATGATTCAATATCCATTTGGACCAACTTTCCAAAGGAATGTGCTCATTAGTTGTAGAACGATGAGGCTTAAGAATTTGTATTGGTCGAAAGGATGGGAGGTCGGACTCATCACACCTTTTTGAGGGGAATTATTTTCTATTCCGGGACTCTCTTTATAGATTTATGTTATGTTCGTTAATCCTTATTAAATGACCAAGTAAAAAAATGAGCCTTCCTTTAGATCTGATAATCAATGATTAATATGTATGAAATTTAGAAAATCTTTTTATATGTATTCGAGGTTCTTCATCGATAGAGAATCATCTGTATTTGATATAGATTATTAGTCAATGGTATCCTTTAATAAATTATATCAAAGTTTCTTGGTCATTATGATGACCATACTAGTTTTAAAGCCACTAAGTGGGGCACTTGAAGTTTATTGTCATTCTGAAGAACATGGATTATTTCAAAGTTGGGATTGTACCCGCAGATGGGATCCGTATGTAACCTTTATTTAGAAAAGGAATAAGAACCCACATAGTTCAAGTAAGGGAGTACGATGTTTATAAATGATTGATGGGTCAAATAAAGATGTCATTATTACTTCGACACTCTAAGCTCACGTGATTTATGCTCGGTGTGAGAAATAAGAGGTATTGGTAAAACCAGACAATTGTGCCATGAAAGATGCAATAATGTGGGTCTTATGTATGTATGACTTCCCAAATAGATGAATATTGGTATTTACTTCCAGGAAGAAACCTTGGAACATGGTTCATAATGTTATATGGGCTTTTATGGAGATTTGGATACTATAACTTGGGGCTTATTCCTGAGGAAGATGCCCAAATTATGAGGGGACATAGGGAATACTCCTAAATAGGATTCCCAAATCAAATGAAATTAAGACTGGTTAAAAGAATTTATGAGAAGGGCTTATTCTTGAGAAGTAGGCATAGGTTAAAGGGATCTGAGAACTGGGGCTTACTCCGGAAAAGGAGGCCAAGGTTAAGGGAAATTTGAATGTGGGGCTTACTCCTAAGGAGGATGCCCATATTTGGGAACTTGAAGACTGGGGATTATTCCTGAAAAGGAGGCCCAGTTTAGGGGACTTGTGGTTTACTCCTAAGGAGGATTCCCATTAAATATAGATTTTTGGGGCTTACTCCTAAGGAGGATGCCCATATTTGGGAACATGATGACTGGGGCTTATTCGTGAAAAGGATTCCCATATTTAGATAACATGGACTGGGGCATACTCATAAAGAAGATTCCCATGTTAAAGAGTCTCTCATATTAAAGGATGATGTTGAATGAATGAAATCTCTATCATTAATGACATAAATATGTGTAAATCACTAGGTTTTGGGAGATGTTCCACATAATTCCGTTTAGATAAGGAAGACAACAAAGGAACCACGCCATAAATGGCTTGGAAGATTGTATTGAAGGCTTAATCCTGAATAAGAGAGGTGGATAGACATAAGAGAGGTAAAATGGGAAGAAAGGGCACCCAAAAGAGAGGGGCGCGCAAGTCCTGCTAGGGACCACAAGTCCTGGTCGCGCAGGTGTACCTGCGCAACACATGGGTACTTGCACGATGGTCAAACCATAAGGTAATACTTGGGAGAGACTTGGCTCAAGCCCTTAGTATATTTATAGGGGCTTCCAGAAGATTGGCGCGCAAGTTCTGTTGAAGTGGTAAGGCGGTGCGCAAGTGTGGAAATTTCCCTTAATGTATGGCCACTTAGGCGCGCAAGTGATGATGAGTTTCAACACGTAGGCCTTACACCCCTTTAGGTATTCCATTCTAGGAAATAAATTACCTTAGATGTGTTCGGATGCTTTGAGAAGAGACTATGGAACCAGGAGCTCAAATATGAGTTTTGAAATTTTTCCATCCTGAAATGGGGGGCCCAGCAAGGGTATTTATAGGCTGGTGGGGGCCCTGGGTGAAATTCCAAGAGGTTGCACAAGTCAACTACACGACCTTGGTGGAACTTGCGCGACCCAAGTGAAAATGAATCTTTGATCATGCCTTTGTCACTTTTTTATGTTTCTTTAAAGGATGAATCACTTTGGGTTCAATGTATTTCCATCATCATTCATTTAGACTCTGTTATGGAAAGGAACGTCAAAAAAAGTCTCCCCTCAATGTTGGATCTGAAAGAAGTAAGGATGCGACTCTGAGGAAAATAAGAAAACCAAGGAACATGCGGCGCGTAGATGGCGTCACGCAGGTGCAAGTTGCACAGGATTTAGGTGAGCAGGGTTGCGGCCTTGCCTATAAATATGCTCCTCATTCTTTGCGAAAACACCCGGGTTTGAATAGTTAGTGATCTCGCTGTGTAGGTTACTCTTGTCGTGTAGGGGGCTGATTTCCCACTGTTTTATTTCTTCTTTTCACGTCGCGCTGCTGCAGAGGTATTTGGACTTTCACAGTGATACCTGCATGCCCAAAACTTGTGCGACACAACTATACATGTGTGCCAAAATTTGACTTGTGTGCCTTAATAACTTATCCATTTTTTTCACATTTATTCAATAATTTTTATGAAAAATCAACTCACTTAAGAGTTAATTATTTGACCTTTGTGCAGATTCAATGGATCCTAGAAAAATCAGAATGGATGATGAACTGGCTAGCAAGAGGATTGATGACATGATGAACGTTTTTTGGCCATGATTACTATGATATCTGCAATAGAGATCTCCCATATTTGGCCATGTACATGAAGAAATATCATGTTAATTTTCCACAGAGCATCTACGTGGCTCTTTATGGACATGGCCATCTGCAAGGAGTCCATGTTCTAGATACAAAGAACTATACTCCATAGATGCAGCTGCACTGCTACGCCTCTATTTCGGTTTTGTTGTGCATTAAGAGCAACACCAATGGTGTGAACTTTCATATTTTTCCTCTATGCCATTTCCTTGCAGATATGAAAATGGAAAACCCATGGGCTGGAATGTTTTCCGCTGCTTCTTGGTCGAGAGAAGACTATCATGGTATTAGAACCATATTTGAAATGAGTACTCTCTCGAAATGGTTCTTTAATTCAAATGCTTCATTCTCAAATCCATTTATCCATATTCCAAGTCTCTTGGACAGAAACATAGTCACTATTTGATCAGTAGAACATTTTCTCAAAACGCACATAAGAATATTCTTTTACAATTAATCCAAGAAGAGCTGGTATCACTGCATCTCTTATTGTATCTAGTTGAATGAATGAATTCCAGGTGGCTTCGGATGAATCTCGGGATGCCGTAAATCAAATGAAGATTTATGTTGACAGCCTTTTGTAATTCTTAGAAAAGATAATAGACTCTAGTCTGTGGATGTCCTTCTAACTTTTGTGAATCAAATAAAAAACACTTTAATCTTCAATCATTTGTGAATGCTTTCTTTTCCTACCTGCTTTAAATTTTATTATCTAAGACAATGTGCCTAGTAAGAATTGTTTGGTTTTTACTAGGATTATTATAAATTACCATACAAACATTGAATCGTTTAATTGCTCAATATTACCTAAAATCATACAAAATGTATGTTTAGTGAGCTATGACTTGACTTTTATTCAGGGTTACCTTGTCTTTTGTGGGTAGTTTAAAGTCATGCAAGTCAGACATAAAAAGGCTAATGTTTATGGTCGAAATATCTTTGACCAAATGGATTAAAATTGACTCAATTCCTTGACAATTTATCTGAAAACATACTACCACACTCAAGTATGAGGGAAAATATGTAAACTATGACTTAATAAATTTTTAATCTAAGGGATGACATGAAAAGGGCTAAAAGGAAATAGAAGAATTAGTTCCCAAGAATGATGTTACCACTATTTAACAAACCCGTTAGGGGGTTGAATTATGCAGGGCCACCTAAGGGAATTGGATGCATAGTCTAATAATAACATCTTTTGGCAGATAGGTCCATTATGTAGACAACTTATGCAAAGCTTCCTAAGGGCACGTGTTACATAGTCTGGAAAAAGAACACCCAGAAATTTACTATTCTACTGCGAAAAACCAATGGAAGTTTATAGAGATTCAAATTTTTCAATGCATAGAGTTTGTTGTATAGAGAGAGGTACTTAAATATGGAGAAGATATTTCTAAAAAATATCGTCTAAGAACTGGATGAATGTAACTTCTATGAAGGTCTGACCCAAACGTAGGGATGGTAAATATAAACCATAGACTTAAATACTTTCAAATTATGATAAAGAATACAGAACAAATATGTTATGGATGTCTATTTTTGTGGATCCTTACATATTTTTGACATGACCAATAAGGAAAAAACCGGTTTTCTTCCCAAGAATGAAGTTACCATTATTCAAAAAACCTGTTAGGGGGTTGAATTATGTAGGTCCACCTAAGGGCATTGGATACATAGTCAAATATTGATATCTTTTGGCTAAGAAGTCTGTTATGTAGACTGTTTATACAAGGCTGCCAAAGGGCATGTACTGCATAGTCAGGCAAAAGAACTCTAAAAAATTGGACATTTTTTTGACCAGAAGTCAAGAAAATTGTTATGGAGATCTAGAAGTATTTATGGTTAGGAGTATGAAACATGAAAATGTGTATTTTCCAATGCATGAAGGAGATACATAGATCAATGCCAACTGTAATCATGTTGTGGCTGGGTCTTGAATTGAAATTTTGGACTTCACTATGTATCCTATAAGGATAAGAATCAATCCATACGTAGTTCTTGAAATAGAGTTTCACATATTGTGGGACAAAAGTATAGGAAATCTTAGTTTATGGTCATAAAGCTCAGACCATTATAAGGAATACACAATTTGTGTTTTCACCGGGACATTTCAGCCAGGGGACTGAAAGTGGAATTTGGGGTTTTTACCAAAAGACATGGGGCTGGATTTGAGGGACACTCAAATGTTCCTATGTATACCATAAGGATAGGAATCAAGCCACACGTAGTTCTTGAAATACCCTCTATACAAATTTGGTTTGTATAAGTGAAGGGTGAAAAGGGGACATTAGTGCAATGATGGTTTGACCCAAGATAAAAGGTTTGGGAATTTACATGAATGCACGTAATCTTTGTAATATAACATGATTGGAGATTAATTTAAATAATGATTCCATGTCTGGTGAAGGTATTAAAGGATTTTTTAGTTTATTTTCATACAGGAAAAAAAGTTTGTACAGTTTGACGTCATATGTAAAGGGCAAAGGTGAACCAATGTAGAGAGACTGATTTTGTGGGTGGCTTCACGAATCAACATCGAATGAGATGGAGGTGAACCGATGTGAATAGATTGGTTTTGGGATTGAACCATGAGAGGTTTCCTATGTACCCAGCCTAGAAGGCAAGGATCAAAGTCCTCGTAGTTCAAATAAAGAATGAATTGGTGATCAGGTTGTTTTTTGAGAACAACGATCTGAAAAGAAAGTGTTTGGACATACGCATGATTAGTGGCCTAGAGAAGGTGTTATGGTTGACGTTTACTATAAAATCATGTGATTCATACTCAGTGTGAGAAAAAAGAGATACCAACAACCTTAATGATGCACAGTTTAATGTCATGTAAGACATATGAAGGGACTATTCCATTTAAAGTCTTACGGTGAGGACTATTGGTGTTGTATAGTTTAATGTCATGTAGCTGGGAGAAAATATAGTTTAACATCATGTAGGACGTATTAAGGGACTTTGCTCAATTTTACATCATGTAGGATGAATATAGGGACACAATTTAATGTCATGTTGGACAATTAGGGTGTTTTACAGTTTTGCATCTTGTAGCTAAGACGATGGGGAAAATATAGTTTAACGCCATTTTTGATGAAATGGGGACTGTGCAGTTTAATGTCTTGTAGAAAGGAAAAAAGAGGACACATTTTAATGTCATGTTGGACGTATTAGGGATTTTTCATAGTTTAACATCATGTAGACGAATGATAATAAGTTTAAGGTCATATGCATGGACCAACAATGGTGCAGTTTAACATCCTGCTGAACGTAAGGGACTTCTGTAAAATTTAGCATCATGTAGCTAGGACGTCACAGTTTAATGTCATGTTGGACGTAAGTGAAAATATTTTAAGGTCATATTTATGGTCCATTTATTATGCATTATAATGTTTTGCTGGACGTAAGAGACTACACATTTTAATGTCTTGCAGCAAGGACAACACAGTTTTATGTCATGTAGGAAGAATGTAGGGGAACTATTTAACGTCATGTTGGACAAGATAAAGGCATATAGTTTAAGGTCATACGTGTAGACCGTTGATTATGTAATTTAATGTCTTGCTGGATGTAAGGATATTTGTGTTATAAAAAATAATTCATCAAAAATCTGGCATTGGTTGGAGTAGTGATGAGTTCTATATCCATTGAGATTAAATAATAAGCTCTATTGGAGTAGACCTTATGTATTGAGTAAGGTCCTTCCCATTTTGGTTCATGCTTGGGAGGTTTCTTTCCTGGTATCATTGGAGTTCTGAGAACCAATAACAATTCTCCCTGAATGAACGAACAAAGATGAACTTTTTTGTTGAAATCTCATACTATTTGATTTTGATAGACTTCCATGTGGTGAAAAGTGCACAATCTTTTCTCATCTAATAGTTCCAGTTCATCCAATCTCTTTTGAGAATTTTCATCTGTAGATGACTGATCAAAAATGGCTACTCTAAGTGAGAGTAATTGATCATCAATGGGTAAGACAGCTTTTGTTCCATATATCAATGAATATGGAGTTGACCGCGTTATAGTGCAGGTGGTGGTCCAATAAGCCCATAAAGCATGAAAGAGTTTATCAGGCCATGACTTCTTATCTTTATCCACCATCTTTGGTAGTATATTTGATAGTGTCATGTTGAAGGCTTCTATCTGGCCATTGGCCACTGCATGATACCAAGAGGAATGGATAGATTTGATGTTGAATTCTTGATACAACTTCCTCACCTCGGATGAATAGAAGTTGGTGCCATTGTTCGTTAATATGGTATGAGGGACACCAAATCTGGTAATGATGTTAGACTTGATAAAGCTAACAATTCATTTAAAATTGACTTCATTGAAAGGTACTACCTCTTCCCATTTGGAAATGAAGTTAGTAGCAGTATGAATGTACTTAAACTGCTTGGATGTAGCTGAAGGGTAAGGTCCCACCACATCTATTCCCCATGTGTCAAATGGAAATGAGTATTTAGCTGTATGAAGAAACTATGGAGGTTGATGAATGAAGTTGGCATGTACTTGGAATGAATGACACTTCTTTGTGAAATAAACACAATCTTGTATCATTGAAGGCCAAAAGTTTCCAAGCCTTAGAATTTGACCAGACTGTCTATGTACATACTGATGGGCACCACATACCCCAGAATGCACTTCTTTCATGAAAACCATTGTATCTTCAACATCAATGCATCTGAAGAAAACTCCATCAAAACCTCTTTTGTAGACAATTTTTTCTAGGTGATCAGGGCTGTCATGAAGTGTAAAATTGACCACACGTCTTTATACTTGTTTATTCCTGGCTCTATCAGATGGAAGTGTTCCATTTTGAAGGTATTCTCTGATAGGTGTCATACATCCTGTAGTATGACCATATGGTTTAGAGATGGGTTAAATTTCATTGATTTCCTATGTTCTGGTTTGAACATAAGGAGAAATTGTACGATGGTGGGAAATACTGATGGTTGTCTTGTCCCGATTTGGATCTTCCAGAGCAGTGGCTATATTAGCTAGTGCATCAGTTTGGGCATTTTTTGATCGTGGGACATAAGAAAATGTCAATTCCGAAGGAAATTACTCCATTAACTCTCTGACATAATAATACAAAGGGATTAGTTCTTCTTTTTTGATTGCATAATCCCCATTGACTTGTTTGATTAACATGTCTGAATCAACTTTAACCTTTAAGTGATTCACTTGTGCTTGAAGTGCAAACTCCAATACTGCGATAAGAGCTTGGTATTCTGATTCATTAGTTTTCCCACCTCCCTATAATGAGAAGGAATAGGGTAGCACTGCCTTTTATGGAGAAATGTGCACAATTCCTAACCAAACTTTGATGAATTTAGGATCTTCCATTTTCTTCCCTATTGGACTTCTGGAAGCTCCATCAACATAAACATCCCATATTTGAAGACTATCTTAAATAGAGAAGAATTCCTCATCGGGAAGTTCAATATCTGAAGATGTATCTTCTACTAAAGGATGTCCATCAAGGAAATCAGACAGAGCTTGGCCCTTTATTGCCTTTTGATACATATACGGAATATCAAATTGCTGCAAATTAACTACCCACCTTGCCAGACACCCTGTAAGCATTGGATGACTAAGGAAGAATTTTAGTGGGTTATTGCAAGATGCCAATTGGACCTCATGATGTTTCACGTAGTGTCTCAATTTCTGAACTGCAAAGATCAATTCTAGGCAGCACTTCTCAATATTTTAATATCGGGTTTCTGCTTCATGCATTGTCCGACTGAGATAGTAGAGGCTGTTTTCATTCCCAGCATCATTCTTCTGAGAAAGAAAGGCACCCAATGATCGCTCTAAAGCTATCACATAAAGGATTAGTGGTATTACTTCAACTGGTGGCATTAACATCGGTGGAGTCAAGAGATATTTCTTGAAAATATCGAATGCTTCTTGACATTCATTAGTCCACTGGTAAGTGACTCCCTTATTCATCAATTTGGTGAAGGGTAAACTTTTTCTTGCAAAATTCGATATGAAACACCGAATATAGGAAAAGTTTATTTGAAGACCTCTCAATTCTTTAAAATTTCGAGGAGGTAACATACCATGGATTGAATTTATCTCCTCATGATCGACTTTGATACCAAGATGGCATACAACAAAGCCAAGAAATTTTCCTGAGGTTACCCAAAAAGAACATTTTAAAGGGTTCATTCTCAAATTGTGTTGTTGAATTTTATGGAATATGACTTCCAAATCAGCCAAGTGATTAGAAATTTTCCTAGATTTAACCACCAAATCATCCACATAACATTCAACAAACATCCCTAAAAAGGGTTTGAAGATACGATGCATGGCACGCTGATATGTCATGCCTGCATTCATTAGGCCAAAGGGCATTGCCCGATAGCTAAACAAACCCTGAGGGGATCTGAAGGCTGTAGATTCCTCATCTTATGGACCCATTCAGATTTGATTATATGATTAATATCCATCCATGAAGGATAGTTCTTCATATCCTACTATTTCATCAATTAATAGTTCTGTAATCGGAACTAGAAAATCATCCTTAGGACAATTCCTATTTAGATATCTAAAATCAATGCAAACTCTAATTTGTATGTTCATCTTTTTCATAGGGACAATATTAGCCAACCACTTGGGTTTTTTAATTTTTCTGACGATGTTAGCTTTTATAAGCTTATCCACTTCAGCTTGAATTTTGGAATCATAGGTTGGGTGTGTTCTTCTAGTGACTTGCTTGAATCCTCGATGTTCTTCTAGCAAACCCAAACTATGAGTAGCAACATCAGGATCAATCCCTAGAATCTCTGTAAAGTTCCAAGAAAATATATCTCTATTTTTCTTTAAAAAAGAAATATACATCTCTTTCTATTCAAGAGCCATGGCCGCACTAATTAACGTGGCGTGTGGATCTTCTTTTATACCTAGATTTATTTTTCTGAGTTCATCCATGGTGGTAGAGATACCCTCTTAAAATGCTGGAGGAGAATCCCTAAGATCTTCCTCTTCTTCTTCAACATATGTTATTTATTCTGTTTCCACTTGCATAGTAGATTATGAAGTAGAATTTCCAAGATCAAAAAATATGTTAATATTTGAACATCTTGAAGAAGAAGCTTCCATTTTGGACCTGATTGATGATGAAGGGTCTTTCTTGGGTATTAAAGAGGAGATGATGGATTGAGAATCGACATCATCATTCACCTATGTCATTACTATAACTTCTTCTAGCCTAGTTGTCGAAGTATAGACTTTCGGGATTTCAGCAGATGAAATGAAGACATCCCCATTTGAGCTTTCATCATTTCATGGTGAATCATCAATTTCTCCCATGTTATCTGGCTTGATTTCCGTGATTTACATTATGGAGGTTTCCATAAGAGTATTTGGATTTTGGTCTATCCTATCAATTTGACTGATAGGCAACACATAATCTGCACTCAAATGTGTGAATGGGTTTATTGGAATCGTTTCTAAACCATATAGATCATTAACTTTGGTAACCTCCCTTGTTGTAGATTTCTCTTTTCCCGTAATGTGATAGAATTCCACCTCAATGTATTGAAATCCCCATGTTTTTAAGGGGGATTTATCACCATAAAATGTCCCAATTTGACCATCGAAAAAATATTTTAGTCATTGATGGTATGATTAAGGGATAGATTCATGTTGATGTAGCCATGGTCTTCCAAGAAAAACGATGAAGGCTGTATTGTGATAAACAACCATGAAATCTGAATTGGATACAAGATCTCCAAACTATGTTCTAGGTGTAATCTAACCCAGTGGTTCTTGTTCATTTTTATCATATCCTTGTAACATCAAAGTAGAAGAAGATTAATCAGATTCTGTGCGACCCAATCGACGAAGTGTGCGAATGGGGATGAGGTTGACTCCTGAAGCATTATCGATGAATGCTCTCCAGATGTCTACACCATTGTCCATTACAGATAAGTAAAAATGCCTAATATGTCCATGAACGACATCATCTTCATCTTCATCTATAAAATATATCACTACCTGGCATTCTACATGGCCATTCTCTACATGGTAGACTTCAGGCTCAGCAATTTCAGTTTTGAATTCCTAAGGACTTGACAAAGCCTTAATGAGTGCCTCCCGAAAATATTTGGATAGATTCAAGGCATCCAAGATTGATAACATGGATGGTACATGGGCCAGGTGTTTCAATACATCATATTTTTTATCCCAAGGTCTGTGTTTCCCAACAGGAACATGTGGTTTCACAGGTGCCTTAGAAGTTGATGCTTTGGAAGTATATGCATCTTTTATTGGGGAAAGAGTTGAAAATACTCCTGGCTTTGGAAAATTAAACCTAATAGGTCTACTTACTTGCTGAGAGGAAGAATGTGGAACCTCTAACTGATCCTCTAGAATAATTGTACCAGGACTGAATCTGCTATTGGTGGAAGAATTTTCTTGTTCTTGTTAAGCTCGTTGATGGGCTCTACCACGAGTTTATACTGCATATATAGTTCTAGCAAGGTTAGAATTGGAATAGTGGATTCTGGGATATCCATGTCTTCATCTGTATCCCAAACCTATGGAACTCCCTCTAATTCCTCTATTTGATATAGGGAACTCAGGCTCATCCATATCAAAGCTATGACTGGAATAATGATCTATTAAATGAATCATATTAATAGAACCAAAGATCAATTCTTCATTTGATAAAGATTCTTCCTGATTAGCATGTTTAGTTTGTTCCTTTTGGTGGGGTGGTGCCCGTGGCTTTGAAGTAGATGGAATAAAATCTTCCAGAGTCAATGACAATTTGGGCTTTGGCATGATCTCATCTTTTTCTGATTGATCTTCTTTCTCTGAATTGTTCCATTTCTTTGAGGATTTTCCCTCTGATGATGTGGTTTTTTCTATGGCATTCATGGTATAAGACACAATTGGTGTCTTCAATTGTGTTCGTAAAATAGCATGAGTTTAGTTGATCATTTTTTTGACCATCCAATCATCATATTTTTTGCGTATTTCTCTTTTTGACTTCTACCCAATCGCCTTATTCCTCTATATTTGTAGTAGTAACACATGCTAACTGAGCTGAAGAAACATTCAATTTGACATGTCCCGAGTCCACCATTTTTTGCAGGAGGTATTTGAAGACAAAACACTCCTGAATGGGATGCCCCAACATTTTATGAAAGGGGAAATAATTGGGATGGTCATCATCTATTTCCTTGTTAGGCATTTTGGGCCTTGGAAATTGAACCAAATTATTTTCCAGAGATGAAATGAAGTAACCATGAACTTGTTCATTTCGGAAAGAGTAAACATTACTCTTCAAATCCTCAAATTGTTTTCGTCTATGATCTCTTTGATTATCTTGATGAAACGTCCACTGTTGTTGACACTAAGGAGGTGGATCCCTTCGAAAAGATTAAGGCCTTGAAGTAGAAGCAAGTACAGGTGCTTGCTTAAGCGTAACTATAGCAGTCTATGCTTTTCCCATTCTCCATCCTCGAGCTGATTGAATTACATGAGATTTATCCTTTGTCATTGTAAGAGAGTCTCCAATATGTTGAGCGATTTAAGTAAGGTCTCGAAACCCTACTGTGTATTTCACAAGGGTTAACAGTGTGCGTAATTCATCACGCTGATTTGCCATAGAGATTGGTAACAATTCATCTAGAGGGAGTTCTAAGCTTAAGGAATATGTTAATCCTTTCCAGCGAGAAATGAAATCTGAAACCCTTTCATTCTCATTTTGCTAACAATTTGTAAAATAAAAAACTGTTGTATTTGGCAAAGTTGAGATGAATTTAAGAAGTAATCATTGACGGATATCCTCCCATCCGGTAATTGACCTGGATTGCATGCATGTATACCAGACAAAGGCAGGACCTTGTAATGACTATGCAAAACACCTGATCTTAACTTATTCTTGTTGTTAAGGAGTTCCCATCATAGGATCGCAATGAGAAACAAAATGTGTTATGTGTTGCTCTGGGTCTCCTGAACCGTTAAATATTGGGAATGTGGTACTTGATAAATTTGATGGGGGATGAATTGCATCAACCCATTTAGGGTAGGCCCTTTTCTCCCGTTGAAATGGTGCACGTTTCCATCCATAGCTTCCAACCAAGCTATTAATGACTCAATGGTAGTCATTAATTTCTATGAAACATCCGTTTGAGCTTAGACCTGAGCAGGTGGAATAACATGAGCTTGGATGGATGTGGTGGCTGGTACTGCAACTGATGATGACAGCACTGGTTGTTGTCACACCCGACCCATAGGATTAGACCTTTGAGGGTGTAATGATAAAGAAGGATATTCTTGATTCATCTCAGCAGCCACAAAAAATTCACTTGGCTGACTGACTCCAGTACACTTAGAAAGAAGACTACCTTGAAGTATTTCTGCATTCAACCTTCTCAATTCCTTCATTTCGTCCTCCTGTTGTGAAAATCATTGTTCTAGTGGGAGATATTGGCCCTCTCCAGAGGAATTGTATGTAACCTGATTCTTTCCTTTCCCATTAATGGATTTCTTTCGGAGAGGGGGAAGTGGCTTACTTGAAGGAACACCCAGATTCCGGGCAAGTCATTGATTTCGTGTAAGAACACCTTCTTCGTTTGTGTCTGTGCGTATAACTTCTTGATAAGGAACCTCTTCATCTAATCCCTTTGAAGGAGTCTCATCTGGTGGATCAACAACAATGACATTGATAACATTAATTGATGCATAATTCAGTGCATCCCTTCTATCGGAAATTCTGCGATATTGTCTTCTTCCATGTCCCCGATGAGACAATGCCTTTTGTTGATTTGATCCCTCAAGAAATTTTTGATGAACCATAATTTGGAGGGAATCTCTTAAACATTTTTCTCTTCTTTCCTCTTGGGGATTCTTCCCTAATCGAGAGAAGACTGACTTTCTCTAAGGAAGAGATTGAGGATTTGAAAAAGTCCCCAGTCTGGTGGACGGGGGCTGTTCCTGCTGTTCCTGGTCAAATCCTCGAATCCTATTTGTTGATTCTAAGGGTTGGGTTAAGAGAGTCCTCATTATGTAAAGATGGGGTGGTTCTTGAAATTTTATATCTAAGACCTTCTTAAAAGCTCTCTTGATATTGCAGCCATTAGTCTGATAATTGGAAGGATTCATCAACCAGCATCCACTTTTATCACCTGGCTCAAAAGAATGTTGGATGATTTTTGACACTTCTGTCACTTGAGGATGTGCACACTCCAAATGAGAAGCATGTCAAATATTCTCATTCACTTGATGCAAGTGTAATTCAACAACTTTTTCTCTCTATTCCTGATTTTGAGAAGAACTAGTTGTGGAATGTTCTTGTGCGAGCCTTTGATTACAAACAATGCCAATTGGTTGTGCCTAGCCATGGGGAATAACATTGCATGAGACCATTTTTGGTGTGCTTTGTTGGCTAGAGAGTACAGTGAAATGTAGTGCTCCATGAACACCACATCCCCTGACATGAATACTAGATGGGGCATTGGTAATTAACTGGCACAATCTTCTTAATGCACCAAGGCGTGAACACTGAAGGGCTCTATGCTGCTTTTCAGCCTTCGGATATCGATAAACTGATAGATATGCCAAAACAATTTGGTGTTGTAACCCTTATATTATCTTGACATGATTTTCATATTCTTCCTAAGAAAATATTTTCTTTTTCAACTGACAAAGAGTTTTCCATATGTTGAGACAAATATCATAAATTCTATCTTCCATCAACATCTTTGGAATATCATACTTAGAGTCAGCCAAAGGCGAAAACATAAATGGAACCTCACCATTCACAAGTTTTTTTCTCATATTATACATTTCTTATTTATCATTTGATAAGGATTCATCCACCTGATTAGACCAGAGCTGGTTCTTCCTTGTTTCTTCATCAGATTCAACAAGATTGGTAGAGAATTCACTGATCAAACTAGAATATGAATTACCCAAGGGTGGTTAGGAGAATGACCTACACCCTGGGCTATATTCTGATTGAGAAACTACTTCACCTTCTAGTGGTAAAGCATCAGACATGACTGGCCTCACATTTTCAAGTGCCTCACGATAAGAGGGCTTTCTCGTCACTACATTGACCATCAGAGCCTTTTTTACGCATTGTGAATTTCTAAGGCGAAGATGAGTTTCGCAGCTAAATTCATCATCATAGGGAGGACCTCCATGATGGGTTACATCAAAAGATGAAACATTTTTCTCCTTGATCATCTAGCCACGCAGAGGGTTACAGTTGCTCTCATCTGAAGATGAAACTTTGAGATTGATCGAATTGTCATGAAGCAAGCCTTCATGAGGAAGTGTCTAATTAATACCATTAGAATTAATTTTCCCACTATTGGGAAATGAGGGAGTAAAATCTTTAATTCCAACAGATAATTGTATGAGGGATTCAAGAACTCCAGCATTGATCAAGGCCTTATTAAAGATAGGCTCTTGACTTCTTGACTATGTTGGGTGGGTCTTCTTCTTATATGCATTATTACTCAATTTAAGAACCACTTGTTGACAAGAGTGGTTATTATGGGCATGTGTATGTGCCTGCTCAGGATTAATGATCAGGTTAGGCTGATTATCTCCACTCAAATCATGTGTATGTGCCTGACTTGGTTGTCCATATGATATGGGGGAGTATGCCCCACAACCCTCTTGGACTGAAACAGAGGTGTGTCTCTGTTCTAGAGTGAACTATTGATGTGTCACTCCACTGGTAGGGATAGATTTATTTGTCTTTCCCTGACATGCTGCTGAAGCTGTTATAATATCCTGGCAGGCATCCAGAATATGTGCATGGATTTTCTTTTTCTCTTTCACCATTGATAAAAATTGCTTGGTGACTTCAGCTACCGGAACGAAAATATACGTCCATTCTGTGCTTGTAGTAGGTTTTTGTTCCTGCTCCTGTCCTCCTTTTCCTATTAGTGAATTCTGACCGTACTCATGTGTGGGGGAAGAGAGTTGGGTCTGCCTGTTGTTTGTCATCGGATCTTTCTGACAGACTTCTCCGAGTGCTACCAAACGAGACTGTTGGTAGGCCTGATCAATACTAGAAGGTGTATGTGTCGGCTGATTTCACTTTACCAAATGTGGTTGATGAGCTTCCTTCAATACTGATAGATGAGGCTGCTGGCAGGATTGGTGAGTGCAAGTAGGTGTATGTGCTTGTTTATCAGTTGTCAACACATTGGGTTGGCAGGATCCATCGTATTTAGTCAGATGAGCCTACTAACAAGCTGATTATTTATAAATAGTTGTATGTTCTTGTCTATAGTACTATTTCATAATATCCTGGCGAGATTGGCATGCTGCTGCCAGAAGAGTCTGCTGGATAGTGGAATTAAAACGGACATGTGTGTGTGCCTGCTCGTTGCTTGCCACCAAGTTAGGTTGGTGGACTTCTCTAGAGATAGCAGATATGAGAACATGCTCACTATTGACAATATTTCGCCTTTGGTGGTTCATCTTTCCATCTCAGGTTCAAGGAACATGAGCCGAACGCCTGGAGACGATACCCTCATCATGTTGAGGGTGCACTGCCGCACGAGTCTGGCGACGATTATTGATGGGAGGCCTCAGGAAGGACTCATGTCTCCTTGAATTGTGGCCCCAAGGGACATTCTCATTCACCTCCCCGGAATATGTGAAGGAATGGTGATTTTTTTTTCTGGGGATAACGACCCGAAATAGTTGGAGACGGTGGATGGCACCACCTGCTTCTTGATTGCTATTTGTTGCTGTCCGGATGACTAGGGTGAATTATTGACATGGAGGGCTTGTTGAGCAGCCTCCAGATTCTAAATAGTACTGTTTTGATGGTATTCCTTAACTAGTGCATTTTATAACCAGCGTTGAAGACACTGAGTAGGTGATGTTTTCCTCAGAGCGGACAACGATCCAGCAAGAGTAGCAGCAGAGGCATTCATAGCAGAAGTATTTACAGGTGTGAATTTAAGAGAATCCATTTATGTAATGTAGAAGATCTTGGAAAAGAGTGCATGTTTGATATAACAGAGGTAGTCAAGATAAGTCCCACCACTAAATCTTTTGGATGATCACATATGTTATTGATTGTTTTGTTGTCCCTCTCATTGATTTTTAAATAGGGGCCTAAAAAATAGGTAAAAAAATCATTTCAACATGGTTAAGGATTCACATAGGGTTCACCATTTTTTGTTTCCTCTAGAATTGGGGATGACCTCATTGATTTAAGGTTCAAATATTCCAAGAGGTTTCTAACGGGTTTGTTTGTAGAACCGGAAACAACCAATGATTCTATATCCATTTGGACATACTTTCCAAATGGAGGTACTCATTAGTGGTAGACCGATGAGGCTTAAAAATTTTTATTTGTCCAGAGGATGGGAGGTCGGACACATAACACCTTTTTTAGGGGAATTATTGTCTATTCCGTGACACTCTTTATTGATTTAAGTTATGTTCATGAATCCTTATTACATTACCAAGTATGACAATGATATTTCCTTTAGATCTAACAATCAATGATTAATATGTATGAAATTTAGAGAATCTTATTATATGTATTTGATGTTCTTCCTTGATAGAGAATCATCTATATTTTTTAGATATTCTTAGTCAATGTTATCCTTTAATACATTATATCAAAGTCTCTTGGTCATTATGTTAACCATACTGGTTTTAAAGCCACTCAGTGGGGAACTTGAAGTTTGTAGTCATTTAGAAGGACATGGATTTTTTCAGAGTTGAGATCGTACCCATAGATGGGATACCTACGTATCCTTTATTTAGAAAAGGAATCAGAACCCGCATAGTCCGAGTAAGGGAGTATGATGTTTATGCATGATTTATGGCTTAAAGAAAGATGTCATAATTACTTCTTCACTCTAAGCTCACACGAGTCATGCTCGGCCTGAGAAACTAGAGGTATTGGTTAAACCAGAAAATTGTGCCACTAAAGATGTAATAATGTGGGGCTTATGTATGTATGTTTTCCCAAATAGATGAAGATTGGTATTTACTTCAGGGAAGAAACCTGGGAACAGGGTCTATAAAGGTATATGTGCTTTTATGGAGATTTGGATACTCTAACATGGGGATTATTTCTGAGGAAGATGACCAAATTAGGAGGGGACTTAGGGCTTACTCCTAAGGAGGGTGCCCAAATCAAAAAAAAATAGATCGGTTAAAATAATTTATCGATGGGGCTTTTTCTTGAGGAGGCCTAGGTTAAAGGGATTTGAGAACTGGGGCTTACTCCTAAAAAGGAGGCCTATGTAAAGGGAAATTGGAATTTGGGGCTTACTCCTAAGGAGGATGCCCATATTCTGGAACTTGAAGACTGGGGCTTATTACTGAAAAGGAGGCCCAGGTTAGGGGACTTGGTGCTTGCTCCTAAGGATGATGCCCATTGAATAGGGAATTTTGGGGCTTACTCTTAAGGAGGATTCCCATATTTGGGAACTCGAAGACTGGGACTTATTCCTGAAAATGATTCCCATATTTATAGAACATGGATTGGGGCTTACTCTTAAAGAGGATTCCCAGGTTAAAGATTCTCTCATCTTAAAGTATGATGTTGAATGAATGAAATCTCTAACCTTAGTGACATAAAGATGTGTAAATCACTAGGTTTTGAGAGATGTTGCACAGAATTATTTTCGGATAAGGAAGCAATCAAAGGAACCACGCCATAAATGGCATTGAAGAGGATTATGAAGGATGAATCTTGAATAGGAGTGGTGGATAGGCATAAGAGAGGTGAAATGGGCAGGAAGGGCACCCAAAAAGAGAGGGGTGCACAAGTCCTGCATGGGCGCGCATGTCCTGGTCACGTAGGTGTACCTATGCGACAGATGGGTACTTGTGCAACGGTCAACCCTTAAGGTAATACTTGGGCGAGACTTGGCTCAAACCGTTAGTATATTCCTAGGGGCTTCCAAAAGATTGGCGCGTAAGTTCTATTGAAGGGGTAAAGCATTGTGCAAGTGTGGCCATTTCCCATAAGGACTGGCCACATAGGCACGCATGTGTTGATGAGTTTCAACAGTTAGGCCTTACCCCCCCATCTTTAGATCTTCTGTTCTTTCTAATAAATTACCTTAGAAGTGTTTGGAAACTTTGAGAAGAGATTGGGGTGCCGGGAGCTCAAATATGAGTTTTTGAATTTTTCTGTCCTGAAATGGGTGGCCCACCGTGGGTATTTATAGGCTGGTGAAGACCCTGGGTGAAATTCCAAGAGGGTGTGCAAGTCACCTGCGCGACCACTAAGTGGCACGCAAGTATACTTGCACGACCTTGGTAGAAATTGCACGACCCAAGTGCAAATGAATCTTTGTTCATTCCTTTTTCAATTTTTTATGTTTCTTCAAAGGATGAATCACTTTTGGTTCAAAGTATTTCTCTTTTCATTCGTTTAGACTCTGTGACAGAAAGGACTGTCAAAACTACTCTTTAGGGAATTACCACCATTGGATGTAATCTTCTTTTGTGTAACCTGGCTACATATAAATGGACTTTCTTCATTCGACAATACTATTACTATATATACATGGCCTAGTGAAGATTGTGAACTATTATAGCTCTCTGTGATAGGATCAATTACCTTTATATAGTCTATATGAAATTTATAATCACTATAAAAAACTCTCCTTGAGGTTATAGGGTTCTTTTCATAATTATAGTGATTGAAAACCAATGTATCACGCTCTATCATCAGTTTGTTTTCATTATCTTTTATCGATACATTCATGACCCCTCCAACCAATGTGTACCCCTCTAGGACTGGCCATGGTAGAAGATAAATAATTCCCCCTAATTCCTACCTCCAATAGGCCCCATAATGGTGACTAGCACCAAGGGTATAATAAACATGCAGATGGGAGGCAATACCGTCAAAGTGAAACACATATAGAAGAGATTGATATGATAGACATCAAAAAGCTCATACATAGACTACAACATAAATGAAAATCCATGTACATAAATGTAATTTCCCTTATGAACTACTATAACTAAAATGGAGAACTATAAGTACCAAGGGAATTTAAAGATGATAGTTACTAGAAATCCAAAATAGCTCCTATGACACCATGCTAGTAGAATCCCACCTATTCAATAATTTTCTCCAACTAGACTAAAACATAATTTTTATATACATAGGTTGAGTATAACAATATACCCAATAGGATCATCCCCCTATTTTCTTGTGAATAATGTACAGAAAGCATGATAAAGCATAGTTAACAACATGTTAAACTAACTCATCACCTAACAAGTATACTAAATTCCTAAGCACACCGTGGCTACTCCCACCATGTGTCACATATAAGGCCATATAAAATATAGAGAATATAAATTCTACATTGCTAGCGCATCCCTGGAAATTTTCTGCAATACCCCAACATCACACGTCCTAATAATCTCTCTCAAAAAAGGCTAACCAGTATACTCCTACGGGAAGGACCACAACATGAACCTCATGCAGCACACACCACCATGTCCAAATATCAAAAATTAACTAGGTAGTTTCACAGAGCTAGCACATCCCGTATAATGTGTATCTTACATTAGGTATTATACATCAAGCCATTACATCCCATACATTGAGTAAGGATCCTCAAGCCATCATATCCCATAAATTTTATACCTATATAAACCCTTAGAAAAATATATATATAATATATATATGTGAGAAATAACCACAAGCCATTACATCCATCTAAACACATATATTTGTAAAACTAACCATCATTCATACTAGTATGGGTAACTACCAAGAGAATATGGGGGAAAGGGTGTTGTCACATATCCATCCTCACACTAAGATGTTGTGGAAAACACCCCAACTAGGGGTCAGAATCCCTATGGTGTCTGTTTCACTAAACCATAAGGTGGAGTAGTGTATAGAAAAAAAAGTACGTTATATAATATTTCTTACAACCACACTATAGAAATCACCTATTCACAAACACAACTATAACTAATGTCTCTCAGACTCCCGAAATCCACTACCAAGTCCAGATATCCGATAATAACATAACCATTTAAAGAGTTCGATTAATTTTTATTATATTTTTTTTCAGTTTCACATTACATTAATTAATATTCTAACAATTGACATTTCCACATTACATTTCATTTACATTTCAAAATATATCCATTCCCTCTAGGCATAAGAAAACTGAGTCCATGGATTCATATAATTATAACCTCATCATTTCATCATATAATGCTCCAACCCCATGTTATAACAATTTATTCAATTTTCTAATAACATTACCAATGTCTACATTTTAAGGTTTTTTAGAAAAAAAAATTCTAAGATAACTAACATAAGGGGCTCAACATGGTGAGTAGATGAACTATGCATCAAGTCTTCACCACCAATATTTGGATCATAGACTCATCCAACCACATGAAGCTAAACAGGGAAAGCCGTAGCATACCTTGTTCTTCTTCACCCCTCTATGAATGAGAGTAATGAAAACCATCAATTTCAAGATGTGGGGAAGGATGGAAGATATAAAAACCATAGATTAAAAAAATAATCCATTTTTCATATCATTGTTTAATCCAAGAATCAATATTTTCAATCAACCCCAATTTCCTCCCCAACACCCACATGCATAAACTGATACATCTCAACACTCCATCCATAAACTGCTTCCACAACAACTAGCCCTCCATACCTCTCATACGAAAACATCCCTGAAAGCTCATCCATCCCAGGATGACATCACATCTGGGCCTCCAAACCACATATAACACAACAACCCTCTAGGATAATCCATCCCAGGCTCACATCACATCATAAGACAGAAGAAACAAACACAACAACAAGATCTTGGCCCCAAATCAAGGCATTCATCCTTCACACACAATGATATCTCACAACTCCAAATCATAAGGAATGTCACCATATAAGAATGTGGGAAAATCAGGTCCTACCAAATCATTATCTTTTATTATGGAACAGGTTATTAGTACATATTTAATTAACTAATTCATTATCAAATGTTTTGACTACGCACATCTGAATCCACAAGTTATCACCACAATCACATATTTATTAAATAATGAATTTTTTATTCATTTAATTCTATTTTCATCGTGAATAAAAACGATTAATGTGTATTAACCTATTAAATTAATCATGCACACTACTATCAATTTGGTCAACATCAAATTAAAACAATAACAATCAGATTCATTAAACATGCCTATTAACATTCTAGAAAATTAATTATCAATTAATTTTGGATTTACGTTCATTAGTAATATCTTTTAAAAAAATTCCAATACAATAATGGAATAGTTATTAAACTATATAGAAAATAAATAGGAAAACTATTATAACAGTACATAGAAACAACATCACAATGTGATCGATACCAATTTTTTAATCTGGTCCAATTATTCAATTAGGTCAATTTCATTGCAATCTGAAGGGATAAATAATGACAACGCAATGATTTTATGCAATGAAATAATGATGAAATAAATCCTCTACATCAAAATAACATTTAAATTCTTCACACAAGAATGGACCACAAAATGGATGTTCAGTCACCCTCACGCAAGATCTGCATACATTCATAGACACTACAGCACCAATGGATCAAAAAACCAAGATAAATCACATTTGGATAATGGGTAAGAAAAAATCATATAAATGTCAGTAGAACAGACAGAAAAAAGTACATACTAGGAGATTCCTCTAGAAGAAGAAGGAAAAAAACAAATCTTGAATCAAGATGGTTTACCATGGATTGAATATGGAATCATGAGATCGATTCTTGTCAAAGGCATCTCAAAAATGATGAAGATGAAAATTTTGGTTCTCCTAGGATGAGAGAGAGTGAAACTATATGCATAGGTTATGGAAACCTGAGGAGCAATAAAACACATAAAACATTGCATCATTGGGGGATTACAATATGTGTAATCCCCTTTCATGTCATGTAATGACTCATTGTCTATTTATGTAGAAAATATGGTCACATATTCATTTTATTTATTTTCCAAAAGACCACATTTTACATGTCATCAAACCCTATTTCACGTTTTGAAACCTTTCGAGAAGTGAAATCCTCCCTAATTTCAGAATCTAGTAGCTAAACGACGCTATACTTTCTTTGAGCCTCCTCTATGCTTTGTAAGCGTCAAGAATAAGAAAAGGATCGATCTGTGGGGATCAGAGACCTCAAAATTCATAAATCTCAAAACATTATCATCCTAAAGAATATAAATCCAAACTGGAGAGGAAACAGAAAGGGGTTATCCAAACAACCACCTCGTGAGATACCTCTCAAGTCTCTCACCACCCCAGGTGCTCAACCGCTTCATCAATGGAACAATGTGAAACCATGAAAAAACTAAAAATACCTCTAAAATTATTTTTTGATGAAGATACCTCTCATAAAATAAAAAATTGAAATAAGAATCAAGAGAAATACATATATAAACTAGGAAATCTCTACAACCATAAAACAAACAACACTACTTGAGAATAGGTAAACGTCAAACAGATCGAGGTACTGAGTGTGTCTATACCACTCACATTTCTAATTACTCTCCTCCATGTCACTGTGTCACCAAAATAAATTATCCAAGTGGATAGTGTTCCTGTAAAATACCTTATTCTTATGGTCCTAGATCTCGACAGGCCATTCCTCGAATGTTGCATCATCGCCAACATCGATCTCGCCCAAATTGATGATGTGACAGTCATCATGAACGTAAAGAAGGTGATGCAACACATGAAAAATATTGTGTATTTTGATCATATATGGGGGAAGTGCTACATAATACACCATAGATCCAACACAATACAACACATCAAAAGGCTCAAAAACTAGGTGATAAATCATACTCCCTGACCAAACCCTCCCTACCCACAGTAGAGTGTCACCTTTACGAACACATGATCCCCAATGTAAAACTCTAGAGGTCTCCACCTATGATCAGCATTGGATTTTTTACGATCTTATACTGCGTTCATCAACTCATGAATGACTTGAACTATCTCTATCAAGACCCGAAACACTTCTGATCTATGAATTACCGACTCTCTGACCCCAATCCATCCAAATATTGAATGGTGTGTTTAGCCATATAAGGAATCAAAAGGCACCATGCTGATGGTAGATTGAAAATTATTATTCTAAGGTAACACTATCAATGGAAGGTTCCACATCCATGAACCTCCAAATTATAACACAATAGTGAGTGACACATCCTATTGATTTCAGATGATCCACAATATTTGACCATCCATCTATATATGAAAAGTAGATATAAGGTATAACTTAGAACAAAAAGTATGATAGAGACCTCTCTGAACACTAGAGTTGAAACAAGGATCTTGATTTGAAATAATCATTGTCGGGACCTCAAGGAGTCTCACCAAATCCTATAGATACTTCGTCAAAAGAACCTCCACAGAGCTTGACTCCTTGATTTCTAAAAAGTGTGAAGACTTCGTCAAATGATCTACTAACACACATAACAAATCATAGCCTCCATGATCTTGAGGTAAACTGGGAAAAAATACTATATATATGTCCTCCCACTTCCACTATGCTACATCTAATAGCTGTAGAAAAACACAAGGAAGATGGTGCTTGGCCATCACCTTCTGGAAGACCAAACATCGAGACATGAACTCTGCAGCTTCCCGCTTCAACCCAGGCCCCCAAAAATGGCTCCTAAAATCCTAATACATCTTGTTCATTCTATGATGTACCGATAAGTGTGAACTATGGATCTCTCGAAGAACCATCTCATTCATCACTAGAGGATAGAAAATACAACTTGAAATAACTCTTGATGGTGTTCATGCTCATACCAACCTTCAGGGACCACACCACAAACAACACAGTCTCTCCAGACCTCAACCTCAAGAACCACCAACTGGGACTCTTCCACCTATAGCACCAGGGTTCACATAACCATCATGAGTAAAATAAAATCTATTCCCCAACTTGTCTCATATCCAGATGTAATGCTAAATGTTATTCCATCACCATCCAAGGGTAACTCGATTAACGCATAGCATCACTATGTGACATCTGGCTAAATGCATCATCCACAACATTTCACTTTCAATATTCTTGTAAAACATCAATTTCTTAATCTTATAATAACTCATTCCATATATGCTGACGGAGGATCATGTCATTATGGGAGAAAACATACCTCAATAATTTTTGATCGTGGAAGACCACAACGTGCTCACCGATGAGGTAATGTCTCAATAAATTCATCTGAAACACCACTGCCGGAAACTCAAGATCATGGGTGGAATAGTAATACTATGAGGATGTAACCACGATGACCCATAAGAAATTAATAATCACTTAGAAATCAAAACAAAACTCAAACCAAGACTTCATGCATAATAGAAAACCCCAAATTGAACTCCATCTGTTTTTAGACAAAGATTTGGTGCACGGAAAAACATCTCCATCAAATAATCAAAATATTCCTAAAATGGGCCAGTCAATAATAATGTCTGATCCTTTTGGTTCAATACTATTACTGGAGTTACAACCTAAGATAATATATTCTACAAACAACATAAAAAATCTTTCAATACAAGGAAACCTTGAACCTCTTCCACTATCATAGAGGATACCCAAGACACAACTTCTTCTACATTCAATGGATCCATGGATACTCCCTACTGGGATACAACATTCTACATGAAACAGATGTCTCTAGCCCAAAACTCACACTTCCGAAACATCCAAAATAGCTGATGATGATGAAGAACTCCAAAAATGGAAAACATATACTCTACGCGCTCATCCTTATATGCGGAGTACACATGGATATCATCTATGGAAACCACTAAGAACATATCAAGAACCCATGGATAAACAAATTTTTTTACCCCATGAACATAGGTGGATAATTTTTTACACTTAATGACATTATATGATACTCCTTATTCCTATAATGATAATAAAAAATATACTTTTTATTATCCTCATATTTTACATGCATCTGCTAACATCCAAACCTAAAATTGATCATTTGGGAACAAACTTCACACTTTAGTTTATCAAATACATCCTGAATATGTTGAAAAGGGTATTAGTTCTTTAATTTAACATATTTTACAAGATGATAATTGGTAAAAAATTACAAACTACAACCGACCTTTTTTATGAACAAAACTACTGCACCACATAGTGACACACTCGGCCAAAAAAACGACACTGTAATATAACATCGGGCTATATACGCATATCTCTAAACTCAAAATGTGACTTTCGATATAGTGACATCGATATTGGATACATGCATGGTTAATGTTCAATCCTATACTCAATCAATCGTCTTTGGGGTAACTCTATAACCTCCTCTGGAAATACATCAAGGTACTATCCTATGACTCTTTGAAATTTCAATTGATGACCCTTGGAAAAACTCAGTATCAGTCATCCATCAAGGATGGGATGGATGAAACATGCCTCCAACCCATTCGAGGGCCTCTCTCACCAACAAAAACATCTAGATCTCTATCAGAATCAAAGATCACAAACAATATCCCAACGAAATCCATGATATACTACACCAAATACAATGAATCAATGCCAAGGAATATTTGATATGTTCGTGTCTATGAACATAGTAAATATTCCCATGATTGGTTCTTCCTCGACACAATATCAATGTTTATCTAAAATTCAAACAAGTCATCTCGACCTCCAATTGGGGTTGTCAACACCAAGTAAATAGAAATACACTCTACCTTAATTCCAAAATCATGAAAACGGGTAGGTGATATGATCTAGTTTATCACTCCAAGATCAATCAATGCATCCAACCATGTAGAAAACAAGAAAAGGGTACCTCGAATAATGATTAGATTTCCTGGTGCTGGAAATCCAAAAGCATGAAGCTATCCACGACCATCCCAATAGCCCTTATGACCATGCTAAAGAAATCCTCTACGACCACACTCTAATCTTTGAGGACTGAGAGCATCTAGAGGCTATCCTCTATCTTCCCTATCTACTATTTACTATTCCCAAACCGAATCAACTTATTATGGCTGCCTCAGCTAAAAATACCTCATCCATGGAACCTGAAGCACAACAACTGGTTCATGATAACAATTCAAAATGTTTTAGAAATCTCACCACCGATGACCTCATCCTACAAAATAAAAAACATATATTTGATCCCATTGAATAGTTATGAGAGCCACCACCCCCAGATGAATGAGACATTGAGGGATGTGACCTAACATCAAGTAATTGTAATCTCTTCTATCCAGACAGTTGGGAATCCTAGACAACATCTCTGATATATGATGAATCCTGATGACCCCCCTCTCATGTTGACCTGGTCTTGTCCAATAATCTCTTGATAAACTAAGAACATCCCCAGACCTCTAGAATCCTCTTCATTATAATCATGGTGACTTGGCATGTATCACCCCAAGATTTCATAGTATGTTATCTCGTTAAAGTAATTCAATAGCTCGTGTTACACGCAACACCGAGTTCGAGCCCACCACAACATACCACACTAAACATTCAAAAAGAGGATATGAATAGTATTAACTTCATTTTGAATATTATATACTCTATTTAATTTTAACATCGATATTATGATTTTCTTATACATAATATAAGAACAAATTCTTTTTTTCAGATAAAAGAAGTATTTTTCAAAAAATGCAATTTTAACGCCTTATAATCAAGAACCCTTTTTAAACCTAATATTTGACCCTTTTATATTTTCAATTAAATTAAATTAAATTATTCTTTATAAGTGGGACATAAAAATGTAGTTTGGATAATTTTTTGGTACTTTTCTAATAACTTTCATTTGTTTAGGAATAGTGAAAAATAATATGTTTTAATTAAAAAGAACTTTTTTATTCGAAATAATTTATACTGATAAATAATGCATTTGAATAGTTTCAAAGTATAATTAGTCTATATTTTTATCATTTAATACAATATTGGTCCTTAATAGTAAATTCAAATTTAATTTTTACATAAACACATGTCATTATTTTGATAGTTTTTATCTTTTAAAAAACACACTTTTTGGTTTTTGACAACGGGAATTAATTTTAAATAAATAAATACAACATATATATTTTTAATTTGGTAAAATAGAGTTCATTTTTTGAATTATGAATATCAAAATTAGCTTAGGGTAAATTTTTTGTATTTTTCTAAAAACATTCAATTTTTAATGAATAGTGAAAAAACATTGCGTTATTGGTTAAAACAGACTATTTATTTAAATAAATATTTATTTTAATTTAATTTATTATATTTCAAAATAGATACATAATACCTATATATTTTCAATGTATTTTTTTTGGAGTCATTTTGTAATATGTTTATATATATAAAAGTTTATCGAACATTTTACCGTCTTTCACCCACCTCCTAGGAGCATTAGCAAATTTTAATTAAACATAATTTTATTGCTTCTAAGAGTGGAATTTAAAAAATACGAGAGACACGGTTAACCTCAATCTGTAAAAGGTGGCTTAATAAGATGAAAATAATTTTTGGTGAATAGTACCTTTTGACTTTTTTTACCATGGTTAAAAGTAAATACGTTAATTACGGGTAAAAATGATATTATAATTACCCTAACACATGTCCAAATTCTATGGTATAATTATAATTGGACCAAAAACAAACTTAGGAATAAAATATGATCCTTTAGGTCCAATTGGATTAGATTAGGACATTTATTATTATTTAATTTAAAGAAGAGTTAAAAGTGTTAAATTCAATTTTTCATCACTAAAACATTTTTAAAATAGGGTAATAAAAAAGATAAATTTGAATATAAATATTCATTAGAAATAAAAAACATTTCCTATATAATGGTATTTTATTTATAATTTTTAGACATTAAATAATTAAATTTATGTATGAAACAATGATGATGTAGTAATTACCTTATTAATAAAAGATTGAAATAATTGATATTATAAATACAAAAATAAATTTAATTTGAGACTTCAGATGAATTAAACTAATTTTATTGGTAAATATGACATGTTCGGGTCGATTCAATCAATGTTTTTCGAAATAATCATGCTGTTATGATTTTAACAAAAAACAAATACCAAGTAAAGTCAAAATTGACATAAAATAGTTTAAAAAAACTATATTACTGGTTGATATAAAATTCATTAAAATATAAGGATCATCCAAAGGGATTAAATAATATTATATATGTCATTAATGAACCACTTGAGGTGTTTTTGGATGTTCAGAGTTTGTTTATTAACCATATAGAGTAAGAATACAAGAAGACTCGGTAAAAGTTAAACTATTTAACTAAGAGTTTAATAAAAAAGATATGGTTAAAATGGTATCCTGAACTTGTCTAAAACCAATTGGTTGAGAGGTTTGGACCATACCCACCTTAGAATTTAAATAATTCATTTTTGAGCCATTATAAACCGAAAAGGATTTAATTATAAAATAATATTTCATACTTTTCCTAAAGTTACCCTCACCTCTCTTATAAAAGGGAACTTCCCCTTATCTTAATTTTACACCTCCAAATCCATTTGGATCTTCCAAAACCTGACCAAATATCCTACCAACAATAATACCTTCATCCTAGAGGCATTTATTTGGTCATAAATCTATCCTATGGTGCCCTTTTGGTCTAATGAAAAGGAAGAACCCGAAAAAGAGGTAAATATCTCATCACATCTTTCAAGTTCTTTTCTTCTTCCACTTCATCTTTCATTGTTATTTCTATTATATAATAATAAATCCAGTATCTTCTATATACTAGGATTTTAATATAGAAATTGTACAACCATATTTATTATTCTATCTATCTTATAAATGACAATGTCACCATACGTACGTATGTTCGGATTACCGTCTCCACATCATGGTGTAGTTTGTTATTCAAACACTTAATTATTTGGATGTGTTTAATAATGAGTATAAATTATTTAAATAATAAATATAACATGTTAATGATTCTATATATATGATTTGTAATCCAATTACATATGATTTATTTATCAATATAATGATATTGTCGCTCGTGCGTACGTAGGGATTTCCGTCTTCACAACGTGATGAGATTCATTTCCACATTCACCATTCAAAGATGATTATAAAATATATATCATTAATAAGTAAGTAATATATGAAATAAAAATTATACTGGATATATATATATATGTACTTATATATATCTTATTCACTTATTTTCGTTCAATACGATATTAAAACAGAAACATCGTTTATGCATACGTACGGACTACCGTCTTCATAAATGGTGTTTTCCATTTCATATATATGTCTATTATACATATTTATATTCAAAATATATATGATATATAAATCATATTTATTATTATGGAAGTATTTAGATCATGATCTAATTTATACAGTCAAGAGTAACAAGTAAAAATACGTAAGAAAATTAAAGTGATTATTACCAAAAATGTTCATTTAACCTGAAAATTATTATTAATTGGGGAGTATAAAGTCATAAATGTATCATGTATGATATCATAAATATTAATATGGTTTTGGTATAATTTAATAACATAATATGGTCTTTATACATGAGGTTAAACGTACACTCGACTAAATGGAAGTTCAAGGTAAGGGTTAATTTCACAATCTCTTTATTATCCGAGGTTGTTTTTTACAAAGTACCTACTAGGACATATTTATTGTCCATGTCGAAGATTCATAAAATTGTTTTCAAAGGTATTATTTTTAAGTGAATTTTTACGAAAACATCATTTTAAATGTTTTAAATATTTATTCTTTGAAACCTTTTTCATTAATGTCTATTTTTTCAAAATGGATTTAAGGATTTATTTATATGAACATGAATGTTTTAAAATGATAATTCCTTTCTAAAGTTTCAATGTGGTATAGGAAATTTTGATTCAAAACTATATTTTAATGGTCTTCCTTTATATGAAATTTAAATTATTTTTTTAAAATTGGACATTTCACTCAAATATTTTTAATTATCAATTTCAACTATGTCAACATCCTTTACGGGATATTATTCTTGATCAAGGTTGATTTATTATGATACAAATCATCCATATTGTATTGAAGGTTTTGTGATATGTTTGACTGTAGATGTGTTATTTTTATACCATTAAAGGTTTATTGATAAATTATTGACATTTCATATGCTAGTTTTACTTTGAATATTTATGTTATGTTTAAAACTTTTCATATGAGGAATGCGTTGGACTTATTAAATGACAGGTGAATCCCACTATAACCGCTCGGTGAATCGGTAGGTCTAATGAGACAAACTAGTGTCTTGGCAAAAGACCTTGACAAAATCATATTTTTAGTCTTGGCACAAGGCCTTCACTTTGTGGTTATGATGTCTAGCATTATGCATTAAATCATTAAGAATGTGGCTACTGATATTTCATGTGATTATTTGACCAGTAGAATATCCATGTGAATAAGTATATGGAATTATTTTATTTTATCTTTGCCATATTATTCTGATGTTCACGATTAAAAGGATTTTGTTTTAGTCTTATACATTGACTTAAATGTTAATTGTTGTTTATGAATGGTTCTTCTATATTGTTATCCTTACTGATCATCTGAGCTCACCCTTTCTATGTTTTAAATTTTCCAGTATTCCAAGAAGTGTATTATGATTGATAAGAAGGGTTAAGCATGGGGATTAATGGCATTCTCAAAGGATAATTTATGTTTTGTTTTGTTTTCTAATGTTTAATTTAGCATTCATGTATATAATATACTTTCCAATATTTCTAAAATGGTCGGCCTTTTAGGACTTGATTCATTGTAATAATGCCAATGTATTAAAATAATGCACCGACTCTGGGCTTCTGGGACGAGGCGTTACAGTTGGAATCAAAGGAAGTTTAGCAATATCCTAGGAAACTAGATTTAGAAATACTCTGACTAGTGAACACAAACCTAAAATAGACTTTGTGGATTAGTATGGAAGAACTTCCTATAATTTTGGTATTGTAGATATTTTGTGAGATTTCAAAAAAATAAATCTTTGTTTGGATACGAGCAGGTAGAGGTGGCTCTGGAATAGAAGTACCTAGGGGTAATACTTGAAAACACCGCATTGAGCTAGACTCTAATAGGAACTGGTGCATGAAAACAGTCCTTGCTGCACTCTTGGATATGAAAATCCCGAGAGATATGCTTAGGATAATTCTCGTTTTCTTTACAAACCACTATGAAGGTTCTATTAGTATATACCTCCTCAAAGAAAACATTTTTATGATTATGGATTATATCCCTGAACTATTCAATTTATGTTAACTGTTTTACAAGATTGGAATTATTCATTGCAATTCATTAAATAACCTAGTGTATGACATTGTTTAGAAATGGCGCCCAGTAGATACAATGAGACATCCAGCAATACACATGTTTCAATGAGTAATTAGGATCATATATTTCATGGTGTTAAGCCATCATTTAGAAAGGAAATCGTCTCCCATCTATTATCATCATATGTTAAAATAGTATCATGTGTTAATAATATAAGTAATGAATTTTCTGAGTCCTGTGGCTTTGAAGGGGATCTTGAGAAGAAAAAGATAGTAGAGAGAAAGATGGACAAATGGAAGAAGGGAAAGATGGATTTTCCATTATATAATAACTATGGAAAAAATCACCTTGGTAAAAGCTTGAAGGGAATGAGATTTTGTTATAAGTTTGGAGAAAAAGGATACCATCTACGTGATTTCAAGGGTGAGAAAAAGGTTTCAAATTTACAATGCTTCATCTACAAGGAGTTGGGACACTACGCGAATCAATTTCCAAATCATCAATGTATGCCCCAAATGATTCTATTGGATAATAATCATGTTCTGATACTACTGAAGATGAATAGGAATGGATAAGAGTTATTTTGTTGTGATTAAAGTATTATTTCATTTGAGTATTGTATTAACGATGTACATGTAATAAGAATAATAGAGTATATGAGGATATTACTACAGTACTATTTCATTTATGACTTGAGATTAGTTGAACCAAGAAAAGTGAATCAATGGAAGGTTAATCTTCTTGGAAAATATATGGTTGAAGGAAAGACAAAAATTTTATATAGTCCTGATACTGCGATATTGATTTTTAAAAAAGAGATGATTAATTTGGATGAATTATATTGGACATTATTGACATCCTTGGAACTAGTTAATGATTTGTATATTCCATCATTGTTGGAGTTTACAGCAGTATTAGATATATGGAGTATATTTAGTATTATATAAGGAATAAGGGATCATTAATTTCATAAATATGGTTTTATGGAAATATAGGGTGTTTCAGTGTTTTAAAAGAATATATGATGAATGTATTCACATGTTGTTACATGGAAAAATGGATCTTCATTGTGTTTACCTTCCTTATAAATTTTAGACTGTGAGTTTGGAAAGAAGTATTTTGGATAATGGATGGAATAAATTAGGTTAGACATTGGATAATATTTTTACGGTTAAATAATTTCTTGATATTATTTTAGGATTGTCATAAAAAGGACAACCCGGAGGTCGTGCATCAACTTGTCGCGTCCAGCATGGCCGTGAGACTTGAACCCACAATATAAGAGTGACAAGGGCGCATCACCTACCACTAGCCTATGTGATGTCCTAGTTTTTATAATGTGGTATTTTTAAATAGTATTACTAATGAATTATAATTTCATTATTTTTTGAACCCTATATGATTAGGATAAATATAATATTTTTTAATTCTGTTATCTTTTGAAGTGACAGATGAGTTTGTGGTAGGAATTAGTTGAAGGATGAAACTCTACTTGTCAAGTATATGTATATATATATATATATTTCCTCTTATTTTATGAATAAATTAAATTTTAAACTTTAGGTAAGGGATCTTAAAACCAAAAATGTTTTTACCTAATACCATATGTATTGTTGAACTGATTATATGTTACATCATTTTAGATTTATGGATTTGAGGCCCTCAATTTTACACTTGTTTGTGATTGATGACCTCATTCATACCCTATAAATAGTAATGTTTTACCCCTATTATGTGTCTCTAATTTCCAACAACGTTCTCCTAATTGGGATCATAATTTGGTGGTGACCTTTTCATTTCCATTTCCCTCATTTTAAGAATAAATTTTATTAACCCAATTTCCGATATGGGTTTTCCACAAAGGTAATTTTCTATTTTTAACCATTTACATTCAATGAACAATAAAAAATTGTGAGTACATAATTTATTGAAGGATGATACTATGTAAAAACCCAATATTTCTTAGTACATTATCTCATTAAAGTAATTCAATATCTTGCGTTACATGCAACATTGAGTTCGAGCGCACCACATCATACCGAACTAACCATTCAAAAAGCGATTATGAATAGTATTAACAGCATTTTGACTCTAATATACTATATATAATTTTAACATCCATATTATGTGTTTCTTAGACATAATATAAGAGAATGTTTATTTTTTAGATAAAAGAAGTATTTTTTCCAAAAAATGAAATTTTACCACCTTTTAATGGAGAACACATTTTAAAACCAATATTTGACACTTTTATATATTCAATTTAATGAAATTAAATTCTACTTTAGATGTGGGGATTAAAATATTTTTTTGGAAATAATTTTGGTGATTTTCTGATAACTTTCATATTTTAATGAATAGTGAAAAATACTATGTTTTTATTAAAAACAACCTTTTAATCGTAATAATTTACAGTGATAAATTATGAATTTTAATGGTTTGGAAGTATAATTAGATTATATTTTTATCATTTAATACAATTTTTTTCATTATAAGTAAATTCAAATTTAAATTTACATAAACACAAGTCAATCATTTGATATTTTTACTTTTTAAAAAACCCACATATTAGTTTTCACAAAGGGAATTAATTTTAAATGACTAAATTCTTCTTATTTTTTTGAATTTGGTAAAATAGACACCATTTTTAATTTGGAATATCAAAATTATCTTATGGTAAATTTTTGGTATTTTCTGAAAACTATCAATTTTGGATGAATAGTGAAAAAAACACTGCTTTATTAGTCAAAACCGACTTTTAATTAACAAAATTAGTTTTTTTTTATTTTAATTTATTTTAGGTTAAAATAGATACATAATACCTATATATGTTCACCGTAATTTATTGGATTCATTTTATAATATGTTTAGATATATAAAATTTTCTTTAACATTTTACCGTTTTTTACCCACCTCCTAGGAGCATTTTAAAATTTGAATTAAACATAATTTTACCTATTATGGGAGATGAATTTCAAAAATCTGAGAAACAAGTTTAACCTCAGTAAGTAAAATTTAGTTCAATGAGATGAAAATATTTTTTGGTGAATAATAACTTTTGAGTTATTTAACATGGTTAAAAGTAAATAGGGTAATTTAGCATAAAAATGATATTATAATTACCCTATCACTTGTGCTAATTATATTGGATAATTATAATTCTATCAAAAACAACCTTATGAATAAAGTATGATCCTTTAGGTCCATTTGGATTATATTAGGACATTTATTATTTTTTAATTTAAAGAAGAGTCAAAAGTGTTAAATTTAAGTTTTCATATCATAAACATTTTCAATATAGGGTTATACATAGGATAAATTCGACTATAAATATTAATTAGAAATCTAAAATGGTATCTTACATAATGGTAGTTTATTTTTAATTTTTATACATTGAATAAGTAAATTTATTTATGACACAATGATGATGTAGTAATTACCTTATTAATAAATGATTAAACTAATTGATATTATAAATACCCAAATAAATTTAATTTGAGACTTCTGATTAATGAAACTAATTGTATAGGGTAATATTAAATGATAGGGTTGATAAAAACAATTTTTTAGAAGTAATCATTTTATTATGATTTTAACAAAAAACAAATACCAAATAGTGTCAAAATTGACACAAAGTAGTTTTTAAAACAAAAATTATATTATCCATTGATTTTATATTAAAAAAAATTTATGGTTTGGAAAAAGGTCTAAAATAATAATACATATGTCATTAATGAATAATTTGACGTTTTTTTGAAGTTTAGAGTATGTTTATTAACCATATATTGTAAGAATACCAGAGGACACTGTAAATTTTAAACTATTTAACTAAGAGTTAAATCTAACAGATATTTTTAAAATAGGAACCTAAACTTTTACAAAAGCTATTTTTGAGAGGTTTTGGACCCATCCCTACCTTAGTATTTAAATAATTCATTTATGATCCATTATAAACAGAATATTATTTTATTATAAAATAATATTTCAAACTTTTTCAAAAGTGACCCTCACCTCTCTTATAAAATGGCACTTCCCCTTCTCTTAATATCACACCTCCATAGCCATTTGGATCGGCCATATCCAACCCAAATATCCTCCCAACATTACTACCTTCATCCTAGAGGCCTTCATTTGGTCATAAATCCACCCAAATGGGCCCTCTTGGTCAAATAAAAAAAAAGAACCCGAAAAAGTGGTAAATATTTCATCACATCATTCATGTTTTTTTATTCTTCCACTTCCTCTTTATTTTTTGTTTCAATTATAAAATAATAACTCCAGTATCTTCTATATACTGTGATTTTATAATATAAATGTTACAAACATATTCATTATTCAAACCATCCTATAAATGACCAATTCACCATAGGTGCGTACGTACGGATTACCGTCTCCACGTCATGGTGTAGTTTTTTATTTGAACACTTAATTATTTTGATGGGTATGATAATGAGTATAACTGATGTAAAAATAAATATAAAATTTTAATTATTCTGTATATATGATTTACCATCCAATTACATATGATTTCGCTATCAATATAATGATATTTTCGCTCGTGCATACGTACGGATTACCGTCTCCATGACGTGATAAGATTCATTTCCACGTTCACCATTCAACGATGATTATAAAATATATATCATTAATAAGTATGTAATATATGACATAATAATGCTTCTTTATATATATATATTTATATATTTATGTACTTACATATATCTTATTCACATAGTTCTGTTCAATACGATATTAAAACAGAAACAGCGTTTATGCGTACATAAAGACTATTGTCCCCACAAACGGTGTTTCCCATTTCATATATATACCTATTATACATATTTATATTGTAAATATATATGATATGTAAATCATGTTTTGTATTATGTAAGTATTTAAATCATGATCTAAGTGATACAATCAAGAGTAACAAGTTAAAACACGTAAGATAATGAAAGTGATTATTACCCGAAATGTTAATTTAGCATGGAAATTATTATTAAATGGGTAGTATAAAGTAATAAATGAATCATGTATGTTATCATAAATATTAATATGGTTCTGGTATAATTTAATAACATACTACGGTCTTTATACAAGAGGTTAAACGTACACTCGACTAAATTAAACTGCAAGGTAAGGGTGAATTTCACAATCTCTTTATTATCTGAGGTTGTTTTTACAAAAGTATCTACTAGGAAATATTTATTATCCTTGTACAAGTTTCATAAAAGGTTTTCAAAGGGATTATTTTTAAGGAAATTTTTACTAAAATATTCTTTTAAATGTTTTAAAGATTTATTATACTAAACCGTTCTCATTAATGTCCATGTTTTCAAAATGGTTTTAAGGATTTATTTATATGTAAATGAATGTTTTAAAATGTTAATACCTTTAAAAACATTCAAAGTGGTATGGGACATTTTGATTCATAACTATCTTTTAAATGAATTCATTTAAATGAATTATAAATGATTTCATTAAAGAGGGATATTTCTCTCAAAGAATATTAATGATCATTTTCAACTATGTCAACATCCTTCATGGGATATTATTCTTGACCGAGGTTGATCTATTATGTTAAAAATCATCCATATTGTATTGAATGTTTTGTGATTTGTTTGACTGTGGATGTGTTATGTTTATACCATTCATGGTTTATGGATCATGTATTGTTATTTTGTAAGCTTATTTTAATACGAATGTTTATGTTATGTTTAAACCGTTTAATATGAGGAATACATTGAACTTATTCAATGAAGGGTGGTGCTCGTTATAGCTCCTCATTGCATCGGTAGGTCTAATGAGAAAAACTACTGTCTTTGAAGAAGGCCTTGAAAAAATCTTATTTGTATTCTTGGAACAAGGCCTTGACTATGTGGTTATGAAGTCTGACATTATGCATTCCATCATTATAAAAGTGTCTATTGATATTTAATATGATTATTCGACTAGTAGAATATCTATGTGAATAACTCAGTGGCATTATTCTATTGTATCTTTTCCATATTATTCTGATGTTTAAGTTTAAAAGGCTTTTGTTTTAGTCTTATACATTTCCTTAAATGTTTATGCTTATTATTGAATGTTTCTGCTATATTGTTATCCTTACTGAGAATCTGAGCTCACCCCTTTATATGTTTTAATTTTCCTAGGTTTCCAAAAACAGTATTATGATTGATAAGTAGGGTTACGCTAGGGGATTAATGGTGTTCTAAAAGGATCATTTATGTTGTGTTTTATTTTCTAATGTGTAATTTAACGTTCATGTATGTAATCTATTATCTATACTGCAAAACTAATCGGTCTTTTTGGACTTGATTCCTTGTAATCATGCCAATGTATAAAAATAGTGGAATGAATTTAGGCTTCTGGGGACGTGGTGTTACAGTTAGTATAAGAGGAAGTTTAGCATTACCTTAGGAAACTAGATTTAGAAAAACCATGTTTGGAGAACACTACCCTAAGATAGACTTTTTGGATTAGTTTAGAAGAACATCCTAGAAATTTTGGTACTGTAGAAAGTTTTTGAGTCTTTCAAGAAATACATTATTGTCTAGATACGAGTAGGCAGAGTGGGCTCTGAAATAGATGAACATAGCGGTAAAACCTGAAAGCACCGCATTGAGCGAGTCTCAAACGGGAACTCGTGCATGGCAACGGGTCTTGCAACACTCTTGGTTATGAAACTCCCGAGGGATATTCCTACGATAATTTTCATTTTCACAAACCACTATGAAGGTTTTATTAGAATATACCTCCTCAAAAAAAACATTTTTATGATTATGGATTATATACATGTAATATTCAATTTATATTAATTTCTTTACAAGTTTGAAATTATGCATTGCGATTCATAAACTAACCTAGTGTATACCATCATTTAAAAATGGCCCTAGTAGATGGAATGAGACCTCTTGCAATATTTATGATCTAAATTGTAAGAAGGATCATATCTTTCATAGTGTTAAGCAAACATTTAGAAATGAAATAGTCTCCCACGTATTATCATCATATGAAGAAATAGTATCATGTGTTAATCAGATAAGTAATGAATTTTCTCAATCCTATGGTTTTGAAGGGAATCTAGAGAAGAAAAAGATGGTAGAGAGAAAGATGGATAAAGGGAATAAGTGAACGAAAGATTTTTTTATATGTGATAATTGTGGAAAGAATAACCTTGGTAAATTATTAAAGGGAATGAGAGTTTGTTATATGTTTGGAGAAAAGTGACACCAATTACAAGACAACGATGGTGAGAAAATGGTTTCAAATGTATAATGGTTCATCTGCAAGGAGTTGGGACACTACCCGAATCAATTTCCAAATCATCAGAGTATACCTCAAATGATGCTATTGGATAATATTAAAGTTGTGATACTACTAAAGATGAAGAATAATGATTAAGAGTTCTTATGTTGTTATTAAATTATTATGTCATCTGATTATTGTATTAATGATCTACATCTTATAGTAATTATATAGTATATGAGGACTGTACTTTAGTACTATTTCATTAAGGACTTGAGATTAGTGGAACCCAGAAAAGTGACTCAATGTCAAGTTAAACTTCTTGGAAAATACATCTTTGAAGAAAAGACAAAACTTTCATATAGTCCTGATACTGAGATATTTATTTTGGAATAAGAGATGATTTATTTGGATAAATCATATTGGATATTAATGAAATCTGTGGAATTGGTTAATGATTTGTATATTCCATTATTGTAGGAGTTTACAAAATTATTTTATATAAGGGGTATATTCAGCATTAAATAAAGAATAAGGGAGAATGAATGTAATAAATAAGGTTTTATGGTAATTTAGGGTGTTACAGTATTTTAAAATAATACATGATGAAGATATTCACATGCTGTTACCTAAAAAAAAGAATATCATCATTGAGTTTACCTTCATTATAAATTTTGGACTGTGAGTTTGGATAGAAGTATTTTGGATAGAAGATAGAATCGATTATGTTTGACATTGTATACTAATTTTAAGCTTAAATAATTTCTTGAGATTATTTCTGTTTTTTCATACAAAGGACAACCAGGCGGTCGGGCAACAAATCGTCACGTATGGAAAGGCCACGAGACTTAAACCCCCAACCAAAGAGTGACAAGGGTGTATCACCTACCACTATCCTAAGTGATATCCTAGTTTTTATAATTCCATTTTTTTTAAATTTTCTAAAAAATGAATTATAAATTCATTATTTTTTGAACCCTATATGATTAGGATAAATAGAATAGTTTTGAATTCTA
Source organism: Viscum album (assembly GCA_963277665.1). NCBI lineage: Eukaryota > Viridiplantae > Streptophyta > Magnoliopsida > Santalales > Viscaceae > Viscum > Viscum album. The sequence continues at coordinate 696,083,688 of OY728148.1, forward strand.
TTATCTTTTGGAGTGAAAGATGAGTTTCTGGTAGGAATTAGTTGAAGGATGAAACTATACTTGTCAAGTATATGTTTATATATATATATATATATTCTATTATTCTATGAATAAATTAATTCTAAAAATTTAGTAAAGGGATCTTAAATCAAAAAATGTGTTACCTAATAAAATATATATTGTTGATCAAATTATATTTTACATCATCTTAGATTGATTGCTTTGAGACACTTAATTTTACACTTGTTTCTCACTGATGATCTCAATCACTATGAATAAATATTTATGTTTTCCCCAATTTTGTGTCTCTAATTTCAACCACTATTCTCTTAATCGAGATCTTAATTTGGTGGTGTCTTTTTCATTTCTCTTTCCCTCTTATTAAGAATAAATTTTTTTAATCCAATTTTTAATATGGGTTTTCCACAAAGGTAATTTTCTACTTTTAACCATTTATTTTCAATGAATTATTTCAAATTGCGAGGATGCAATTTATTTAAGGATTAGAGAATTTTACTCCCCAAGATTTCATAGTAAGTTATCTCATTAAAGTAGTTCAACAGCTTGTGTTACACACAACACCGAGTTCGAGCGCACCACAACTTACCACACTAACCGTTCAAAAAGCAGTTATGAATAATATTAACTACATTTTGACTCTTATATACTCTATATAATTTTAACATCCATATTATGTTTTTCTTAGAAATAATATAAGAAGAAATTCATTTTTCCGATAAAAGATGTATTTTTCAAAATATGCAATTTTACCGCCATTTAATGCCGAACCCTTTTTAAAAACAATATTTGAAACTTTTTTATTTTTATTTTCATGAAATTAAATTCTTTTTTAGAATCAGAAAATAAAAATTTAGTTTGGAAAAATTCTTTGGTACTTTTCTAAAAACTTTCATATTTTTATGAATAGTGAAAAATACCATGTTTTAACTAAAAAAATATTTTTATTCGAAATAATTTATAGTGATAAATGTAGAGACCCGAAGCTTGACTTACATGGACATTACATTACTTTTGCGGAATACTTAGTACATAACAAAAACACACACACAAGGACCATAATAGTTTAGTGTCTTTGGAAACTCGGAATATAATCTTCTAATCGTGGTGAAAGATCTTCAACATCTCCCATAAAGATATTCTTTTTTTATACCTAAAACCTTTCATTATATCCTGGGGAAAAGAAAACATAAAAGGGTGAGCTCAAATGCTCGGTAAGGGTAAACAAAAGAAATATCAATCACATCATATACATAAGAACATAGCTTTTGGAAATCTTAACCTGCAAAAAAGAGAGCTCATAATATCATAACATGGGATAAATCATAGAAGTGAAATGTAATCCCAATAATCATAACATAAAACATGAAACTTTGTGGCATACACACATAATCATAGAGAATCATTTCTTGTTAGTCAAGACTCATTGCTAAGACTATCTTAGTGGACAATGTCCCTTTCTGAATCGAGTCACCCTCGTTTCAGTCCTGTTTCACTGAACCGGTATAACCTACCATTCTAGCCATGTCAATCTCATGAGATATAAAATCATTACCCAATGAATTTGAGGGAGATATAGGTCCCACCCATCTCATAATGATACCATTCTTATGTGTGCCACAAAATCATAAATCATACATCATTGCATAACCCATGTAATAAAAATGGGAATCTTAAACATCGTGACATCATAAAACAATTCATATAAGATAAAGGAATTTATAAACATAATTCCATCACAACATAATAAAATCAATGTAATAATAGGGATAGAAACAGAACCCTTTATTATCTTATATGGAAAATAATTTTGATAAAACACTTGAACTCCATTCTTGAGGAAAATATCCTTTCTACTTCAAAAACATTTTTCTTTTCTTAACATGTCATACAATTATAAACTAAAAGAAGTTGATTAAAAATAAACTTGAAAACCTATAAAGGAAGATTCTAGGAAATAATTTTTTAAAAATCCATTCTTGCCGTATAAGTTAAAGAAAAACATTCTTCGTACTTTTGTCGGAAAAGTCAAAAAGTACCTCGTACGAAAAACGACAAAAGATTACTTTCATATTCTTTACTAAAAACTCACCAAAGGGTAAAATTGGATTTAAACTATTATAATTGGATGTAAAAAATATTAAATATTGAGGGAACATGGATGTGGATGATATAATACACCCCAGTAAATACTTACGAATAAACAATCTCGGATTAAAATGAGATTGTGATATTTCCCTTACCTTAGGTCCGACTTGCTTTGTAAGTGTCCGAACCTCCTGTATAATGATTTAAATCATGTTATTGACTTATTCCAGAATCATATTCATTTTTATTATATCATATATGGTCCACTTATGACTTTATATTACCCGTTCTTTTGTAAATTAATGTTAAAGTAGCGTTTTGGGTAAAATCGTCTCATTTGTCGTTCGTGTTTTTAACTTGTAATTATTCATATGATTACATAGATCATGATTACTTAATTCCAGAATATAAAACATGATTTATATATATATATTCAGAATATACATATATAATAAATCAGTAAATGGAAATAAATACACCGTTCATGGAGACGGTAGTCCGTACGTACGCATGAACGCTGTTTTCGTTTCCTTATTGAATTGAATGGAATTTATTAGATGACATACATATAAATATAAATAATTCCAGTATCATTATTATGTCATATATTTCATTAGTACTTAGTATATATACTTTATAATCATTAATGAATGGTTAATCATTGACAATGAATCTCATCGCGTCGTGGAGACGGTAGTCTGTACGTACGCACGAGCGATGATATCGTTCCCATGGTCGTGGATTTGTGTTGAAGTGTATGTATACTATTTCAGTATCAATATCACTTTATAATAATCATAAATAGTTACTCATTACACCATTATACCCATCCTTGTATGGTGATGGTGGAAAATAGATTACAGCACGGCGTGGAGACGGTATTCCGTACGTACGCACGCGCGGTGATTTCATTTTTCCGCAGGATGGATAGAAGGTGAATTAGGGTTGTTTCATATTTATAATAAAATATCATTATGTAAGGAATACTGATTTTATTACATTATCATGAAACAACTAAAGAATAAGAAGTTGAAGAAGAAAGAAATTGAAAAGATCGTTAATGGATATTACCTCTTCTTTGGAACGCCTCTTTGAATCCTCCACTTAGGGAACTACGATTGGTCTTTGAAGAAGACCAGGACCTCTAGGATTATTCTAGGGAAGTGGAGAGGATAAAATGGAAGGGGTTGGCCGAGCTTGAGGTCTCAAATTGGTGTGAGGAGGAGGGGGAGGAGTTGCCCTTTTATAAGGGAGGAGAGGGGCACCTTAGGAATATATCAAAATATTATTTTATATTAAAGTCAAAATCGGTTTATAATGGTTCCAAAGGGTCTTATTTTGAAGCTAATGTGGGGATGGGTCTAAATCCTATCAACCAATAGGATTTAGACAAGTTTAGGGTATTATTTTAGCCTTATCAATTAGATTTAACTCTAAGTTAAATAATTTAACTTTCACCGTGTCTTTTTGTTTTCTTTCACTATATGGTTAATAAACTTACTATAACATGCCAAACGAACCCCAAATTGTTTATTATTAATATATATATCCTTATATAAGTCATTTGGCCGAACCGTAGATTTTTAGGAATAAAATAACAATTAATAATATAATATTTGATTTAAAAACTATTTTGTGTCAATTTTGACACAATTTGATATATGATTTTTGTGAAAGTCATAACAGAATTATATGTTCTAACCAAGTTGATTACAGAAACACTAATATATCATAGTAACCTAGAAAATTAGTGGGATTCATAAAAGGTCTCAAATTACATTTATATTTGTGTTTATAACATCAATTATGTCAATATTTCATTAATAAGATAATTACTGCATCATCATTGTGTCATAAATAAATTAAATTATTTAATGTCTAAAAATTATAAATAAAATACCATTATGTAGAAAATAGTTTTATCTTTCTAATGAATATTTACAATCGAATTTATCTTATGTATAACCCTATATTAAAAATGTTTTAGTAAATAAACATTGATTTCAACTCTTTTAACTCTTTTTTGAATTAAATAATAATAAATGTCCTAATCTAATCCAAGTGGGCCTAAATTTAAATATTTTACACTTAATGTTGTTTTTGGTCGAGATACACTTGTCCAATAAGATTAGGACATTTGTTAGGGTAATATTAATATCATTGTTACCCTCAATTACCCTATTTACTTTTAACCGTGGTAAATAAAAGTAAAAAGTTACTATTCACCAAAAATTATTTTCATCTCATTGAACCACATTTTACTTACTGACATCAACCGTATCTCTCGGATTTTTGAAATTCCATTCACATAAGCGGTAAAATTATGTTTTATGAAAAAATCAGTTTTTTAACTACCACTTAGTAGTTTCACTATTCATCAAAAATTGATGTTTTTCAGAACAGTGCCAAAATTTCATCCTAATCTATATTTCATATTCCGAATTCAAAAATGAAGTCTATTTTACCAAATTCATAACATAGAAGTTTCATTAATTAATTTTATAATTAAATCCTGCAGTTAAAACAAATAGCGTGTTTTTAAGAAACAATATCTATCAAAAGATTGACACTTGTTTATGTCTGGTTTAAATGTGAAATTACATCCAATGACCAACATTGTATTAAATTGTAAAAATATATTCTAAATATATTTTAAAACCACTCATATTAATAATTTATAACTATTAATTATTTTGATTAAAAAAGTTGTTTTTAATTATAATTTAGTAATTTTCACTATTCATCAGAATATGAAAGTTATCTGAAAAGTACCAAAATTTCACCTTAGGCTAAATTCGATACTCCGAATCCAAAAATGAAGTCCATTTTGAGAGATAAAATTTCTAAAATTTTAAAATGTGGTTATTACTATTCATAATGGCTAGTTATAATAATATTTTAATAGCATATCGTTGTTTAGTGAAACTCGGTATTGCGTACTACACACGCTATCGAGGAAGGTCGCGATTGCGTGTAATGCAAGGCAAGTAAAGGATGTGTGTTGTGCAAGATCCTTTTGGTGTAGCGTACAACACAAGACATTAATAAAATTATAAAGAATATTTTTCATAAAATCTCGGGCTGTTACATTCTACCCCCCTTAAAATGAATTTCGCCCTCGAAATTTGTCGGGGTTATAAATGGTTTACTATTAGAAAGTTTCTTTAATAGAAACCCACATCGTAAAAAAAGAATACCAAAACATGGATTTAAAATCTAAAGTATGAAATGTAACGATTACCCAAATAAACTAATCACTGGGTTTCCACATAGGTGAAAATATGGATATGGAAGAGAAATCTAACCATCATGTTCTGATGGAGAGTGGTGGAGAACATGGATATGGAAAATCCAGTAATCACAAATCCATAGATTTGTGATGATATAAGGTACCATCTGATTCATCAGGTATAAGATCACTAGGACAACATTTTTGGTTTTCAAGATCATTTCCCTAAAGTTGAAAATTTGAATTGGAATAAATACTTACTTTATTTTGGTACAATCTCACTGTTGTTCGTGCCTTGAACAATTTCCACTTCATCTCTTAAATAAATGAAGTTGAATTTGTTATTCGTGAAGTGTTAGCAGATCATGTGATAGAATGACGGGCCATTCCATCTGTCTCAAACAAAAGGTTAGCAAAAATTATATACATAAGTCGATCTATAGTGAGATTAATCATATATGGTTCCTAAAATGGAATTATACTTCATATATCATACTGCTTAATATAACAAAACTAGTTTCTACTAAACAGGGACTTTCTGTAGGCCAGTGGTAGGCGATAAAGGCCAGTCGCACTTCGGTTGTGGGTTCGATTCCCACAGCCTTGTCCGAAGCGATGGGCTGTCGCCCGTCCTGCAGGTTGTACTTTTTCTAAAACTACATTACTATTACATCCCATCAATAATATCGAAAAAACTTCTATCCTTAAATAACACTAACTTATGTCCAACATAGTCCATTCCAATCTTTATGCTTATCCAAAATACTGCAGTCCACTCTCATAATATAGTGAAAACAATTACCAGAGATTTAATACCATCGTTGATCCCCATATATCATAAGATATGTCTTGTTGGTCACATTCCAAACATTCAAAGTCCTTAATCATGTATTCTCTTGAATACCTTAGTGAAAACATGAATGCAGTTAAAAGTTGACACCTTCCACATACCAAAATCCTCAAAATTCTATATACTCAAACCATGATATCACTTAGTCCTTATATCAATCATGAGCTCATGAATACTATCAAACATTTCATTTTCTCTTTATCCCTTCATTATGGGCATATTATCTACTTTACAAAATATTTGATTCACTTTTCATGGTTTCTGGTACCTTAAAATTATTGAAAACCACAATAGACCAATACATAAATATTTCAATACACCATAAAAGTACCTCAACAACATTATTCCTGTATAACAATACATAAACACTTCAGTCCATCCACTTCAATGATTGTCCTGGATGAAGTCCTTCCTTGATTTAGAAGTAACTTTTTTAGGTCAGGGCATTGAGTTGGGTAATTCCCATATTCTCCACAAATAAGACATTGAACTCCATAACATTCTGTCACTCTATGACCCTTTTCTCCACACAGATAACATCGGTCCCTCCATTTGAGGTATTCCTCAAGGTTCTACTTCCCTTCTTTAGAAATCTCAATCTTCCTTTCTTTATGCTCCTCAACATGCGAACATGCATAATAGTTTATCTTCCTCTTCTTTGATGAATTAGGCATACCAATAAATTTCACCTTGTTAATCATATATCGCGATGACTGATTTGGCATAATCAGAAGATCTTTCTCTCTAGGAATTACACAATATTTTTGCTCATAGTCACCAATTTGTCCATTGGATTCAATGTTAATCGAATTCCTTCTGGTTCCCTCCATTAACTAAGGCACAAAAAGAATCTTGTGAGAGACAAAAATCATGCTAGGGAAAACAACCTAGTAAAGGGGGAGTACCCTTAATATCTACCATCTTAGGTTTAATTCTATGATTGATAGCGTAATTCTAGTACTATAACCTATACGTATACTTAACCTTAGGGACATGCCTAGACATACCTTAGAAATATCTCTAGGGATCTCACTAACGTTTTCGCATCCTAGTTTCCAAAGGTTGACTAAACCTTTCCTTTGATACCAACTGTAGAGACCTGAAGCTTGACTTACATGGACATTACATTACTTTTGCGGAATACTTAGTACATAACAAAAACACACACACAAGGACCGCAATAGTTTAGTGTCTTTGGAAACTCAGAATATAATCTTCTAATCGTGGTGAAAGATCTTCAACATCTCCCATAAAGATCTTATTTTTTTTATACCTAAAACCTTTCTTTATATCCTGGGGAAAAGAAAACATAAAAGGGTGAGCTCAAATGCTCAGTAAGGGTAAACAAAAGAAATATCAATCACATTATATACATAAGAACATAGCTTTTGGAAATCTTAACCTGCATAAAAGAGAGCTCATAATATCATAACATGGGATAAATCATAGAAGTGAAATGTAATCCCAATAATGATAACATAAAACATGAAACTTTGTGGCATACACACATAATCATAGACAATCATTTCTTGTTAGTCAAGACTCATTGCCAAGACTATCTTAGTGGACAAAGTCCCTTTCTGAATCGAGTCACCCTCGTTTCAGTCCTGTTTCACTGAACCGGTATAACCTACCATTCCAACCATGTCTATCTCATGAGATATGAAATCTTTACCCAATGCATTGGAGATAGATATAGGTCCCACCCATATCATTATGATACCATTCTTATGTGTTCCACAAAATCATAAATCATACATCATTGCATAACCCATGTTATAAAAATGGGAATCTTAAACAACGTGACATCATAAAACAATTCATATAAGATAAAGGAATTTATAAACATAATTCCATAACAACATAATAAAATCAATGTAATAATAGAGATAGAAACATAACCGTTTATTATCTTATATGGAAAATAATTTTGATAAAACACTTGAACTCCATTCTTGAGGAAAATATCCTTTCTACTTCAAAAACATTTTTCTTTTCTTAACATGTCATACAATTATAAACTAAAAGAAGTTGATTAAAAATAAACATGAAAAATTATAAAGGAAGATTCTTGGAAATAATTTTTTAAAAATCCATTCTTGTCGTATAAGTTAAAGAAAAACATTCTTCGTACTTTTGTCGGAAAAGTCAAAAAGTACCTCGTACGAAAAACGACAAAAGATTCCTTTCATATTCTTTACTAAAAACTCAACGAAGGGTAAAATTGGATTTAAACTATTTTAAGTGGATGGAAACAATATTACATATTCAGGGAACATGGATGTGGATGATAAAATACACCCCAGTAAATACTTACGAATAAACAATCTCGGATAAAAATGAGATTGTGATATTTCCCTTACCTTAGGTCCGACTTGCTTTGTAAGTGTCAGAACCTCCTGTATAATGATTTAAACCATGTTATTGACTTATTTCAGAATCATATTCATTGTTATTATATCATATATGGTCCAATTATGACTTTATATTACTCGTTCTTTTGTAAATTAATGTTAAAGTAGCGTTTTGGGTTAAATCGTCTCATTTGTCGTCCGTGTTTTTAACTTGTAATTATTCATATGATTACTTAGATCATGATTAATTAATTCCAGAATATAAAAAATTATTTATATATGTATATTCAGAATATGAATATATAATAAATCAGTAAATGGAAAGAAATACACCGTTCATGGAGACGGTAGTCCGTACGTACGCATGAACACTGTTTTCGTTTCCTTATTGAATTGAATGGAATTAAGTAGATGACATACATATAAATATAAATAATTCCAGTATCATTATTATGTCATATATTTCATTAGTACTTATTATATATACTTTATAATCATTCATGAATGGTTAATCATTGACAATGAATCTCATCGCGTCGTGGAGACGGTAGTCTGTACGTACGCACGAGCGATGATATCGTTCCCATGGTCGTGGATTTTTGTTGAAGTGTATGTATACTATTTCAGTATCAATATCACTTTATAATAATCATAAATAGTTACTCATTACACCATTATACCCATCCTTGTAAGGTGATGGTGGAAAATAGATTACACCACGACGTGGAGACGGTATTCCGTACGTACGCACGCGCGGTGATTTCATTTTTCCGTAGGATGGATAGAAGGTGAATTAGGATTGTTTCATATTTATAATAACATATCAGTATGTATGTAATGCTGATGTTATTACTTTATCATGAAACAACTAAAGAAGAAGAAGTTGAAGAAGAAAGAAATTGAAAAGATCGGTAATGGATATTACCTCTTCTTTGGAACGCCTCTTTGAATCCTCCACTTAGGGAACTAAGATTCGTCTTTGAAGAAGACCAGGACCTCTAGGATTATTCTAGGGAAGTGGAGAGGAGAAAATGTCAGAGGTTGGCCGAGCTTGAGTGCTAAAATTGGTGTGAGGAGGAGGGGGAGGAGGTTCCCTTTTATAAGGGAGGAGAGGGGCACCTTAGGAATATCTCAAAATATTATTTTATATTAAAGTCAAAATCGGTTTATAATGATTCCAAAGGGTCTTATTTTGAAGCTAAAGTGGGGATGGGTCGAAATCCTATCAACCAATAGAAGTTAGACAAGTTTAGGGTATTATTTTAACCTTATCAATTAGATTTAACTCTAAGTTAAATAATTTAACTTTCACCGTATCTTTTTGTTTTCTTTTACTATATGGTTAATACACTTACTATAACATGCCAAACGAACCCCAAATTGTTTATTATTAATATATATATCCTTATCTATGTCATTTGGCCGAGCCTTAGATTTTTAGGAATAAAATAACAACTAATAATATAATATTTTATTTAAAAACTATTTTGTGTCAATTTTGACACTATTTGATATATGATTTTTTTGAAAGTCATAACAGAATTATATGTTCGAACCAAGTTGATTAAATCAACACTAATATATCATAGTAAACTAGAAAATTAGTGGGATTCATAAAAAGTATCAAATTACATTTATTTTGGTGTTTATAACATCAATTATGTCAATATTTCATTAATAAGATAATTACTGCATCATCATTGTGTCATAAATAAATTAAATTATTTAATATCTAAAAATTATAAATAAAATACAATTATGTATGAAATCTTCTTATCTTTCTAATGAATATTTACAATATAATTTATCTTATGTATAACCCTATATTAAAAATGTATTAGTAAATAAACATTGATTTTAACTCTTTTAACTCTTCTTTGAATTAAATAATAATAAATGTCCTAATCTAATCCAAGTGGGCCTAAATGATAATATTTTACACTTAATGTTGTTTTTGGTCGAGATACACTTGTCCAATAGTATTAGGACATGTGTTAGGGTAATATTAATATCATTGTTACCCTTAATTACCCTATTTACTTTTAACCGTGGTAAATAAAAGTAAAAAGTTACTATTCAAAAGAAACTATTTTCATCTCATTGAACCACATTTTACTTACTGACATCAACCATGTCTCTCGGGTTTTTGAAATTCCATTCACAGAAGCGGTAAAATTATGTTTTATGAAAAATTCAGTTTTTTAACTACCAATTAGTAGTTTCACTATTCATCAAAAATTGATGTTTTTCAGAACAATGCCAAAATTTTATCCTAAGCTATATTTCATATTTTGAATTCAAAAATGAAGTCTATTTTAACAAATTCATAACATAGAAGTTGCATTGATTAATTTTATAATTAAATTCTGCTGTTAAAACAAATAGCGTGTTTTTAAGAAAAAATATCTATCAAAAGATTGACACTTGTTTATGTCTGGTTTAAATGTGAAATTACATCCAATGACCAAAATTGTATTAAATTGTAAAAATATATTCTAAATATACTTTAAAACCACTCAAATTAATAATTTATCACTATTAATTATTTTGATTAAAAAAGTTGTTTTTAATTATAATTTAGTAATTTTCACTATTCATCAGAATATGAAAGTTATCCGAAAAGTACCAAAATTTCACCTTAGGCTAAATTTGATACTCCGAATCCAAAAATGAAGTCCATTTTGAGAGCTAAAATTTCTAAAATTTTAAAAGGTGGTTATTACTATTCATAACGGCTAGTTATAAAAATATTTTAATAGCATATCGTTGTTTAGTGAAACTCGGTATTGCGTACTACACATGCTATCGAGGAAGGTCGCGATTGCATGTAATGCAAGGCAAGTCAAGGATGTGTGTTGTGCAAGCTCCTTTTGGTGTAGCGTACAACACAAGACATTAATAAAATTAAAAAGAATATTTTTCATAAAATCTCGGGCTCTTACAATAAATTATGCATTTGAATAGTTTGGATGTTTAATAAGATAATATTATTATCATTTAATACAAATTTGGTAATTAGAAGTAAATTAACATTTAATTTTGACATATACACATGTCAATCTTTTTATAGTTTTTACATTTTAAAAAACCCGCCTTTTGGTTTTGACAACGAGAATTTATATTAAATTAATAAATTCATATTAACTTTTTTGATTTTGGTAAAATAGAATTAATTTTTTAAATTGTAATATCAAAATTATCTTAGGGTAATGTTATGGTATTTTTCTGAAAACTTTCAATTTTTTATGAATAGTGAAAAAAACACTACGATATAGGTTAAAATTGGGTTTTTATTTAAAAAATTAGTTATTTTATTTTAATTTATTTTAGGTCAAAAAAGATACATATTACCTATATATTTTCAACATAATTCATTAGAGTCATTTTATAATATGTTTAGATATAAAAAATTTTATCGAATATTTTACCGTCTTTTACCCACCTCCTCTGATCATTTTCAAATTTGAATAAAACATAATTTTACCGCTTCTGTGAGTTGAATTTAAAAAATCAAAGAGACACATTTAACCTCAGTAAGTATAATGTGATTCAATAGGTTGAAAATAATTTTTGTTGAAGAGTAACGTTTTTACTTTTATTTTCCACGGTTAAAAGTAGATAGGGTAATTAAGGGTAAAAATGATATTATAATTACCCTAAAACATGTACTAATTCTATTGGATAATTTTGATTCGACCAAAAAAATCCTTAGGAATAAAATATGATCCTTTAGGTCCACTTGTATTAGATTAGTACATTTATTATTATTTAATTTCAAGAAGAGTTAAAAGTGTAAAATTCATGTTTTCATAACTAAACCATTTTTAATATAGGGTTATACATTAGATAAATTAGACTATAAATATTCATTAGAAAGATAAAAATATTTTTTAAATAATGGTTTTTTATTTATAATTATTATAAATGGAATAATTATTTTTATTTATGACAAAATTATGATGCAGTAATTACATTATTAATAAAAGATTAAAATAATTGATATTATAAATACCGAAGTAAATTTAATTTGAGAATTATGATGAATTAAACTAAATTATAGGTTAATATGAAATTTTAGGGTTCATTAATTCAATTTTTCTCGATGTAATCATGCTTTTATGATTTTAGCAAAAAAACAAATACCAAATAGTGTCAATATTTTAATAAAATTGTTTTAAAAAAAACTATGTTATTGGTCGATATAATATTCCTAAAAATATAAGGTGAGGCCCAAGGGATTAAATAATATTATTTATGTCATTAATTAACCACTTTAGGTTCACTTGGATTTTTAGAGTATTTTCATTAACAATACAGTGTAAGAATACATGAAGACATAGTAAAAGATAAACTATTTAACTGAGAGTCAAATCTAAAAGATATGGTTAAAATGGTAACCTAATCTTGTCTAAATTATATTGGATGAATGGTTTTTGACACATACCCACCAAATTATTTAAATAATTTTTTTTGGTTCCATTAGAAACCGAAAATGATTATTTTATAAAACAATATTTCAAACTTTTCCTTAAGAGACCTTCACCTCTCTTATAAAAGGGAACTTCTCCTCCTCTTACTTTCACACCTCCAAATCCATTTGGCTCAGACAAACCCTGCCCAAATATCCTCCCAAAATTCCTCCCTTAATTTTAGAGGCATTGTTTTGGTCAGAAATCCAACCTATGTTTCCCTTTTGACCAAATCAAAAAGAAGAACCCGAAAAAAGGTAAACATTTCATCACATCTTTCAAGTTCTTTTCTTATTCCACTTATTCTTTCTTTATTGTTTCCCTTATAAAATAATAACTCTATTATATTATATATACTATGATGTTATTATAGAAATGGTAAAACCATTTTGATTACTCTATCCATCTTATAAATGACAAAGTCACCATACAGGCGTACGTACGGATTACCGTCTCCACGTCATGGTGTAGTTTATTATTCAAACACTTCATTATTTAGATGGGTATAAAAATGAATATAACTTATTTAAATAAAAAATATAACCTGATACGTATTTTTATATATTATTTAACATCCAATTACATAATATTTCTCTATCAACATAATGATATTGTCACTCGTGCGTACGTACGAATTACCATCTCCATGACATGATTAGATTCATCTCCACGTTCACCATTCAACGATGATTATAAAATATATATCATTAATAAGTATTTAATATAATAAAAAATAATTCTACTAGATATATATATATATAAATAATTATGTACTTACATATATCTTATTCACGTATTTCCTTTTAATATGATATGAAAACATAAACAGCGTTTAGGTTGTACGTACGGACAACCGTCTCCATAAACAATGTTTTCCATTTCATATATATATCTATTATACATATTTATATTCTAAATATATAATATATATAAATCATTTTTTTATTCTAGAATTATTTAAATCAATATCTAAGTGATACAATCAAGAGTAACAAGTTAAAATGCATACGATAATGAGAGCGATTATTACCCGAAATGTTAATTCTACATGGAAATTATTTTTAAATGGGTAGTATAATGTCATAAATGAATCATGTATGGTATCATAAATATTAATAATGCTCTGGTATAATTTAGTAACATACTACAGTTTTTATACCAGAGGTAAAACATACACTCGACTAAATGAAAGTGCAAGGTAAGGGTAAATTTCACTATCTCTTTATTATATGAGGTTGTTTTCATATAAGTATCTACTGGGACAAATTTATTATTCATGTACTAGTTTCATAAAAGTTTTTTAAAAGTTATTTTTAAGGGAAATTTTACTAAAACATAATTTTAATTCTTTTAATGATTTATTCTTCTAAACCTTTCTCATTAATGTTGATGTTTTCAAAATGGTATTAAGGATTTATTTATATGGACATGATGATTTAAAATGTGAAGTACTTTCAAAAGTTTCAATGTGGTATGGTAAATTTTGATTCAAAAGTATCTTTTAAATTAATTCCTATATATATTTTTTAAATGATTTTAGTAAAAATTTATATTTCTCTCAGAGATTTTTAATGATCATTTTCAACTATTTCAACATCCTTTATGGGATATTATTATTGATCGAGGTTGATTTATTGTGATACAAATAATCTACATTGTATTGAAGGTTTTGTGATATGTTTGACTATGGATGTGTTATTTTTATACCATTCGTGGTTTATGGATAAAGTATTTACATTTCGTATGCTAATTTTAATATGAATGTTTATGTTATGTTTAAAGATTTTCATATGAGGAATGAATTGGACTTATTATGTGATGGGAGGACCCCACTACATCACATTGATGCATTGGTAGGTCGCAAGAGACAAACTAGTGTCTTGGAACAAGGAAATGAAAAAATATTATTTTTAGTCATGGAACATGGAATTAACTATGCGGTTATGAACTATAGAATTATTTAATACATCATTGTGAAAGTGGATATTGATATTGCATGTGATTATTAGACAATTAGATTATCCATCTGAATAAGTAAATGCCATTATTCTATTGTATATTTTCGATATTATTTTCAAGTTTATGCTTAAAAGGTTTTTGTTTTAGTCTTATACATTTCCTTAAATGTTTATGCTTATTTGTGAAAGTTTCCTCTATATTATTATCCTTACTGAGCATTAGAGCTCACCCCTTTCTGTGTTTTAATTTTCCCAGGATTTCAAGAAGTGTATTATGATTGATAAGAAGGGTTATGCTTGGGGATTAATGGAATTATCAAAGGATTCTTCATGTTGTGTTTTATTTTCTAATATGTAATGTAAATTTCATGTTTGTAATATATTTTCCAAGAATGATAAACTGATCAGTCTTTTAGGACTTTATTCCTTGTAATCATGCCAACGTATTTAAATAATTCACCAACTCTGGGCTTCTAGGGTCTGGGCATTACATGGCGCTTGATATCTGGATGGAAAGACTCCTTGAAATGGATCTTCATTTCCTCATCATCTGGAAATATGTCCAATGAATATCGAAAAAGGCTACTGAAATGAATTTCAAACACTCGCACACTAGAGATCCCCTTTTCAAGGGAAATCAATTTTTAATGACTAACCGACTTCATGGTCGAAGAAATAAACTCATCTCTGAACGAGTCTCTCCAATGAGACTGGTGACTCCATACGGTCTCTATAGAATAAGATCCACTATGGGCTTGATACCCCACAAAAAATCATCTGATCGAATATTACTCAATACATCGTCTAAGTAGGGATCTAAATGAAGTCTATCTCAACCTCCTCCAACTAGTATTTTGTGACTGCATTTGAAACAGAGCTCTAAGATACTTGAAGACTCCAGAACTAAAACTCTTTGAGTTTCCTCCTCTACGTTTCATCTTCGTAAACCTCTACTTTGTCATGATCTACTGGTGTGACCTACGGAACATATTCTATGAAAACCTGAAAAGGAAGTTGACCTAGATCCATACATTATAAATAATAAATTTTTAGATGTCCTAAACCTGAAATATGGAAGAATTTATCATTACTTAATTGTTTTATTTTATTAATTTGGTTTAACATATCCCATGTTCTACTATTATAACATATTTGTTGAATAATGATGCATGATCTTTTCTTTATTATCTACCCTGAAACTAGTATAACCTTATTTACTACGATCTGTGAGCATAAAGGTATGTGAATCATATTAGAGGGGACCCTAAATACCCATGTCTCAACCAGTCTCTCATTTTTACAGTGCTCGCTAGACATTGCTAACATAATATCCCTACTAAACCATGTAACCTCACCTATGACTAACACGAAACTCAATCATATCTCCTAACCAGACCAATGATACCACACAATCCTGACATCCTTCCCACAATATGTACCCATCCTTGGATGGTAATGGTATAAGAGAGGTAGTGACCCCCAACTCTCGCTAGAAGTAGTCCCCAGGTCAGTAAAGAACAAAAACTGTAAAATAAACATGAATATTAGAGGCCTTACCCTCAAATAGAAACAGATGAATAATAGAGAGATAAGTTAGACACTAACCAACTATGACTAAGCTTATAAAATAGATGAAAATACATGTACAAAAATGCAATTTCATGCAAGAACTAGTACAACTGAAAGGGAAAATTTTATATACCAAGGGAAGTTAAAGATGATTGCAGCCAGGATGTTCAAATAGATCATGAAACCACAAGCCAGTAGTAACCAAAATTATCTCCAACTTTTTCTAACTGACTTGAAAATGGTATATATATACATTGGGTGAGTATAATAGTATACTCAGTAGGATCGTCCTCAACGACTTTCATGAAAAATGTAAAGAAAGCATGCTAAATCATAGTGAACAACAAGTGAAACCAAATCATCCCATAACATGAATAATATGTTACCAACCTCACTATGGCTATAGTCACCAAGTATCTCATAGAAAGTCATATAATATATAATTAATATCAATGGTTCCCCATTACAACTTCCCCACTAGTTTACCGATCTTCCACAACATTGCACATCCTGAGCATCTACCTCTAAAAGAGCAAGCCCGGAAACACCGAGGTGAAGCACAACAACACGAAACTCATGAAAAACACACCACCACATCTACATATCCAAAATTAATGTGGTAGTTTCCAAGACCCACCACATCCTGCATAGTGTGTATCATACACCAGGTATTATAACATAAGCCATTACATCTCTTACACTGAGTAACGATCCTGAAACCATCACATTCCATACATGTTATACCTATAGGATTCGTTATGAAACTATATCCGTAATATATTAGTGATAAATAACCAAAATCCATTACATCCTTCTACACACATATATGGGGAAAACTAAACATGATGTGTACCATCACATGTAACTACCAAGATAGTAGAGTGGGGCCAAAGGGGATAGTCAACCATTCATCCTCCCACAAATTTGTTGGGGAAAACACTCCCCCCTCACCACCTAGGGCCCAGAACCCTCTAGTGTTAGTTTCCATAACCTTCGGGGTGGATTATTCTATATAAAATCAATATTTTCATGATATAAAATATCTCACAACCACACTAGGGGATAACCTAGACTCAGATACAACTATAGCTAACATCTCTTAGACTCCTGATTGCCGCTGTTGAGACCAGATATTTTATAAGCATACAACCATTTAAATATCTATATTAAATTATCTTATCCATTTTTTTAGTTTAACAATATCTTAATTAATTATTTAACCATTAATTAACCATTAACATTTCCACATTATAATTCATGAATATTTAAACAATTATCCATGCCCTCAAGGAATAAGAAAAAGGAGTCCATGTCTTGTTGGAATTATAACCTCAACATTTCATCACATAAAGCTCCAACCACATGGGTTTAATGTTTATTAATTTATTAAAATAATTACCAATTTATGTATATGTAGGTATTAAGAAACTCATCTATGCTAAAAAACACAAAGGGATCAACAGGCTGAGTGGATGAACTACCCGTCGATATTACACCACCTATATCAACAGCATATAATTATTCAACCTTGAGAAGCCAAATATGAAAATAATGTGGCATACCTTGCACATATTTGATTATCTTGGAAGGTCAGTAACCAAAACCATCTACCTCAAGCAGTGGTGAATGGATAAAATATAAACAAACATTAGGTTCAAACAATCATCCAACCTTAATATGAATGGGTAAGCCCCGCTCCAACCCGTTCAGTCAACCTTGATGTCCTCCCAGACACCTTAATGCTTGAAATGATGCTATCTTCATTCAAGGTGTAAAATACTTCCACCAAAAGTGGTCTCCCTCCCCATCATACCACAATATCCCTACAGGCTTTGTCATCCCAAGCTCATGTCACATCCATGCCACCCTGCCCCACGTACCACAAAATTCCTCTAGCCTCATCCAACTTATGCTCGCATCACATCACAAGAAGCAAGAAAAAAATATAGCAATAGGGTCTCATCCCCAATGCAAGGCATTCTTCATTCACACACAATGAGCTCTCAGGGCTCCAAAGAATAAGGAAAATGTCCTTACTAGAAACAATAAATGGCATTCCCTATAAAGGCATTATCCTTTATCACACAACCAATTCATATTCCATCTTGAATTAACTGATTAATTATCATAGGTTCCAACTATGGGAAACGTAATAAATAATCTATCACAACTTTTACAAATTAATAAAATATTTTATTTCACAATTCATTTATTCTTCTATCAAAAAGTATCAACATCCTTCAACTTCCTTAAACAATTCAATTAATTAAGAACACCTACATCAATTTGATTAACATCAATTTACCATAACAACAACATCTAGACTCTTTAAACATGCCTCTTTAATTCTTTTATCCAATTAATTATAAATTATTTTCGGCTTCACATTCTTTACCAACATTCATCAAAAAGAAAATGCTAATCCAAGAATGGAAAATATAGCACACTCTCTAGAAAATGAAGAGGCATACCATTATCACAGTAGAAAGCAGAAACATGATTATGTGATAGTTACTAATTCATTAATTTGGTTTACCTATTAAATTAGTTCAATTTAATTATGACATAAGAGGATAAATCAAGATAACTTTATGATATCAGATAAAGATATAGATAAGAAAATAATCTATTACGCCAAAAGTTATTCTACATTTTTCACATGAGAATAGACCATGGAATGGATCTCAAATCACCCCTCCCACTATATATTCATCCATCATGCGACACCATAGAACCACCATATCAACACTAATAAAGAGAAACCCCATTAAAAACTGGGTAAAGAAATTATCCTATTATGGTGAGAAATACATGTGAAAAATGAAATCATATCAGGAGGATCTGCTAAAAAGTGAAGGAAAAACACATCTTGGATCAAGTCAGGTCTCCAATGATCTAAGATAGAAGCCCAATATCAATTATTATGAAAGTGATCTCCAAAACATTGAATAGATGACCTCAGGGTTTCCTGGGATGAGGGAGTGGGAAACCATAGTGGTAGAGGATTACAATAGGAGCGGTCAAAAAAAACATAAAATTTAAAATGTAGGGGGATTACACACTGTCAAATCCCCCTTTCATGTCGTGTAATTCCTCGAGGATAGCTTCCATTGAAAAAAAATCTCCTCTAAATTTTATTTATTTTCCAAAAATTAAAATTTAACATTGTGTGAGACCCTCTTTTAGGTCATGTAACCATTCACGACATGAAATCTTACCAACTTCTAGAATCTAGTTGCTGAACTAGACTTCCTTTAAACCACCTCTGAGCTTTACAAGGCCCGAGAACTAGCAAATGTTCAATCCACACATATCTGAGCCCTCACAAAAACCAACCTCATCATACTAGGATAAAAAATACTCAAAGGGGAATTATCGGCATATAAATCCAACCTATCCATTAATAGATTCATTTTTTCAGTGATGCTATGACTATGGAACCTTTTCACAACTACAAATCAATGATTTTTTTGAGTAGATAATAAAATGATGTCTCCATCTTGATAACAATGAACATGAAATTATATTCTATGTCCCAAAATTAGGATTTCAATTTAATCATTATTATTTCATTTTGATAACTCTTATTCAACCCTTGAATGGTTATCTTTGAGGGAGAAACATTATCCTAGCTTTACCATATATCATATAGATTCTAAATAATAATAAGATTAATCCTAATATCTTGTAAATCAGATCCCATATAATTTCAACATTATCGAGCTTTCATTATACAAACATCGTTCATGTATTACACTGAATGGAATCTCCTCGATATTTCAATATATATTAGATATTTGAATTATATTCTATAAAATTAGATTCCACATGATAAACATCGGATTTGGTAACTTTTATCTTGAACTCTTGGAGACTCTAGAGGGCCTCAAAAAGAACTCCCTTCATCTCCTTTATAACGTGAAGATCATTTAGAATCAATAATTTTTCTATGACAACCACTAATTTTTTTAATATTTCATACTTATGTACCGGAGGTTTATTCTTCCATGTATATGGGTTCTTGGGGCCATATGTCTATGAGAATGATGTAAAAAACCTAACCCTTGAAACCTATATTTGATTCTTACATTATTATATTGGTAAATGATACAAGGGTTTACACCACGAATGATCGATCAGTTTAATATTATTGGGAGTTGAGATGAATATATTTTTTCCTCGTTATATTAGAAAATTGAAATATTACACCAGAAACATTTTTGAATCATTAAAATCCTTCTTGGAATCCTTCTTTATATATCATGTAAAGAAAAACATAATAAAGGGTTGTTTCATTTTCTCTTTAAGGGAATTTGATAGTGATGATATCATGATTAGATAAGGACTTAACAATATGGAAAAGTATATAATCAAAATATATTATATTTATTCAAAAATATGATATTCAAAATATATATATGGAAAATATTAACAAAAAATCACACGAATAATAATAACTAAATTTTTATTAAAGGAAGTGAATAATGGTAGACATAATGATATTTCTGCCAAGGCCTCATGCTAAAAGATTATGAATCTTACCATCAAGGATTCATTACAAGACATTTCAATAAATATGTATTTTTACAAAAAATACCAACCTAATTTAACCAACTATTTGTCTCATCAGATGCGTCGATGGATCAAGGGGCTATCTATAACCAGTACCCATAGATCACTTAAATGTATCTACAGATGTCCTCATAGTTTGAATAAATAATATAATATATAATCAATATGTCATATCAATATATCTTCATTGAATAATGAATATAGAACAACAATATTTCTCAAAAAAATTAAATAACTTTTGTGATAATCATCCTTAAACTAATATCGTATATTCAATTGATATATTGGTTAGACAATATCAAAGTAGTATAAATGGTTCGTTATACATCCATGATACTTAAAATATGGGTGTGTATGTCAAAAATAACATCCAGTGAATAACGAAGAGTGTTATAGGGCATTTTCCCATGAATTTGAAAGATTTCAAAATAAGGTACAATCAATAAGTTAGTAAACTATTCTACAAGTCCATAAATTCATCATAAATAAAGGTTTAAAAAACTGTTATTTTGAGAATTATAGTGGAAATGGAACTAAAAATTAAAATATAACCTACCTTAATTATTTTTTGTCTTTTTATAAAAATAATGATACAAATCCTCTTGAAAATTCATTTTAATTTTTTAGAAAATAATGAATTTCTTATTATAAAATAAAAAATAAAAAATCATTATATAATTAAAAATGATTGTCTTTGAAAACCCATAGAATCATTTAGTGGATGTTAAATAGAGAACAATGATCTAGGAGGTAGAAAAATTCATTCACGTTTTATGCATTAAAAAAATATTCCATTGACACATTGGTAAAAAGTAAAATATGACCTATTTTAAATATATTCAATATATTGCTTATAAAACGTTGTTAAAAATTACAGAGGTGGTATAAAAATTCTATTACCAATAAATTTATATTCATTAAAATCTTCCATAAAAAATTTGAAAAATATGGATGTGGAAGAAAAATATTCATGATTTAAAAGTGGAAATAATTCTATGTTTTCATAGACAATTTCTATATGTTTTTTTTACCAAAGTAAAAAAAATGTTGAAATAAAAACATGTAATCCTCATAAATAACAATAGGATAATAATATAATTTTTTTTGAGAGAAAATATAAAAAATTTCTGATGTATAACTAATCATGACCAATCCCATTTAAGAGTGAGATTGTAAAATAATTCTTTGTTGCTTTAGTAACATTGAATAAAAACCAATAAAAAAGAAAAATTCAATCAAAACAATAAATATTATGAATAATCATAATCTCAGTATATAATATGTTAATAGATCAAAATATACACCATATAAAATAGATAAAACAATTATAATAGTCCTCAAATAATAAAACTTTATGTCCCAAATAATTTACAACAAATGGTAATATAGAGTTTTATAAATGCCAAGGAATAGAGGTTCTTCAATTAATTATATAATGGATTTATTCAAACTTTATATTTTCAAAATAACTCATAAATTGTTTAATTATTCAGAAATACTATTACCCTTCTTATAGATATTAGAAACAAAAAACAATTTATTCCAAAAATAGTACATATTGTCCTCCCTAGAATGATTAAGCCTCCTAGAGGTAGATGAAACATTATAATTAATATTCTTCACAATGAAGTAGAAATGTGGCTTAATATAATGTTTGTTCATGTTATTAGATCTCAAAATTGTGGTCATCATAGTCACACCTTATATTTTTTCTTCATAATAAATTGATTCCATACTCTCCTTGAATAAAAATTGGAGAAGATATCTTTTAGAGTCCCTAAAGATTCTCCCAAATCCAAAAGTCATTCGAATTCATTTATAAGATCTTTCAATGTTAATATTTATCTATAATAAAAGGAAAAGATTCCAAAAATAGGTATATAACAACATTATCATTTAAGTGGCCTCAAATACACAACCAATTAATAACATAAATTTCATAGATATAATTCCTATACATTTCATATTTCATAGAGTTTATAGATCTATCAGTATATAAAATATTCCTCATGACATATTATATATCAATGGAATTCTAAAAATACCTTCTTCTATATAAATTACACTTAAACTAATTAAATTTTTCAATAAGTATAATATGATAAATCCCTGTAATTTGGGGGGGGGGGTGAAATCCTAGATACAACATCAGTCATAAAAAATGTTTAGTATTGGATGCTTGGAATGTCACATATTTAAGAGTAGAAGAAACTAATTTATACATAGTTTTGTTTCAAATGAATTTGAAAAAAACATTTTTAATGGAATTTGAGATCTTCAAAGAAGTGATTCACACAATGAAGTGGTGTTTTCCTATTCTTATATGGTTGATTTCCATGGTAATTCTACTGTAAAAAACTATCCATAAAATAATATACCATATATGAGAGGTAAAAATCATATATAAATGGCCAAACTCATAATCTATGGTTATACTTATTCCTATAAATTTGTTTTACCAGATCATATTGTTTAGAGTACCATGTTTTTCAGGTTCCCATATATAAATATCCTTAATATGGATGAATGGATAATTGATAATATGCACCTTACGATGAGTATTAATATTCTCCAAAGAGGTCTGATCTTGTAAATAATGATTTCATTGTGATAATGGATCTCTGGGTGTTGTGTAGTCCCCTTTAATCCTTTAGTTAGAGGATTTACTGACCATTTATCCTTCTAGAAGTTATGGATAATGTTTAGAAACACCATCTATATACAATTTTGTGTCATGATTGACTATGTATTATTGAATCAGATAAAAATAATGTAAAACATATAAAGAGACATTCTCGAATATACCTTCTTAATAAACGTGTTTTATAAAAAAAATTATTGTTACTCAATTTTATAGTAAAGAGACAAAAATAATTAAGCTTAAAGGGACTTATTGATGAAGTAAATAATTTTGATGCACATTCCTCCCTCGATCAAGTTATTATAATAAGTGTTCCATGTGACACCTTTATATCACTTATAATTTTTTTATTTTGAATTAATTTTTTGCTAAAGAAAAAATATATAATTCACATTCCTTAAATTTTCTTTTATTAAAAATTATATACTCTACATGAGTTTCACACAGTTACATGCAACCATTCATCAAAATAATGGGGCTATTTTAGTTAAAAAAATTCATTCAAAATGGTTAAGACAAGATAAGTTAATTCACGTGGGGATTTATAGGAAATTGTACATTGTATGATCGGTTTCATTGTCCGTGAAGCATGGTTAACATATGGTTTAGTAAACCATGTTCCAAAAATATGTGATCTATACAGGGTCCTATGTTTTTTTATTTTTCCAAATTTTCCCTTAATAAAAATAAAATAAATATCAGCCCCCCACTCTCCTCTTATCCTCTAGAAAATAGAACCATTCCACCCAAGGAGAGACCCCTTTGTGTTATCTACCACTCCTCCAATCCCCCACTCATCATGAAACACTCATTCTTAGGAGTTCCCTCACATGTGTCCCCTTCCTCTATCTACCACTATCATGAAATGTCAAAATAGACTCTATAGGGACTCACATATGGCCTCCCTCCTCCCCTTCGCATCCTTCGACCATAGTTCCCTTTTATTTTGAGTGTAATCTTCCAATATATGGATTTCCCCATTATTTCTCTCATTTTCCAATGTTTTTATTCTCCCTATTTTGGGGTATTTGATCGACCAAACCATATAGGTTTTGATTTTCTTGATTTTGACATTGTATCATGATTTTGGGGTTTGTATTAGTCCCTTATCACTCAATTAGGAGACTTCCATTTGAGGAAATATATCTTGGACAATCATTTCCATTTTGAGATTGGTTTATCATTGGAACTCCCATATATTTCAGGTTATAGATATAATCTCTATTTTAATTATTTTATTAAAACATTAAATTATATTTTATTGTTTAGTATTTTTTTGGGATTTGAATGGATTTTTCACATAGAATGGCCTTATGATTCATACTATATGCATATAAAACATCAAGAGTGGGACTTTTAAAATGTTTTGATTTTTTAAAAGTTATATCTTGGAATTACATGTAGGTAGAATTCTTACAATGAATTAAAATGATTTTTAAAATGATATATTAAATTAGCTTAGACCATTGTCACATTAAAAGTGTTGAATTTAATGTCTTTTTTGATCTATTGATGGGATTTGAATATTTTAACACAATATGTTTTATGTTTCATCGACATTAATAATGTTTTAGATTTATTTTAAATGCATGTATTATAAATCTCAATATTTGGACCTCTATTGAGATAATTCTGAGACAATTTCTCTCAGGTTTCCTTGAAATAGCCTTTAAAATGAGAATCAGTGTTTTTTCAAATTGTTGATATGAAAAGTATTATTAAATCAATATTGATATATTTATTTTAAAAATGAATTCCATATAAAGAGTTATATTAAAAAATTTGATTTCAATGTGTGGTATGATATTTTGTTTTTCAAAGGATTCTTCATATGTTCATTACATGTTGGGTTTTGAAAATAAAATTCAATGGTGTGTGTCATTAAAATCATTATTTCTAAATAGGTGTTCCCTTTGAAGAAATTTTGATAAATTTTGGGTTTCATGTGTACATTAACCATGTTTTGAATGATTATTCTTAATATTTTATTTCAAATGAGATTTAAAATTTCCTTTGTAATTGGATTTGGCACTTGAAATCCTTAGGGTTATATTTTTTAAGGCTTGTTATTCACTTTATGAAATCAATTTATAAAGTTGTGAGACCCTATTTAATCAATGTTTCTTTATATTTATAATTATATCTTATAAACCCAATGGGGTTGATTTACATTTATATTCCTTTTTTGATACTCATATTTGGATTTACATTTATTGTTTCTACATTTGATTATGAAGGAGGTGAGGTTTACATTGTTTTCAAATTATTTATATATGATTCATGTGATTCATGATTATATTCCTCCTTAAATGAATTTTCTTGGGCATCCTAGGGATATAGTATATAACCGTTGTGAGGGGAAAACCTTTTGTAGATAGTAGGTTGACTAGGGGTGTTTTATATATTCTCTGATATGGTGTTATTGGATAGGGTATCATGTTTTTCTCCTAGTTATCTTCTTTCATCCCATGGAAAAATGTGTTTCTTGGAAGGTTATTTTAATTTATTTGTTTGGGAATACATGGTATAATATATTTTAAATAGCTTTAGACTAGGTTCATTGTCCCTAATTCAGATATTTTATTACCTTATCCTTGGAAAATGACAATGATTCAAGGTGATATTTTGACATTTTAGTGGGATTTGTTTTATTTTATGTTTTCACTACACCTAGTTTTTTTAACCATTGTCATAATTGATTTGTTTTAATTACTGGATTGTATTTACTATATTTCTTAGTGATTATGATAGAATTATGTATCTCTTATGTTTCAGTTAGTTTAATTTCTTGTGGTTTATTTTTATGAAATATTGAAGTTTACATTCTAATGGTAAATGGATTTTTATTTATCAATATATTTATTAGAATTTTTTTCCTTTAAATTGGTTGTGAAAAATGGGTTCTCTTGGAATGAGTAGATGGAGGGGTAAAAGGTTGTTTGGTTTTTTCCTATGTTATAGAGACCCTCATTTAATGGTTTAAATAGTATAATTTAATATATTTAATCATCATTTATTATTTTATAAGAGTTTTGGTTGTTTTAAAAGGTTCACTAGAAATCCTGATTATCTTTTTCCAAAAGAATGTTAAGACCTTCTATATAATTTATGATTCCAAAAAGCACATTATATACTATTTTATAACGGTATTTATATAATTATTGTTGGTTGTGGCCAATTGAGAATTTTTAAGATCATACCAATATTATCTCTGTAGCAGGTTGTTGGGATTCCTTAATAATTCTCTTTGATCATTGATTTTATCTATATATTTGAGCTGGGTTATGAATTTTAACACATCTATATTATGGTTCCTATAAAATATATCCATAATACCTACTTTTAATTTTATAGATTATCAAGTGTATCTACCCTTAAATAATTTTCCTTGTATAATTAGTCTTTATTTAAATTCTATAAATAGAGGAAGGTCATATCTATAGGTGGATGAAGCAAAGGAAACTAGAGGAAGATTTTTGTACTGATATGTATATTAAAGGAGGAATATTTGGCGCATGAATATGTATTATTTATTTATATTCCATTATTTATTTTAGTTTTACCTTATTATATGTTTTATGGATTTTCGATATAGGGGTTAGTCATATTATCTTTGTGTTAAATTTTTGTTGTTTAGGTAACTCTGATTATTTAGAGATACCATTCCACAGTGTGTTACTATGATTCCCAAATACTTGTTTTCACACTATACGGATCAAGCATACTATTCAATCTAGTGGAGTTCTTCTTTTGGAATCTTTTGAATGGATATCCCCAAATATTTTTTTTACAAATGATATCATATCCTCTATAGGCACCAATGTCATTATAATTCCATGTTTTAGGGATTTTATTGTAATATTGTGTTATAATTAGTTTTTCAAACTGATTATTATCTATGGGGAGAGTCAATAAATCCATTTCCATCCCTAAACCTCATGTTTCTATGGGAACTAGAAATGAATTTTGAATTATGATTTTTATTGGGTTTATAATTGATCATGTGTTGATCCTCATTAGCATTTTTTACATTCGTTGAGGTTCTAATTGAATTTTGGGATGGAAACAGAGAATGGTTTTGGTATGCGAAGTCTTTTTCCACTACCATATCAAATCTTTAATGACAAAAAACAAGACCATGAAACATCTTAGTAATCTTTTTAGGGCTATCATGTGTTGTGTTGAACCACATGGTCAAGTCAGACATGGTTCTGCATCCTGTTATGGATTATATTTTTTAAACACTTGATAGATCCCTAGATGAGGGTATGGGTAAAGGGGAATTATGGTAAGTTGATAATGAAAATTTTTAATTTTGGTGTTCCTTCTAATGGATTTATTGTTATGTAAATAGGGTTTTATAGAAAAAGAGGATATTATATAAAATTCATTTTTTCAATGAATCCTTACAGATTCTTTATTAAATGGGTTTAAATTTGATAAAATCATTTTGTTTTGGAGTTACTCATCTATACTTTTTTATAATATGAAATAAAATCATGAAAATTTTAGTCATTTTTTTCTAAATAGGTTTATTTTTTTGGGTAAATTATATTGTTTATAAACTCATTTATTTTTTTATTTTAATATAATTTGGAACCCATGGTTTTTTTTAAAAAAGATTGATTTTATTTAATAATAATGAAGTATATTTTTCCTAGAATTTATGAAAAATTAGGATTTGAAAGATTGAGGGAGTGTATTATTTTATAAATAAGTTGGAGGTTTCTAAATCCTAGGAAAATGTTTTTAAGAAACTAGTATTTTTTTTAAGGATATGGTTACTTTTTTAATGAAATAAAATTTTCTTATCTGTGATTTTTTACTAATTGGTATTTGGGACATTTAGCAATCCTATGGGTTGGAACTATTTAATGTTATTTGGTAAATAAGACAGATTTTGGTCTATGTTATTTTTAGAAAATTATGACTCACGAAAAGGTCTCCATGGGGGATGAGTGTTAAACTTATGGTTTATGATTTCATTATTCTTTTGACTCATTCACAGGATCTATGTGAAGTAAAAAGTGTGGTTTCCAATTTTTTTTACAATTAATTAATTTGTTTTTTCTATGGAGGTAAGGATCAGAGTGCCTTGACTAGGTAGATAGATGATATGATGAGGATATTTCAACATGATCTCTTGGGGGGTTAGTATTTTTTTGGGAAAATGGTGTGGTTTTATTATTCCTTCTTGATGGGTTTATATCCTTGAATCTACGGGTTTCATTTATTACGTGTGACCCATTGTTTCCTCTTTTAGTTTCTCTATTGTGTGCAGTTTTGGACCATTGAGAAATTTTTTCCTATGGGAATGGTTTGAGTAGTGTATTTTTTATTTTTTATCATGGATATATCTCATTGTTCTTGGATTGGATACATTTTATGACGTTTTATTAATAAAGTGTTCATTAAATGGGTTTTTATTCATTTTGGGATTACAATATGTGATTTATTTTGGTGGTTATGTCTAGTATCACACAAGTTGATATTATTCACTAACTAGTGTCAGATAAGATCTATTTGTGTTCACAATGGAAGGGTAGTCCCAGTGTGTGGTCCTAGTTCATCCAATCTTCTCTTAGTTTTTATACAATGTTAGGCCCCTTTAAATTTATTTAATTTAGTTATATTTTAAATAAATTCTTTATTTGGTTATCTTGGAGAAATGATCATTTTGGTGGGCATATCTCATGATCCTTGGTGTTTCTATGTGTATTGGTAGTGGTTCGTTTTTGAGAATCAGACATAGGTTCTTTGATGTTCCTAGGTCTTCAGGTCTTTTGGGTGATTTTTGGACTGTACCTCATTTTTGGAGTCTATCTCTTTTTTGATGATCATTGATAGTGGAATCAGATTGTCTTTTTTTTTGTTTTTAGGAATTTTGTTTATCTTGGTGCACTCCAATTATAAAATTGCCATTTCATGCATCACTTTTTAGATTAATTCTAAATTGTGGGGAGACGATCATTCAATAACTATTTGTTTATAGTTTTCTATCTGATGCTCGTGTTTGATTTTTGTTTAATGTTTTTTTCATTTATTTAGTACGTTTAGTGAATTTTATTTGGATGATACATCACTTTTGGTGATTTTGTGATCTTGGGATCTCTTGATTTGTCTCTAAACCATTACATGTCATGTGAATGAGTGATCATTTTTTATATTTTTTGTTTTCCTTACATTGACTAGGGATATTATTAGGGAAAAAATTTTTATTGTGGGAAGAATTGTGTAACCCTCCTATAATTGATAATTTTAATTTTGTATTATTTAAAATAAATTTTAGTCTATATAAAATATTGGATTTCCCAGGGCATAAATTATAAAATTTGAAATTTTTTATTCCAAATAGGTTTTGAGAAATTAGGAGTAATTATGTGACAACCATACATTGGGGTATCATATTAGGACATTTTCATTTGACATTTTTCCTACACAATTGGATAAATGGAGTGGTATTTTATAAGAAACCAGGTGGTCTAAATTGAGATCCTCATTAGGGGTAACACTGTTAACAAAAAGTTTGGTAAATAATGTTTTTATACCTTGTGATATCCTCATGGTCATAAATATTTTTATTATTAAAAATATCCCACTATTAAAATTGAAATAAAAATTACTCCCTCACTTCCCTCTTCTCCTCCAGGTGATAGAAAATCACCCAAAAAATATATCCCCTTCACACGACCACATCTTCTTCCTCTCCCCATCACATCGAGTGACATTCATGGTTTGGAGGAACCTCATGTGTGGACTACTAATTCCCCTCTCTATATTTTATAACACATCCATAAACCAAAGTAAGGTCCTCATACATTTCCTCCCTCCTCCATTCCCTTACATTAAGTTGTCATTCCTTCTTATTTTTGGTGTGACCTCCATTGGAAATCGATTCTTCCCCTATATTTTCTTATTTTCTCACATTTTTAATCTCCATGTTATTGGATCTTGCATTGGATGATCCCTACATGTTTTGGGGTGACTAATTTTAAATTTGTTTCATGCTTCTTGGGTTCATATTGGTCCATTTGGTGCTTGATATGATATCGACCAATGTCGGGGTTTAGTTTTGGACCATCCAATTTTTTTTTGATGAAGGTGTTTCTTTGGAACTCCTTTATAACTCAAGTTATAAATTTCTTGTGTGTTTAAATGAATTGTTAAGATTTTTAAATTATAAGTTATTCCCATGGTATGAATGTTTCGACATTTGAATGGATTTTCCACTTCTAATGGGCATAGTCTGGAATACATGTACTTGTAAAATTACCTGAGTTGATCTATTAATTTTATTTGGTTGTTTTAAATCATCTCGCATTGAATTAAATATTACTTAAATTATAAAAATAGTTTTATTTTTCATTCAAAATGGTTTTATGACTTCAAATTGAACTTAATCAAAACCTTGTGTCAAATTTAAAATATATTTATCTCTTCTAAATGGATTAAAATATTTTATCAATATATATTGGATGTTTGTTCCATTTTTTAAAGGCTGTGACATATTTTAAAGTCTTATTTTATAGAAAGTGGGATTTCATTCCTCTCTTGAAATGATTTGGGGACCAATGGGCTCAGGGAGGTTCTGAAATAAATTTTATAATGAGAATGATTTTTTTTGTTTATAAAAATGGTTCTTAGACCCATTTGGTTAATTTTCATGTGGAACAATTATTTAAAAAGTGAATTTTGTAGAAAGAGTTTATTTCTAAATCTTCATTCTAGGTGTGATGTCTTCTCTTGTAATTCAATGTATTCTGGATATATGGTTTTAAAGTAGGATATTGAAAAAATATTTCATGGTATCTTATAACTGAGAACCTTCTTTCAATATATGTGTGAATTTTTAATATATTTTAAGAAATTTATAGGCTTTAAGTGGACCTTTACCATGTTTTGAATGATTGATTTTATCGTGTTATTTGGAATGAGTTTTTAAATAACATTAATAATTTGTCTTGTGGATTGATATCTCATTCGGTGTGTTTTTAAAGGCCCATTGGGAACATAAAGAAATGATTATAATAATATGGCATATCATAATTGATCCATATTCATTAAAATTCCATGTTATTTCTTGTGACCCTAGGAGGTATTATTTCTATAGATATTAATTTTTTTTTATTATTGTAAGAACCTGGTTTTTTCTATGAAAGACATTGAAATATTCTTGATGTTATTCCAGAGCAGTACCTTCAGACGGCGTGCGATTCTACACCCTGCTGTGGCTCGAATTAAATTTTTAGTGTGTTCACACTGGGCACACCAAATAAATGGGATAAATCTTAAACGGTGATCCGGATCAGAAATTTAAGAGTATGGATGGGTCAGAAATAGGGTGTTTACCCCAAGAACAACATAAAACATGTCGGCGCGGGGCATTTGGATGCCTCGCTCGCTACCAGAACGTTAAACGGATAAATAAAATAATTATTTTATTTTTTTAATGGTTAAACGCTAGTATCTATTAAACGGTAGCTCGAATAGAGAAACCGAGAGCACCGTTGAGTCCAGAGCATTCCTTTTACCCTAGGAGGGGTGAAATTTTTGCGGGCGCGTGCCTTCTTTGAAAAATCCCGCCAGGGGCGTTTTCATAATTTAGCGACATAGGGCGTTAAATTTTATAACTATCAAACAGAGTCTCAGATTAAAATTACGAGACTGCGGTTGTGCTCTAGAGGTGTTGTTTACCCTAGGGTAGGCTTAACCTCGACTCTGTCGAAGGTTTCAGATGCGGGTTAATTTGGGAGAGAATTTAATTAATACTTTTTAATTAATTTTCTCTACTTAAACCTAACCCCCCTCTTTCCCTTCCTAATTTTCTATGGAGGAAGAAGGATCAACCAAGGAGCCTCTCTCAACACCAAGCTCTCCTCCTCTCTAAGGTTGCGGTTCCAGTGAAGGCGAACCACTTTATGATGCTTCGGGCTACGCCCAAAGAGGTACGGTTTTTGTTGCGTATTTCAATTTCATACATCCCACTTTGAATTTATATAAATGCATCGAATCACAGTTTAGATTCCAAGTGAATCCTATAATCGTGTAGTTTATGATCTGATCTTTCTGATGCTTGTTTCGGATTGGGTTTCCAAGTCCCAACGAGTCCACAGTTTTCTGATGAAGGTCCGAAGTCTTTGGAGGTTTTTCAAGACAAAACCATCATTTTCAGGTGAACCAAAGCGGTCCGGTGAGATCGTAGGTGGCGGCTCGGAGTGGCGGACGATGGAAGACTTAGGTAGGTGGGGCGGCTCGGTCCAGGGCAGTGCAGGATGCCTTCAGAGGAGGTGGTCGGCTTTTTGGCCGGGCGAGCAGGAGGAGCTTGAGGAGGCACCGAGTGAGGCCGAGCGGAGGCGGATGGGGAGTTCGAGTTGCCAGAGGGAGAGAGCGGCAACGTCGGCTACTCAAGCGGGGAGACGTCCAAGACAGCGGGTGAGGGAGGACCTGCCAGCATTGTCGTTCGGTGGAGGCGGCACCCCGAGGGAAACAGGAACCCGTGTTAGGCGGGTTCTGCTGTGCGACGTGGAAGACCGGCCTTTGGCCGGTCTTCTAGGAAGATAAGGACCCGCAAAGTGCGGGTCCTGTTACAAATGATGACCGGCGAGTTGGACGGTCTGTGTGGAGAAAACCGGACCCACTCGGGTCAGGTGCTGCTGGGCGGCATGCTGAGGAAGACCGGCTAGTATGGCTGGTCTGGTTTAAAAAAAAGAATAAAATAATAATAATAATAATAATATGTTTATAATAATAATAATAATATTATTATTATTATTATGAAAATGATTTATAAATAATAAATAATCCACAGAATATCTGATTTGGGCACCATCTACAGCCACAAAATCCTCAAATCGAGGCGAACATTTGGAGATGGTCTCAAGAATTTTTAATTCTCGAGATGAGGGGTTCGGTGGTGCGACACAACGTTAAGTGGACATGCATTTTTCTCGGGGGATTTTATCTCCCGAAATGGGGGCCTCGGTGGCTCGACACACCTTTAAGTGGTTTAGCACTTTTTCTCAGGGGTTTCTGTTTTGGATGGCACAGACACATCCGAGGTCTAAAGTCAGTGCTGTCAGTGGCGTTGCAACCCTAGCGTTGAGCCCGAGTTTTCCAGTGTTGTTTCGTGCGTTGAAACCGGAGTTGGGATGTGGGCCCCATGGCCCATCTTTCGAGCTGCACATAGTTTTTTGTAACTTTTTCTTCAGACGTCTGTTCGGGGCGTGCGATCATTCAATGGTGTGTGTTTTTCTGAGGGCATTACAATGGCGCAATCCTCCCTCTTTAATTCAGCATGCTGGTGCGGGCCCCATGAGGACCGTTTTAGGTGTTGACGGTGAATGTTTATCTTTATCATCGTGTGTCAGTTTCGGACAAGTGGATAGTCAGTCTTGTGTACTTTTTCGAGAGTATCGCAACAATGTGATATGTTGGCAGTGCTTTGAGATGGGGATGCAGGTCCCACGCAGCACCGCTCATGTTTGGTATGTCAGAACACATCTTTTTCTTCAGATATCTATTCCACTCAAGTGAGCAGTGCTTTTGACATGTTTTCCCAAGGGGATCATAATGGGGAGATGCACCCAACTGTTTTCGGGGGAGATGCTTAGGACTACGGGACGCCGTTCAGGCATAAAGTGGTGTCAGGAGACTTTTACGTCGGATATCCATTGGAGGTGAATAGATAGTCTATCACACGTGTTTTTCTGCGAGGATTGCAACGGTGTAATCTGTTCAGTCGAGCAGAGACTCTTACATGATCTTATTAAATGTGGAAATATGAAAGGTGTACCAGTGGTGGTTCCTTCCGCGATGTTTGAAAAGAACCCTTGGCATGGGATCACGTGCTCTCTCATTTGAGTGAAGTAAATGTTTGAAGAGATGTAGTTGGTTGTGCCTGGGCTGATGAGGTGGAAAGTTGGAGTTGTTATGTTTACGCCCTTTGTGTTGACATTGGGTGCCATGTGCACGATAGCCTTTGGGATGGAAACGTGGTATACTCTGTGAGTATTCAAGAACGCTTGGAGGTACATGTGGTTCTTTGTACCTGAGAACGTTTCTGTTCTTGGTTGGAGTTGACTTGGGTCCACACGTCGTGTATGCCCGATGAGCGTGATGTGTTCTGTTTTGCATACCCTTCACCTCTCGTGACGTAGAGGGTCCCTCCGTTCTCGTTTTTTTGACCAACAGGGTGGAGTTTCCCCATGGTTCTCTTCTTGTTTGTTTGACCAGCAGGGTTGAGTGGGTCCCCTAGGTCCTGTTCATGATGTCTTTGACCAACAGGGTTGAGTTGTTTTCTCCTAGTTCTGTTCTCGATGGTTTGGCCGACAGAGTGGCTTCATTCCCTTGTAGAGTGCTTGTAGATTCGGTGATCCCAACACATTACGCAGGCACCTATCCTCTACCCAGGATGTAGTTTCTAGCAGGGTTGTCCAGGAGGATATTTCTAGCAGGAGTGGCCAGTTGTACCATCCAGTAGGGATGGCCAGTGCGGTACCATCTAGCAGGGATGGCCAGTGGGTTACCATCTAGCAGGGATGGCTAGTGGGTTACCATTCAGCAGGGATGGCCAGCGTTGTACCATCTAGTAGGAATGGCCAGAGTGGTTCTAGGCTTACCTCCAGCAGGGCTAGTAAGTGGTCCCTAATGATGGGTTTACCTTCAGTTGGGCTGGGAAGTGATCCTCGTTGGTGATTACAGGCCGCCCTCTAGCAGATACCTTTCACGGGTCTGGTCATTGGGACCCGTCGATGACTTTTTCCAGGTCTCCCTCCAGTGGATTACCATTTTATGGGACTGGGAAGTGTGGAACCCGTTGACTCTTGTCGGGTCTCCCTCCAGTGGGAACCTATCAAATTATAGAGATTACCCTCCAGCGGGGCAGGACAGGGGGTCGCCTGTCGACTTTGAGGAGACCTCTCCACTGTGATACAGTGAAGAGGTGTGGTTTGACGTTCTCTAGAACTCTCATGTATGAGGGGTGCATTCCCCACTAAGACAGGTCCTTGTGATGCGACCTAAAACCATGCGGGCGAGTCAGTGCCGCCTAACGTGGATAATGTCAAGGTGCGGTGATTTGAACCCCTTGAAATGATGTTTGGGGCAGGCGTACGGATACTGGACATCAATGGTGTTTACTTATTGGACTGTTGTATACTCAATTTCTTGGGCTGAGATATGGGATGGAGATCCCCTTACGATCCTGTTCGTGCTTCTTGATTGAGCATATAGTTATATAAATTTATACCTTGTTCTAGTACCCACTTCTTGGGTTTTGGTTACTCTCTTTCCAGGATAAGAGAAGCCGCGCAGGGTAGGCCACATTATTTCCTTGTCTAGCTTCTCATGGTTGGACGATTATACTCTCCTGTTATAGGTAGCGATGACTCGATGAGAAGTTCTTCTACTCACCGTTTCTAGATCCTTGCATTTGGATGAGTCTACCTCCTTCCTCTTATTGGGTTGAGTTGTACTCTTTATTGCACTCTCAGTTGTACTCCTTTACTTTTCCCTGTTCGATCTACTACTCACCTCTTCAGTACCTCTTTTGTTGCTCCCTCGAGCCTTCGGGGTATCCAACTGAGTATTTTTATACTCACCCTTTCATGGGCTTTGCCCGCACGTGGTGTGCCCTTCCAGACGACGGGTGGGTTGGTTGTGACATCAGTGGATCTTAAGAGTTTGGGAGCTTGGACTGGATACGGTGGTCATAGTTGGGTTCCATGTGTGAGACCATTCAATTATTTTACTTTTTTTACATATTTTCAGGTTGTGACACTTTTCTGGTTGGGCACGTCTTTTTCCCTTTTCCTTGTTAGTTTACCTTTAGAAAATACATTGTATTGTTTAGAGGTCTATGCACTCTTTTGGTTGTTTATAGTAGTTGGTACTTTTCTTTTCATTTTTTTACTCTGCACTTCTGCATTGAGTGGGCTTCGTGTGTGTGTACAGGTACTTAGGAAAAGGCTTCCCCGAGTTGTGTAGCCTTCTGCACTTGTCGCCAGCCCCTGGCCTATAGAGGCGGGCTTGGGGTAGTTGCGGCTCGAGCACGGGTAGGTTCGGGTGGTGAAAGAGTTGTATCAGAGGTGGTTCGTTCCTCGGGAGGTTGTTCAGACGTCCCTAAAAAATTAATTTTTTGGGATCTAGCGTAATAGTGTCGATGTGTTTTGAGAGTGGCTCTCATGCCAGGGAGTCCACTGATGGTACGTGCGGCTGAAGTATCCATTCACTAGGATCCTGATAACCCGCTTTTCGACTCGGCATGCTAAGACACCCGTTGCAGGGAAAATTGATTTGTGAATCATATAGGATTGAGTCATGACTGTCCTTATAGATTCAGTTCCCCTGGTTGTTACTGTTATATATACATATATGCTCATTTGACTCCGACACTCCTTGATAACATTCAGGATGTCTCCTCAAAGACAGCCAGCCAGGATAACAGCTTTGGTTCGTGACGAAGACCCTGTGAATGACGAGGCCTCAGTCCAGGACCCATCATGTGAGTCCCTTTATCAGGGTGGGATGGTAGAAGAACCCCACCTGGTGAGCATCAGACAACTTCAGTAGAGCAGACTGAGCTTGAGCGCGCTCTGTGAGTTCCAGCGACAGAGACCGCTGAGGTTCAGTGGTTAGCCAGACCTTGAGGCAACAGAGGTTTGGTTAGAGGCAGTGGTTCTCCTTTTTAGGCTTGTGCAGACACCGATGGATCTTATGGTGGCCTTTTCCTCCCACCATTTCCGTGGAGAAACTTGGCGTTGGTGGAGTCTGGTAACTCAGTTTCTTGATGATTCGTTGCTTTCGTGGGGCAACGTTCAGTTGTTGTTTCATGAAGAGTTTTTATCCTCTTTTTTATGCTCTGTTCATATTGAGGAGGTCCTGCAGTTTTATCTGGGAGGGATGACAGTGGCTTAGTCTGCGACTAGTTTCGCAGACCATGGACGCTTTTACCCACACGTGGTGCATGACGACATCTTCCGAGCGCGGAAGATTGAGCAGGGTCTCCACCGAGAGATTCATGCTATCATAGTACCCCTGGGAATTCCCACTTATTTCAGGGTGCTAGAACGGGCGCTGGTGATAGAATGTTTCTTGTCACATTCTGAAGTTGGTGGTGGCAGCAGGCACGATGGAGCCGAGACGTCTATTGTTGCTAGCGGGTGTCGGCAAGCAGAACCTCAACGTAGGTGGGTTTCTGAGAACCGTACCTAGGGGTGTGATCGTACACCAATGTGGCACCGGAGGGCACCAGTGCTGCCCGGAGAGCGCCAGTTCTATTCTTGAAATGGCTGAGGTCACTTGGCATGGTACTGCCCGACTAGGCGCGCTGAGAATATCAGACAGGCAGCAGGTGCACAACCATGGTAGAGGCAACACCATGATCAGAATAGTGCCCAAATAGGAGGTGTTTGCAGAGGAGCGGGAGGATCTGGAAGTGGAGGACGACCTTACGAGGTCTACCTATCACTACCAGGTGGTCCACGTCAGGCGTCGGGAGCTGAATGTTGGGATTGTGGACATCCACGAGCTTTAGATGTCTATGATTTTCTGGAGCATGAGGTGGTAAGAGGTACACTCTACAGCTCTTCTACTTTTTGCAGTAGAATTGTTAGACTCTGTGTGTGAAATTCTTTTCTATCTGCTCCTTGTATGAGTTGTTACCAGTGTGTCATGGGGCATCGGTGTAACCCTGTGTTGGTAAGGTAAAAGGCATAGGACCATTTCTGTAGTCGATGGTGTCAAATCTTTTTCTCTCCAAGTGTGTAATAGATTCTGGGTCATGAGACATCGACTATGAAATCTTGCGTGAC
Source organism: Viscum album (assembly GCA_963277665.1). Classification (NCBI taxonomy): domain Eukaryota; kingdom Viridiplantae; phylum Streptophyta; class Magnoliopsida; order Santalales; family Viscaceae; genus Viscum; species Viscum album. The sequence continues at coordinate 696,122,246 of OY728148.1, forward strand.
CAGATATCCTTGGATGTTTCACCATATAGATATTCTGATGGAGGGAATCACCAGGCTTTTTCCCAGATCCAAACGGTGATTCCAGTCACGGCGTGCGACTTAGGGGGTTTGGTCGGGGAGGTGAGCTACCCCTGAGAGCCTTCAGGCCGTTTGAGACCGTGCAAGGGGATGACGAGGTTCCCTACCACCTTCTCCAAACCCCAAAGGCTGGTTTGGGTGCATTCCATCTCCCACGTGACTCACCCTATAATAAGTGTGCATGATCCTATGCACGTCATCGGGAAGGGAATACCTCGGGTGAATAGATCAAATCATTTGGTCTGTGTGCGGTGACGCGGAACTGTGCACGAGTTCTTCTGGGTAACGGAGAGCCAGGTGTGGGATTAATAACTTGATTTGTTCCCCAATTTTAACATTCATGGATGAAAATCATGGAAGCGGTAATGATGTATGAACCTGGTTTTTTCTATGAAAAACTTTGGAATATTTTTGATGTTATTCCAGAGCAGCGCCTTAATACGGCATGCAATTCTGCACCCCGGTGTGGCCGGAATTAAATTTTCAGTGTGTTAACACTGGGCACTCCAAATAAATGAGATAACTCCTAAAACGTGGCCCGGATAAAAAATATGAGAGTACGGATGGGTCCGAAATGGGCCGTTTACCCCATGAATGAAATAAAACATGTCGGCGCGGGGCGTTTGGACCCCTTTCTCTCTATTGGAACATTAAACAGATCAATAAAATAATTAATTTATACATTTAATGGTTAAACGCAAGTATATATTTAATGGTACCTCGGATGGGGAAACCATAAGCACCGTTGAGTCTAGAGAATTCCGTTTACCCTAGGAGGGGTGTAATTTTCACGGGCACGGGCCTTCTGTGAAAAATACTGGCAAGGGTGTTTTCATAATTTAGGGACTTCAGACATTAAATTTTATAACATTCTAACGGAGGCTCAGATGAAAATTTCTAGACTACCATTGTGCTCGGGAGGTGGAGTTTACCAGAGGGGAGGCTTAACCTTGACTCTGTCGAAGGTTTCAGATGCGGGTTAATTTGGGAGTTAAATTAATTAAAACATTTTAAATAATTTTCTCTACTTAAACCTAACCCCCCTCTTTTCCTACCTCATTTTCTCTGGTGGAAGAAGGCTCAATCCAAGATCCTCTCTTAGCACCATGCTCCCCTCCTCTACAAGATTGCGGTTTCGGCGAAGGCGAACCCCTTTGTGATGCTTTGGGCTACGCACAAAGTGGTAGGGTTTTTGCTGCATATTTCAATATAATACATTCCACATTGAATTGCTATAAATTCACCGAATCACTATTTAAATTCCATGAGAATCCCATAATTGTGTATTTTATGATCTGATCTTACCGACACATGTTTCAGATTGAGTTTCCATGTCCCGACGAGTCTGCAGTTGTCCGACAAAGGTCTGAAGTCTTTGGATGTTTTTCCATCCAAAACCTTCGTTTCCAGTGAACCAGAGTGGTCTGTCGAGATCGTAGGTGGCAGATTGGTGTGGCAGATGGTGGCGGACTCAGGAAGGTGGGGCGGCTCAGTCCAGGGTGGCGCGGGCTTCCTTCAGCAGAGGTGGACGGTAGTTCATCCAGGCGAGCAAGAGGCGCCTTCGGAGGCATCGAGTGAGGTTGAGTGGAGGTGGACCGGGAGTTCGAGTGGCCAGGGGGAGCGAGTGGTGGCCTCGAGCACTCAGGTGAGGAGCTATCTGAGAGGGTGTGAGAGGGGGGACTGGCCTGCACGGTCGGTCGGTGGCGGCGGCACCCCGGGGCAAACAGGGACCCGTGTTCGGCGGGTCCTTCTGCGCGACGTGGAAGACTGGGCTTTGGCCGGTCTGCTTGGGAGATAGGGATCTGCAAGGTGTAGGTCCTGTTGGAAATGAAGATCGGCTAGTTGGCCGGTATGTGTGGAGAAATAGGACCCCCTCGGGTTCGATCCTGCTGGGCAGTGTACGGAGGAAGATTGGCCAGGATGGCCGATCTATTTTAAAAAAAAAGAAGGAAAATAATAATAATAATAATAATAAGTTTATAATAATAATAATAATATAATAATAATAATAATATTATTATAATAATAATAATAATAATAATAATAATAATAATAATAATTATTATTATTATTATTATTATTATGAAAATGATTTATAAATAATAAATCATCCACAGGGCGTCCGATTTGGGCACCGTCTCCAGCCGCAAAATCTTTAAATCGAGGCGAACATTTTGAGATGGTCTTGGGGATTTTTAATTCCTAGGATGAGGGGTTCGGTGGCGTGACACAACATTAAGTGGACGAGAGTTTTTCTCGGGGTATTTTAACTCCCGAAATGGGGTCCTCGGTGGCGGGACACCCCTTTAAGTGGTTTAGCACTTTTTCTCGGGGGTTCGTGTTTTAGACGGCGCAGACACATCCGATATCCGAATTGAGAACTATCAGTGGCATTGCGACCCTGGCGTTGCACCGGAGTTTTCCAGTGTGGTTTCTGGCATTGAAACCAGAGTTGAGGCATGGGCCCTACGACCTGTCTTTCTAGCTGCACGCAATTTTGTGCACCTCTTCATCGGACGTCCATTTGGGGCGTCCGAGCAGTCAATATTGGTTGTTTTCCGAGGGAATTTCATTGGTGCAATCCACCCACATTAATTCATCACGCTGGTGTGGGCCCCACGAGGACTCTTTTTGGCGTTGATGGTGAATTTCTATCTTTATCACCGGGTGTCCATTTCGGACAAGTGGATAGTCAATCTTGTGTGATTTTTCGATAGGATCACAATTGTGTGATCCAATAGAAACGCTTCTGGACCGATATGCGGGTCCCACACAGCACCGCTCATGTTCGGTATGTCGGAACACATATTTTTCTCCGGATATCCGTTCCACTAATGTGAGCAGTACTTTTAACGTGTTTTCTCGAAGGAATCACAATAGTGCGATGCGCCCGACTATTTTCGGGGCTGAGGCTTGGGACCACGGGATGCCGTTAGGGCGTAAAGTAGTGTCAGATGACTTTTACGTCGGATATACGTTGGAGGTGAGTAGATATTCTATCTCACAAGTTTTTTCACGGGGATTTCAATGATGTAATCTGTTCAAGAAAGCAGAACCTCATACGTGATATTTTTAAATGTGTAAATATGAAAGGTGTACCAATGGTGGTTCCTACCATGGTGTTTGTAGAGAACACTTGGTGTGTGATCACTTGAACTCCCATGTGAGTGAAGTAAATGTTTGAAGAGATGTAGTTTCCCATGCATGGGACGATGATTTGGCAAGTTGGAGTTGTTACATTTATGCCCTTCGCATTGACGTTGGGTGTTGTGTGCATGATAGCCTTTGGGCTCGAAACGTGGTATAATCTGGGAGTATACAGTAACGATTGGAGGTACATGTGGTTGTTTGTACCTGAGAATGTTTTTGTGCTTGGTTGGTGTTGACTTGGGGCCACAAATTTTGTGGGCCCCATGATTATTCCATGTTCTGCTTTATGTACCCTTTAACTCTCACGACGTAGAGGGTCCCTCCGTTCTCATTTTTTGGACCAGCAGGGTTGAGTTTCCCCTGGTTCTGTTCTCTTCTGTTTGACTAGCAGGGTTGAGTGGGTCCCCTTGGTCCTGTTCACGGTGGCTTCAACCAGTAGGGTTGAGTGGTTTTCCCATGGTTCTTTTCTCGATGGTTTGGCTAGAAGTGTTTCTTCATGTTCCATGGTAGAGTTCTTTTGGATTTGGTGTGACCAACACATTACGCTGGCACCGATTCTCTACCCAGGTGGTTGTTTCCAACAGAGCTGGCCAAAATATTGTTTCCAGCAGGGGTGGCCAGTTGTACCATCCAGTAGGGATGGCCAGTGCGGTACCATCCAGTTGGGATGGCCAGGGGGTTTCCATCTAGCAGGGATGGCCAATGGGTTACCATCAAGTAGGGATGGCCAACGTTGTACCATCAAGCAGGGATGGCTAGAGCGGTTCTTGGTTTACCTCCAGCAGGGCTGGGAAGTGGTCGCTGATGATGTGTTTAACTCCAGAGGGCTGGGAAGTGGTCCTCGTTGGCGATTTTGGGCCTCCCTCCAATGGATACTTTTCCTGGAACTGGGCATTGAGACTCGTCGACGACTTTTGTCGGGTCTCCCTCTAGTGGATTACCCGTTTGTGGGACTGGTCAGTGTGGAACTCGTAGACTCTTTCCGGGTCTCCCTCAAGTGGGAACCCATCGATTTCTAGGGATTACGCTCCAATAGGGCTATGCAGGGGGTCGCCTGTCGACTTTGAGAATACCTCTCAACTGTGGGGCAGTGAGAAGGTGTGGTTTGACGTTCCCCAGAACTCTCAATTATGAGGGGCGCTTTCCCCACCAAGACCTGTCCTTGTGATGCGACCTAAAACCATGTGGGTGAGTCAGTGCCGCCCAAATCGGATAGTGTAAAGGTGCAGTGATTTGAGCCCCTTGACATGCATTTCGGGGAAAGTGTACAGATACAGGGCATCGATGGTATTTACATCTGGGACTGTTGGCTACTCACTTTCTTTGGCTGAGCTACAGAATGGAGATCCCCTTACAATCTTGTTCAGGATTCTTGATTGAGAATATAGTTATATATATGTGTTCCTTGTTCCTGTACCCACTTCTTAGGTTTTGGTTACTATACTTTTAGGAGAGGCGAAGATGCGCGGGGTATGCCTTGTGCTTTCCATGTCTAGCTTCTCATGATTGGAAGAGTCTACTCTCCTACTATAGATAGCGAGTAGTTGACTAGAAGTTCATCTTCTCGCCGTTTCTAACTCCTTGTGTTTTGATGAGTCTACTTCCTTCCTCCTATTGGGTTGGGTTTTACTTTTTACTGCACTCTCATTTTTACTCCTTTACTTTTCCCTGTTCGATCTACTGCTCACCTCTTCAGTACCTCCTTTATTGCTCCCTCGAGCAATCAGGGAATCCTACTAAGTACTTTTATCCTCACCCCTACTTGGTCTTTGACCGCACTTGGTGTGCCCTTGTATACGACGGACAGGTTGGTCGTGACTTCAGTGGAGCTTAAGAGTTTGCGAGCTTGGACTGTGTATGGTGGTCGTAGTCGGGTTCCATGTGTGGGACCCTTCAGCTGTTTTACTTTTGTTTACCTATTTCTGGGTTGTGGCAATTTTCAAGTTGGGCGCGTGTTTTTTCCTTTTTCATTTCGGTTTACATTCTGCATATACTTTGTACTGTTTAGAGGTAGAAGAACTCTTTTGGTTGTTTATAGCAGTTGTTACTTTAATTTAATTTTTTTACATTGCACTTCTGCAATGAGTGGTCTGCGTGTGTGTGTACAGGTACTTAGGCAAAGGCCTCCCCAATTTGTGTAGCCTTCGGCGCTTGTCGTCAGCCCCTGGCCTATGGAGGCCGGCATGGGGTAGTTGGGGCTCGAGCCCAGGTAGGGTCGGGTCATGACAATTATGCATTGATTTATGTTTTTGGATTCTCTATATGTGGGTGTAACATTTGAGTTGTGGGTTATTTTTAAATTCATCATATTTTGATGGATGTGATTCCTAATTTCTAACTTCCTTATTTGAATTTTCATTGGAGTCCTTGGGATATGATAGATGAAATTTAAGAGGGAAATCCCTAATGGATATAGTTGGATAATTATGTTTTGTTGCATGGATACATTGACATGGGGATATAAGAATTTGTATTTGTACATAATGCTAATGATATTATTTTATCCCATAGTTGAAGTTGTTATAAGGATGGTTTTTCTAGGTGAGTTTGATGGGATTATTGGGATGAGATTATTTCCATATATTAATCCTCTATTTCTTATCTCTTGTTCAGGCCTTTTAAAAATAGATGCTAGAGACAATGTTCAATATAATTGTTCATTTTTAAACATTTTATGGGATTTTATTTTAGGATTTGATTTTACTTCCCTTCATTTGATTGATCATTTTTTCCAAATCTTAATATTATTATTTGTATTGTGTATTCTTCATTTAATGGTTTCTATGTATAACGTAGATATCAGCATGGGTATGGATTTTTTTACTTTCAATGGGGTATTATTATATTATGTGAAAGTGTTATTTTTTAAGAAATATTTTATATTTTTTAATAAAATATTTTTTAAGAAAAAAATATCCTTTAAATTGGTTTTGGGATTTCTTAGTATACAATTAAATAGAGGTAAAATGTTTTTGGTTTTATTTTTAATGATTATTGATCCTCCATTCATTATATAAAAATTTTAATTTAAAATATTTCATTATCCATTTTTTTATAAAAAGAATAGTTATTGTTAAATAGTGTGTGTGGTATATTTATTATCATTGTTTTATAAATCATGTGAAAACCAAATTAATAATTTATTTTTCAAACATTAATTTTATAAGTAAAATATGAAGGGGATTATATATTTTCAGAAGGTGGTCACCTACTATGAAAGTTTAGGCTCAAGCATATATTATATTACTTAAATGTTCTTGGTTTTATTTTAGGCCTCTCTTTGATGATTGATTTTATCTCCATATTTTAGGTGAGTTGTTTATTTTAAAACATTCAACCTATGGTTCGAATCAAATATTTATATAAGCCTTAATTTTACAATAATAGAGGTTAGTATATCTTTCCCTATAAATATTTAATTCTTATAATTAATTTTTATTGATTTTTACTTATTTAAGGAAATGTTTTATGATGATAGATAAATCAAAGTAATCTAGAGACAAATTTTTTTACATACGTGAATTGTTGGGGAAGAAGATTGGGGGTGAGATGAGGTATTATTTGTTTACTTTCGTTAATTCATTATTGTCTATTTTTTTCTTATATGATTTAGCAAGGTTTTATGATACATATATATAGATATGGGATATGATGGTTTTTATCATATTTCTATTGTTAATAAATGTATTATTATTTTTAAAAAAACTCCCAAGTACATTTTTGAGATGCTGAAGATCTAGTCGTCAACCCATGGGGAATAATGATACTATTTGTACAAGTGGAAAGCTAGTTCTGGCATCTATTTGATGGATAGACTTGCTAATTTCATTAAATTATAATTCAACACCCCCACCATCCTTATATATATAATACTACTCTAAATGATGTTCCAAATGTATTGATTCAGATTCTAGATAATATAATTGAACAATTTTTTGCATAAAACTGAAAATAAAATCAGGGGGATGGTAATGGCTTTGATGATGGAGATCCTTCCACAAAGAGAAAGAGGCTTTACATTCCAGGAACATAATTGATATTTCACTCTGTTAGAAATTTCCCTTAAGGGAGAAGCCTTCATCCTTTCCAAAATTAGAATTATGCCTTGGTAGATTAAGGGGTAGGTATCATCTTTTATGTCCATTATTCTATTTATAATCCACATTCTATGTAGGTCAAAATTGAGGATGAAAAAAATTAGACTTTTCCAACTTATTAATTGGTCATAGATTGCACCATAATGGTTAAAGACCTACATGATGACATCATTGTTCTTCTTCCCCATGAATAAAAATAATTAGATCATCATCATAAAATAATTTAGTAAGGTTTGTTAACCCTGTCTATAATTGAAAGCGATTAAGAATTATTTTCTCATCCATTTTATAGATGAATATAGTTAAAAAATATTAATAAATGATAAATACAATTCTATAAAGACAGTAACCATTCATAAAACCATATTATAAGAAGAAATACTTGACAGGGGTTCCATTAATAAAAGTACAAATTTAGACCAATTAATAAATATCGAGGATCATTTCATAAAAAAAATGAATCCAAATTTTTGAAAAACATAAATAATATAGTCCAATTTTATATAATAAAATTCCATCCCTACATCATTATTTGAAGCAATTAATAAATTTTTATTTGGAATTATCAATGAATTAATTCATTCAAAGGTAGTAAGGATGTTTTTTTATAACCTTGTTTTATATAAAAACCCATATTAGTCGAGACAGAACACTACATTTGTAATGGATGAGAGTCTATTGTAAGATATCTTACTAATGTTCTTGTGATTAAAATAGTAAGTACCACAAAAAATAGGTGTGAGAATAAACATCATCAATCATTGGAAAAATATCCTAGAATTGGGATATAACTCCCTTAAAAATAATTACATTCATGAATCATATAAGAATAATTTTTATAAGTTCATAATTTATTATAACCAAATACTCCTGTACCAATATGTTAGTAAATCCATTAGGCCAGATAATATCCCTGGTTTTAAATAAAAATTATAATAATTAAATTTCATAAGATATTGGACTCTAGTGAGCATCAAATTTTTAGAGGGTTTAACATCCTTAAGAATGAAATTTCCAATATCACCAGGATTACCATTAAAACTGTTCTTGAATATCTCCTAATAAAACTAGATAATGTTCTCCCTAATTTACTTCTTCCCCATGATAATTTACCTTCCATTATTCAATTATTTAAGGGTCCTTGGTGGCTTTTAAACATTTTTAATATTATTAAAAATTATAATTTTTTCAACTTCTGGGAGCCATTTAATTGTAAATTTTTCCTTCATGATCTTTTCTATTAATGTGATTTACTCATTAAACATTTGAAATATTTTCACTTCCCATTTGAGATTAAATATATCAAAATATTAACCATGATGGTTCTGAATGTTTTCCAAAAAAATTTACATGATATAAATACCAACATACATATAATGAAATGCCTTATTTCATCAATATTTAAGTATATTTTTCTTATTCATGAGTTTAAGGACACAATAAAATTGGTTATTAGTTCATTATATGATACCTTAGAACTGAAAAACATTTCTACAACATTAAATGTACATAACCAAATAATTATTGACTCGTAATGGAAATGGACCTATCTCATTTTTGTAGTAAAGGACATGTGAATAAGATTCTAAATAATGTTATTTTTTGAAGAGGTTCATAGATTGGACATTCACCCAATTCTCAAGATCAGTAAAGATAACAATGCTCCTTCCTAACAAGAAATACATAATCTATGTCACTGATTTTCACTACTTGGTGTATCCATATCTATTTTGGGTGACCTCCACCAGGTTATTGTAATCAATAATTTCATTAAATGATCATCTCGAAAAAAGGATATTGTTCTCATTATTTATCATATGTCATAATGACCATATTGAAGTCAACTGATATCACCCAAGGAAAATGTATTCCCTGTCTAAGAATCCCAATTTCATCCTAATGGGGTCTTCTCCATTGATAATTTTTTATTTCATTAGTAAAATAGAAAAACATTTGTTTTTAAAATTCTCATCCAAGAAGTGGTAATTTGATGAATTTTGCTTTCTACATTGAAGAATATGAAATTTTTGGAGATTGGTTTGCTAGCGTTTCCACCATTTCTAAGTGATGATTAATACATCAAGTATTTTTGAAAATATAATTTATATAATTTCCATTAATGGATCTTCAATAATTATTATGATGAGTAAAACTAATCATCAATGGATGATGATTTAAAAGAATGATTTTGAAAATGATACCTGATTCAATATTTACCATTTATAGACAACTCCAATATAGCTGGTACATTTGATAACATGTTTGGATTTTTGTTTCTTGGTATCAATGTGTTACTACATAGAACATGATTATTGTTATAATCATTTCCTTTTTTTCAATAGACTATTTTTTGGAGAGTAATATTATAGTGAAGAAACCCCATGGGAGATTCCTTAATGACATCCCCTTTTTCTTAGAGCAACCATTTTGGTCTTCAAGAAACTAGTTTCACCTAATTTAAGAAGATCTTACCTTAATAACTATTTTGAAAACTCATAAAATGTGTACATATTATAATGGACTGATCGTATAATTTCTTTTTTGTCCTACAAATTTCCATTCTTTCAAGAATACTTTTCTATTCTCCCAAGAGAGTTTATGATGATCATTAATGAATTGAAAGCCCCAAACTCTCATCTCTTACATGATTCTTTTTCTATATAGTTATTTTTAATAGTGGGTGAATCTCTTTCAAGAGTGAGTGTTTCATTATATCTATGATTAATTTCCTCTTCTGGTGGGAGGGGTCACTTTTCACAAAGGAAACCAGATTCGACTCTTCGTATATATTACTCAAATTATTTCAATCAAATGATTTATCCCATTACACAGGATCAAAATATTCCATTCATTTATTATTTGAAGAATACCCTACTCACATTTTAGATTTTCTAGATTTGGCTAGACCTGTACCTCCCTTATTTATACCCTAGTATATATCTTCATCTAGAGAGGCCAAATCCTCCCCAACTACTTCCTACCCATAAGAGGTAATGGGAATGATATTAATACCATTATTAAATTACTTTTAGAAATTTATTTATTGATTCCTCAAGTTCATTAGAGTCCCAAGGGTTTTTTAAGAGTCACTCATCTTCCCTTTAATCACTTGTTTCATGATCAGCCTCCCTATTTCTGCTGTCTTTTTATTTCGATTTTTCTTATCCTTCATGAAATTTGAGATTTCAAAGAAAAACATCATTTTTTATTTAATTAAAGGAGAATTTATTTTTAAAATAAAATTATTTTCTTATCATTATCAATTATTATAGAAAATCCTATTGATATTTGAATAGATCCATATCTACTAAAACACGATCGTAACACCCCATCTTATCATAAATTTATTTTTCATCATTCATAAGCAATGATTAATTATAGTATGAAATTTCTATCAAGATATAAGGTTTCCACAACAAAAAGTTGAGAAAAAATATCCACACCCACATTGAAGCATTAATGGTCCACTAGTTAAGATTATTGAAACAAATTTCCTACTCTAGTATTCTAAAGACTCTCAAATTAAGATTTTAAAAGATGATATTCCAGGTCATGTTGAGCTATAGTTTTGATTAGAAAACAAAATTATTCTATCCTCTTGTAATAATAATGATATTTTAGTCATATAAATCACATATAAAACTCTATTTCAATTTAGAATCCTTTATTTTCAAGGATTTATTAGCTTCGATGAAGGTAATTCTTCCAATAATTGAAAACCTCTTGGAGTCCAAATACTTCATAAGGGGAATTATTAAACAAAAATGAGGAATCTCACATACTCAAAATGTGAGATACGATATTCCAAAAAATATTGATTTTAATATTCTGATTTAGGATTATTATTCTTCTAAATCACTATGAAACAAGCCCATTTAAATAATTCCTATCTAGACATCTCCATAGAGTGTAATTGATATGAAACACAATTTCCATTTATCCCTTCTTTATTATACATGTTATATACTTGTGAATAATCAATTATAATTTATTAAATTCATTTTTAACAAAATATTTTAGTATAATTTATTTCTAAAGGTCCTTTTATAATCATTTTTATATAAAATTGTTGAATAGTTCTTACATACATCAGCCATATAAGGATTGTTCTATCAATTTATCCAAAATTAATTCAGTATATTTACCATATGTATAAGAATTATCAGATGTTACATTCATCTCTAGACTATTTATAATGCCATGAATATAAATTTTAATCATTATTTATAATGTATAATCAATTATTCAATAAAGAGATAGAAAAATGAATCACACCACTTCATGGAGGTGGTAGTATACACATACCCATAGGTGACATTATCATTTTACAATGGATGATAGGGTAATAAAGAAGATAATAATATATATATATATATATATATATATATTAGTTTTGTCATAAATATAATATGAATTCATTATTTCAATACCTATAACTGTCCATGTAATTTGGTGTTGAAAAAAAATAAAAATTGCTTCTTAGCGGTGGTACTCCATGTGTACCGATGAGCGATGTTTTCATTTTTAGAAAGCTGTAAATGATAATAAACAAAATAAATGTAAAATTAACATAAAATTATATCAATATGATAAATATAATAATTTAATTTTTTATAGTGGTTATTGAATATTTGGAGGAGGTTTATGATGAATGGAACTTGAAAATCATAGAAATGACACATACTTTTTATTTTTGAAATACACTTTTTTACATTGAGGCCTCTTCAATGTTCTCCAACGCGCTGGTTGCAAGATTCGTGCGGCGTCGACCGTCAATTGAAGAGTTTGACAGGTATGTTAACGAGTCTTGGGGTATGAATCATAGGGCGGTCATCGGGATCTTGGGTCTGAAGCAGTTCTTGATATGCTTTGATGATGAAGAGGACTTGGTATGTGCCTCATCTAGAGCGAGTCGATCCTTACGTTGGGAGATCTTTCATCTCTTTCGTTGGTCGTTTGACATATATATGAACATAGATCTTCCCATGTAAAGACCCGTAAAATTCAAGGGAACGTTTTTCTTAATTTTCTTTGGAGTTTTACAAGAGCGCGGTTTCTGACGGCACCTGATTCCGAGGCCTGGTGTGCCCGGAATCAATTTCCGATGTTTGGCTCGGGTACGTTTAGTGAACGAATGAGCTGGAATTTCTAACTTTTGATCCGGTGCTCGGAATTGAAATCTGAGGACACCGATGAACTCGCATCACCGATATTCTCATAAGGATACCTTTTCCGAGGTTGCGTTTTATGTGGAATGAATGTTAGTTTTGGGGAAAAATTAGAAGAAGTTAAATAAAATTGTGGAAGAAATTTTTATTTTTAACTTGTTGGTTAACTCCTCCCAAAGGGAGTTAGAGTTGGGACCCACATACACATAACCTCCCTTGAGAGGATTAAGTGTGGTGGGGCCCACACGAGACCTAACTTTTGAACATCCCTCTTAATGTGACCTTTGAGTTTCTTGCCAACTCCTTGCATTTAATTAATTGAACCAACTTAATTAATTAATTTGATTGTTTGAATTCTTTTGAATTCATTTTTCCAACATTAAAAAGAGAGATTATATTCTTCTTTTTTGGTTGGCATAAACTTTTTGGGGAGAACTAAGGAGAGGAGAAGAACTCTTGGAAGATCACCAACCTCTCGAGGAAGAACGTTCCACGTTTCCGAAGAACGTGAAGCAACACCTCCGACCATCTTCAACCGGAGTAAGGGAGGGAAGCACCGCCGCCTACGAAGTATACATAGGGTGACGTCTCGGCTCGACTTCACCGAACTCTTCTCCCACCAACCTAGATGGAATGACGCCCGACCTCCGTGTTGCTTGTCTTTCGCGGGTCATTGAAGAACTCCGTACTTGAAACCGAGGTAGGGGTTTATTTTATTCCTTGTTCATGATTTATACCCGTGATTATTTCTTCGTGGAATTTGTCCAATTGTTTGAAAATAACGCGAGGGGGCCGGACCGCACGAACACGGCCAACCCTCCTCCTTTTTCACGTTGATTTTTTTTTGTGGATTGAAAATGGGTGTGGCGCGGTGCCGTCACACCGCGCAGGATCAAACGTCAAGAAACGCGCGGTGCCGTCAGGCCGCGTCGTAAAATAATGCAAGGACGCGACGCCGTCGCGCCGCGTCGAAGAAAGTCAGAGACACCGCGGCTAGAGCGAGGCTGCGGTGGAAGGGCGCGACGTTGTCGCGCCGTGCCGGACAACGAAGGTCGCGGCCGGTTCCGGGCCGCGGCGGGACGAGAAGACCGGCGGCCAGCCGGGCCGCCGGTGACGGAAGCCGGAAGGGGACCGGCCTTTGCCGGTCCAGTTGAGGAAGAACCGGCCGGCCAGGTCGGGCCGGCCGGAAGGGAGGCAATCCGATGGAAATCAATTCCCCCGGCCAGCCGAAATAGCCCCCCATAATTGGGGGGCCGCAGTTTCACAAAGGGGGACAGGCGCCCCCCCCCCCGTTCAATTAGCTCGGCCTTTGGCCGAGCTGGCACCGCGCCCAGCGCGCTGCCTTGCGCCGAACCGGTGCGCCTGGCCGGTCCGCCAATCTAGGTCGGGCAAGGCCACGCCGGGCCGCGCCGGGCCGATCCGGGTTGACCCTGTCCGGGGCGGGTCGACCCTGTTCGGGCCAACCGGGGGGTCTCGGGCCGGGACGGCCCGGGCCCGAAACCCCCGTTACCGAGCGAGTTGGATTCAAATGCCCATAACTCGGGATACGGATCTCCAAACGACGCACCGTCAGTGGAAATACGATCCTTTGATCGAGATGGTCGTTTCGGTATATCGCACTCAAGGTTTGAGTTCGGCCGAGTTGGTTCGTACACGAAACCAACCTGGCCCTTGGAGCGGAAACGCTCATATCTTGAGCTACGGACGTCCGAATGACGTTTCGTCAGCTTTTTTGAGTTCCTCTTAGTGAGACAGATCTTTTGGAATACTTCGCCTGAGGTTTGGACGCAGGTGGAGTACGGACGAGTTGGTTTTGCCTTAAAAACCAACCGGGCCCCTGGGACGAAAAAGCCAATAACTCTCAGACCGGGCATCCGATTGACGCGCCGTCTGTTGCATTGAGTTCCTGTTGATGATACGGAACATTTGGATACATCAACTCTGGACTATGTGACAGTTGATGTATCAGCCTCTCGGCTCGTGGAGCGGAGCCTCCCGAACGAGTTTGCTGTGTGCGGGATCCCTAGAGCTGGCTGCGACTGCTACTGTGATTGCGACGACGACTGTGCAGAGATCCTCAGTGGATTCGACGATGACGACTACAGCACTCAGCGATCCTGTGTGGATCAGTGCTACCGATCCTGTGTGGGTCCGATCCTGTGTGGGTCCGCGCTCAGCGGTCCTGTGTGAACCAGCACCTACAGATCCTGTGTGGGTCCGATCCTGTGTGGGTCTTTGCGGGGGTTAGTACCTATCGATCATTTGTGTGTCCGACGACTTAGATGGATCAGTGATCATCTCTATCATCTTTCGAAGAATTATACCTATGTGAGCTGAATCCTGTTGCTTTCCTGTGTGGATTGTGTTGTGCTATCCTGTGTGGATTTCGTTTTGCTTTCCTGTGTGGAATACGTTTACTTTCATGTGTGGACTGAGTTGTACTTGGGCTCAGAGGTTGGAGCGTATTGGAATTGATGACTTAGGTATATGTATGGGAATATACCTAAGCAGTGTTGGTTGTTACTTAGTGTTTGTATCTTCCTTTTTGGATTATCCTTTGTAGATTTTGGGAGACCTTCGGGGGTCTCGGGGTCCCTACTGAGTTGCTTATACTCACCCCTGCACGGGCTATGCCCGTACTACGTTGTGTTGGTTGCAGACGACGGACAACGTTGATCGTGGATGAGGCTCGCAGAGTAGGACGGTACCTGGAGGTGGACCACTGGGCGGGACGTTCTCGGAGCGGATGGCGGGACCCGAGGAGCAGTGGAACTATCTCTAGACACCCTTCAGGTGGGATTTCCAGTGGACAGCTCGGCGTAGCGGCTTTTACTTTACAGTTGTTGTTTTCCCTTTCGAGTTGTACTTTACTTTTAGTTTGGGTTTGTATACTGGCCCATTTACTTTTCCGCACTTTTAGTTGTACTCTGTTTTTACATAGTGTTTACATTTCCGCTTGCTTACTCTGTGGTGCTTGTTTACATTACAAAGGCAATGCCTTCCATTTTTACCAGGATTTACGCCTTGGTGCTAGTCACTAGCCCCTGGCCTATGGAAGGCGGGCTTGGGGTAGTCACGACACGGGCCCCGAGGACGGGTCGTGACATCCCACTTTGGCGATTTGGATTCAGCTACCAGGCCTCCCACTGCCCTTTCAAAATATCAGTCTTCTTTGGTCGATTGGACATTCTCCGGGTCGTTACCTGTGTTGTGATCAACATACGGCGAGCCTCAATTATCCAATGGCTGCTCGATTGTGCATTGAAATGGACACTTCCAAGCTGCCACCTGAGCTTGTCTGGATTGTTGTGGAAGGTGAATAAAGATATGCCCAAGTAATAAGGTATGACTCTTGGAGCCATTTCTGTAATTTCTGTTACAAAAAGGGAAATTGCATATCTGATTTTCGCAAGAGGAAGAATTTTTCTTCTCCCTGCGTTAATGAGCCTCCTGAACCAGTTTTCCACTGTGAGGAGATTAACCCTGGTGAGATTCCTGGTGGTGGCTGCAAGGAGGTTGGTGCTTCTGAGAAAACCAATGGGAAGGTTCAGACCATACTTCCCTCTGAGGTGCCTACCCCTGCGTCTCCTGATGTGGTGATTTCTATTTCACTAGGAGCTATCAGGGATGTCCTGAAGGAATCCTCACTGAATGAATCTGAGGTAAGAATTCCTAATGTTTTCTCACGACTTGAAAGTGATATTGGTTTACATTGGTCTGGTGAGTTAGGGGAGGATTCAAAGGCATGCTCCACTCGGATTGAGAACCTCGAAGGGGAGGGTGAGCAGGGCTGGCAGAATGAAAAAACGTGCTTCAAAGAGGTCAATGGGGGCTGTCCAGATGCGATCTGTGAAGAGCTGATGGGCACTATGAAGTCAAACCGGGATTTGGAAGTGGGAAGTGAGCATACTAGACTACCAGAGGCCTGTACTCAAGCTAAACAATATGCTTCTCCCTTGAATAATGAAAAGTTAGGAGGCTATTAAAGCATATAGTCCAAAAACAGCTTTGATGTGCGGGGTGAGCAACATGATCTGGTTAACAGGATGGAGAGAGAACAACTATGTCTGGTTGGAGATGCTATTGATGTCAAACCATCAGATGATGTCTTTGTAACCTCCGCTCCAAAATGATCAGAGATGGGGATGGGAATGGGAGGTGAAAAGGAGAATGTTACTCTAAGAGCCTCGTATAGTGACATCATGAAAAATGGATGCAAAACGACCCTGAGTAAAGATGTGAGCTACAACAATCCACCCAAAAGAAGGACGAGGAAAGACTACTATGATCATCCGAAGCCCATGGAAACTAGATCTTCCAAAATATCGAGAGGAGTGTCCACCCATATGATGGACAAAGAACCGTGTAGAAAACATCCACCAAAAGATAAAATGTCCAAGGAAATGCTCCAAAAGAAAATGATGTATCTTGAGATGATACGAAAGAATGAGTCTTCTGAATGGGACTCAGCTGATCTTGATGAAGGGATATCTGACTACGGGGACAGGGATTGAGAGAAGGTTGAGTATGGGTTTGATGTAATGTAATGATGCAGTTTTTCTATTTCTTTTATCAGCAATATTTTTTCTTAATAAATTTGGGTGACTAGGATCTCTCCCGGTTCAGACTTTCCTGTTTGTACTCTTGCCACTTTATTTTATTAATTTATCTCAGGAGCAGGTTCACCTGTCTCCTAGCTTTCTTGTAATATGATAAATATTTACGATGGTTAAAACTCAATATAAACATAATTTAGTAAAAATAATTACATAATATTAATTATTATTATTTCAAATATGTAATAAATTTTACATGAATATGTTCCTAGTTTTTTAGAAATTAAGTTGAATATAATTATGTAAAATGCAATACAAAACATTTAAAAATCTTTTTTTTGAGTATACATATTTTTATAATAAAATAATGTATAATTTTTATTCTAATGGAATAAATTGAATAATTGTTTATATAAGGAGACAAATTATAATTTTAAATCTAAACCAAACGTAAATTAACCTTTTGTATATATGATTGTAAGTGAATAATAAAAAATAATAATTATTTGAATAAAAACAGTACATATATTTAAAAAAATTAAAAAATATATTTCTATGTTAAATATTATATTTTTAAATTCATTATATTATATTAAAAATATAAATTTCGTTTTTAAAAAGGGATTCATTTACTTTCAAGTCACTCTTATCATTATGAAATATTTAATGGGAATGTCATAATTATGTTAACTCCCATTCCCCATAAACCCCATCATGTAAACATATTTTTTAAATGCCAACTTTGGGAATTATTTTTACACTATAAATACATAGAAATGTTAATTAAATTATGATGATATATTGAGTTTTACATTTTTTTTACTTCTATAATTCCAGTATATATTTTATATATATTTTTTCTATTTTTCATCACCGTTGTCATATAAAAATTCAACACAATATTTTTCAATTATGTTCCCCACCTACAATAGATCATACATTTTAAGTTTTTTAATTCATAACTATATCAATCGGAATTTCATGAATTTCAATTCACATTATCATCATGACAACATTAATCTCATTACACATCATGATGGTGTTAGCATCATGGAAATATGATACTCTCTTGGGAAAAAAGAACGTCAAATTTTTTATAATCATTATTATTTTTGAAATACTCTTTCTTGTGTGCATGAGCCTATACTTAATAGAAAAGAAGCGAGTCTTAATTTCTAGGTATGATATTTTTTCAATTATTTTTCCCTCGAAATAAATCAGAAAATAATATATAATTTTCCTAATCATTTTTTCAAGGGAAAAATTATGAGCTCTTAAAGTGTTGTATTGACTCACAAATAAAACATTTAACAATATTCCATGATGATAATTTGTTTTCTTAAAAAATTATATGGTCGATATTGCTACTATTAGTGGACGAATATGTAACATCATGTACATTCCAAATGTCGAGCCATTATTTAGTAATTAGGTATGAACATTGTGAACCTATCTTACATCGAGCTGAAGATAACTTATCATGCCATGAAAAAAGAAATTTTCTATCTATAATTCCCATATCTACCCAGAATATGTCAGGTTTTATTATTTTGAATAATTTTTATTAAATGAGATGATATTTAATATTGACTATATCTACATATTCTAAAATTTTATTACATTTCCCTTTCTTTTATTTCCCAAAAAATGTTTTACAGACATAAAATTTTATTTATTTACAAGATTAAAAATATTTTATATATATCCATCCCATGATGTTGATGAAATTTATGAAATTGATGAATTTAATATTCATGAAATTTTCATGAAGGAACTATAAATCTTGAATTGATAATTTTATTCTATTACCCATAGTGGCAAATAATTTTTATTGAAAATGATTTATTTCATTCCCATAAGTGAATGAAAAACATTATTTTTATTAAAATCATGTTCTAAGTGAATATGATGTTTTTTGAATGTTCATTGTGGGGTATTTTTTTTAACAAAATAATAACAATATGACAACCATAAGTTGTTTGATAAAAATAAACATTTACATAACACAAGGAATATTTTTAATTTTCCTTTAATAATTCATCCATAAAGGTTGATATAAAAATAATTTCCTTTCACAAAATATTGATGTATATATTCATTTATTAATTATTTTTCCTACGGCAACATTATCAAGGGAGAAAATATTATTTATGTGATTATGAATTACCAGTATTATCTAATATAATTCAACCAATATTATCCCATGAATTGGATGTTATTATTCATATAGTTCATAGATTAGATGATTTAATTTAATGGATTTTATAATTCCCTATTTTTTCAACAATATGATTTTATTTCTAGAATTTGATGAAACAATGATCATCATAATCAATAAATTTTTTATTTTATGCAAGACGACCATTATTTATATGTAAGAATTTATAATTCATGGATTATGAAATTTTTTTAATGAATTAATTTCCCAATGTGAATTTAGTTTTAATTACCATATCTTATTCCTTGAAGATAATGATTTTATTATTGAAAATTTTGCTATGATTTTTCATATCATGAATATTTTAGAGTTACTGAAGTTTGATCAATATATTTCAACTTTATTTTACAATGTATTTTTTATTATAATTTTTGATGGTGATGAGTTGTTCACTTTGAATCCATAAGATTATTCCAAATTGATTTTTCTATAACATTCATCAACTATAAAATAATTGGGGGCTCTCCCCCTAGGTAGTTGTGTTATAAAATAACAATTGGTCTCGAATATCTAAAATATTGGTGGATAAAGTTCTAAAGAACACAATAATCTGAATTGTGATGTTCCTAACCCCTAATGATTATATATTGAATTCATCAACCACTATAAGATGAAATTATAATGGAAAATATTAGCATTCTCAATGAAAGATCCTAGAGAACATATAAATATCAATCATAAAATAAAATATTTATAATTTTATTTAGAATAAATAATTCCAAAGAACTCATATATGATATATTATGTTCTCATGTAAGTACATTCATAGATAAAAAAATAATCCAGAACTCAATAAGGGAAATCATTTTCTATCTAGTAGTAAAAATTCTAAATTATTTTCTATATCTAAAGTCTATATGTTTCATATGAAAGGTATTATTAAAAATGAATATCATATGGAGACATTAGATATAAAAGGTAACACAATATGTAAAAAAATTAATAATAAGTTATTAAAAATACTTTTTTATATATAATCAAATTAATAATGGTAAAAAAATGTTACACAATACTGGAACATTAAATATACAACCTAATGGATTTTTCTATAATGGATCAATTATAACTAAATATATTGATTCAAGTATAGATGGGGATCAATAAATTGATAACATAGTAAATATACATCAGGGAGAGAATAATGGATTTATTTAATGGATAAATAAATACTAAATTGTCAATGATATAAATTCTATTATATTATTATTAATTCCCCTTGTACTATAATTTTAGATGAGGTACCCATATTTTAGGTAAATTATTTATATCACTAATAATTATTTTGTAAATAAATTTCCCATATACTTTTGGAGAAATATATATGGGTTCTCCCACAAACCATGTGATGTTTTTAAATAATATATGAAACATGATCGATGGAATGATAGGGTAATAAAGAAGACAATATAATATATATATATATATAATATTTCTTTCATAAGTTTAACATTAATTAATTTTTTTAATACTTATAACCATCCATGATAGTCGGTGATGAAAAATAATACACATCGATTCCTGTTGGTGATACTCCACACGCAATGATGCACAATGTTTTCATTTTAAGTAGGTTGTAAATAATATAAAAAAAGATGTAAAATTAACATAAAAACATCTCAATATGGTAAATATATTAATTTAATTTTGTAATTGTTGTTATTGAATATTTGGAGGTGGTTTACGATGAATGAAACTTGAAAAGTCTTAGTGATGACACATAATTTTTATTTTGGAAATAAACTTTTTTTACACCTTATGACTTCTTGAAGATGTATTTTCAAGAAACCAATAACTATTGGTTAATAAAAAATATTAAATAAGTTATTTTTGTTGGGATTATTATATTTATATAACTCTATATGTGCTGATAAAATCAGAATGGGTTTTCCCTTTTATCTGTGAGGTGGGTGAGAAACATATAAATAATTGAAACTTTATTATATAATATCTTTCTTACACTTGTCAAGTGGATCATAATTATAATGTCATATAAATTTATTTTTGTAATGTTGAAATAAAAACAACCATTATAATTGAAGAAATTATTTTTCTTTTTTTTCATTTGGTGTCCCTTTATTTTATCACTTTTAACACATTTTCCATTGAACTGACTTGATAAATAATTACTATTGTTAAAACTCAATATGAACATAGATTTAGTAAAAAAAATACATAATATTAATTATTAGTATTTCAAATATGTAAGACATTTTAAATGAATATGTTCCCTATTGTTTCAGAAATTATCTTCAATATAATGGTGTAAAATGCAATAAAAACCATTAAAAACATGTTTTTTGAATATATGAAATTTTACCATAAAATAAAGTATAATTTTGATTCCAATGGAATTAATTGAATTATTTTTAATATAAGGAGTCATATTATAATTTTAAATACAAACCAAATGTAAATTATCCTTTTGAATACATGATTATAAGTGAATAATAAAAAATAGTTATTATTAGAGTAAAAGCAGTACATAGATTAAAAAAATAAATAATATATTTCTATGTTAAATATTATATTTTCACATTCATTATATTACCTTAGAAATATAAAATTGGTTGTTAAAATGTGTTTCATTTACTTTTAAGTCACTCTTATCATTATGAAATATTAAATGGGGATGTCACATTTATGTTAACTCTCATTCCCTATAAACCCCTTCATGTACCCATATTTTTCAAGTGACAACTTTGGGAATTATTTAAACACTATAAATACAAAGAAATGTTAATTAAATAAGGATGATTTTTTGATTTTTACATTTTGTTCTTTTTCTAATTCTAGTTTATATTTTATTTTATTTTTCTATTTTTCATCACCATTATCATATACAAATTCAACAGTATCTTTTTAAATTATGTGTCCCACCTATAATTGAGTATACATTTTGGGTTTTTTAATTCATCGTAGTATCAATCGGTGTTACATGAATTCCAATTCACATTATCTTCACGATAGCCTTTATCTCATTGCACATCATGATGGTGTTAGCATCATTGAAATACAATACTCTCTGGGGAAAAATGAATGTAAATTTTTTTATAATCATTATTATTTTTAAATACACACTCTTGTGTGGATGAGAATCTACTCATTAGAATATAGGTGAGTCATACTTTTTATGTATGTTATTTTTTCATTAATTTTTCCCTTCTAATAAATCTGAAAATAATATAATATTTTCATTGTATTTTTGTCATGGGAAAAATTATGAGCTCCTAAAGTGTTGTATTGACTCACAAATGAAAAATTTCACTATATTCCAGGAAGATATTAAGTTTTCTTAATAAATTATGTGGTCGGTAATGCTACTAGAAGTTGGAGAATATGTAACACCAAGTAAATTCCATTTGTGGAGCCATTGTTTCATAATTAGGTATGATCATTGTGTACCTATTTTACATAAATCTGTGGTTAACTTAGCATTCCATGGAAGAAGAAATTTTCTATCTATAATTCTTATCTTCACCCAGAATCTGTTATGTTTGATTTTTTATATAATGGTTCATGGATGAGATGATATTTAATATTAACTATTTCTAAATATTCAACTGTTTCATTATAGTTCTCTTTATTTTATTTCACACAATTTTTTTAGGGAAATAAAATGTTATTTATTCACAAGAATAAATATATTTTATATATATCCATCCCATAAAGTGGATGTAATTTATAAAATTGATGAATTTAATATTCAAGCAATTGTCTTGATGGAACTATAAATCTCGAATCGATAATTTTATTATATTCCCTAGAGTGATAGTGAATATTTATTGAAAATGAGTTATTTCATTAAAATAAGTGAATGAAAAACATGATTTTAATTTAAATCATTTTCGAAATGAATATGATGTTTTGTGAATGTTCATTGTGCAGTATTTATTTGTAACATATAATAACAATATGACAACAATAAGTTTTTTGATGAAAATAAATATTTACATAACACAAAGAGTTTTTTTAATTTTCATTAAATAATGCTTCCATAAATATTGATATAAAAATAATTTCCTTTCACAAAATATTGATGAATATATGAATATATGAATTATTTTTCCCGTGGAAACAATATCATGGGAAAAAATATTATTTATGTACTTATAAATTACCAGAATTGGGTAAATTAATTCAACGAATATTATCCCATAAATTGGATTTTATTATTCATCTATTTCATAAATGAGATGATTGAATTTACTATTTTTTATCATCCTCTTTTTCTTCTATAATATGATTTTATTTCCAAAAATTTGATAAGACGATGATAATCATAATAAAAAAAATATTTTATGCAAGATGATCATTATTTGTAAGTAAGACTTTATAATTCATCAATTATGAAATTTTTTGAATTAATTCATTTCCCAAGGTGAATTTAGTTTTAATTTCCCAATATCATTCATTAAAGATAATGAATTTATTAATGAAAATTTGGAAATGATTTTTTCTATCATGAATATTTTAGAGTATCTTATGTTTGATCAAATGATTTATACGTTATTTGATAATTTCATTTTTTATTTATTATAATTTTTGACGGTGATGAGTTTGTCACAATGAATCCATACGATTATTCCACATTGGTTTTGCAATAACATTCATCATCTATAAAATAATTTGGGGCTCTTCTCCCAGGTAGTTGTATTGTAAAATAATAATTGGGATAGATGATCTAAAATAATAGTGGATGAAGTTCTAAAAAACACAAGAATCTACATGGTGATGTTCCTAACCCATTATGATTATATAATGAATTCAGAAACCACTATTAGTTGAAATTATAATGAAAAATATGAGTATACTCAATGAAAGATCCTAGAGAACTTATAAATATTGATCAGAAAATATAATATTTATAAATTTTATTTTGAATAAGTACTTCGAATGAACTCATATATGATATAGTATATTCTTGTGTAAGTACATTCATAGATAAATAAATTAATCAAGAACTCAATAACAGAAACTTTATTCTACCTAGTAGTAAAAAGTATAAATTATTTGTTATATCTAAAGTCTCGATGTGGTATATGAAAGGTATTCTAAAAAAAAGAATGTCATATAGAGACATTAGATAAAATAGGTAACTCAATATGTAAAAGAAATTCATAATAAGTCATTAAAAATAATTTTTTAGGTATAATTGAATCAATAAAGGTAAAAAAATGTTGAACAATCCTGGAACATAAATATAAAACCTGATAGTTTTGTCTATCATGGTTCAATTATAACTAAATATATTAATTCAAGTATACATGAGAATCAATATATTGATAACCTAATAAATATATATCAGGGAGAGAATAATGGATTTATTTAATATATACATGAATACTAAATTATCAATGATATAAATTCTATTATATTGTTATTAATTCCCCTTGTACTATAATTTTAGATGAGGTACTCATAAATTTGGTATATTATTTAAATCATTAAAAAATATTTTGGATATAAATTTCCCATATACATATGAAGAAATACATATGGGTTCTCCCACATACCATGTGATGTTTTGAAATAATATATTAAACATGCTCAATGTAATGATAGTGTAATAAAGAAGATGATATATATATATATATATGAATCATGATCAATGGAATGATAGAGTAATAAAGAAGAAAATATAATATAATATATATATATATATATAATATTTTTTTCATAAATATAATATTAATTCATTATTTCAATACTTATAACCATCCATGTTTGTCAGTGATGAAAAATAATAAACATCATTTTCTGGTGGTGGTACTACACACGTACCGATGAGTGATGTTTTCATTATCAGTAGGTTGGAAATGATATTAAAAAAATAAATGTAAAATTAACCTAAAATCATCTCAATATGGTAAATATAGTAATTTAATTTTGTTATGGTGGTTATTAAATATTTGGAGGAGGTTTATTATGAATATAACTTGACAACTCTTAGTAATAACACAATCTTTTTATTTTGTAATTACACTTTTTTAAACCTTATGACTTATTTAAGAGGTATTTTCATGACACAAATAACTATTGGATAATAAAAAATATTATATATAGTATTTCTAAGCGATTATTCTATTTATATATCTCTATATTTGTGGATAAAATATGAAAGAGTTTTCCCTTTTATCTGTGAGCTGGGTGACAGACAAATAAATACTTGAAAATTTATTATATAATATCTATCTTACACATTTTGTGTGGATCTAAATTATAATGTCATAGAAATTTATAGTTGTAATGTTGAAATCAAACCAACCAATAAAATTTAAGAAATTATTTTTCGTTTTCTTCAATAGTTTTCACTTTATTACATCCTTTTTAACACATTTTCCCCTTAACTGACGTGACAAATATTAACTATGGTTAAAAATCAATATGATAATAAATTTAGTAAAAATTATTACTTAATTTTAATAATTGTTATTTCAAATATTTAATAAATTTTGCATTAATATCTTCCTTGTTCTTTCAAAAATTACCTTCAATAAAATTATGTAAAACACTCTAAAAACCATTAAAAAACAATTTTTTGGTATATACGTAATTTTACGATAAAATAAAATATAATGTTGATTCCAATAGAATTAAATGGATAATTTTTAATATAAGGAGACATATTTTAATTTTAAAATCAAAACAGAATGTAAATTAACCTTTTCAATACATGATTATAAGTGAATAATAAAAAATAGATATTATTTGAATAAAAATATTACATAGATTTCAAAAATAAGAAAATATATTTATATGTTAAATATTATATTTTAAATTCATTATATTACTTTAGAAATATAAATTTGGTTGTCAAAAAGGGATTCATTTACATTCTAGTCACTCTTATCATTATAAAATCTTAAATGGGAATGTCATAATTATGTTAACTCCCCTTCCCTATAAACCCCTTTATGTACCCATATTTTTCAAATTTAAACTTTGGGAATTATTTAAACACTATAAATATATATAAATGTTAATTAAATTATGATGATTTTTGAGTTTTAAATTTTGTTCTCTCTCTAATTCCAGTATATATTATATATTTATTTTCTATATTTCAACACCATTGTCATATACAAATTCAACACCAGTTTTTTCAATTATGTACCCCACCTACAATTGATCATAATGTTTTGTTTTTTAATTCATCACAGTATCAATCGATGTTACATGAATTTCAATTCACATTATCATCACAATAACCTTCATCACATTTCACATCATGATGGTGTTGCCATCATTGAAATACGATACTCTAATGGGAAAAAAGAAAGTCAATTTTTTATAATGATTCTTATTTTGATATACTATTTCTTTTGTGCATGAGCCTCTACTCATTAGAATAGAGGTGAATCGAACATTCTAGGTATGATATCTTTTCATTTATTTTATCCCTCCTAATAAATCTTAAAAAAATATATTATTTTTTTAATCTTTTTGTTGTAGAAAAACATATGATCTCCTAAAGTGTGGTATTGACTCAAAAATGAACAATTTTACTATATTCCATGAATATATTATGTTTTCATGATTAATTATGTGGTCAATGATGACACTAGAAGTTGACGAATATGTAACATTGTGTACATTACATATATCGAGCTATTGTTTTGTAATTCAGTATAGATATTGTGTAGATATCTTACATCGAGCTAAAGTTAACTTATCATGCCATTAAAAAACAAGCTTTCTATCTATAATTCCAATCTTCACCCATAATATGTCATATTTTATTATTTTTTATAATGGTTCATGGATGAGATGATATTTAATATTGAAAATTTCAATATTTTTTACTATTTTATTAGATTTATCTTTCTTTTATTTCTCAAAAAATGTTTTTGGGAAATAAAATATTATTAATTTACAAGAATAAATGTATTATATATATATATATCCATCCCATGAAGTGGATGATATTAATGAAATTAATGAATTTAATATTCATGCAATTATCTTGAAGGCACTATAAATCTCAAATTGATAATTTTATTTTATTCCCCAGTGTGACAGTATATTTTATTGAAAATGTATATTTCATTTAGATAAGTGAATTAAAAACATGATTTTAATTTAAATAATGTTAGAAGATAAGCTAATGTTTTTTAATTGTTTATTATACAGTATTATTTTAGTAACAAATAATAACAATATGACAACCATAAGTTGTTTGATAAAAATGAATATTTACATAACACAAGAAATTTTATTAACTTTCATTAAATAATACATCATTAAAGGTTGATATAAAAATGATTTCCTTTCACAAAATATTAATGAATATATTCATTTATTAATTATTTTTCCTATGGCAACAATATCATTGAAAGAAATATTATTTATGTGGTTATGAATTACCATTATCAGCTAAAGTAATTTAACCAATATTATCCCATTAATTTGATGTTATTATTCATATATATCATAAATGAGATTATTTAATTTAATGGTTTTTATAATCCTATGTTTTTTCAGGAATATGATTTTATTTCGAGAATTTTATAAAACAATGATTAGCATAATCAATAAATTCTTTATTTTATGCAAGAGGACCATTATTTATATGTTAGAATTTATAATTCATGGATTATGAAATTTGTTGAATGAATTAATTTCCCAATGTGAATTTAGTTTTAATTACCCTATCTCATTTGTTGAAGATAATGAATTTATTAATGAAATTTGTTTTATGATTTTTGCTATCATGAATATTTTATAGTTCTTCAAGTTTTAACAAATGATTTCTACTTTATTTGATAACGTAATTTTTTTTTATTTATTATAATTTTTGACGGTGATGATTTGTTTACTGTGAATCCATAAGAATATTCCACCTTGGTTTTTCTATAACATTTATCATCTATAAAATAATTGTGGGCTCTACTCCCCGGTAGTTGTATTGTAAAATAATAAATGGGATTGTTGATCTACAATATTTGTGGATGAAGTTCTAAAAAACACAATAATTATTATGGTGATGTTCCTAACACATTATGATTATATAATGAATTCATTAACCAATATATGTTGAAATTATAATGAAAAATATGAGTAAACTCAATGAATTATCCTAAAGAAATTATAAATATCATCATAAAATAAAATATTTATAAATTTTATTTTGAATGAATACTTCAAAAGAACTCATATATGATTTAGTATATTCGATTGTAAGTATATTCATAGATAGAAATAATTAATCAAGAACTCAATAAGAGAAAATGTATTCTATCTAGTAGTAAAAATTATAAATTATTTTTTATATCTATAGTCTCCACATGGTATATGAACTTTATTATTAAAAATGAAAATCATATAGAGAGATTAGATAAAATAGGTAATTCAATATGTAAAAAAATTCATAATAAGTAATTAATAATAATTTTATAGGTATAATCGAATCAATAATGGTAAAAAAAATGTGAAACAATCCAGGAACATTAAATATGAAACATGATGGTTTTTCCTATCATGAATCAATTATAATAAAATATATTGAGTTAAGCATACATGGGAATCAATATATTGATAACTTAGTAAATATACACCAGGGAGAGAATAATGGATTTATTTAATGGATACATGAATACTAAATTATCAATGATATAAATACTATAATATTATTATTAATTCCCCATGTACTATAATTTTATATGTGGTACCGATAATTTAGGTAAATAATTTATATCATTATCAATTATTTTGGAAATAAATTTCCCATATACTAATGATGAAATATATCTGGGTTCTCCCACATACCGTGTGATCTTTTTTAAATAATATATGAAACATGCTTGATGGAATGATAGGGTAATAAAAAAACAGTAATATATATATATATAATAGTTTTGTCATAAATATAATATGAATTCATTATTTAAATACTTATAACCATCCATGTTAGTCAGTGATGAACAATAATACACATCGCTTCCTGGTGGTGGTACTCCACATGTACCGATGAGAGATGTTTTCATTTTCAGTAGGTTGGAAATGATATTGAAACAATATATGTAAAATTAACATAAAAACATCTCAATATTGTAAATATACTAATTTAATTATGTTATGGTGGTTATTGAATATTTGGAGTAGGTTTATGATGACGGGAACTTGAAACCTCTTAGTAATAACAGATACTTTTTATTTTGGAAATACACTTTATTTACACCATATGACTTCTTGAAGATTCGTTTTCATGAAACCAATAACGTTTTGTTAATAAAAAAATATTATATATGGTATTTTGAGAGATTATTCAATTTATTTTGCTCTACATCTGTGGATAAAATAAGACAGGGTTTTCCATTTTATGTCTAAGATGGGTGACAATCATATAAATACTGGAAACATTAATATATAATATCTATCTTATACTTGTCATGGGGATATAAATTTCAATGCCATAGAAATTTATAGTTGTAATGTAGAAATCAAAACTACTAATATGATTGATGAAATTATTTTGTGTTATATTTCATCGTTGTCCCCTTATTTTATCCCTGTTTGCACATTTTCCCATTAATAGACGTGATAAATATTTACTATGGTAAAAACTCAATATGAGCATAAATTTAGTAAAAAATATTACTTATTATTAATTATTATTTTTTCAAACATGAAATACATTTTACTTGAATATTTTTCTACTTATTTCAGAAATTACCGTCAATATAATTATGTAAAACGTAATGAAAACAATTTAAAAACATTTTTTTTTCATATATGTAATTTTACCATAAATTAAATTATAATTTTGATTCCAATCCAATTAATTGAATAATTTTTAATATAACAAGACATATTTTAATTTTAAATCGAAACGAAAAAAAAATTAACCTTTTTAACACATGATTATAACTAAATAATAAAAAATATTTATTATTGGAATAAAAAAAGTACATATATTTAAAAAAGTAAAAATATATTTCTATGTTAAATATATTATATTTAAATTCATTATATTACATTAGAAATATAAATTTGGTTTTTAAAAAGGGATTCATTTACATTCACGTCACACTTGTCATTATGAAATATTAAATGGTAATGTCATAATTATGTTAACTGTTATTCCCCAAAAACCCCTTCATGTACCCATGTTTTTCAAATGATGACTTTGGGAATTATTTTTACACTATAAATATGTAGAAATTTTAATTAAATTATGAAGATTTTTTTATTTTTACATTGTGTTTTTTCTCTAATTCCAGTATATATTTTAAATTTATTTTTCTATTTTTCATCACTGTTGTCATATACAAATTAAACTCTAGATTTTTCAATTATGTGCCCCACCTACAATCGATCATACATTTTGTGTTTTTTAATTCATCATAGTATCAATCGGTGTTACAACAATTTCAATCCACATTATCATCATGATATCCTATATCTCATTGCACATCATTATGGTGATGGAATCATTGAAATACGATACTCTAATAGGAAAAAAGAATGTCAACTTCTTTTATAATCATTCTTATTTTGAAATACTCTTTCTTGAGTACATGTTCCTCTACTCATTTTCATAAAGGTGACTCTTACAGTCTATGTATGATATTTTTTCATTTATTTTTTTCCCTCCTAATAAATCTGAAAATAATATATTATTTTCTTGATCTTTTTATCATGGAAAAAATTATGAGCTCCTAAAGTGCTGTATAGAACCACAGATGAAAAAATTCACTATATTACAGGAAGATAATAAGTTTTCTTAATAAATTATATGGTAGATAAAACAACTTAATGTTGATGAATATTTAACATCCTGTACATTCTATAAATTGAGCCGTTGTTTTTCAATTAGGTATGAACATTATGTACCTATCTTATATTGAGCCACTTTTAATTTCTCATTCCATGAAAAAAGAAATTTTATATCTATAATTATTATATACAACCAGAATATGTCATGTTTTATTATTGTTTATAATGGTTCTTGGATGAGATGATACTTAATATTGACAATTTCAAAATATTCTACTATTTTATTACATTTCTCTTTCTTTTATTTCTCAAAAAGTGTTTCAGAGAAATAAAATTTTATTTATTTACAATAATAAATTTATTTTATATATATTCATCCCATGAAGTGGATGAAATTTATTAAATTGTCGAATTTTATATTCATGCAATTGTCTTTAAGGCACTATAAATCTCAAATTGATAATTTTATTCTATTCCCTAGAGTGACAACTAATTTTTATTGAAAATGATTTATTTCATTCCCATAAGTGAATGAAAAACATGATTTTAATTTAAATCATGTTTGAAGTGAATATGATGTTTTTTGAATGTTCATTGTGGAGTATTTTTTGGTAACAAAATAATAACAATATGAAAACCATATGTTGGTTGATGTAAATAAATATTTACATAACACATGGAATTTTTTTAATTTTCATAAAATAATTCATCCATAAAGGCTGCTATAAAAATAATTTCCTTTCACAAAATATTGATGAATATATTCATTTAATAATTATTTTTCATACGGAAAACAATATCATTGGAAGAAATATTATTTATGTGCTTATTAATTACCAGTATTAGCTAACGTAATTCAACCAATATTATCCCATGAATTAGATGTTATTATTCATCTAGTTCATATAATAGATGATTTAATTTAACGGTTTTTATAATTATTTATTTTTTCAACAATCGGATATTATTTCTAGAATTTAATGAAACAATTATCATCAAAATCAATAATATTTTTATTTTATGCAAGATGACCAGTATTTATAAGTAAGAATTTATAATTCAGGGATTATAAAAATTTTTATGAATTCATTTCCCAATGTGAATTTTGTTTTAATTACCCTATCTTATTCCTTCAAGGTAATGAATTTATTAATGAAAATTTTGAAATGATTTGTGTTATCATGAACATTTTAGAGTTTATGATGTTTGATCAAATTATTTTTACTTTATTTGATAATGTAATTATTTTATTTATTTTAATTTTTTATGGTGATGAGTTATTCATTGTGAATCGATAAGATTATTCCACATTCTTTTTTCTATAACATTCATCATCTATGAAATAATTGAGGGCTTTTCTCCCAAGTAGTTGTATTGTAAAATAATAATTGGGCTCTATGATCTAAAATATTTGTTGATGATGTTCCAAAAAACACAATAATCTATATGGTGATGTTCCTGACCCATTATGATTATATAATGAATTCAAGAACCAGTATAAGTTAAAATTATAATTAAAAAATATGAATATACTCAATGAAAGATCCAAGAGAACCTATAAATATCAATCATAAAATAAAATATATATAAATTATATTTTGAATAAATAATTCAGAAGAACTCATAAATGATATAGTATATTCTCGTGTAGGTACATTCACAGATATGGAAAATTAAGCAAGAACTCAATAAGATAAAATGTATTCTATCTAGTTGTAAATATTCTAATGTATTTGTTATATCTAAAGTCTTGGTGGGGTATATGAAAGGTATTATTAAAAATAAATTTCATATGGACACATTAGATAAAACATGTAGCTCAATATGTACAAAAAATTCATAAGAAGTTATTAAAAAGAATTGTTTTGGTATAATCGTATCAATAATGGTAAAAAATGTAAATTTTTCCTAGAACTTTAAATATAAGACCTGATGGTTTTTTCTATCATGCATCAATTATAATGAAATATATTGGTTCAAGTATACATGGGAATCAATATATTGATAACATAGTAAATATACATCTGGGAGTGTAAAATGGATTTATTTTATAGATACATAAGTACTAAATGATCAATGATATAAATTCTATTATATGATTATTAATGCCCCTTGTACAATAATTTTAGATGAGGTACCCATATTTTGGGTAAATTATTTATATCATTAACAATTATTTTGGAAATAAATTTCCCATATACTTGTGAAGAAATATATACAGGTTCTCCTACATACCATGTGATGTTTTTAAATAATATATGAAATATGATCGAAGGAATGATCAGGTAATAAAGAAGACAATAATATATATATATATATATACTTTTGTCATAAATATAATATGAGTCCATTATTTCAATACTTATAACCATACTTGTTATTCAGTGATGAAATAAATACACCTCGCTTCCAGGTGGTGGTACTCCACACGTACTGATGAGAGATGTTTTCATTTTCAGTAGGTTGTAATTGATATTTAAAAAATAGATTTAAAATTAACGTAAAAACATCTAAATATGGTAAATATACTAATTTAATTTTGTTATGGAGGTTATTGAATATTTGTAAGAGGTTTATGATGAATGGAACATGGAAAGGCTTAGTAATAACACATACTTTTTATTTTGAAAATACACTTTTTTCACCTTATGACTTCTTGAAGATGTATTTTCCAGAAAGTAATAACTATTTGTTAATAAAAAATATTATATACTGTATTTTTTTGGATTATTATAATTATATATCTCTAAATGTGTGGATAAAATAAGACTGGGTTTTCCCATTTATCTGTGACGTGGGTGACAAACACATAAAAACTTGAAACATTATTATATAATATTTATCTTACACTTTTCATGTGGATCATAATTATAATGTCATAGAAATTTATAGATTTAATGTTGAAATAAAAACAACAAATATAATTGAAGAAATTATTTTGCGTTTTCTTCAATTGTTGTCCATTTATTTTATCCCTTTTAACACATTTTCCCCTTAATTGACGTGAAAAATATTTACTATGGTTAAAACTCAATATGAACACAAATATAGTAAAAATTATTACTTAATATTAATAATAATTATTATTTCAAATTTATAATAAATTTTATATTAATATGTTCTTAGCTTTTTCAGAAATTACCTTCAATATAATTATGTAAAAAGAAATGAAAACAATTTAAATTTTTTTTTTCATATATGTAATTTTACTAAAAAATAAAGTATAATGTTGATTCCAGTGGAATTAATTGAATAATTTTTAGTATAAGTATACATATTTTAATTTTAAATCTAAACAAAATGTAAATTAACATTTTGAATAAATTATTATAAGTGAATAATAAAAAATAGTTATTATTAGAATAAAAATAGTACATATATTTAAAAATATTAAAAAAAAAAAATTTATGTTAAATATTATATTTTTAAATTCATTAAATTACTTTAGAAATATAAATTTGGTTGTTAAAATGGGATTCATTTACTTTTAATTCACTCTTATCATTATGAAATATTAAAGGGGAATGTCATAATTAGGTTAATTCTGATTCCCCATAAACACTTTTATGTACCCATATTTTAAAAATTCCATCTTTGGAAAATGTTTGTACACTGTAAATACATAGAAGTTTTAATTAAATTATGATGATTTTTTTAGTTCTACATTGTGTTCTTTCTCTAATTCCAGAATATATTTTAAATATTTTTTTCTATTTTTCATCACCGTTGTCATATAAAAACTCAACACTAGATTTTGTAATTATGTGCCCACCTTCAATCGATCATACATTGTGGGTTTTTTAATTCATCATATTTTCAATCAGCATTACATGAATTTCAATTCACGTTATCATCATGAAAACCTTTATTTCATTGTACATCGTGATGGTGTTGGCATCATTGAAATACAATACTCTCTTGGGGAAAAAGAATGTCATTTTTTTATAATCATTCTTATTTTGGAATACTTATTCTTGTGTGCATGAGCCTCTACTCAATATAATAGAGGTACATCTTACTAACTAGGTATGATATTTTTCATTTATTTTTTCCATCCTAATTAATCTGAAAATAATATATTGTTTTCTTAATCATTTTTTCATGGGAAAAATTATGAGCTCCTAAAGTGATGTATTGACTAGAAAATGAAAATTTTCAGTATATTCCAGGAAGATAATATGTTTTCATAAAAAAATAATGTGTTCGTTAATGCCACTAGATATTGAACAATATGTAACATCGTGTAGATTCCATACGTCGAGCCTTTGTTTTGTAATTAGGTATGAACATTGTGTACCTATCTTATATCGATTCGAAGTGAACTTATCATTCCATCAAAAAAACAAATTTTCTATCAATAATTCTTATCTTCACCTAGAATATGT
Organism: Viscum album; assembly: GCA_963277665.1. Taxonomy (NCBI): domain Eukaryota; kingdom Viridiplantae; phylum Streptophyta; class Magnoliopsida; order Santalales; family Viscaceae; genus Viscum; species Viscum album. Next base: position 696,157,613 of record OY728148.1, read on the forward strand.
CATGTTTGGTTATTTTGTATAATGTTTCTTGTATGAGATGATATTTAATATTGAATATTTATAAATATTCAACTATTTTATTACAATTATCTTTCTTTTATTTCTCAGAAAAAGTATTAGAGAAATAAAATTCTATTTTTTTTCATGAATAAATATATTTTCAATATTTTCATCCCACAAAGTGTATGATATTTATGAATTTAATATTCATGAAATTGTCTTGAAGGCACTATAAATATCGAATTGATAATTTTATTATATTCCCTAGAGTGACAATTAATTTTTATTGAAAATTATATATTTCATTCCCATAAGTGAATGAAAGAATGATTTTAATTTAAATCTTGTTATAAGTGAATATGATGTTTTGTGAATATTCGTTGTGCAATATTTTTTTGTAACAAATAATAGCAATATGAAAAATATGAGTTGTTTGATAAAAATAAATATTTACATAACACACAGAATTTTGTTTATTTTCAGTAAATAATACATACCTAAAGGTTGATATAAAAATAACTTCTTTTCACAAAATATTGATGAAGATATTCATTTATTAATTACTTTTCCTACGACAACAATATAAATAGAAAAATTATTATTTATGTGCGTAAGAATTACCAATACCAGTTAATGTAATTCAAGAAATATTATCCAATGAATTGGATGTTATTATTCATCTAGTTCATAAATGAGATGATTTAATATAATGGTTTTTATAATCCAATGTTTTTTCAAGAATATGATTTTATTTTCAGAATTTGAGAAAAATTGATCATCATAATAAATATAATTTATATTTTATTCATAATGATCATTATTTATATGTAAGAATTTACAATTCATGGATTATAAAATTTGTTGAATGAATTCATTTCCAAATGTGAATGTAGTCTTAATTACCCTATTTGATTCCTTAAAGAATATGAATTTATTAATAAAATTTTTGATATGATTTGTGCTATCATGAATATTTTAGAGTTGATGAAGTTTGATCAAATTATTTCTAATTTATTTGATGATGTAAATTTTATATTATAATTTTTGATGGTGATGAGTTGATCACTGTGAATCCATAAGATTATTCCCCATTGGGTTTTCTATAACATTCATCATCTTTAAAATAATTGGGGGTCTCCACCCAGGTAGTTGTATTGTAAAATAATAATTGTGCTTGAAGATCTAAAATATTTGTGGGTAAAGTTCTAAAAAACACAATAATCTACATGGTGTTTTTCCTAACCCATTATGATTATATAAGGAATTCATTAACCACTATAAGTAGAAATTATAATAAAAAATATGAGTATTCTCAGAGAAATATCCTAGAGAACTTATAGATATCGATCATAAAATGAAATATTTATAAATTTTATTTTGAATAAATACTTCCAAATAACTCATATATGTTATAGTATATTCCCATGTAAGTAAATTCATAGATAGAAAAAATTAATCAAGAACCCAATAAGAGAAAACATATTCTATCTAGTAGTAAAAATTAGAAATTATTTGTTATATCTAAAGTCTCAATGTGGTATATGATAGGTATTTTAAAAAATGAATATCATATGGAGACATTATAAAAAAGTGGTAACTCAATATCTAAAAAAATTCATAAAAAGTTATTAAAAATAATTTTATAGTATAGTTGAATCAATAATGGTAAAAAATGTAAAAAGATCCTAGAACATTAAATATACGACCTGATGGTTTTGTCTATCATGGATCAATTATAACGAAATATATTGATTCATGTATACATGGGAATAAATATATTGATAACGTAGTTAATATACATCAGGTTGAGAATAATGGATTTATTAATGCATACATGAATACTAAATTATCAATGATATAAATTCTATAATATTATTATTAATTCTCATTGTTCTATAATTTTAGATGTGGTACTGATATTTTAGGTAAATTATTTAGATCATCAAATATTATTTTGGAAATAAATTTCCCATATACTTATGAAGAAATATGTATATGTGTTCCCCCACATACCATGTGATGTTTTTAAATAATATATGAAACATGCTCGATGGAATCATTACATGTTTTATTTTTTGCTGGTGAGTATAGAATACATATATGAAAGTTTTTTAAAATATATATTATGTATCACATACAATAGATAAAATGGTCCAGTGGAACCATTTATAATATGTTCACAACATTTACATGAATGTATAGTCTTGGAAATTGATAGTCTGATTATACACACATGTGGTGTGGTTGAACTGATTATATAAAATAATTGTTTCCCATGGGTAAAATGTGATAAATATATTTTCCCTCGATGTGAAAAAATGAATATATCGATAACATTATATCTTTTTATATATTTTCCCAGAAGTGATAATGATACCAGAACAAATTATGAGATCTCAATCAAATACTGTTGATGGTACATTTTATTTGAATTCTTTTAAAACTCAAAGATGAAAATGAATTTTGAAGGATATCAACATCACAATAATTAGCCAATATTATTAAAATGAATTTATTATATTTTCATCATATAAATGTTTACAGTGATTATTCATAGTACTAAGACTATTGAATAATCTTGATATTATAATACAAATGTTTCTTCCTAATTAATTTGGTTATTTGGTTTATGTATAACTAACATTGACATTATTAATCAATATGATAACTAAATTTGCATATAGGGTTAGAAATACAGAAATCATATTAAAAAATTATGGATGTTTCACCCTATATGATAAATTATTGGGAAAATAGAATAAATGTAATTCATATAACTATATTATATTAAGGAAGACTATAAATTGAATTTTTTACCCCATTGTTTGTATGAGTCATTCTATTTACCATGTTATTATGATGCTTTAAAAAACACGTAAACTCTTGAAGAGTTTATTAATATCAATCACTAAATTTATAATATAATTTCATATAATTTTTTTATATTTTCAATCAATCATCCTGAAGATAAAATATTAAATTTTGAAATGACTTTTACCATATCCATTAAATCTATTACTTCCAAGAGTTATATATTTCATAAATGATATATTGATGAAGAATAGACATATCATAAAAAGATTACTTATATGTTCACGTTTTATTTATACCTGAAAGATATACATGTACATGTTCATATGTACCTTGGAAATAATAATGAATCATATACTGATTCATGTAACACCCCAATGTATTACAAATAAATTTAATATAAAATGTAATTCATGAAATATTGTGTCTCTGCGAAACAAAAATTTGTTAGTATATCCTAGTCATTATAAATAATTTCGACTCCATTGTGTTTTGAGTTTCAAAAAAAGGGCATATATAGTTTAGATCAGTAAGATATTTAGTGTCTAAAAGGATCAACATAAATTTTTGGGGAATAGTAACTTGACCCCTATAAAAATTAATGCACCCTTATGAAAATTATCTTCACCCGTTTTAATACAAATTAAATTTAGGTACATTATAATTGAGAGTGAATATTTTTAAAATTAATAATTAGGTGTTTGTATTTCAGTGATTAATAAATATTAAATTATAATTTTAAATTATTAAATTGATTTAAAATAAAATTAATTTTCATAAAATTTATTCCTAAATAAATAATTTTTTTATATGATTTCCAGATAATTCAGTGAGACCTCATTTAATTTTTGAAAGTATTTTTAATTCAGTTTTAAATTAAAAAACAATTTTTTTAAGTAAATAATGATTTTATTTAAAAAATTAATTTCACATATTAATAAAATTATTTTGATATAATGGATTCCATTTTTTAATTTAATGCATCCAAAAATTGTTTGGGTGATATTTCGGGATTTTTCTGAAATACTAAAATTTTTATTCAATATTAAAATACGTTAATTTAATGTATAAATACATTAGAAGCTAAATACACTATTCCTTGAGTCATTGATACAGTAATAATTATTGGATTGATCTCACATGAACTTATTACTATTTTTGGTCACACTAATTATCATTTATTGTTGTCTTGTTAAAAATAATAAAATAATTAACAAGATATTCCAAAATCACCCCTCTCCGCCACTATAAAACCCACCCCTCTCTCTCTCTTCTCCTCACTCATTTAATCATTTAAGCATCTCAATGATCAGACCAAATACTATTCTATAGTCTCTCCCATGTCTTGTATGTCTTTTATTTTCAAAATTTTGATAACCCCTTTCCTTAATGAGTTCTCTTGGAGGGTATTTCTAGAGGTAAACCCTCTTCCTTTTTCATTTAATTTCATTTTCAATTTATTTTCTTTTCTTATCAACTCCTCACCTACTATATAAAATTGATCATGATTACTCCATTATAATATATATACTATAATTATATCATTTTAAGGAAATATATTTCCTCAAACTTCTATCTCTCTCAATTTTTTTTTAAAAAATGAAACCATCGTCCGGGAGGTTCTGATTTACAACCTACAAAGACTACGTCCCTTTATTTTTTAATTTCAAATTCATGGCTGTTCATGAAACCATTTTCATTATTTAAAAAGAATAAAATATTTCTATTTTAAACTATTAAATGTTAATGAAATAGTATATGTACAAAATACCAATTCATATGGTAGAACAAGTTGGTAAAAATCGAAATATCGCTAAAATAATCGAAATGATTATCACTAATGTTCTATTTAATAACTCATAATCATACCATGTAAACTAATGAACTATATCTCCATTTAATTTTCATTATTTTCATATGTATAATATAAATTCAATTCTATAGAATTATATCAATTCCATGTGAACATCCCTACTCATATAGAAGTATACCAACCGTGAAACCTAAGGAAACGAATGCTGTCGAGTGATACAATTGTATCTTATAACATAGCCAAAAAGATATAAATGAAATTAATTAAATTATAATATATAAAATACCTATATTTTAGGATTTGAATTAATTAATTAATGGATTTAATTTAATTATCTAGGATGTTAAGGTATGGTGAAGAACACGTTCAGACATAAGGTAAGGGATTTCTATCCAAACCTCAATTTTCATTCGGGTTTCTCTTTGTCATTCTTGATCAAAATTTTATTATTAATTATTCATACATAATCTTCATAAATTATATTTTACATTTTTTTATATGTGACCAATCATAATCATTCTATATTTTATGTGGATTCAAATGTTTTATGAAGATCTTACTCAACTATTCATGATAAACAAGCCCAATTTATGGGAACTTCTCAAATTATTACCTTGTATCATCTAGACACTATAATATATTTTAATCTCAGTTTAATGTTATTAACACAATAATTTAATCATGAAAAAAATAACATAGTTCATTTATGGTTTTATTCAATGATTTATCCAAAAGAACTCTTCTTTTTAAAGTAAAAGTGTATTTCTCTCAAATATTCCTCGATGATTTTATTAGAGTATTTTTGTATATTTCGTCACCTATGTTAAATTTAATGTCTTCTTGGGGTTAAAATATTATGTTTATAATATACCTTATTTTATTAATTTTTTTATGATCATTTTGATTGTGGATGGTCTATCTTAATACAATTCAGTATACTACTCATAATGTTTAGTGTTTATGTGTATAGATTGGGGAATGTTATTTCATATGTTTAGGTTGTTTATGTTTATCCCCTGTCATAAGAGGAATTAATTGTACATAAATATTGGTTGGTGGGACACTATATCCCTTAAATGTATCAGTAGGCCTCATGATAGGAAATAGAAATGGGTTTTGGTTGAGGCCTTACCCTAGTATTTTCAGATGTCTTGGCCAAGGCCTTAAAATTATATTTTTAAATGTACGATATTATGAATTTCCTCATATTGGTATTGTATATTGTTAAACCATGAAATTATTCGACTAGTAAAATATTAATGTTTATGTTTAATTATATCATGATCATTTATATAGCCTTATTTAATTAGCATTCATTCCAACAATATTATACTCAAGTATATTTTTAAAGGAATGTGTTTTTAGTTGTTCACCATGCTAGTGATTATATTTATGATAACTTCCATAGTATTAATTACCCTTAATGAGCATCTGAGCTCACCCCTTTCATATGTTTTATTTTCCCCAGGTTATGACGATGAGTATTATGAATGACTTCCTAGAATAATATATGATTCATTGATGATTCTAATGGAATTTCATTTATATAATTCATTTGAAGTTGTAATGCTGAACTTATGTTTGTATATTGTTTTCCAAAACAGCTAAACTATTAATATATTTTCAATAATACTTTATACAATAATTCCAATGTATTAATATAAGCCACAAGATCTAAGAAACTAGGGTCTACATCTTTACACTGCAAGTTAATGTTCTCCCATATTGATTGGAATCAAAAGAGTATAAAATATTATTATTAAAAAATTAAAAATTAATTGTTTTTATAATGAATTGATCATGTATATTATATTATTTAAAATATATAGTGATGATCATTCTGAGTGGAAGTTTTAATGATGGTTCTCTTTTTACCCTTAGACATGTTTTTTCAATTATATTTTCTTGAAAATAATTTTAATGAGACAAAAATCATGGGACTTGATGTTATTGTACTCTATTTCCATAATCAAGGGTTTTCCATTGAAGAATATACATTTATGAAGTTTATAATGAAGTATACATACATCATAACATATATCCAAGATAATTTTGTAAATTATTATGGATATATATAATTAATAGAAAGTTTCCCCCTTTCCTATGAGTTATAAGATTCGATGAAACCATAAATTGTTACATATGGCCTTCCACATACATCCCATAGACATAGTTAAATAATAATTTTTACTACTTTCCAAAAGATGCAATTAAATTATATAATCAATTTATTTTGGGTATTCCATGCTCCTTTTCCCTTTATCATGTTTTTCCACTGGGTTTTCCTATTATGGATTGTAATAAGGCATCATGAAATGGAATTAAATTATATTGGATTCATTTATTTTTTCATTGGTCAATTTGGTGAAGACTATATAAAACTCCAGGAAATGATGACATTCAAGGGAGAGTGTTATGAAATATTAAATGTGGATATAATAAGTATAGTAACCCACATCCCCAATAAAACCCTTCACGTGTCTATCTTTTTAGATGCCAAATTTTGGAATTATTTCTACAATATAAATACATGGAAATATATATGAATTTATAGTGGGTTTTATGGGTATAGATTGTGTTATTTCTCAACTTATTTTATTTCATTTATTTTTGAGTATTTCTATATTTCATCACTATTTTCAAATAAGCATTCGTTGTTTGCTTCGTAAATGATGTGTTCTACTTATGATCAGTCTTAAATGTTTGGCTTCTAATTTCTTAATGGTTACAATCAATGTTGGATCAATTTAACTATAATTATATTATTATAATTTCATAAAATTAATTTTTTTTTATTTTTCACTATTCATCCCAAAATAAACTATTTATAGAGTTTCCCAAATAAATCACCCCAATTTTATTTTCGAATTGTTAATTAAAATGTTAAAATTAATTTATTTCATTTAAAATTATTAAATTTTGTGAATTTAGGTTTTTGTCACATAATTGAAAACAGATTTGTGGAACATGTTAAAGTTTATTTAGAATGAAATAAGTAGTTACTATAATTAACCTTGTGATGTTACATCTTTCTCCCTTCAAAAATTTAAACCACAATATTTAGATAATTTCACCTCATGAAAAAATGTTGGTAGTTCCTCATCATAACTTCTTAACGTTACCATTTTTCCTCTTCCATCTTTTAATTTCTCCAAAGTAGCATACAAGTCATGTTGTTTGATCTCACAAAAGTTGTTATCTAGTTTCATGATTCTAGATAGGACCTTTCAAATAAGATAGATCAATATACAATTCAATTTAATTGTTGGTGTGTACAAGTGTATATTATGGTATATAATTCATCAGTAAAGATATATGGAACATATATATCATTTTAGTGTGGTTGGATATCAATTCCAAAGGGTACATCACAATTTTTATTATATCAAAAATCTCAAATGGATCAACATACCTTGGACATATTTTGTCTATTCCAAAACCATATATCACACATTCATGGAGATACATTAAATAAATTTTTAATCAATACCAAAAATTCAAGTCAATTACTTCAATTATCATTTAAGATGCTTTAACTTATTATAGATACCTAATATGACTCAAAATATTTATTAATTTCCCCATTTTCTCCTCAATATTTTTTTGGGGTAAAATGATTCCCTTCGAAAATTTCATCCCATTATGTTTTTATACAACATCATTACACATTAGAATTTTCATATAGTGACGTTTGAATGCTTTAAAAGAGGATATTAATATATTCAAAATCCCTCAAATATAAATAATGATCACGAAACCATGAAATTCCAGTGATAATAACTTCATGATTTCTTATAGAGTTTCAATAATATGTCTTATTAGTCATTTTATCTAATAATGATAAGAAATTTTAAAATATAGTTGTATTCCAAGATCCATCTAGAGTTTTTTCCACAATTTCAACATAAATCATAGGTGATTATCAATTACATTCAAACATATTGCACCCTGAAGTCTCAAAACATCATTTCAAAATATTATGGTGATGATATAATGAGATAATACTCCCCTATAGAAAGTGAAGGTTAATACATGGTATGTTCATTTACCATAACCCAAATAGAAATATATATATTTGGAGACTTTTTAAGTCTGGTGAAAAAGAACATATTAATATTATCCTGCATTTTTATTTTAATAGGGATATATTTCACGAAAACCATTATGTTATTTGTATCCCAAATATTTCTAATTGATAAACCATGTTTCCTGATACATTATCTTCAATTACCCACTTCATATTATTCGATAAAAAATGATCTTTTAAATCACTATATGTACTCTTGATATGAAGGTGTGGGGATAAATTTGAGTAATGTGATTCATTTTGAAATTAACTATTTATCATAGTATTTTATAGAATATATAGCCTCTTCACAAAAAATAACCCACCATATTTTTAAAAACATTATTCCAAATTCCCATAATTTTGGCCATTAACATCATTTCATTAACTATTGTCATCAATCGGAGGGTCTTTTATCTTCTTTAGTAAATATTGATTGGAAATTATTTGGGATATGGGTAATGTTTCCCCTTCCTTAATTATACCCATATAAAAATATAAAGAATCCATGGATATAAGATCATTTCTAATAATAAGTTTAGTTATAACACCAAGTTCTATTCTACTTAACACATCTACCACCTTATTCTCCGTCTAATTGTGGTAGTTTTTTGAGAGATCATGATCCCTGATTAGTTCTATTCATCTACTTTTTTGGTTGATTCCTTTTAGTTAACATATTTTTTTTTAAAATTTCATGATATTTATATATATAACACTATTCTACAACGAAATAAAGAACCCAAATATTCATGGAAAAGATTATAGCTCCTAACTAAAGATTATGGGTTGGATCTTTCAATTCATGAATATTAAATTGTTTTGCAAAATAGGAAAAAAAATAAGTTATTATGCATAATGATACTTCTAATCCATTTCATTTATGAATCACTATATATCTCAAAACCATCACTTCCATATGATATTTCAAATATAGGTTCATTTAACCATCTCCTCTCCATCCCTTTAATGCTTTATTGACATTATTCTGACCATATGAGCATAATCCCTTTACGTGTTAATTTCATTAATCGATTAGAAAAACATAAACTGTTTTGATAAAGTGTCAATAGTAACCTTCTAATCCAAGTAAACTATGTATTTTGGTTATGTTTTTATATGCAGGTTATTCGTTACCAAAATTTTACCTTTGAATAGTCAACTTATATTATATCATTAGTGTGAATATTTTTAAGAATAGAAATAGATTAAATCAATAATTCACACTTACTAAATTTTCCATATAACTCTTTCCCTATGAGAGTTTCCAAAATAAATATAAAATCGATTTTATTATCTTCATATATTTTAGATCAAATTATAATAAAATTGAAAAATAAAATAAATCAAATTATCAAGATAATCATTGAAAACTATGTTTATTAGATCCCAAAAAATAGAGGGTACATTAGTGAGTCCAATGGGTATTTCAATAAACTCATAATGTCTATAACTTATGAAATATTCAATTTCAAAATATCTTCCTTAATTTTCCATAGTTAATGATACCTAGAATAATGATCATTATTTTACAGATATTAAACACTCATGTTGGTCAGAAAATTCATAAATGTGAGGTAAATGATTCGTGTTTATTATTATAATGGCATTGATTTCCTTGTAATTGACACACAACCTTAAAAAGTATCATTCTCCTAATGAAAATAACATGGGATCACCAGGGGAAACATTTGGGTAAATGAATTATTTATTACACAACTCATGTTTTTTTTTCTTTAGTTCCACTAATTCAACAATGTAAATTTTATTTGGATTTGTTGATATATGTTTTTCACCAAGGATAAGTTCAATAGAATACACAATTTTGTGCTTGTGTTTTTTTAATGATTACTCATTGGTAAAAAAAATTTAGTATCCAAATATAATATGTATATATTATTTTATATGGTCTTATTTTCCCGCAATATTTTCCATAAATTCTTTTTCTCCCTGAATTTCATTATGTACAACTACTAGAAGTTGATCTGAAAATGACACGGATGTTGAATTTTCCTCTATAAAGACATTGGATTTAATCCCTCCTTCATAAATTTTAATATACTTCTCTTTGTAAGATATATTTTCCTTATACATTGAAATTAAATCCACAATAAGTATTATATAAAAGTCAACCATAGGTTTAACAATCGAGTTTGTAAATAGGGTATGTCTACTCATTATAATGGATGACTACCTAACATGTCCTTATTGTAATATTCTTTCAACTATGAGTCTTTATTAAAAACTCCCTTACATTAGTGATAGTGTAAAGATTTCAACCCCTATATCCTAGTGCTGTTGGTTAACTTATTATGTTGGTACTAGAAAATGGAATCAAATCCCAAATGATACATACTTGATTCAAATGTCACATTTTAAAACATAAAACGCAAAACATTTTGAAAGAAAATAATATGTGTCCATGAACCCATTCAGGGATTCCATCCTCAAATCTTGAGGAAAAGATAAAAAATAATGGTGAGATTATATACTCACTAAGGTTTACATATAATTGATCTTATCGCGAGTAAATAATACAAAATCAATATGTTAAGGTAAATAACAGATAATGTGTTTCATTTAATTAAGAACTTGGGAAGGACGAATAATATGCCATTAGTAAATAATTATCAAATTATATCATATAAATAAACGTAAGATATTGAAAATTATTTTATTATTTTATCCAAATTCATTACATGGACAATAATAACATATTTCAAAATGATTTAATTAATAATTTTGGGCATCTGAAACCTATTATCGAGGCCTTGCTCTAGGAAAATATTAACTATGGGTAGGTCTACTCCAAAAACACATTTAGTAAGTCCATATAACTAGTTCTTCTAATGAGACCTAAAGATGCATCAGATATATAATTACATGTCCCACCTTACACTATGTAACTATATTTTATTTATCATAGAAATAAACAATACAACTTAATCAACATGACTATTTCAAAAACTATCCACATATGAAGAACTAGAATACGAAATGTCAGCAATTTATCCCTCCAAATAGGTCATAAACCATCCAATGAATGAATATGGATTGTATTATTACAACATATCTTCAATATAGAATAATACTTTTATATTTTTATGAATATAAATAACATAAAATAAAATGAGAACATTATTGAGGAAATTAGGGTGACATCCCAGACTTGGGTTCCAATCAAAGGTAAAACAGTCTCATTGGGACATGTGTCCACAATTGAATCTCCCCCAACACAGGATTCTCAAACTTGCAGTGAGGACCCTGGGTGTGTCTATGGGGAGACACTTCCCTCATTACTAGAGTATCATAGCGATATATTTAAGAGATAAATAGTGGAATTAGTATAATAGTGAACAATAAATGGAAACATACATCAATAACCAAAATTTGAATGGTAATAAAATTTAGTAAACTGATTCATATATATATATATGTATGGTAAAATATGTCATGTATCTATAATGTAGGAAAACATTTATATAAGTATAAGACATAACTATAGTACAAAAAGGTAAAAAAATCCCAAAAGTCTACCCCAAATTCTAACTCTATCTTGATAATCTACATCAAAGCTTCATCCCAAGAAATTCTAGAATGTTTTGCATCTATAATAAGATGATTCCCCTTATCTACACATGCATGCATATAGTCTGAAATTGTTCAATAGGATTCATGGATATGGTGTGAGATAAATCTCAACAGTCCACCACCAACAGAATCTATAAATATATAGTTTGAGTATACTATGTGGTAGTCTTAAGATATAATAAAGTAAAATAAGAATGATAAATAAAAATGGGTCGGTTATGATTCCTGAATGAATCTAGGATAACCCTACAATCATCTCCCCATATCGGAAAAAATATTAACATGTATCAAGGGACCCAATGACTGGTATCACATTTATAAGGGATGTCATGACCAATATCACTTTAGTAAAAGAGACACCATGCTCAATATGATATAATAGGGAAACCATGACCAGTATCAACGAATAGGGATTCCATTCCTCATATCAAATGTGTTGGGAATGTCATGCATAGTATCATAGTATTAAAGGGGACTCCATGCCCAGTAAAATGGAAGATGGACAACATTCCCATTATGACAATAGTTTTGGATTCCATGTTTGTCTAGTATCATAGTAACAGAAATCAAGCATGTATAGTGTCAAAAGGTACATCATGCCTGTAGTGTATAATAAGGGATATCATTCGTGTATAATATCATAGTTATATGAGGGTCTCCAAGATCATATTGATATACCATGTTCATGGGTCATTACACGCATTATGTATAATTATTTAAGGGTCGTCATTTCCATTTAATATAAAACAGGACGGGCATGATACCCATTAATTTATAACACACATAAGGTCCATCATGCACATATTTTATAATTAAATAGTGTCTACATGCCCACATATACTTATTAGTTATATCCATTTTCTTTAATATAATCCAATGATTAATTCATAATTTATTTACATTTTGTAATGAAAAGGGTGTAACTATATTATATTTTAATAAAGTGATAGGGTCACCACTCACTTCATTCAATTCATTATAATTTTTAATGGAATTATCTAGTATTGGCCACTTAATTTAATCCATATCAACAAGATATTTCCATTTATAAATAAAACCAAACACTCCATTAAGTTATTTGGATATTTTATAATAAAATTAAATTATGCATGTAAGAGATCACACCTAAAGGAATAGATTAATCTAAATTTTAAAAATCAATATGATTTGGGGTTTTATCAAGTCATTATGCTCCAAGAAATGGATCCAATTAAAGTAAGATATAATTTAGTGGAAATACACTATGAAATAGGCATCTAGAACAATTACACGTATTATAAAACAGTAAATCCTAAGGGATAATTTATAGAAAACATACATCATAGTGGTATAACTCTTTTCGTCCAATTTCAACCTCTATTTTGGCCATCAACGTAATAAATCTTAATAATAGACCAATGCTCTAAAAGTGGGAAAATAATCCCAGACCTAAATTAAATTTTTGAGGTTAATAGAAACAAAGAATGACAAAAATGGAGTTGTTATCATTAATATATGCATCAAACATGATAATCAGTGATCAAGTCAAACACTGGATTTGAGATCAAGTAACAAAAACAATATAAATATGGTTTGAGAGATAAAAAGGGATATGGGAGAGCTTGTTATCGACAAGAAAGAGAAACCAATAAAGAGGGTAAGATATTAATTCATTAAATGAATTTTTAGAAACTATCCCAAAAACATGGGTCTGAAAGTTTGGCTATATGGTTTGTCAAACCATGCACCTACTGTGCACATCCCAATACTTAAATAGGGCACCCACATAGTTTGGCCACACAATTAGGTAAACCAAGAACCAACCATGTGAATATCCTCTACCAAAAACTACTGACATTTCAGATGAGTGTGTGTCCCTTGGGGAAAGGATAGAGAGAAATGTGTTCCCTGCTTCACCCCACTTTCCAACACTACATGTTTAGAAAATACCATGTGTGGAGGGTCACATGATTTCTAATTACCATGAGGCCAAGTAATTTTATCCACCATTCATCGATTCTAGGATCCAAACATGTTCCAAAAACAACAGTAAACATTATTTTTTCAAAGGGAATCCATAATACTTCTATAATAAGAAATTATAACAAATATTAAAGGTTCACCATATGATATAAAAAATGAGTTCTTATAGTCTTCCCCAAATAAAGGAACTCATCATCGTGTTAACATTCCAAGTGTGGAAAAAACCTCTCCTTAGAATAACTCTGGACACTAAGCATAAATGCCATTCTCTCAATCTAATGTCTCAACCTATACATGTCTGTTTTTCCATTTCACCACTAATAAAGGAATATAAAATCCTAAGAGAGACTTCATAATCCAACTGATGATACATATATGATACTCCCTAAAAGAATAATTATAATATAACTTAACATCCTAATAATCAATTGAATTATTTAGATACAAATTATATCTGTGAAGCTGTGAAACATGGAATTTGTTTTTCATTGAATTCTATCTCTAAGGTAAAAGTGATCAATAGGATAAAGACTGAATCTATCTAGAATCTCAAACTACCTAAAAAATCATAGTGATATCTTACCTTAATTTTATATCTGTTTATTCCCATGTCTGTGTGATAACCACAAGAATACATGATCCCGGACCTTGATTTTCATTGGTCTTCGATGAAGATAGGAATAAAATAATTATCTATAATAAGTAATAGAAATATAATTCCTAACTAGTTTTTCTACCTCTGTTGTCTCTAACCCTCATAGGTGTTAATTGAACACCATAAATTATATGGCCTCATAATGAGCCAACTGTATTTTCTCTTCATAACTATTATTATTAGTGAAATCAATGTGAGAGATATTATTCTCACAAGAACCACAAAAATAAAGGATGCATGCTTAGATCATGTTATATAGAACATGTATAGTTTTTTTATGACTGTAAATCAGTATGAGGGAGAACATTTGTGCTCATAAGTAGATGTGCTCTCATAGCCTTCTACAACCCCTTCCAAAAACTTCATGTAAAGGGGGGATTACTATCTAAAATGATAGTATGAGGGAACCCATATAGTTAGATGATTTCACAATCATATAATCTCCCCATGTCATCAAATAATAATGTCTCTCAAATGGCATGGATGTGAGATACTTTCATCATTCATTTCAAAACTAGAAAAACATCATAAATACCTCAAGGTGATCACAGTAAGAAGAATAAAAAATGCAAATAAACACCCTCTAATTTACATTTTCGGATTGATAATGGCTATATAATCTTATATTTTTATGGTTCTCCACTTGTTCAAGTTTATAGGTGAATAACATCATGATAAAACCAATTATAAAATATTTCATCCCTATCTACCAATATTGTTGGTGAATATCATCGTACATCCTATATATACATGGGTGAACCTAACATTGATAAGTATCTGAATTTATGATCATATACTATCTTATATCTATGGGAACCCAGATACACCCATGTATATGAAAAGTTTTATCATCATCAGTTGACCAATCTGGAGTTTGGTCCTCACTAGAAATACTCTCCCATATCAACAAGCCCTCAAGATCTAAAAATTACCTCATATTCAACATCTTCAGAAGTGTAGAGTAAAATTTTATTGATGCAAGTACATACTATCCACGATGGTCCTAAACAATTATATGTTTCACACAAAAAAGAGACATAAAATTCCATTCTCTACTGGTATCCTGAACCATCTGCTTATAAGTCCCCCAGCTTAGATAATTGGCAACAATATTTAATTTCTCTAGTGTTTAGTATTTATTTAATTCATAGAACAATAGATATTCAAACATTATTTACAACATAATATTTAAATCTCAATATGTGAAAATATAATTGAGGATCTTCTAAAGTATAATCAACACTAAATTCTCTCCTAGTAGCTAATTCCTCCAACATCGCATGACAGTTACACCAGCTTCCAACTTGAGATCATGTGTTGGATAATTTCAAACATGAGGCCTCAACTAGCATGAATTTTATTCAATCACTCAATATTCATACATTAGAAATGATATTAACTAGATGCATGATGCATTATAACAGACTATATAGATCAAGCCTAGCACTGGAATAATCAAGATCGACATTAATGTCAATATCCATTTCGACTCAGGAAAAACAATTGCAGAGGATTTAGATAATATAAAAATATCACACTTCTTAGTCAAAACCATAATTGGTGCTTCTAAGAGTGATAATTATTTCATAAAAGGAATGTAGTAAACGGTTGTTCCTAAGATTCTCCATCTATCAAAGACACTGTTTGGATTTTCCCATTTAACAACATCACTCACCAATGCTAGGTCAACAAAACCTACATCCTCTAAGATAATATAACCCAAAAAGTGAACCTCATTGAACTAGAAATGACATTTACTAGGAGTAGAATGTAGCTCATTCTACCTCAATGTATTCAAAATGATCTCAAGATGAATGGAATGATCTCTTTGAGTATGAGAATACACAATGATCAAATCTATGAATACCATGAAAAATTAATACAGATAGGGATAAAGACCTTATTAAAAAAATAATACGGAAGGAATGATCTTAAGACTGAAAAACATCAGAAGATACTCATATAATTCATACCTATTACAGAATGCCATATATGGAATATTTTAATATCTTACTCAAAACTAATAATATCCTAATCTCTAGTAAATTTTTAAGAATACCTTACCTCATCTATACTGCTAAAAAATATCATCTAAGTGAAGAAAAAGATGATAGTTTTAATGTATAAGTTGATTCAAATTTTGATAATCCATATAGAGCCCAAGGTTTTTGTCCACATTTTAAGTGAAAAGGACCGGAGAACCCTTAGGGGATGTATTGGGCTGTAAAATCCAATTGGACAATAAATACTATAGTTATTTATTTTTCTCCTTCAACATAGTAGTATAAACACTGTTTGAAGGAATGGATATCGTTGCATCTCAAGGAACAAGTACAATATAAAATTATACCTCTTTCTCACAATGTAGTCCGGAAATGTCGTCGGGGAATGCATCACTAAATTGATCGACTATATGAGGGAAATTAATCTGATATAGTCCTTGATCTGCGATTTAATGGTTAGAAATACGGTCTTCCACTCTACCTATAATAATATGCTCTATTCTAGTCTATCAGCATGTAAAACCCACTCGCCAAAGCGAATATACATACCGACATCTAATTTTGTAAACGACACCCACTAGTGATAACAGTCTGCATTGGCATGATAAGGAATCAACCTAAACAATCCGATAAATACATAAAACCACATCATCTTAGGGGAAAATAAGTTCCATAAGAAATTATGGTGGCCTGCCTTAAGAGGATAGTCATTACACTGGTGTAAAATATATAATCGTTTATCCAAAGGATTATCAAGTGTCTTAACTACTAAATATTACTCAACATGAAGTCCATGTATCTACATAACAAGTATATATATGAAACTATTTAATGCACCAATATAAAATAAATAAGAAATTATATTATAGGATACTAGAATAGTAACATGAATAGTAGATGTTCCGACATCATTCTCCTCTAGTATAGGCAACACTGAATAGATATGTCCTGATCCACTGCCTTATGTTACAACCTAACTACCTGGAGAATTTCTAATCTATTAGTTTTTTGTATCTAAAGTATGTTCACCATGTCCATGACCTCTTACTCTACCCATATGACCATTTTTACTCCCACTACCTAGCTGATGAGGTGAAACATAACATTCTGCTGAATGTGGAGCGTGCACGAATCATCTCCCACTAAGAAAATATAGGAAGGTCCCACTAAATTTTTGAACATGACCCATCATTATACAACCTCAGCACATTATGGGGTATTTGGTACACTAGGGACTCTTATTCCTAGTATTCCCACATTGAGGACATGTCACATAACTATCTATAGCAATTAACTAACTACCGCTTCTCACACGCAATTTCTCAAAGTACCTCTTCATACTGCTTGTAGGACAACGACTTTGTTTGGGTTCTGAACCACCCTGGATCACACTCCCTTCTTCCCTTTGGTTTCTCTCAGTGGTAAGGGTCTGTTTCAATATTTTAGATTTTATATTCAATCAGAAAATTTTTACCTGAGATCGAATTGAATTCCTCAAACCATCCACAAATCATCTTCATTTGTGGGCTCATCAATAGTATAGATAGGTTCCAAGAATAGATTCTCTATAAAATGACCTAAAAATAACATCACAATAATGGAGACTTAATGTAGGTTCTCAACACCCTAGAACTATCATCCCTCAACGACTCTAGAAATAAATAGTTAAATATGATCAAACTGAAATCCCTCAAATTCCCTTTCTAATACTAACAATCCTAATTCAGAACATTCCACCATGTTTCGGAATATCATCTCAAAAAATATGTAGAGTGTATCACTCTCCTCTCAAGATATTTATCTTGAATCTTGAATATATACATAATAGTCTCGAGCCAAAACTCCCTAGTATGTCGTCCTAAATCACCCTAAATTATGCGTTAATGCTACTATTGGATCTCCAAAGTCAACTTTCCTGTAGAAGGGCCAAATCGTGAAACTATTTGTAGGGTCTACATAATCCAGTTGAAATCTCCTAGAAAATGGCCACCAACCCCATGTTAGAAACATGAAAAGGAACCAAATGATTAAATACTAATTGTTTAACTGGAATCTCCAGGCCCACCACCTCTACGGAATTCTCATCCCCGCCCACTTAGAGTACAACCAATGTATATTATTGTTCCATTGGTCGAAAATTTCAAATCACATTCATTAAATATTGTTTGATAACTAAATAACCCCCATATGTTCAAATTGAACTAGTTTAAGTCATTTCTATGTAATTATTTCACCAATATTCTTGGTCAAAGAGTTAGTTATTGGTGATATAAAAACATACATAGACTAATAAATACACTACATACTTCCCACTACTATGTATGGGACTAGTTGATGCTTTGTGTTTTGCAGTTTCAAATTCATTTGAAATTAAAAATTACATTTCAATTTGATTTAAATTTGTTGAAAAAAATTGTTCACCACTTTCAATACATAAAGTCCCATACACATTGTGAACTAAAATTTGGAATCCAATGAATACATACCAAGACACATTCCAGTCACTGTGACCAATGGTCCAAGAGTCAAAATTCCATAGTTGAAAACATAGGGTTTTTACTACAGCATATGAAGGAAAAGACTATTAGGTTATGGAAGTAACTCTATGTACCAACTATGATTATCTAAATTCAATAAATGATTCATTATCCTATAACAATTTTATTTATATAAATAAAAGAAATAATGGAAATCATAGGTTATGTAAATAACACAAATATCCTTTAAAGCATGGATTATGTCTGGAATTTGAATTCCCTAGAATGTTCGTAATACAATGAATTTTCAATGATTCCTTACCGTCATCTCATTGGTCCATGGATAAAAGTTATTACTCAATCATATTAATAGTAACATTTCAATTCAAGTGCATCACCCAGTCGTGGAATATAATCAATTAAAATAAGTAAAAAGTAGTAAACCATAATATTAATTTGAGGGAATTTGGAATTTCTCTATACATGGGTTGTATACTCTCCGGAACACCACATTATCGATCACCCTAACTATCTAAATATCGTGTATATGGTCTCAAAATTTTAAAATAACAATATAAAGGCTCTAAAGCCACTTTTTGATGTCCCGACCCAGATTTCACTCAGAGGTTCCCTAATCCCAATGGGACACATGGCCTCAAGCATAACTCCCCAAACAACAAAGGTTTTCGACTAGAAGCGACAGCCCTTGTTGTATTAGTGGCGAGGCTATTCCCTCATTACCAAATTATCACTATGGTTTAATAAATATATTAATAGAGGAAGAAGTATACTAGAGAATAAGAAATGTAAATATACATGACTACCCATGCACAAAAAAACAATCAAATGTAAAAAACATGATCATATAAATAAAAGTGGTAATGTATGTCAGGTTTCTATAAATCATGAAATCATGGATAAATGAAACATGAAAGAGTACTATAGAAAATTCTTAAAAATCCAAAAAAATATATGTGTCATTCGGGGATCTTGCCCGGTCATCTTTTTCCCAACTCTGTCTAATGACATGCAAGAATGTCATGAATCAGTAAGAGGATGATTCCCCTATTCAAAATATTCAAGTCTGTAGTCCTCTTGGGATTCATAAGCTGACTTAATAGGGTGTTATACAAATCTCACTAGGACACCAAAAATAGAATATATAAATATCCTCTCTGAGTATACTATATGGATGTGTGAAGATATAATAAAGTAACGTAGGAATAATTACTCTAAATGGGTTAGATTTGGTTCTTAAAGGAGACTAGGCTAGAACTACCTACTTCAACTGATTATGGAATATCTCAGAACATGTCTCCAGGGAAAAAGTTCATGGTATCACATTTAAATGGGACTTCATTCATTGTATCATAGTAATATTGGATACATCATTCCAAGAATCACAGAATAGGGATGCCATACCTATAATAAAAAATTATTGTTTCCATTATTTGAATCACAATAGTATTGTATTCCATGCCCAGTAACATAGTAGTAAAGGGACATGATTTCAAAAATTAGGGAATAGAGACACCATTCCCAATATCATAAATGTAATGGATGAAATATATATACAATATCGAATTATGGGACATAATGTCTGTATAGTATCACATGGTATATAATTCCCGTGTTTTATCACAAGGGATGTCATTCTCATATAGTATAGCATGTATATACAGGTCAACATGACCATATTTATATAAAATGTTCAAGGAGAATCATTCTCATTTAGTTTAATTATTAAGGGTCTTCTTTCCCAATTAATAAAAAGTAGGTGGGACACCATTCCAATTCATTTATAACATATATATGGGTCATTATTCCCATATTTTATAATTAAAGAGGGTCTTCATGTCCAAAAATCATTTTTAGTTATATCAATGGGTTTAATATGAACCATTAATTAATTAATAAATTAGTTACATTTATTAATGATAAGGGTATAACACTTGGCCAGTATAATCAAGTGACATGGGTTCCCCATTCACATCAACTTAATTTAAAAAAAATTCAAGGGAACTATTCATTCTAAACCACTTCATTTAATCAATATGAAAATCATATCACCATTTTTAATTAAAATAAACACTCAATTTGGTTCTTTAACTATTTTCTCACTAAATAAAATTTTTAATATAAGTGTGAACACCCAAATGGATCGATATATCTATTGTTGACAACTCAATATGAATCTGTATTCTAAGAAGTCATTATGCTATAGTAAATTAAAAAAAATTGAAGGATGTTTTAATTTATTGGGAACACATGGTGAAAAAAGAATGAAAAACAATGGAAAATGTCATAAAATATAAAAACTTGAAGTAAAATTTATTGAACATCTTCCTCATACCTGTAAAAATATCCTCTTCATGTATCATTTATTAGTTTGGCCTGGATCAGATGAAATTTGAAAAATGGGTCAACACCCTAAAAATTGGGCATTTGATCCATCACCTTAATAAATATGTTGTGGAAAAGATAAATTTAGAACAGATAAAATTTAATTGAGATATTACCAATGTGAAGCCAACATGAAGATCGATGATCAAATCATACAATAGATTGAAGCTTCAAAACAAAAAAAATCCAAAGAGGTTTTGATATATCAAATATGTAGAGGAGATAACTTTCTGTCCACAGGAATGTTAACCCAAGGATGAGTGTAAAATAATATTTCATTAAGGGAATTTTATAATATTTTTTAACGAAAAAGAGGTCTCATTGTTGGCCAAAATGTTCACCAATTATGAAACTCCCACTCTTTAAAGGGTGAACCCATATGGTTAGGCCACATTGTCAGGTAAACTGTGCAACAAATGATCCACACTCCTCTACTCAAAACAATAGACATTTCACATGAGAATGTGGCCCCAAACACACATTTAGGGAAAATTTTGTGCCATAATTATCACACATATCCATACCCACAATGTTAGAATATATCATATAGGATGGGTCACACGACTGATATTAATCATGAAACCAGGGGATTTTCTTCACCAACTGAGGTTCTGTACTGAAAAAATGTCCAGGACATCCCCAAAACCATTCTAATATCAAATTGAGTCCCTAATAATTATATAGTAAATAGTTCTACCAAATTTAAAAGTATCCTTACATGAGATAAAAACTGGGTTCTTACAAATACTATAAGGACCCAGAACCAGGTATCATGGATCTGATATGAAAACCCGTTATGTAATTTTTTTATAACATAAAATGAATAATTACACAACACATTACACAATAGATGACCATTTATTGGTCTCTGATTAGTGGAATTAGATAAAACTACTACATTTCATCAAATCAAAAAAATATTCAAATAACTAAACAGAAAAATCATCAGTGTACTGCCTCATCCTAGAATTCACGCAACAATTTAATTATAATAATCATGTTAAAAAATAATATTAAAATACATGGTGAGAATTTAACATTCCAATTAAGGGGGTTTGAAATATGTTAATAATAAAATTTTAAATAAATATTAATTAAAATATAATATATACTTAATAGTAGAATTCTAAAACATTGAAATCCATATAATTTGGAAATCCTTAATTTCCAAAAAAATAATTATAATTTAACGATTTATCGGTATTTCTCCATTGAAAATAATAAGTTCTGGTGGGTCACATATGATACTTGGTAAAGAATAATAAAAACCATGAGGGAACTAATAATAACTCATTTGGTATATAATTCCTTTAATAATTATGGGTTCACTCCACATTACATATAATTCATTATACTAGTTCGAATTTTGAAAACCCATTTGACGAACCTCCCTTTCTCAATCTGAACCCAAAAAATTTCAAAAATAATTACATAAAATTATTTTCTTTAATATAAAATAAAATTTAATACAACAAGTCATTAACAGTTTCTTGAGTGTATAAAAACCCATTTTTAGGAGAAGTCCATTATTTAAATAGATGTTTATATTTGAAATCCATAATTAAAAGTGTATAATAAAATAAATTCACGCTTGATTAAAAATGCATGTAATTACACTTATATGTTAGATAATTGTAATACCTAATTATGAATTATATAATAGGGTCTGTAGACACAATTTTTCATATGGAATAATGAATTTTTTAGGATTGGCACATTAAATGACAATTATTATCATTTAACACATAATTATAAATCATAAAATGATTGATTAAGAATAAATTTATAACCATTGCTAATAGATTTGGAAACTAAATATTTATCCCTATTTATAAATTAGTTGATATACATATATTTATATACATTATAATACCTTATACATAAAATGATGTTCTCAAAACATTAGAAAATACCTCTCATAAACATAAACAATCTCTTTACAAAACATAGGCTAAGAAATAATATTTAAAACAAAACATTTTTCATATTAATTTTGAAAACAATTGGTAGTTATATTGATAGATATCATTACATATAGTTACATATGTATATACGTATATATATATATATATAAATAACTTTTTAAAAAACATATATTATTAAAATTAAAACACCTTTCAACTTGTATGTTTTAAAAATAAAATTTAAAATAAAATCACTTATCTTATATATAAATTGAAAATAGATTGTTAAACATTTATATATTTATATATATGTTTATCATGAAAAATAAAGATAATTTGATTAAATATAAATTTATCCCTTACATAAATCCTTAGGAAGGATTCCTTAAAAAAATTAAGCAAGTATTTATCATCAAAAAATCTTAAAGCAATGCATTATCTAAATAAATATTTTTGTGTATAAACTTAGATATATGTTTTGATGAAAATAAAAAATAAAACAAATTGAAAGCTTACTTGTTTTGGATAATTGAGGGATTAGAGAATATGGGATACAATAAAAATGAAAATGGGGGACTTGGGAGATTGAGGATCAGGTATTCTTGGGTGTGAATATATATAAATATTTGTGTGTGTGTGTGTTTATATTATATCTCCAATTTTGATTAAACAAAAAAGAAAATGAATCCTTACATGACTAAGGAAAACATAAATTGATAGAAAATCTTAAGGAATCGAGTTTTTTGAAACAAATATATATATATATATATATATATATTATGGTTTCATCTAAAGGAAGCTATGGATAGGGAACCAAATAATGATTTTCATTTAATCTTTAAAGCTTTAGCAATGTTGTTATTGTGGATGATGAAACCAAAAAGTGCTCAGTGTGAAGGGGACTTCAATGGAGGTTATGAGTTGGGCGATTGTCAGCCTACTAGTGTGTCGTGACCTGGTGCCAAGCGAAGAAGACGACTGAAGAATATGAATAGTTATTTCATATTATCATTTTATTTTTTTATTTTTTTTCATTTTCAATTTCACATTTTATAGTTTACATTCTTTTCAAATTTTGTTTTGTGTGAGTTAGGATTCATCATTTTCTCTTTTTGTGTGTTTCATGTTTCAACCATTTCAAATTCATAATTCAGTCTTTATTATTGTTATTTTTATTATATATTATGTTTATAATAATAAAACACATATAGAAAAATGAACGATATATATATATATATTTATTTATTTATTTAAAAACCAATATTTATATATAATTAAATAAAACACACACACATATATATATATATAACAATAATTAAAAATATATATAAACGTATAATTATATATTTTTTAAATCACCTTTTTAATATAAAATTATTATAAAAAAGACATAATTTATATTTTCAATTCATGAACATATTCTTGAAGTATTACGTATTTTTTCATCTTTTGTTTTATGCATTTAAATTCATTATTTTATATATTTATATATAATTTATAATTTCACAAATTAAAAAAAACAAAATATAAATTTTTATATTTATAAAATATATTAACTTAAAAATAATTATAGTTTTCATTTAAAAAATGTTTTACCCTTAACTAAAATTATTATTATTATTATTATTATTATTATTATTATTATTATTGTTATTAAAATATAAAAAATAAATTATAGCTTTCAAAATTTATTTATGTCAAAAGACCCATGTAAATAAATTAATACCACATTAACAAATATCGTTTATAATAATATATTAATATAATTAAATACTAATCCATACTTTTAAATAAATAATATATTTTAAATTATTTAATAAATATATTTATTTAATGTAAAAAATATTTCTTGAAAATAATATCTTAGTTTCATTAAACTTTTTTTAATAAATTATTATTATTTTTAAATAAAGACTTTTTTAAAATAAATTACTATTTAAATTTCTATTGGGGTACATTATTCCCCCCTCTAAAATAATTGGGTCCTATCAATTCAATCATCGGACCCTAGAAAATTATGAATTTCTATATTCAAAATTATGAAAATTAGGACTCCGAAACTTTTATATTCTACCATATAGAAGACAATATATATCTCAAAAATTATCTAGATCATTTCTATGATACCAATTTTAATGACCCAGACCCCAATATCCCATAGTTAGTGCTAAAAATTTGATGAAGAAAAATTATAAAAGAAAGTGAATAATTAAACCGCACGGTACACCATCGAGGACAATTTTCCAGACCAAGTTTTGGGAAATTAGATACAACTATTTCATTTCATCAAAATTGTATGAAATAAAATTAACTAAATAGAAAATTTGTGTGCACTCTACCTCCTCCTAAAATTCACATCACAAAGTAATTCAACTAAACATGTTCAAAATGATTTTAATAACATACGGTGAGCATTTAATATTTTTAGTAAGGGGTCTTCCAATATATTTATTAGAACATTAAAAAAATATTTCCTTAGATTATATATATATATATATATAACTATAATATATTTCTAAAATTTTACGTCCAAATAATTTTCAAATCTTTAAATTTTTTAAAAATAATTATAATTGAATGATTTCTTTGATATTTCTCCATCGAAAATAATTCTCTTTTATGGGTCACTTATGATACTTGGTTCACCATAATAAAAAACCTAATCCCCCAAGTCATAAATCATATGGAACAATGTTCCATTTTGAATTATTGGTTAAATCTCCGTAACAAAAAATTCATTATACTATTGAGAATTTTTGAATAAAATGTTGATGGACTAGCCTTTCTCAATCCTAACCCAAAACATTTCAAAAATACATACATAAAATTATTTTCTTTAACATAAAATGAATTTTTTTACCACATGTCATAAAAATATACTTGAGTATATAAAACCATTTTTAGAAGTAATCTATTCCATTAAATAGTGGTATATATTTAAAATCCATAATTAAAAGAGAAAAACTAAATAAATGCACAGTTGTTAAAAAATATATGAAATGCTTCTAAATATTTAGATAATTGAAATACACAATTATCGATGACATATTGTGGGATTCATATTCAATTTCAAACGTGAAATAATAATTTTTTTTGGAATTGTACCATAAAATGATAACTATTTTCATTTAACCCATAAATATAAATCATAATATGATGATTTAAGATTTAGTTTCTAACCATTGTAAATATACATGGAAAAAAATATTATTCCCTCATAATAACCAATGTGATATCAGTATATTTATATAAATATATATACCTAATACATAAAATTATGTTTTAAATCATAAGAAAATTTATTTGATAAATGGAAACAAAAAATTACAAAACATAGGCTTAGAGATACAATTTGAGACCAACCCATTATAATATGAATTATGAAAAAAAGTTAGTTATTTATATAGTTATATTTATATATATTTATATATGTATAAATATATATATCTTTGTAAATAACATAAATTGGTAAAATTAAAACCTTTTCAAATCATATGTCTTAAAAATAAAATTTAAAATCAAAACACTTTTCTTATATATATACAGAAAAGAGATAGTTATAAATACAGACATACATGCATATATATATATATATATGTATGTATGTATGTATATGTTTTTATATCTTTTAATGAAAAATTAATTTGATTGAATTAAAATTAATCCCTTACATAAATCCATAAGAATAAAGGATTTATTTGGGATTCCATGAAACATAAATTTTAAAAATATATTTTACAAAAAAAATTATAAAATGATGAATTTATTATATATATATATATATGAATATATGTATATATATACATATGTTTTGATTAAAACAAACATAATAAAATTGAACCCTTGCTTTTTTATGGACGAATCGAGGGATTAGGGCTTCTAAGATTCAAGAAAAATGAAAATGGGGGATTGGGAGAATGATGATTTGGTATACTTAGGTGTGAAAATAATTATAAATATATATATATATATATACTTTATCATGTTTTGATTTAAAAATGAAAATGATTCCTAAATTGACTAAGGGAAAAATAATTGACACATAAGTTATAAGTAATCGAGTTTTTTGGAAATACATATTAATATATATTACATGGATGCTTCTGAAGGAATCTTTGGAATGTGATCTAGGTTATGTTTTTGATTTAATTTTTAGACCATCAACAATGTTTTTGTGGTGGAAGATAAAACTAAAATGGGGCCATACAATAGGTGAATTCAACATGGGGGATGATTAAGCCAGTTGTCGGCCAACTAGTGCGACTCGACCTAGTGTCCATAAGTGAATACAATCGAAGAAGGTGAATAGATATTTTATCATTTCTTTTGATATTTTATTATTCTTTTTCTGGTTAATTTACATTTTATACTTTAATAGCATTTTACTTTTTTATATTTTGTGTGTGTTATGATTCATCATTTTCCCTTTGTGTGTGTTTCACATTTCAACCTTTTAAAGTCTTCATTCACTCTTTATTATTATTATTATTTTATCTTGGATTTATAATAATAAAATACATTTAGATATAAAAATGATACATATATATATTTAGAAACATATACTTATATAAAATTAAATAAAAAAAATTTATATAAAAATAAAACTATAATTATAAATATTTATAAACATATACTTATATATATAATAAATAATGTTATATATATATAATAACTATATAATACTTATAATTTATATTTTTAAGTAATTTATATATTTTTAAAACATTACACATTTTTCATATTCTGTTGAATTCTTTTAAATCTATATTCTATGTGTTCATTTATAATTTATAATTTCAAAAATTTATACAATAAAACATAATATAAATTCATATATTTTTATAATATATTAACATCAAAACAGTAATGGTTTACTTAAAAAAATTCCTTAGCCCTAAATATTATTATTATTATTATTATTATCATTAAAATATAATGAACAAATTATAACATTCAGATTTTAACTATGTCAAAATATCCATTTAGATAAATTAATACCACATAAAAAATTTATTGTTTAAAATAATGTATTAAACACATTATATTTTAAAAAATATTTTAAAAAAAGAAGAAATTTTAACATACTCAATAAAATACATTTATTTAATGTTAATAATATTTCATGAAAATAATATGTTAGTTTTATGAATTTTTTGTTAAAACCATTATTGACACAAAAATTATTAAATAAATACATTGTTAAAATATATTACTATTTAAATTTCATGGGGTGTTACAAATACCATTTCTATTTTGAAATTAACATACAAAATTAAAACAATTTGAAAATAATTGGAAAAAAAATCATTGAAATTAATCCTAGAATCTTTTAAAAGAATCTTTAATGAAATTATCGGTCATGATAGCCTGAAATCTAGTTCAAGGGAAATGTGTTCAGACAATTATTCATTTCACATTTTATTAAAAAAATCCAAAAGTACCTTGTTTGAGAAACTATAGAATATTTTTTTAAACAATTATTAAAAATTCAAACGTGGGTAAAAATTTATTTAATAAATCATTAGATAAAAATTAAAGTATTTATTAAAACATATCAAGGAATATATTTATATTGAAGAAAAATATTCTTAGCTTAGTAGAAAAAATGTTTATTTTCCTTAAAAACAAGATTTCTTTATCTTGATATTTTATACTTGAAAAAATAAAGGAAAAATTATAATAGATGAAAATTAAAATAGGATAACATAATATTTTATTTTAAGATAAAAATAAATAATAAATCATACATTAGAGACATAAACATGAATAATCTCAAATAATGATGAGATTCTGAAATAAACACTTAAAACTTTTGTAACTTTTGAATCATAACACCGGTGAAAGAGTTAACATGAATTGAAACATTTAATAACATGAATATAAATTTATTCTTAATATAATATATCATAGATTTATTATATACAAATCATAAATAAAATAGGTGTATAATACCAAATATGTCTCAATAGAATTGAAATTGAGATGAAATATCTTTGAAAGATGAAACTATTGAAGTGATAATTAATCAACGAATTTATTACCTATAAAAAATGTAATTACATATATTTTTAAAAAAAATTCATAAAATAATAAACATTTATTACAAATATAGTCTTATAATATCCAATAGGATGTATAAGTAATATAACACACTAAAAACATGAGTTCTGAAACGTTTTTGTTATTATTAAAAATCAAGTTAAACCCTCTTGGATAAAATAATTTAAATTGATCAATAAAATAACATGAATTATATAGGATTACTTATATAAAATATATAATGTAATTATATACTAATATAAAATAAATACGTGCATAATATTAAAATTTACCACAAAAAGGGAAATTGATATAGAATCCCAGTACATTAGGTCTAACTCCTCATGTATATCCTTTATCTTCATGAATAATAACATTATGTTAATTATTTAAATAATTGTTAAAAATTTATAAATTCAATATTCTCTATATTTTAGTTATGAGCATGTTATATTTAATTACTTAATCAATTAAGTTCACATAGAACATTTGGACGACATTCGTTTCATATTTACAAGATGTCTTCGATAGGTCGACCATGGTAAAAGTGTTCATTATACCATCATCGCCATATAAATAAACATGAAACAATTAAATTTTTATAAATAAATATTTGTTTAAATCCAACCATGAAATATGGTTTTGAAAAATGAACTACTTTAATATCCTTGAGAGGATAGCTTGTGCGTATGCATGAGTAACATTTCCATTTTCCAACAATCTTGATGAAAATAATTTAAGTGTCATTATAGATACATAGAATGATAATTATATAATAAATATAATATTATTCCTTTAATTAAATTGATTTATACAACCATGTTATGTGGTAATGAACAATGAGTCACTACTCATTGTGGATGTTGTAATCCACACGTACAGGTGGAATACATTATCAACTATCAATGAAATGAATTGTATGAAAATATATGAAATGTTATATTGAACTGATGATAAATATTTCACAAATATCATATATGTACAAAAAATCCCTCAAAATAAAATCTCATGACTTGTGATTATGGAAAATTAATTACATTGGTGCATGAGGCCGTATTCCAATGTACACATGTGAAGTTCATAAGAGTTTCCTTTTTTGTTAATATGGATTGAAGTGCATAAGAGTTCCATTTTTTTCAATGAGACATCAATATGTGAATAAAAAGTATTAATAAAGAAGTTGGTGAAGCCTTGGAGAATTGTTGTTGATTCAAAACATTGAACGCTACACTTGATCAATTCTTTAAGAGGAAAAGTATTACTGTTGTTGAACTAGTCTTAAGTTCCAAGACTTTTATCAAGGTGATAAATTGTTACAACACTTGAAGAAGCACATGAAATTCTCAATTTCATAAGGAATGAAGTGACATGCATTAATAATCACTAAGTGGATGAAGTAATGAAGGCCATGGATTATGTTTTAATGGATGATGAATGAAGATATGATCCATCCATCTTCCATAATTTGATTAAAAGAATGTATTTAAGATGATTGGGATTTAGGATCTAAAAATAACGGATGGTTGTCGTTTGAAGATGAAGTGTGGAGAATGGGATTTGAATGTAAAAGTATGGTTTGGAATTTTAAGGAAAAATTTTTACTTGGTTATTTAGTTTCTATACTATGTACTTAGACTATTCCTTTACAAAAAATGAACTAACCATGGGGGGCTAGCCGAGGTCCTCACCTCAAGCACATGTGAGACCTAAGGGTCAACTGCGCTTGAAGGAAACCCTCGAGGCCAGCCCTGTATAAGGCATGTGTGCGTGTGCCATGTGTAATCTCATAGGTTACCCACAGTGATGAACCTGTTCATTGTGGGCGCTTGGTGTGCACTCAGAGGAGCAAAGTGGGCACTAAGAGAACAGCTATAGGAGAACTGGGGTGGGGGCAGCACCAGAGGGGGGAGAGGAGTAATCTGGCGTCAAGGCGGCGAGAGTTGATTATTAAACCATGAGAAATCCATGACTCATTTCGATGTGGGATAAAATTTTAAAAACCTAGAAAAACTATTGGTAGTCCATATGATCCTATGCTCGATCACAGCCACATGATCTATCCCACGACCCATGATATAATCACCACCTCTAGTGATTAATTCGAGCTGATCCAACAAACTTGGCATCATCTTCAACCTGAGATTGCATGTAGGGCAATGCGATGCGGTTTCTCACTATCTCTACTTCCAATCAACCGAGAACGAGTTCCCATCCACCGCTGAAGCTTAAATTGAGTGAATGATGATCATTTGGTCGAACCGAATACTTGAATGCATTAAAATTAGCTTGCATGCATCAAGATGATGAATTCAAACATGGTCGAAGAAAATGGAGTTGTGAGGCCAAATTAGATTGATTAAAGACATCGGGGAAATAATATTCATGTGTTATTAAACACATGCATATAAGGATCATGCTTCAAGGAATAAGTAAGAAGTTGAAATGGAAAAAATTGAGATTTAATCATATCATTAATCATGCATTCCAAATTTTGAAGTCGTAGATCTTTGGCATTCAAATCATGATCTTCATAATTGATACATGGATTTTGAATGCTCTCCCCTCCTATACAATTAGGATCCCAAGACATTAATTGGTGGATAACATTAATTGATAAATCTTATATTTTCTGAAAATTTGAGCACTAGGGGTTTCCGTGCAGCCCTTCTACGTGAAGTTAAGTTATGCTTCTCTTGCGCAAAAGAGTTATTCACATCGCCTACATGAATAGAAGAATCGTGAACCCTCGGGATCATGAATGATCACTCACCCCATGTGCGAAATTCTTACAAGCATGTGATAGGTTCTTTGAACCCTCGTTGTGTCTTTGTGAGGAGTAGCTCGTGGGTAAAACAACTGGTTCAATTGCACCCTTGTTTTTCTCTTACAAAGAGAGAGCCAAGAGCCACTTCTGGTTATGTATAAGAGATCCTTGCGCACCCATTGTGTGAATAAGATGTTCTCATGCACTCTTTGGATTGCAGAATGAAGAACAAAACCCTCTTTCTTTCACCTTTTATATGTATTGTTTTATAGGGGTTTGTTTTTAAAGAAGAATGTGCATGCATAAAGGATGGGTTTTTTGTATGATTTATTTGAAAAAGAAGAGTAAGAAACCCAAGGCATCATATTCCCACATTGGAAAGGGGAGAATTAATGCATATGCAAGAGTTGTGACACCCAAGTGTCCAAGAACAAGGTGAATCGTGGAAAGAACTAATTTGGTCTTGAAGAAGACCCATGCAAAAACACAGAAAATTGAATGAATTAAATACGACTAGTGTGTGAGTTCTTAGACCCAAAAGAAGAAGAGAAAGAGAAGAAGATAAATATAGAAAGTGAAACAGAAGTGATTTTTGTGTGTGTTCAAAGATTTACACCCATTCGGGTTTTAACACAATAAAGTAGAAAAAATTGTGCATGCATACCTGCATGCACATTAACACATGAAGAAAGAATCAAAAGTGTGTGTGAATAATGAGAGAAGAAGAAAAGAAATTTCAAATTAAAAAGAAAGAGACCCATGGATGAAATCATGTATGAACACATGCATGTGTGTTAATTCATATGATGGAGGGTGAGGTGATCTTTAGTGTTTGAATAATCACATAAGGGTATGTGATTTTTTCCAAGTAAACACGAAGAACTTTTACTGCATTCAATTATTAAATTAAGGAATAGGAATTTGAGATACCCATGAAATTTATGCATGAAGTGAATGAGAACATAGATTAAATCCATAATGAATTAAATAATCTCTGGAATATAATTGTTTTGTAATTGAGAATCCTAGAAGAGATACAATGCTGATATTGTGAAAAATAATTCTTGAAAATTATATTCCTGAAAAGTTGTGTGCACCATTGGCTGACATCTTAGTGAGGCCAAGTCTTCATCAGAAGAAGAAAGAATTTTCTTAGCATTGTTGAGACTGAGAACTGATCAACTCAAGTGATCAGAAATATTGTGCAAGGTCAAAAGACCTTATCATAGGTTTTTGAAGATCCTTGAACAGATTTACAGGAAACTGTGATTTAGGAAGCCTATGTGAAAATATCTGAAGATAATATATAGTGAATCAAAGAATAACATAAATAATAATGTTGTTCATGTGACTTGAGAGATAGATGAACCTTGTGAGATTAAGGGTAGAGAAGAAGACATCAATGAGACTCTGGAGCAATCCTGTGGGACTCCGGTAACACTGTGTGAAGCAGTATAAATAACCTCTTGTGGGACTCAAGAGAGATACATTGTGACTCTTTATCGACCAGTGTAATTACTAACCGAATTATAGTGTAGAATCTATGTTTGTGACAATAACTAACACAACATAGAGTAGGTCTTCGAACCGAACCTTGTAAATTATTGTGTTCAATGCCTTTACATTTGCAGCATCATTCGAGGTAAGGTTGAGAGACCCATGAAGAGTGGGTCAAGGCTTTAACCATCTACAGAGGGTTATTTGAAAAGAATCAATTTGTAAAAATATTTAAATGGATCACTGATTCACCCCCTCCCCCTCTCAGTGAATCACACTGATCTGGGAACTTCAATTGGTATCAGAGGGAAGTTCACCTCAAAATGATCCAAGTGAGTCTTTATGAAGTGCATATTTGAGGAGATGAGTGGAAAAATTCAAATGGAGATATCTACCAATACTCAGAATAATAGAAAAAAGAAACAGGCAAGGAAGATGATGATGAATCTTAATACTACTAGGGAGACACCTTCTACTAAAGGTAATCTGAAAGGTACAACATGTGATAATACTTATTATTCTTCTTATGAAGCTTTCTCAAGCTGTGATGAGAATAGATCAATTAGTGATCCCCATACCACACTCAATGATCATCTGAAGAAAGTACTTAGAAAAGTGGTAAGACAGATTACTGAAAGAATTAGTTCTCTTCAATGTGAAAAATTATATCAAGAGGAAGAAACTAATTCCATTGAAGAAGCATTGGCTAAAATGGTCAGCATATCCAACGCTCTCATAAAAATAGAGAAGGAAAATGAAGAAACAATTTCTATTTGCAATGATATATATTCTCATGTTACTGGAGAATTGCAGGGATGTATTTTCGAGAAATAATTCTTTGAGATTTTATTGGTAGAATCTTTCCATGAATTTTAAAAGTTTCACAAAGTTTCTATGGTTTTCAACGAATCTCATCTATAATAAAATTCCCTCATGCTAAAGATTTTTGACATCTCATTGCAACAATTAATAAATGTGCATGAAGAAAAAATAACAATGCTGAAGGAAAATTGGGAATGTAAGAAGTGATCACTTGAGGGTGAGAAGAACTATCTCAACATGAAGTGTTTAGAGCTAGTGGGTAAATTGAAGAATAAAAAATCACTCCAAGATAGAACATCTCAATCACCTAGAAGAGGATATGTTGCCACTCAAGTGTGTATTAAGTAATATTATTCCAATAAGAATATAAAATTATCTTCTAATCTAATGGAAACATCTTCCAAGAAGATGGTATCCCGTAACCTAGTTACTTTTGTTTCTACTAATGTTGTTTCATTTGTAAGTATAGGATTAATGCCAAAATCTAGGAAGATATGGATTAATAAAAATGTTAATACATCCATCCAAACATCAAGGGTGGATATCGAAATTATTTAAAAAATAGAAACACCCATAAAATGCCTCAAAGAAATAAAGACTATTAAAAAAACAAAAATACATTTAATCAAGAAAGACTGATACTACATGTAATATAAGGATATTTGGTGGCTACTGTTGGTGTTGTTAGAAGTTTGGGCAGCAGGACAATGATTGATAGAATAATATTCCAGTATATAAAAATTATAGAAGGCCTACATTCCGAGAATGTAGATGTGAAGAAATGAATAAACCTACAACAAAAAAGCATAATGAATAAGTGAAAAATAATTTTTCAACTATGAACATTTTTTAATATCTTTAAGAGTTCTATGATTATTACAATAGAAGTATCCAAATTCATGATGAGTGCTAGTTTAGTCCTACCATGTCTCAAGCATATGTTGATAAAAAGCATAGACCCCAAAAAAGGCAGGTGAAATAAAAAGTAGTTGAAAATTATTCCATTAGGAATATGAAAAACAATGAAGTCGAGAAAACAGTGAAATAAATTGTTCCCAAGAATAATTTCAAACTAGATTCCAGGAATGTCATCTCATCCAAGAAAATATGTTTTTACTGTGGAAATAAAGGTCATACCATGGATCACTACAAAAAAACATGGAAATGAATGTATGTAAGCTGAAAATAAAAATAGAATCAATCTAGAAGATATTAGGATCGGCTGAATACATTCTTGAAAATAATATTAATAATTTTTCTAAGAAAGGTAACTTAAAGAAAATGAGGAAGTCAAATGTAATCTCCAAATCAGAAAATAGTAAACAGTGTTTAGTTAACTAGCCTAATCATTTAAAAATTTATAGAGAACTGCAATGAGATGAAGATTAAATACTAGATAAATCTATGGAAAAGTTAAAGAATGTCATTCCTTATGAAAGAGAATTCAAATTTCATGAGAGGTTGTAAATACATGATAACCCATGTGTCTCACAAAAATTCTTTGGAAGGTGCAAGAAGGCTAGACCTCGTAAAAACAACTGTTGAACTGTTTTACCAAAACAAATAGAGAAAATTTAACAACTAGAACCAAAATCTACTTCTATATTGAAAGAAGTGAATAAAAACAATCCACACAAGATGAAGTTGAATGGAAAGTAAATAATCCATGCTGAAAATAAAAAATAAAAATACCAAATGGAGGGGAGAAATCATCATGAAAAGTAACAGACACTTTAGAGTTGAAAGGAAAAGCGTTCTTGGGTTGAGAGAAAATTCTCAGCCCTAGTGCTTCAATTAAAAAGCTCACAAGTTTTCCATCTTATTCCCTTATACTTTTATTACACATGTGTTCTTACATTGCAAGGGATTGAAGATGAAGGTCATTTTTAAAATGACAGTTGAATGAGAATAGTGGAGAACTATATGTTTAAATCGTTATTCGTGATTTGGTAATTTCATGAAGTGATCCAAGTGGAAGAGTATCAACATTTATATCTTCAAGCATATTTGATGATATTTTCCATCAAGGAAATTAAATGGGAGTGAACTCTTTAATGGGGAGAAAATATGACATAGATGATATCAAAGATTATTTCATGACAAATCTTGAAATTCATATCATCTTAGGAAGATAATGTTGAGGTATTCCAATCACACGTCCATCCTTTGGTCTTAATTGTATTTATCATATTAATTAAGGGGGGTGCTTGATTGATGAAAATATGGGATGAAAGGGGGAGAATTATATTTACAATTGAACTTTTTAATATGTTTGGTGACGTATGTGAAAGATTGAGAATTTAATTGATAAATCTTATTTTTAACCCCCTTAGATAAGAGTTGATACATTCTAAGCATGATTTTACATATATGGTTGTTTATGGACAACACTAAAACCATTGGTCATATCTCTATTGTTTTTTACACTAGGTTATCCAAAGTTTACCTAGAGTGGATTAACTAAAAGATCACTGCTAAGAGAGACATGTGACAACATCCCTCTCTCATAAACATTCCAAAAGATATTATTCTAATGTAAGAGGACAAGTTTTTTATGTGACCATACAAACAACATTTCATTTGGTTTCTAGTAAGGGGGAAAAAATTTTGGCACACATATTGACCCATACAAAGTGTGATTAAATGACATTGACAACAAAATACAAAGGGATGGATTGAAGTGAATAAGAGTTGCATTTGTTGTCAATATTGATTAAAGTGCATAAGAGTTGCATTTTTTGTCAATGAGATGTCAATATGTGAATGATAGGTATTGAGAAAGATATTGCTGATGCCTTAGAAAATTTTGGTCGATTCAAGTCATTGAATGCTTAACATGATCAATTCTCTAAGAGGACAACTCTGATGACTGTTGAACTGGTCATAATTTCCAAGACATGTATTAAGGTGATACAATGTTACAACACTTGATTAAGCAGATGAAATACACAATTGAAAAAGAAAGAAGTGACATACATCAATTGTAACTAAGTGGATGAAGCGATGAAGGTCATGTATTATGTTTTAATTCTTGAGGAACAATGATATTGACCATGGATCGTCCATGATTCAATTAAAATAAAGTATGGAAGATATTTGGGATTTATGATCTAAAAAGAATGGAATGGATGATGTTTGAGGATGAAGAATAGTTGATAATGGGATTTGAATGAAGAATTATGGTTTGGCATTTAATGGAGAAATGTATACTTTGTTACATAGTTTTTTCTAAGTAAATAGACTATTCCTTTACTAAAAATGAGCCAACCATGGAGGGCTAGCCGAGGTCCTCACATCAAGAACATGCGGGGCCTGAGGGTCAACCATGCTCGAAGTAATCCCTCGAGGCCAGCCCTGCATGAAGAATGTGTGTGCGGGATATGTTTAAGCCTGTAGGTGCCGCATAGTGGTGAACCTGTGCAGAATGGGCACTAGGTGTGCACCCTGAGGAGCAAAGTGGGTGCTAAGAGCGCGTCCGCAGGAGAACCGGTGTGGGGTAACACCGTTGGTGGGAGAGGAGCAATCTGGCATCAATGGGGTAAGAGTTGATTGTTAAAATTCAATAAAACTATGGTGTGTTCTTATGTGGGACGGAATTTAAAAAAGTGGAACTAATCTCATCCATCCATCTGATCCTATGCCTGATCATAGCTGCACGATCCATCTGGTGACCCATGATCTAATCACTGATGTCTGTGATTAATTAAAGCTGATCCAATAGACTTGGTGTCATCGTCAACCTCAAATCGCATAGAGGGCCACCCGACATGGCTTTATTCCATTGCCACCTCCTATCAACTGAGACTGAGCTCCCGACCACTGTTGAAGCTCAAGTCGAGTGCATGATGATCGTTTGGTTGAACCACATACATGATTGCTTTAAAATATTCATGCATGCATCGAGCTGAAGAATTTGAACATGGCTAAAGAAAATAGAGTTGTGAGTCCATGTCAGAATGATTTATGCTTTTGGAGAAATAATCTACATGAATTCTTTACAAAATGCATGTGAGAATCATACATCATTTAATAAGTCAGTGGTTGAAAAGGAAACAACAGTGATTTAAGCATATCATTAATATCGTGTTCCAAATTTTTAAGTTGTAGATCTCTAGAATTAAAAGCCCTATCTTCATGATTGATACATGGATTTTTAACGTGCTCCTCACCTAAAAATTATAGAGCCGATGCCCTGAAAAGGTGGCTTCCATTATTTAGGAAACCTGCTATTTTCCGAAAAATAGAGCACCTAGTGTTTTCTTGCAGCCCAACTACATGAAGGTAAGCCACACATATTTTTCACCAAAGAGTTCCATGCATCCCCTGCATGGAGAGAAGAACCGTGAACCCCTAGTTTGGGAACGAAGCCAAACCATTGGTACAAAGTTCCCACAAGCACGCGATTGGTTTGTTGAACCCTCGCTGTGTCATTGTGGGGAGTATCCCGTGAGTAAAACAACTGGTGCACTAGAACCCTTATTTTTCTCATGCAAAGAGAGAACCAAGAACCACTTATGGTTTTGTATAGGAGATCCTTGCACACCATTTGTGGGAAGAAAAAGATCTCATGCACTCTCTAGTTTCGAGAAAGATGAAAAACACCCTCTTTCTTTCACCTTTGATATGTAATATTTACCAAGGGTTTTTTTGAAGAAGAAGGTGGTTGCAAGAAGAATGAGGTTTATGTATTCTCTATTTGAACAAGAAGAAGAAACTCGATGCTTCATATTCCCACAAAGGAATGAGGAGAATGCATGCATGATGCACATGCATGCATTTGCATGAGTTTTGACACCAAAGTCTCCAAGAACAAGGTGAACCATGGGTAACACTAATTTGGGATTGAAGAATACCGATGAAAAAAAACATAAAATTGAATGAATTATATAAGGCAAGTGTGTGAGTGCTACAACCCAAAAGTAGAATAGAAATAGATGAATAGAAAAAGAGAAGGTGAATGATAATAGATTTTGTGTTTGTTAAAAGTGTTATACCCATTTGGGTTTTCACTCAAGAAAGAAGAAAATAATTGTTCATGCATGAATGCATGCACATGCACACATAAATAAATAATCAAAAGTGTGTATTAATAATGATAGAAAAAGATAATATATTAAAATATCAAATGAAAGAGACCCATGCATGCAATGATGGATGAACACATGCACGTGTGTTAATTCAGATGATGCAATGTGAGAAAGTCTTTAGTGTTTGAATAATCACATAAGTGTATGCGATTGTTTCCACGTAAATAAGAATTAGCTTTATTGCATTCAAATATTTCACTAAGGAAGTAGAATTTGGGATACCCATGAAATCCATGCATGATGTGACAGATAACTATGACTGAAGCCAGGATGAATTAAAGATGCTCTTGTATCTAAGTGTTCGGTAATTGAGAATCCAAGAGGAGAGAAAGTGCTGATATTATGAAAGATCATTCTTGAATATTAAATTCTTTAAGAAGTGGTGTTCACCATTGGAACACATCTTTGTGAGGCCAGGTCTTCATCAGAATAACAAATAATTTCCTATTCATTGTTGAGATTGAGAACTGATCAAATCTAGCGATAAAAAATATTGAGCAAGGCCAACATCCCATATCAATGTTTTTTAAAGATATGTAAATAGATTCATAGAAAACTGTGATTCAATAAGTCTATGTGAAGAGATCAAAAGATCATTTATAGTGAATAAAAGAAGATCTTAAAAAAGTAATTTGCTTCTGTGACTCGAGAGCTAGAAAAACCCTATGAGATTAAGGGAGGAGAAGAAGACTTCAGTGAGACTCTAGAGCAGGCATGTGGGACACTGGTAAAACAATGCGAAGTAGTATAAATAACCTCCTATGGGACTCAGGAGAGATACAGTGTGACTTTTTCTTAACCATTATAATTACTAACTAAATTAGACTGTAGAATCTGTGTTAGGGAGAATAACCAACACAATAAGGAGTATGTCTTTAAACCGAACCTTGTAAATCAATTTGTTCAGTTCCTTTACATTTACATCATCATTCAAGGTAAGGCTGATAGACACAAGAAGAGTGTATCTTGGATTTAACCATCCATAGTGGTTTAATTGAAAAGAATAAATTTGTAAAAAGATTTAAATGGATCACTGATTCACCCCTCCCCCTCTCAGTGATTCACAATGATCTGGGCACTTCAACATGAATGATGGTTATTTTGCCCAATTGATGGAAGTGGGGATGGATATGGGTTATGAAATTAACATTATATAATATAATTAATTCATACATTCTAATTTTATTATATTATCATGGGTCACTATTATTTTAATGAGGTGGAAGATTAAATAAAACAAAAATTCTTAGTTATTAACGATACATCGTATTTGGGAAACCACTTTTGGTTTACACCAAAATCCTTCTTATAAGGGTTTTATAATAAAAAAGTGCTCTAGTACATGGTAATTTATTTAAGACAGTAATATAGTCATTTTTTGGTAGATAAAATGGTTCTTTAAGTGTGATGAAAAGAGGATATGTGGTTCCCTTTTATAACTGAGTGAAGAGGCACTTATACTTTCTTAAAATATTTATTAATATAAATTAATTATTAGGTAAAAAAGCATCCAAACTGATATAATCTGAATGTATAATGAGTATGGGTGAAAATAACTCATATAATAAAAATTGGACACGTTTTGATTGTGTTGTTACCCTTATCACTCTTTTAATATGCATTAACCATTTGTTGAAAATTAGCATGATAACAATGTTTTTACTCTATAGGGGTCAAGATAGTTATTATAAAAGGGAAATTGGAAAATAAATAGACAATGGTTGAATTTTTTAACCATATACTAATCTTTCATCAAAATATAGGATTCTTATGAAATTTAAATAATTTAATTTAATTATATATATTATAAAATTTTATAAATGTCATTTTTTGAAATACTTAATTAATTGGGAGTGAAAAAACACAGATGGAATGGAATTTTAATATAATACTTTACAACATCAATAAAATTTTTTATTTATCTAAAAAATAATCTAAAAAAATAATTTATTTAATTTATACTACAGTTAATATTTTTATATCAATTATTTGGATTTTTATTTTCATGTAATAAATATTCATTAAGCGTTGCATATGACTTTAAGATTATTATTTAATTACAAAAGATTATAAATTTATTAACATAAAAATAAATAAAATTAATATTAAAAATCATTATTAGTAAAAAAAATATACTTTTTATTTTTATTACATAATATTTTAATAATTAAAAGCGAAAAAGTGACATTTTTGTCTTTATTTTTTCTTTAATATTATAAAAGTCTTAATCAATGAAATATTTCACAACTTGGATATTTTTTTTTGGATGTAAATGGCCAAAATAAACACATAATAAAATAAAATATGGTTTTATGGTAATTTTTTAATCCTTATCAAATTATTATTATTGTTAATTTCCCGATTTTCCTATTTTTTATGGTGATAATTGTTTTCTATTTTTCCTATTTATTA
Organism: Viscum album; assembly: GCA_963277665.1. NCBI lineage: Eukaryota > Viridiplantae > Streptophyta > Magnoliopsida > Santalales > Viscaceae > Viscum > Viscum album. The sequence continues at coordinate 696,199,919 of OY728148.1, forward strand.
GGAAATAATAAGATTAATTTGAATTTTCTTATAATTAATTATTAATATTATTCTAAATAAGTAATCAATTTTATAAAATTCAAAATCTATAATTTGATTAATTTAATTTTATATTTATCCCACAAATGAGGAAGAAAAAAAATTGAAACAAAAAAAACAATTTCCATTTGATGTTAAAAAGTATTTTTATACTAAGATCGAGTAAATTGTTGAATTGTATAAAATTAATTATATTAATTCAAAATAAATAAACTTATATTAATATAATATCAACTTCAAAAACAATTAGGTGTTTTTTTGAAGAATATAGATGGCAGTATTTCAACTATCAGTATTTTTTAGTATTCACTAAGAAATAAAACATCTTATAAAAATCCCAAATTTCAACATATTTTACCTTTGATATAATGATTTAAAAATTTATATTATTTTAATAAAATTAATTTCTAAAATTTGATGAAATTAATTGTATTTTCCTCACAAAAAAATAAAAATAAAAACATTTTTTTGAAGAAAAATTATTTTTGAAGTATAAAATGATATACTAAAAATTAATTACATATTTAATACTAATAAAAAATTATATAAAACATGTATACATATTTTTATAATTTGATTAACCATGTTCATATCTTCCAATTAAATGGATATGTGATAAGTGTAATATTTAAATATTAATATTTCATGTATCAATTCAGCTTGGTGTTGTATGTCATTTTCACTATCAAACATAGTTTACATATTTTAAAATATCAAGGTATTATATTATTCAACCATAAAATAAATTTTTTCCTTTCAATTTTAATTTAAACATAATAAATAAGGGTTTAACATCTAAAAAATATTTTTATTAAATCCATCATCCTAAAAATGGTATGTTAAACTTATTCTCTAAAATATGGTTAATGAAATGTAAACTATGTCGCATAAAAAGGTTTATATAATGAAGAACATAATTAAGAAGTGAAAATATAGACATGGTAAAAAAATGATGTCAAAATATTTATAGAGATTGATACAGATCATTTATCATAAGAAAGTGAATGATCAAGAAGAATTTAATGACTATAAAAATGTAAAACCATGGGATGTGAAAAAAGAGTATTTGTTCATCAAAAATCAAGGTTCTAAGATAGTATTTATTTTCAATAACTTATTCCTAGAGTTGACGAATTCATTTACTATCTATAAATGTTCATAAGGAAATATTCATACTTGAATAATATAATTTCATCACTTTACTTTCCACCACAATATTTACTTTTTCTCCAAATAGTGAGTATTCAAGATGGATTTTCCATTCTGGGAGTGCTAAAATAAACTTCTAATAGATCACATTATCCAAAAAGTATAACAATATAATCATCATTTATTTACTAAAACCAAAATGGTTTGAACAATAAAAGTTAATAAAAAATTAATGAACCATCATATATTAATTTCAAAAATTCAACAATGATACCGATGGTTTAACATAGATCATTCAATATATAAATTACCCTATATCCCAACTAACATTAATAAGCATAAAATTAAATAATTATTTAACCTTAAATTTTTTTTCATACCCTTTAGCTTATAAATTCAAAAACATAATAGCAGTATCCTAAATAATTCATTATGTTAAACATAACGGTTAGATATACCCCAAACCAATAAAATTTCTCCTGAAATTTATTTAATCAACTCAAAATAAAACATAATTTCTCTTATAATATGTGTCCAAAAAGATAAAAAATATTTAAATATAGCAACAATTATGGAAAAGAAGTGTCATAATAACAAGGAAATCAAGTATTCATGTTTTTGGTATGTCTCCCTTTTGAGTGGGTTCAAACCCCATGACTTTGTTAGATGAGACGGGTTTTCCTAAGACACAAGAGTTTTCCTTTCTCTGAAACTCTATTAATAAATTTCTTATGAAATTCCTATAAATATGATGATCATCATAAAAAATACTATGAATAAAATTACATGTCAATATAATGGTTATCATTACAATAAAAGATATATTGACAAATTTTAATAAGCCATAATTTCTTAATCATAAAATATCAGATAAAACCTATAGGTTTCCAATAATATTAATATTATGTTAAAAAATAACATTATTCCTAAAGAAACATTTTCACTAATATATATAATAAAAAATGGTTGTATTATCGTAAAGAACTCTAAAAATATATAAAATCATGTTAAATTACAATCCCAAAAAATAAAAAAATGGGTATCTATGTTTTTAATAATATTATCAACAATAGACATATCATCACAATACACTTCATGTTGATATAGTGGGTTCCCTAGACCCAACTATTTAGTTCTTTTGATTACCATATCATGTGTAGATTTAGTTTAACATGATGTCTCTTACCATTATAGTGTAGACTTTTCTACGTCCACTATTATAATGATAATGTAAAAAGGTTAATTGTGGTGTCAAAAGGTTATAAAAGATCCCGAGCTATAAGGAGAACCTCGTGATACCAGGACATTACTCTTAAATATATGTTCTATAGTCTAGATACATCTTACTTACTAGAAACATTAGATGTTTGACTATCAGATGTTGGTGGCTCATAATCATTGAGACTTCTTCCCATGAAGTTCTCACTTGGTGATCTATAGTACTAATATCATGAGGAAAGACCTGCCAATAGGAACACCACATGTTTTGGGTGTCAATGGTCATTCCTATCTATGGACATGTGTATTGATCTATTAAATTATTACCATTACCAGTGGATACCATTTGATTATGTACTTTAATACAAGGTGAAAACTAGGGTATTGAAATTGTGGCGAAGTAGCTTGTGTTGGGTGCGTCATTGATGATATGACATAGGTTGAATGCTCATGAAAATAATTGTCACTTCCAAGTTCAAGAAGATGTATATCACTGGCCTAGTAGATCAGGATGATGCTTCCTTCATAAGTCTTTGTAAAAAGCCGTATAAAGGAAAACCCATCTTGATAAATCAACAATTAATAATTTAAGATAAGGATGAAAAAACAAGAGTGCGTTCTTCTTTATGATATATTTAATGAAAAAGAGATTATAGTAAACAGTATGTGTTCATAGCATGGTAGTCGTTCCTATGACTATCCCTATCTCTTTAGAGGCCATGATGGGTTTCTAGACTCTACTCATGGAATTTGGATTTTATTCACTACTATCTAGATAAGGACTTAGAGGGTCACACACAATAGAGTATTCAAGAATCCTCCCTATTCAGTCGAATAGGTACATGGACATAGTGATTGTTACCATGGGGTATGAGTATTTTCCAAGTTATCTATCACCAAAAGAATTAAATAAATTCATTAATATTCATGTTATGAATATTTGGGAATGAATTTATTTAATGTATTTACAAGTACTGTAAATACAAGAAAAATATTAATCGAATGAAAATTATTTTAATATTCAAGGTTCATTTAATATTAAGTGAGACAACAAGTCGAGATAAATGGCTTGGGATTTATAATGTAATATATTATATATATATTACAAGTATGTGATAAAACAATAAATAATATTGACACAGTTTTGTTCGTCAAAATTATTTATTTAGTGGACGTTGAAATAAACAAGGGTCGTAGAACCCAACTAGGTATTTTTCAAATAAACTATAAAAATAAGATGAGGAACTCACTTAGGGTGTGAAATTCACTATTCAATCATTTCCTGGAGTGAAATCTAGATCCTCTTTCTCATATTTCTCTCTAGAGAGACAAGCTCTCGATCCATGGATCTTAGATCATGATCTTCTTCAAGCAATGAAATAATCTCGATGCGGTGATCATCAAGAAATCCTAATAATTGTTTCATCATTATGCTAGCACCCATAATTCAATGATCGATGTTCTAGTGGATTTTTGGAGCACATGTAGACGATCAGTAGGGATCTTTATTTGAATCCTTCAAGTGACGATTTTCATAGAAAAGTTGCAGTCGACCATGGATTCAAATTTGAAACGGGTACATTTTTTTTTAATATTTTACTCTTTATAATTTTCACAATATCCTCAGAACTTTACAAGGTTTGGATCATCATCAACAACAAGTTCTGTCGATTCTCCGTCGAAATTTTCAAAATCCCTAGCCCATCAGCTTCCACTACGGGCCCCGAAACCACACTGTGGTATCAGAGGGATCACATAAATATTATGGGCCTTGAAAATTTAATTTTCATTACTATTAATTAGAGGGTTCAAATACAATACTAACAGTTCAAACCGCAAATCTATCTGATTCTGAATGACCTAGTTATGGTTAGTTTACGTTTTCGGATTGGATCGAATGTTGGATTTGATCTCGAAGATTAGATTTTTCATCCCAAATAACTAATCAAGTTTCTTTTGAAATTTATTCAGTACATCCTATAAAAAAATAAAATTATGTGCAGATTATAATATTATTTTATGATTTTCATAATATTTTTTTTATTATTATAATTATTTTATTATAGTAATTGTCTAATAATATTAAAATATTATTTTATTATAATAAATTTATTATTATTAAATTTAAAGGCTAAAAATAATTTAGATTTTTTGTGTGGGGAAAAAATAAAAGGGGAGACTTTGACTTTAAACAAATGAGGGGTAGAGGAGGAAGACTTCAAAAGAAGTCTTTAAAATTTTTAAAAAATAAAGAGGGGATGGATTTTGCGAGTCAAGAAAACAAAGGAAAAAATAGAACTGGGTCGTGAAAAACCCTCTGTCTTCCAGGCTTCCTCCCCATGCTGTGAAGACCGGGTCTCTATAGCAGCATGTGGACGGCGCCCCGCCTCCAAATTCTACTAGTGGTTGTCTGGTCTACCACCCTACTTGTGTCTTGTTGCCCTCACCTCCAGGCGCTCCGCATGCAGACCCAACAAGGGCTCCCCACCGTCCGCCTTCCCCGGAGGTGCCACCCTGCTCTCGTAGCTGGCTGCTTCATACCATTGAACCTCCTCAAGGCTGCCCACACCATCCCATATTCACTATGTGACCCTCTATGAAACTCGGCCTCTTGCGCTAGAAAACTCATGGGGGGCTTCGATTCTCCCCCAGCAATGCTGGGCTCCTCCATGTAATGGTCTCTCCCAATTGTTTGTATTCCTCCAACGCCTTTGTGAAAAACTGGCCTATAACAAGCAGCTGCATAAGAACCATCCAATGTTATCCCTCATAATTCATAGGCTTTCCGAATGCCCTGACCAGGTCAGATCCTGGCTAACCAGCAGCTCCCTCGTATAGCAGGTGCGCCTCCAGCCTCCCTATCGCAAGACAGTGGTGGTCGCTTTCCCACCATCAAGCCGTCAGCTTATCTGTTGAGCTCTGTGCCTCACCATCGCCATCAGTCAAGACCCAGGATGTATTTTTTCATCAAATTTTCTTACATAGGGAAAAAATTGCCCCGAAATAGTCCGGCCAGATCTACATAGCCCAAAACAGGCTTATGCAGATTGGTCTGTCCCAGTTGGGCCTCACATGGCCTGCTAGGGTCTTGCGCGGGTTTAGATCGACCCGCACTGGCCCTACAGTGACGTTTCGATGACCGACCATTTAAAATTAATCAAAATAAATTAATTTAATTAATTAAATTATATTATCTAAATTAAGTTAATTAAAAATAATTTTGGTTAAATATTTTAATACCCTAGAATATAATTTAATTTAAGTTTTCAATTTATTTAAATTTTTTAATTAATTTAATTTTGGCATAAATATAAAATTAATTAGTGGACCAATAATTAATTAAATTATTCTAATTTATTAATTCATTTAATTTAATTTAGATAACCCTCGTACTTAATTAATTAAATATCCATTTTATCGCACATCATTTACCCTTCCACTGGTCTTGAGCATTGACCAATGTATGTTGCTTTTATTTGATAAATTATTTTAATTGCATGCAATGATGGTATTTAATAATTTGACGGTCTGCGCATCATATTTATTTTTAGTTAAAATGTATAAGGATCTGCGTGTCCAATCCACCGGATGTACATTTATACCTGATCCCCCCTTGCATACGCGCGAGTATTATTGTACTTCAGATGAAGACGGTGAGAGATGTGGTCCATGCCAAGATGAGGCGGTGCACGACTATGCAATACGACATGTAGATTCCACCAAGACGAGGTGGTACTCCAAGACGTGACGTGGACCCTGTCACGATGAGGCAATTTTTCAAAGAAGCAGACATATGAGATAGTGGTTAGCTGCATTTTGTGTCCAGCTTCGACTCAGGTATGCTGCCCTTGGGTTTTTTAGATGCTCAAGACCAGTCGGGTAGTAGTTTAAAGATTATGTATTTATTTATTATTTTATGAAATTTAGAATAGCGAGAAAATGTATAAAATAATAGAAAATAAAATGCATAAAGAAGTGTTGTATGTTTTTCTATTAGAGTTTAGTTGTTAGCATAAAAACATAAATGAAGAGGTTTAATAGAAATGGAATCCATTTCTCGAGAGAACCCAATAAAATAATCAAAGAAAATATCAAGTCATAACATCCTTCCATCATTCATGTTTGAAGAAAATCAGGCATTTGAGGTATCGTTCATGAAATAGCTAGGGGTTCATCTTACTACTAGGGAGTTCTTATTAGAGTGGTGGGTCGGATTAACTAAAATTGCAGTAAAGAAAAAGCCATAGCTATCTTGTTGTAATTTTAGAGGCAGGCATTGAGTAAATCATGTATTGATTTCAAAATCTAGGACTTTACTCAATAGATCAAGGAACCACGTGTTAATGTGGTTGGCCAGCCAAAAGGCTACCTTGGACCCTTTGAGTAGTGGTGTAGCCATAGATTTTATACTATGAGGGAGGTTCAGGGATCCTTTCCACTAGAATACTCAAGAGTATTCCGAATCTAGTACAGAGGGTTCCTAGAATTTGAAAAATAAGTGGGAGACATCTAATTATTAAATAATCAGTAATGTCACATTTGTTAGTCAATATCAAAAGTACAATCTGCTAAATTATATTTTTTAGAAAATGGATTGTGATACCACAATTTTTTTTTAAAAAAATATAGTAAATAGATAATGTCCAAACAAGTATGAAATGACACTTGTAGTATTGGATCTTACACACATTTCTACCATAAGGTAAATTCAATCTGGTTGTGTCCCAACCTATTAAGCCACCTCAGGAAGCGAGGGTGTAAAACTACTTACATGAGACCCAAGAATCAAGAATATGATGCTTTTATGATAACTCTATCATCAACGTCTAATGTTATTTGTGATCACTACAACAAGACATGGATGATGTTACATGTAGTCTCATCTCCACGAAGATTCCAAGGAGAAAGAGAAGTAAGATTTGAATGTGATGGTTGCACTCGGTTTGTGTAAATTGAAATAAATTTCGCAATCTTTCACATCATACCGTTAGTATACCATTTACACCTAATTACTATAGTTTCATTTTAGGGTAAAAATGAATAGTATAGAATTAGTGCTTCATTACCTTTAAGGTTGCATTCACCATGTAATAAGAATATTAAAGATAACGCCATCTTTTATTCTTATGGTGAATAAATTGAATGACAATGATAAATGGCCTATGAAAAATTATTCCAATGGAACCATCATCATATCCTTAGATGAAAAGTGGATGGTTACTTAACATGAGGTTATTTGCAAAACATATTGAAATAAATTCACAGTAGTTTAAAATCGAAATAGTAAAATCTAGTACCCCCTTCCTGTTCCGTTTATATTCATCAAATAAAGTATTGTTTTCTCACGTACTTCTTGGGTATTAAAATACAATATGATTTTCACATATATTTTTTGAAATACAGTTACCAAGTAAGTAGAGAAACATTACTAGGAGTAATGTGTCTTCTCCAATAGTAGATAAAGGGTGATTCCTAAGTCAGTAGTACGAAACACATAACTTCTAATTGCCAAGTTATTGATTCAAATTTAATGAGTTATTGAGTATAACCAAAATATTTATCTCATGTACCCATTTTGTCATGATGAGACATTTTTCCATGTTTTTTAAATGAATATTGTTTTCTGTATCATATTCAACAAATAGTTCACTACTACTTGAATGAAAGGAAATACCTAATGAATATAAAATGTAAGACCCACCAAGTTGTGTCCATATAGTACATTGTCATGTAAAACTAAAAGTGGACGTTAAGAATATACATAGTATGGTATGTTGGCTCGGCAAAGCTAAATACCTTTGGTATTATTGACTCCTTAGTTTAGATAAAGAAACCATTAGAAATAAAGGTATGCCACAAAGCATCAGGGGATTCGTTCAACAAGAGAGTATGAAATATTCCAAAAGAGATCTGGATGTAAAGATACTTAATATGGTTCGTTTCAGTAATTAAGGAATGTACTAGTGAAGTATAAGTTTGGTAACAAGATATGAGTTGCTTTGAATCGTCATGCCGAAAAATATCTTGAAAAAATATTCATCGATCATAATAATGTATCAAGGAGAAATTCCTAAACACATGTTACCTTATCTACATCACCGTATTGATGTTCATAAGGAGGATCAATGATAAAGTCTTACATGTTAACACTGATCAACAAAATGTAGCGTGGAGCAATTCCAAAATGAAATTTTTATACATCAATGTTTTGATGTAAGCTGTATCAATGTTTCAATCTGCAAAAACATCCAATATATTTCACGATGTGCTATGAAAATAATTGTGAAATCCCATAAACGATATGCCAACTCAATTGAAAAATGTATATCATACAATTCATATTATAATGGAAATCCATTTTGTGAAAGATCATGTGTTAGGATGCAAAGAATTTGTTTAGATATAAACAAACATGCATGCAGCTAAAAACATGGTGCATCTATGTAATTATCCTAGATATTTCTTAAGATTTTATAGAAATCCCTAAGATAGAAAAGTTCTAGTCAAATATTAGGCTCCATTTCTATATAAGGGTGCCCATCTCTATTAGAGATAGTGGGAGATGAATTCAATAGGACTTTCTCAATGCTCGAGAAGCACAAATGGTTGACATAAGAACAAGTTACAAAAGTACATGTGGATTAAGAATTTTCCAAATACACATAATATGTAGGAAGAATTATTCCATGGTGATGGTATTATATTCACTGAGGCTGGGGAAAATTTATTCATTAAAGAATAAAAATTATTACAATTAAGAAGTATGTTGAAATAAGTTAACATTGACAAGAACAATTAAAATTATTTAGTGGATTCCATGTATCATATTTCATAGGGGATAATAAATTAAATACTGTTGTGGGTATTCAAATGAAATGTTACATGGATGGTACAATCCTGGTACCAATAAGGCTTGATTGGTTACACCATGTTTGTATGCCTAAAACTATTAGAATTTTACTTGTTATAGCTAAACTTATAAGATCATTCTATTGGTCATTTGATGTCAAGATCATATTTCATGGATGGTGTCTATACGATGCAACCAGAAAGAGATGATGATATCATATGATTCCAATAAGTGTTGAAGGTTACAGAAATCTAATTATGGATTAAAGTAAGTAATAAGATCTTATAGGATACATTATAAATGATTTTTTTCCTTGTGACTACCAAATGATAGTGGGAGTGCCAATGTTTTCAAAATGATATATGTTCAGAAACATATGGAAAACTGATCTCAGTCTTACTGTTAATTAAGTCTAGGTTAAAAGAAATTCTCTAATGATTTACATAACGTTGGAATCTGATTTCTAGGGAACATGATCTTCGGCGGTAGATCCCTAGGTTTCTTGGTCCTAGTCAATGGTACATATAGTGACATTGCTTTAAAAAATAAAATTTGGAGAAATTCAAGTTCTGAATTGTTTCTAATGACACATGGCTTAATCTCTCCATGTTACCATGTTCAAAGCATGGTTAGAGATTAATGTTGTGAATTGAGTTTCATACACATCAGTGATTGATCAATCACATATGCCATAATATCTACAATAATTGATGTTTCCAAAATATACGTTATTATAGGCAGATATCAATTAAATCATGGAGAAATGCAATTGAAGTAGTCAGAACTATCATCTGGTACTGTGGAGAGTACAAATGATATGTTCCTTGAATATGGAGAGGAATGTAGACTAGTTGTTTAGGACACAAACTAGAAATCCTTAGATCAATGTGATCTAGTTTCATGGTTAGTCAAAAGATATGAGTGACTAAAGCTCATAAAATCTGGTGGTAGCCATACCTACAAATACCGAGTACGTTGTACTTTCTAAGACAGCTAAGAAGAAGTAAACAATCGCAATGATTTGTTCCATTTATTTGATTTAAACCAAGTGAGAAAAGTATCATCATAATGTAAATTATGATATTTTTACTATCCAAGTTTTCAAGTTATGACAATGGAAAAATGTAATATACTCAGGGATACCTTATCTTGAGAAGTTTTACTGAAGCAGCTGAGGTTGTATATAGAAGATATTCTATGCGGCGAAAATGTGGTAGTTCCAGAAATTAAATACATTACTCAGCAGAAGAAATATATTTATCATGTGAGTAACGAAAAAGTTTAGTTAGCAAGTTGGCTCTAGTGGAAGTGGGAGTGTTGAAATACTGGGTTCCTAGAACCAACTATGCAGTACATTTGATTACAATATCATGTGTATAGTTAGTTATACATGATGTCTCTTACCATTATTGTGTAGACTTTTCTGTGTCCACTATATAATGGTAATGTCTAAAGGTTAACTGTAGTGTCGAGAGTTTATAAGAGATCCCAATATATAATGAGAACCTTGAGATACCATGACATTAATCATAAATATATGTTCTATAGTCTAGATACATCATACTAACTGGACACAATTGATGTTTGACAATCAGGTACTGGGAGATCATAAGCATTGAGACTTCCTATCATGAATTTCACACTTGGTGATCTATAGTAGGGAGATCATGAGGACAGAGCCACCAATAAGAACACCACTTGTTTTGGGTGTCATTGGATTTTTCTATCTAAGGACATGTGATTTGGTCTCTTGACTTGAGACCATTACCAATGTATATTATTTGATTGCATACTTTAATACAAGTCAAAAACAATGGTATTGAAATCATGGAGAAGTAGATTGTGTTGGGTGTGTCATTGGTGATATGACATTGGTTGAATGGTCAAGAAAGGATTTGTCACATCCATGTTTAGGAATTTATATATCTCAGGCCCAGTTGATCTGGATGGTGCTGCCTTCATAAGTCTTTGTCCAAAGTAGTAGAAAGTAAAATCCATTTGAAAAGATCGACAAATAGTAAATCCAGATAAGGATGATGACACAAGAGATTGTCCTGCTTTATGAGATATTTAATGATAATGAAATTATAGTACATGATTAGTGTTTGTAGGATGGTATTCTTCACTCTATCCTTATCTCTTTAGAGGCCATGATGGGTTTCTAGTCTCTGCTCATGGTCTTTGGATTTTAGTAACTACTATCAAGATACAGGCCAAGAGGGTCACACAAATAGAATATTCAAGAATCCAACATATTACTTTGAATAGGTACATGAACATAGTGAGCTCCACCATAGTGTTCAAGTATTGTCCAAGTTATCGATCACCAAACAAATTAAATAAAATCATTAAAATTCATGTTATGAATATTTGGGATTGAATTTATTTAATGTGTTTAGAAGTTTAGTAAATAATAGAAAATATTATTTGAAGGAATATTATTTTAATATTCAAGGATCGTTTAATATTTAGTGAGACAATGAGTCAAGTTAACTGGCTCGGGTTATATAATGTAATATATTTTATATATATTACAAGTAAGTGATAAAATAATAAATAATATTGACATAATTTAGTTCATCAAAATTATTTTTTTAGTGGACATTGAAATAAACGAGGGTCGGAGAACCCAACCTGGTATATCTCACCTCCACTATAAATATAAGATGAGGCACTCACTTAGGGTGTGTAATTCACTATTCACTCATTTCATGGAGTGAAATACAAAGCCTCTCTCTCCCACTACTATCTAGAGAGATAAGTTCTTAACTTATAGAGGTTGGATCAAGCTCTTCCTCAAGCATCGAAATCATCATGATGTAGTGATCGTCGGGACATCTAATGCATCGTTTGATCACTGCACTAGCACCTAGAATTCGATAGTCAACTTTCAAATGGATTATGGGAGCATGTGTGGATGATTTAGAGGGATCCTGATTTGGATCCTTTAAGTGATGATCACCATTGACTAGTTGTAGTTCACCATGAAATAAAATTTGAAACGGGTAGGTTTTCATTTTAATTTTGTTCTCCTTCTGATTTACACAAGATCCTCTTACCATTCTGAGGTACAGATCACCGTCAATGACAAGTTACGTCTATTCGTCGATGAAAATGTTAAAATCCCCTTCCAATTGGCTTCCACTACGGGCCTCAGAACCTCAAAATTTAGCTTGTTCCAATATCACTATGGAATATATTAGGTTTCCTTGGGTTCTATTCTTTAAATACACTAAACTATTCATATAGAAAATGGGACATAAAGAAATCATATTCCCAAAGATTGTCAAACCAATAGCATAGTATGGGCACACTCATTTTGCACCAAAATAATGCTCAAGATATACTTGACCAAATCCAATTGTAGATATTACCCCTAAATAAATTTGTACTGAATTTATATCCTCATGTAGTATCCGGACATGGTTTCATTTCTAAGAAAACAACATAATCTCTATCTTAGAAATACTTTAGGATACTACCATATACTTAGTAATATCCCCAAATTCATTTATAGATTTATTGTATCTAATCTATATGTCACGACCCGTCCTCGGGGCCCGTGCCGTGACTACCCCAAGCCCGCCTTCCATAGGCCAGGGGCTGGCGTCTAGCACCAAGGCGTAAATCCCAGTAAAAAGGGAAGGCATTGCCTTTGTAAAGTAAGCAAACACCACAGAGAAAGTAAGAAGAAGAAGAAAACACTAAGTAAAAGCTGGTACAACAGTAAGTGTGGAAAAGTAAATGGGCCAGTATACAAACCCAAACTGAAAGTAAAGTACAACTGGAAAGGGAAAATAGCAACAGGAAAGTAAAGCCTCAACGCCAAGCTGTCCACTAGAAATCCCACCTGAAGAGTGGGTACATATAGCTCCACTGCTCCTCGGGTCCCGCCGTCCGCTCCGAGTATGTTCCGCCCAGTGGTCCACCTCCAGGTACCGTCCAGATCTGCAAGCCTCAACCACGATCAACGTTGTCCGTTGTCTGAAACCAATACAACGTAGTGCGGGAATAGCCTGTGCAGGAGTGAGTATAAGCTTCTCAGTAGGGACCCCAAGACCCCCAAAGGTCTCCAAAAATCCTCAAATGATAAACCAAAAAGGAAAGATACAATCACGAAGTAACAACCCACACTGCTTAGGTATATTCCCATACATATACCTAGGTCATCAATTCCAATATGCTACAACCTCCGAGCCTAAGTACAACCCAGTCCACAGAGGAAATCATACGTATTCCACACAGGAATGCAAAACGTAATCCACACAGGATATCACAACACAATCCACATAGGAAAGAAAATAAGATTCAGTTCACACAGGTATACTTTTTCGAAAGACGATAGAGATGATCACTGATCCATCTAAGTCGTCAGACCCACAAAGGATCGATAGGTACTAACCCCCGCAATGACCCACATAGGATCGGACCCACACAGGATCTGTAGGCGTTGGCTCACATAGAATCGCTGAGCGCTGACCCACATAGGATCGGACCCACACAGGATCGGTAGCACTGATCCACACAGGATCGCTGAGTGTTGTAGTCATCGTCGTCGAATCCACTGAGGATCTGTGCAGAGTCGTCGTCGCAGTCACAGTGGCATTCGCAGCCAGCACTAGGGTTCCTACACACAACAAGCTCGTTCGGGAGGGTCCGCTCCACGAGCCGAGAGGCTGATACATCAACTGACACATAGTCCAGAGTTGATGTATCCAAAAGTTCTGTATCGTCGATAGGAACTCAACGTCGCAGACGGCGCGTCAATCAGACGCCCGGTCTGAGAGTTATTGGCTTTTTTATCCCAGGGGCCCGGTTGGTTTTTAAGGCAAAACCAACCCGATCGTACTCCACCTGCGTCCAAACCTCAGTCAGATTAATCCATTAGATCCTTCTCACTAAGTGGAATCCAACAATGTCGACGGCACGTCAACTGGAAATCCGTAGCTCATGATATGAGCGTTTCCGCTCCGAGGGCCAGGTTGGTTTCGTGTACGAACCAACCTGGTCGAACTCAAAGTATTTTGAAACCTTGATTGCGATATACCGAAATGACCGTCTCGATTCAAGGATCGCATCTCAACTGACGGTGCGTTGATCGGAGGTCTGTAGCTCAAGATATGATCAAAATACCGAAGACGGTCTGGAAATCGGCGTTTCAGGCCCGGACCGACCCGGCCCGAGACCCCCCCCCCCCCCCCCCCCCCCCGGTCGGCCCAGCCCGGCACGGCTGGGCACAGCGTGCCCAGTTCGCTGGCCGGCTCGTCCAGTGGCTGAGCCATTTCGTCAAGGGGGGGGGGTGCGCCTGCCCCCCTATTTAACCCCCCCCCCCCAATTACGGGGGCCATTTTGGCTGACCGGCCATGTGTTTGAACCCCCGGATGCACTCCTGTCCGGCCGGCCCGCCCTGGCCGGCCGGTTCCTGCCTCCACGGGACCGGCGATGGCCTGTCCCCTTTTTCGCCGACACCGGCGGCCCGGAACCGGCCGCCGGTCACCCTGCTCCACCGCGGCCAGGTACCAGCCGCGGGTTGGTTCGTCTGGCATGGTGCGACGGCACCGCGCCCCCTCCGCCGTGGCCCCACTCCGGCCGCGGTTTCTTCGACGCGGCGTGACGACGTCGCGTCCTTGATCAACATCATGGCGCGGCGCGACGGTGCCGTGAAGTACTTGTCGTGGGATTTCCGCGTGGTGCTACGACACCACGCCATTCCATCCAAACCACAAAGTATCAACAAGGATAAAAGAGGAGGGTCATCCGTGTTTGTGCGGTCTGGCCCCCTCTCATTAATCGTCATCATTTAGTCATTTAACCACGAAGAACGACAAACTAGAAACATGAACGGAAAATAATTAAATAAAATAAATCCCCTACCTCAGTTTCAAGAACGGTGCACGTCAACGAGCCGCAGAAGACGAGCATCACGGAGGTCGGGCGTCACGAAAAAAAAAACGTCTATTCTGTTGTCGTCGAGGTGCGTCCGGAGAGGAAATGTTGTTGGAGAAGTTCTCCGTGGTCTTCGGCGGAGATGTTCTTTGTTGAAGAATGGTGTTCTTCGTCGGAGTCCGAGGTGTTCTTCACGTTCTTTGTAGAAGATGTTCTTCGTTGGAGATGAAGAAGATATTCACGCTTCCCAAAACCTCTCAACATGGCATAAACTCTGACATTAATAAAATAAGCTCCTTTCTTATTTTATTAACACAACAAGCGTTTTGAAATTCTAGGGTTGGAATTTCAAAAACTTATATTAAACACTCAATATTAAAACCATACGTTTAGTAAACTTAAGTTATCAACATTTAAAGGGAGTTGAGAGGGGTTAGAGGATATGAAGGGGTGGGGTTCGTGTGGGCCCCACCACCCTCATAACCTCCCAAGGGAGGTTGGGTGGTTACCCAACTTCCATCATAAATTAAATACTTAGAGTAAAAATTAAAATTGTAGAATAATTCTAAAATAAACCTCCACAATTTTTATCATCAACTCTAGTGAAAACGCAACTCTGGAACATGTGTTCCTAAGCAATTACCGGCGCTACGGTTCCATCGGTGCCCTTGGAATTTGATTCTGATCACCAGTTCAAAAGTTAGAAATTCACGCTCGTTCGTTCACTGAACGTACCCGAGCTAAACTTTGGATAGAAATTCCGGGCACACCGGGCCTCGGAATCAAGTGCCGTCTAAAACCGCGTTCCTATAAAATTCCAATGAAAATTAAGAAAAAATTTCCCAAGAATTTTACGTGTCTTTACATTACTCCCACCTAAGGGGTTTACATCCCTGTAAAGATACATCGAAAACTATGGAAACAAATTAGGGTACTGAGCATGCATCTGAGCGTCCCGCTCCCAAGTGCTCTCCTGGAGATTCCCATGCTGCCATCTGATGCGCACTAGAGGAATCGACTGTCCACGTAGGACCCGCTCCTGTCGATCCTTGACCTCCACCAGGACCTCCGCAAAAGTCGCCCCATCATCAACGTCTAGCTCCCCATGGTCAATGATATGCGTCAGTTCGTGCATGTATCTCCTCAGTTGAGATACGTGGAAGATGTCGTGCACCCAGTGAAACTGTGGTGGTAGATCCAGGCGATAATCCACCTCTCCAATCCTACTGAGGACCTGGAATGGTCTGATGAAGTGTGGAGACAACTTGACGCCTTGGCCAAATCTCTGTATTCCATGTCATGGTGAGACACGCAAGAAGACGTGGCCTCCATCCTCGAACTCTAGTGGCCTCCGCCTCCTGTCAGCATATGACTTCTACTGGCTCTGAGCTGTCCTCATCTGCTCCTAGATGACCTAGACCTTCTCTTTCGTGGCCTGAACTATCTCTGGTCCCACAAGTGCTGACTCCCCAGGGTCTGTCCAGCACAAAGGAGATCTACAAGTTCGACCGTACAATGCCTCGTATGGTGCCATCCCGATTGTGGAGTGGTATCTATTGTTGTATGCGAACTCCACCAAGGGTAGGTGGTCCTCCCAGCTGCGACCAATGTCGAGGACACATGCGCGGAGCATGTCCTCGAGATTATGAATGGTCCTCTCCGTCTGACCATCTGTCTGAGGGTGAATGGCTATGCTCAGACGTAGCTGCATCCCGAACGCCTCCTGCAACCCCTTACAAAGTCGGGAAGTAAAGTGAGCATCTCAATCGGAGATGATAGATGATGGCACACCGTGAAGCCCCACAATCTCCTAAACGTAATGTCATCCCAATCTCTCCACTGAGCCCTTTTCTCTGATGGGTAAGAAGTGAGCCAACTTGGTGAGTCTGTTGACAATCACCCAGATGGAGTCGTGACCTCTGGAAGTGCGTGGAAGTCCAGTCACGAAGACCATAGATATGCTGTCCCATTTCCACTCTGGAACCTCCAAAGGCTGTACCAAGCCTGCTGGTACCTGGTTCTCTGCCTTCACCTACAGCAGGTGAGGCATCAAGAAACGAACTCTGACACAACCTTCTTCATGCCCGACCACCAGTGCTGTCGCCTAAGATCTTGGTACATTTTCGCCACTCCAGGATGTACCGCCAAGGGAGAAGTGTGAAACTATCTCAGAACCTACTCCTATAAAGAAACTTGTACCAAGGTACGTCCTCTAAAAAGAACTTTGTGCTCTGATCCAAAGGAGAAACCATCAGGTGCATGTCCTGAGGATATCTGTGCATGCCGCGTCTCACAGTCTGTGTCCCAACGTTGTTCCTCTCTAACCTGTTGCAGTAGTGGTGGGGTGACTGTGAGTGACTGAAGGAAGGTTTCTCCATCTCTATCCATGAAGGATATCTTCAAGGTAGCTAGCTGCTCTACCACCTCCTCAAGTAGCTGAATGCACGTCCTCCTGCTGAGAGCATCGGCTACTATGTTCCCCTCCCCAGGAGTATAGACTATCTCAAAGTCATAGTCCTGGAGGAACTCGAGCCATCGCCACTATCTCAGGTTCAGGTCATTCTAAGAGAAGATGTACCTGAGACTCTGATGGTCAGAAAAGACTGTAAAGCGCTCGCCCATCAGGTAGTGTCGCCATGTCTTCAGAGCGAAGACCACTGCTGTTAACTCCAGGTAATGGGTAGCGTAGTTCTGCTCATGTGGCCTCAACTGACATGATCCATAGGCAATCACGGCCCGATCCTGCATCAGGACACATCCGAGTCCGGTCCCTAATGCATCGCAGTGGACTACGTACCCTACTCCGTTCTCAGGCAACATCAAGATAGGTGCGCTGGTCAATATCTGTCTCAACTCATGGAAGCTCTGCGGACAACTGTATGACCACAAAAAGGGTTTCCCATTCTTTGTCAAAGCTGAGAGTGGTGCTGCAACTCTAGAAAATACTAGCACGAATCTCTGGTAGTATCCATCTAGTCCCAAGAAACTCCGCACGTCCGTCACGCTCCTGGGTGGCACCCAAGCTAGCACTGTCTCGATCTTCGCAGGATCCACTGCAACTCCCACCTCAGAGATGACGTGTCCCAAGAAGTGGACCTCACGTATCCAGAACTGAAACTTCGAGAGATTACCATAAATCTGGTGCTCTCGGAGTGTGTCTAGTACAACCGGCATGTGGTAGGCGTGCTCCTCCTCAGTCATCAAGTAAATCAAAATGTCATCGAAGAAGATCATGACAAATAGATCGAGGTATGGATGAAAGATCATGTTCATGAGGGCCATGAAAACTGCTGGACTATTGGTTACGCCGAAGGGAATAACCAAGAACTCATACTGGCCATACCGACACCTGAAGGTCCTCTTCTGCACGTCCTCATCTCGAACTCTGAGCTAGTGATAGCCTGACCTGAGGTCTATCTTCGAGAACCACCATGCTCCATTGAGATGATCAAAGAGTTCATCAATCCTCGGTAGTAGATACTTGTTCCTCACTGTCACCTGGTTCAGGCAATGATAGTCGACACAAAGTCGCAATCTCTCGTCCGCCTTATTGGTGAACAATATCGGGGATGCCCAGGGTGAAACACTGGGTCGGATGACCCCCTTTCCCTCCAAGTCCTCCAACTATACCTGCAGCTCTTGAAGCTTGGCGGGGGCCATCTAATATGCTGGAGTCGATATCGGGTCTGTCCCGGGGTATAGGTCAATATAAAATTCTACCTCTCTGCGAGGAGGTAGCCCTGGAATGTCGTCGGGAAAAACGTCTGCATACTGATCCACCACTACTGGAAAACCAGGACTCCACATGTCAACTGCTCCTAGGATGAGGCTAGCCAACTGATGAGTGATGGGATGTCCTCTCCTCCGTGGAAGTCCTTCCTGTGCTGCAAAGGCTCCCTTCTCGCCGGTGAAGGTGAACCTGCTCCTGTCAGTGCGTACACATCGCACCTAGCACCTAAAACAGTCAATCTGTGCATGGACCATAGATAACCAATCCATTCCCAGGATGACGTCGTAAGGCCTCGACACCGCTACAAAAAGATCCCAGCCGAAGCTCTCGCCTCCTAGAGTAATCACACACTTCCGGCACCAGTGCGTAATTGTCGAGTCTGCTTCTGTAAGAGTCTCTAGCTATAAAGATCGAGCCAACGACTCTGTCAAAATCTCCGAGCTCCGAACAAGGGCAGCGGCAATGAAATAATAACTTGCTCTTGTGCTTATAAGAACTGCAGAAAGGGTGGAATAGACACAAATAGTACCTCGAATCATCTCGGGCACGACGTGGTCGTCGGCCTCTGCTGCCTGGAGTTGTGCCTAACTTTTCCCGCCAGCTCCCTGTGGTCGGGGTGGACCTCCTGGTGGTGGTGGTAGAGCCTCAAAGTGTCGCCCACCACCTGCCGCTCGGCCTTCCCCCTACCTCGTCCGCCTCCTCCCTGCGGACCGACAAGGTTGGCCCTCTACCTCTGCCTCGGTGGTCCCTCAATCATCTGCTGCTTCTCGGCATGATAGGTCGGGCAGTCACGAGCCATGTGGCCCTGCCCGCTGCATGAGTAGCACTGCCTGCCTCTCGAATGACTGGCTTCGCGCTGTGTTCCCCGCACAGCTGAGCCAGTGTCCTGAGGTTGTCTGCCTGAGGCTCTGGTCTTCCTGGAAACATGTGTCATCCATCGACTGCCTGCTGTAGAAGACTCTGCTATGTGCCGCACTGCGGTGGGTCTCAGCACTGGTGTAGACTCAGCAAGAAATTTCTCGATCAAAAGGGTTCTCTCCAGTACTCCTATCTGAGTCGGAATGCTAAGGGAGATCGGCGATGCTATGATCTGGTTTCTCAATCCCTGCTCAAAGGTCTGGGCCCGGAATAATGGGTCCCGTACCATGTCTTTCGAGTAGCGCAAGAGATCAATAAATCCCGCCGAGTATTGGGAGACTGTCAAGCTGCCCTACCATAACTGAAGAAGCTCCTGGATGTGCACCGCACTGAGGGTGGTTGGGACGAACTCCGAGTAGAAGAGGCTCTCAAAGTCCTTCCAGAGAAGAGATTCCTCATAGTGCACCTGGAACATCAAGATCCACCATCGGCCTGCTACTGCGTGCAGTAAGATCGCTGCGAGGATCACCATGAGGTCTGCTGGTGTCCTCACTAACATAAAAACTCTCACCACTGCCTTCAGCTAGTCCTCGGCTGCCTGGGTGTCCGTCTCTCCGTGGAACCTAGGCCGTCGCTGGCGCTGGAACTCATGCAGTGCACTGAGGCGCCATGCATCATCAGCGGATGGTGCTGGAAGCATCGGTGGCTCGGCGGGTAGAGCTACCACCGGTGCCACTGCTGACAAAGGGCCCCGCACCGAGGCCCCGTCGCTCGGTGGGCTGTCGTCACGCTCAACTCTCAAAACCCTAGCTGGCTGCCGTCGTGGGGCCATCCTGAAAAGGAAACAGGTGTGCCATGGTCAGAACAATATACCTGGTGTGCTGACACGAAGTAATCACAATGAAAACTTGAAACACACACGCAATCAATATTTTCGTGCATTAAGTCGGAAATCAGAAGTCAGGGTCCTGGTGTACGTATATGTCGGCCGCCGCACCAACACTGGACTCCCTGGACTAATAACCACACTCAATATGCTTAACATTATTGCTTCACATAGAAAAAGATTAGATTCCATGTTCTGCGGTAGAACCGAACTCCTCTAATAATAATTTGTCACGACCCATCCTCGGGGCTCGTGTCGTGACTACCCCAAGACCGCCTTCCATAGGCCAGGGGCTGGCGACTAGCACCAAGGCGTAAATCCCGGTAAAAAGGGAAGGCATTGCCTTTGTAATGTAAGCAAACACTAAGTAAAATCCGATACAACAGTAAGTGCGGAAAAGTAAATGGGCCAGTATACAAACCCAAACTTAATGTAAAGTACAACTGGAAAGGGAAAACAACAACAGGAAAGAAAAGCTGCAACGCCGAGCTGTCCACTGGAAATCCCACCTGATGAGTGGGTACAGATAGCTCCATTTCTCCTCGGGTCCCGCCGTCTACTCCGAGTACATTCCGCCCAGTGGTCCACCTCCAGGTACCGTCCAGCTCTGCAAGCCTCAACCACGATCAACGATGTCCGTCGTCTGCAACCAACACAACATAGTGCTGGCATAGCCCATGCAGGGGTGAGTATAAGCTACTCAGTAGGGACCCCGAGACCCCTGAAGGCCTCCCAAAATCCACAAAAGATAAACCACAAAGGAAAGATACAATCACGAAGTAACAACCGACACTGCTTAGGTATATTCCCATACATATACCTAAGTCATCAATTCGAATACACTCCAACCTCTAAGCCCAAGTACAACCCAGTCCACACAGGAAAGCATACGTATTCCACACAGGAAAGCAAAACGTAATCCACACAGGATAGCACACCACAATCCACATAGGAATGAAAATAGGATTCAGCTGACACAGGTATACTTCTTCGAAAGACGATAGATATGATCATTGATCCATCTAAGTCGTCGGACCCACAAAGGATCGATAGGTACTAACCCATGCAATGACCCACACAGGATCGGACCCACACAGTATCTATAGGTGCTGGCTCACACAGAACCACTGAATGCTGACCCACACAGGATCAGACCCACACATGATCGGTAGCACTGATCCACACAGGATCACTGAGTGTTGTAGTTGTCGTTGTCAAATCCACTGAGGATCTCTGCACAGTCGTCGTTGCAGTCACAGTAGCAGTAATAACCAACACTAGGGTTCCCGCACACAGCAAGCTTGTTCGGGAGGGTCCGCTCCACGAGCCGAGAGGCTGATATATCAACTGACACATAGTCCAGAGTTGATGTATCCAAAAGTTCCGTATCATCCACAGGATCTCAACGTCGCAGACGGCGCGTCAATCAGACGCCCGATCTGAGAGTTATTGGCTTTTTCGTCCCAGGGGCCCGGTTGGTTTTTAAGGAAAAACCAACCCGACCATACTCCACCTGCATCCAAAACATGGGAGGAGTAAGACAAAATATCCGTCTCACAAAGAGGAATCCATCAATGTCGACGACAAGTCAACTGGACATCCGTAGCTCAAGATATGAGTGTTTCCGCTCCAAGGGCCCAGTTGGTTTTGTGTACGAACCAACCCGGCCGAACTCAAAGTATTCCGAAACCTTGAGTGCGATATACCGAAACGACCGTCTAGATTCAAGGATCACATCACAACTGACGGTGCATCGATCAGAGGTCCGTAGCTAATGATATGAGTAAAAGACCGAAGACGGTCCGGAAGTGGGGGTTTCGGGCCCGGACCGACCCGGCCCGAGACCCCCCCCCCCCCCCCCCCGATCGGCCCGAACTGGGTCGACCCACCCCGAGTCCGGGTCGGCACGGCCTGGCAGACCGGCCCGGCTGGGCACAGCGTGCCCAGCGCGCATGCCGGCTCGGCCAGTGGCCGTGCAGTTTCAGCAAGGGGGGGGGGGGCGCCTGCCCCCCTGTGTAACCCCCCCCCCCCCCAATTAAGGGGGCTGTTTTGGCTGACCGGACGGGGGTTTGAACCCTCGGCTGCACACATGTCCGGCCGGCCCACCCTGTCCAGCCGGTTCCTGCCTCCACGGAACCGGCGACGGTCGGTCCCCTTCTTCGCTGACACCGGCGACCCGGAACCGGCCGCCGGTCACCCTGCTCCGCTACAGCCCGGAACCGGCCACAGCTTTGTTTGTCCAGCACGGTGCGACGGCACCGCGCCCCCTCAGCTGCGGCCCTACTCCGGCCTTGGCGTTTTAGGTTTCTTCGACGCGGCGCGACAGCGTCGCGTCCTTGATCAACTTCATGGCGCTGCACGACAACGCTGTGAAGTACTTGCCATGCGATTTCCGCGTGGTGCGACGACACCACGCCATTCCGTCCAAACCACAAAGTATCAAAAAGGATAAAAGAGGAGGGTCGGCCGTGTTGGTGCGGTCCAGCCCCCTCTCGTTAATCGTTATCATTTAGTCGTTTAACCAGGAAGAATGAAAAACTAGAAACATGAACAGAAAATAATTAAATAAAATAAATCCCCTACCTCGGTTTCAAGAACGGTGCATGTTAACGATCCACGGAAGACGAGCATCATGGAGGTCGGGCGTCGTGGAAAACGAACGTCGATTCCATTTTCATCGAGTTGCGTCTGAAGAGGAAACGTCGTTGGAGAAGTTCTCCACGTTCTTCGACGGAGACGTTCTTCGTTGAAGAACGGTGTTCTTCGTCGGAGTCCGAGGTGTTCTTCACGTTCTTCATCAAAGATGTTCTTCGTTAGAGATGAAGAAGATCTTCACGCTTCCCAAAACCTCTCAACGTGGCATAAACTCTAAAATTAATAAAATAAGCTCCTTTCTTATTTTATTAACACAACAAGCCTTTTGAAATTCCAGGGATTGAATTTCAAAAACTTATATTAAACACTCAGCATTAAAACTATAAGTTTAGTAAAATTAAGTTTTAAAAATTTAAAGGGAGTTGAGAGGGGTTAGAGGATATGAAGGGGTGGGGTTCGTGTGGGCCCCACCAACCTCATAACCTCCCAAGGGAGGTTGGGTGGTTACCCAGCTTCCATCAAGAATTAAACACTTAGAGTAAAAATAAAAATTTTAGAATAATTATAAAATAAACTTCCACAATTTTTATCATCAACTCTCGTGAAAACCAACTCCGGAACGTGTGTTCCTAAGCAATTACCGGCGCTACGGTTCCATCGGTGCCCTCGGAATTCGATTCCGAGCACCGGTTCAAAAGTTTGAAATCCACGCTCGTTCGTTCACTGAACGTACTCGAGCGAAACTTCGGATAGAAATTCCGGGCACACCGGGCCTCAGAATCAAGTACCGTCTGAAACCGCGTTCTTGTAAAATTACAAAGAAAATAAAGAAAAAAATTTCCCTTCTATTTTACGGGTCTTTACACTATATTTTCTAAAATCTAGTTCTATATTTTTTTAATAAACATATCATGATAGGATCTGTAAACACCCAAACACATCTAGCCCAGAGCTGTGGTTTAATTATTACATTAAAATTATATATATGAAATCAAATCCTAAATGAATGAATAGTTTACTATTCTTGTCAGAAAAGATACATACATGAATTTTTAATTATATTAGAAATCATAAAACAAAAAAATCATCAACTTAATTTTTGGAATCATTGAACTCATTCAATTACCCCTTTATATCCTATGGAAATGAATCAAAATAAGGGTGAGCACATATTCTCATTTAGGGTTACATACAATGGTATCTCCCATGAGTATATAAAGAATAATCAATATGTAAATATAAATAACTGAAAATAGATCCCATTTAAAATTTTACTCGAGCATGGATAAAAATATGGTCGGATTAAATAATGATCAAATAAGGCAATAATAATAATAAAAAGAGATTAAAACTTATCCCTGGATATTATTCAAAATAACCACTTGGAAAATAATAACATATTTCATTATGATGGAATACATAATTTTAGGCATCTAAAACTTAACATTGATTAATTTTTCCATTATAATTTAATCTATGGTTAGGTATACACCAAATGCCTTTTTGATAAGTCTATAAAACGTTTTTGTCTCATGATAGATAACTGTGTGTCAAGGGGTATGTAATTTCCTAAAGTTTTTTAGGTTAGTAGAAGTACCTAGATGGTTGTACAAAAAATAAAACATTATCGATTTGATTGATCTTATATAATATTGTACAATATGTGAACTCAATGGAAAACAAAAAAATTCTATTCAATATTTACAAAAATAGAACCCATAACATATAGATGATCCTTGCATGTTAAATTTATAAATAATTTATTTATAAAAGGAAGGGGGACGACCTCATGTTATGATCTTTATTTGATGTCGATGTTGGTTATTCCAAAAAACCTACTTGGAATACCTTTATAATTCTTCGAGGATCTATGTGTATAATCCCTATAACAATGATCAATAAGTGCTCCTTTAACATGAAACAACACCATTTTAATTCCATGTTCTATAAGAGTAAATTAGTTCTCTTGAATTGTTAATGTTGATTTCTTGTAGTTTCTTTGATCATAAAGGAATATCTATTGTGCTTCTCATTTTTGAGAGGAAGAGGAAGAGAGGAAGAGGAATAGAAATATAATTCTATTATTCCCATTGATTCTAAAATCTCGATTGAAATTACACTATATACATAACTATCAATTTATAGAGGTTGAGTTCAGGTTAAAATATAATTTAATTTTGTTCTATCACATAAATAATATAATAATCATTAAAAAGCCCCATTCCATAAAAATATTATTATTATTATTATTTTATGGTGCATTCTATGATTCCCAATGATAAATATTATTTACCATCTTTTAAATTAGTATTCATCCTCAAAATAAAATTTTTTATGCTCCAAATTGGAAAATTTATTGAATATCCAAATTAATATTTAATTAAATTTGTCATTCATTAAAAAAATTATTTTTATTATTAAAACATGAATAAAATTATAGTCCATTTTTTAGAATAATATTTATTCAATTAATTAAATTAAAATTGAATTTAATTTGAAATTATGGAAACATATAGTGGGTGACTCTCAAGAATTTATTCTTGTTGGAGTTATGATAGCATGGATTAATTTCAATATTACTATACAGTAACTCTTCAAGGAACTCAAGATAAATAACATAATGTCACATTGATGATAACCACATGTGAACTCTCAAAGTTTAATAAAATATCGTTATCAATGTTTTGGAAATACATATAAGTGGATGAATTGTAACATTAATTAAAAATAATATTAATGTCCATGGACCATTACACATGCTCATATATAGGAATATCTAATGACACAAATACATCTGGAATTCTAATTGATGTGTTTGTTCACATAATACCCTATCTGAGAGATTATTATGTGTAATCATCATGAGAATATGTATTATTTTTCTGTGAGTACTCATGCCAAATAGTCATGTTCTATATGTCCCATCATAGAACATTATCTATCTATTTAACTATATTTAACAACATCATCATGGAATTTCATGGTTCTCATCATAGTGGGGAACTGCTATGACCTTATCAATAAAATAGATACTCTAGGACATTATTACATTAATGTCATGAAGATCATTGAACAATATGTAATAATATATTTTTATTAATAGTCATATTTTTTAATAAAAATTATATCGATGTGAAATTAGTTGGTTTTACTAATGAAACTCCAAAAAAAAGACTACATGGACTAGAACCAACATCCAAATAATTTCATATCACTACACCTCACCTGATAATCATGTTCTTACTGAGTCATGATTTTAGTCAAGGGGTATTCTATTTTTTTTGTGGAAATAATTCACATTATAACCTCAAACATGAATGAAAAATCCCTCAATATATTAAACTTTTGAAGAATGTTCTTCATCTACTGATGAGATCGTGTCTCTTTTGTGAGATCCACCACTATAGTATTATCACAATATACTATCTTAGAATAATTATTATTTTCTATACTATTAATATCTTGGATAAATTTTAAAATTCATTTAATTTCATTATCGTCCTCACATGGTGAAACATAGTTGAATTTTTCTATAGAATATACGACCAGAAATTATTTTTAGTTATTCCACCTTACAAGACCTCCATTCAAAAGTGAATGTGTATCCTATTTTCAATTTTTTTTATCTTAATCTTTTTGATAACCAGAATCTGGATATCCTTTAATGACTAGCTCCTCATTTCCACCAATGACTAGAAAATCTACAATAGTGTACCTTAGATAATTAAGGATAGTCTTGACTACCATTAAATGGTGTTCATGTAGGTCACAAAAATATCTACCTACCACACTCAGGGATTAGGAAAAATCTATCCTAGTATATTGAACTCCCTACATGACTATTCAAATAATTGATTTATATGTAATTATTTCCATATATTTTATTTCCTCATGTGTATGAGGAAACATATTTTTGGAATGATTAATGCCACGTAACACTAGAGAATGCCCCCTCTTGGAATGTTCTATACAAAATTTAATCAGTATCATTTCAATATACATACTGTGTCTTAGGTTGAGCATACTCTCTGGAATTTCATTATGAATGTTGATTTGAAAAATATATGATGCCTCAGCTAAGTCATTTATAGAAAATCATTTAAAAAATTATGATTTAATGGAATATAATAATTTTATTTATTTTTAATAAGTAATATTAAATCAAAATATACTATAAATAATGAAAACACTCTCTAATTGAACCATTTGTCGACTCGAGGCTCACATTCATTCATTATAATAACAAATTATATTATGTCCTCATCAAATTAAATATTTCATTACCTAATTTTCTAATTTAATATATAAAAATATTTTTTTTCTATTTTCAAAAAATTTTACCATCCTATTTAATATCATAATATTCAGGTCGTATCATATATATGTCTTCAAGAAGTTTCTTAGTACAGAATGTTGTTTTACATCAATTTTCCTTATCTCATAGTCATGGATGGTTTTAATGTAATGTTGAATACTGATGGATTTCATCATTGCAACTGGTGAAAACGTTTTTTCATAGTCAATGAAGGGATGTTGTTTAAACCCTCTTAATACCAATCATTAATTATAGATACTAAATTTCCCAATAATGTCCAATTTCATATTTAATACCCATTTATAATAATTTATTTTCATCCACAAGATGATATTAGAAAAAAGAATCGGTTTGGTTAATGGAAACCACTTCATAATTTATGGATTCTTGACTCTTGGAAATATATGTTCCACTTTATACAAATTTATGGCTGTTGGATCATTATTGTAAACTAATAATGAGTCACCATCATCAATGACTAGAAAACCATTCAGCTTTGGTTATCTAGCCTTTATTGTACACTTATATAGCTCTTGTGTCTTTATAACATCTTCTTCTATGGGGATTTGTGGAATTTGTTTACTATAAAAGTTATTTTATATTACGATACTATACTTAATTGAAGTATATCTCTCTCCCTCTATCTTTTTTGAGATTTGACCATTCTTAAGGAATATGGGATGACTTTCAACCCCAACACATTTTTATGAATTATTTTATAGGTAATACCCTCTTTCTTCCTAATTATAACTTAAAAAGATACAATTTGTGCCTTATGGTAAAATTTTGTAACCTGGATATTCCTTAAAAAACCCTCCACATCCTCACACATGTATATAAAATCAAATGGGTTTTATTAACTTGAAATTATTTTATAAATTACCTTATCAACTATAGTTGGAACTCAGAATACTATATATGTTTCAATTAGAAAAATAAATTCCCAAAAGCATCATGGAACACTCACTTGAATTATTCATGATCAGATAATGAAAAATAAGGTTTAGTTCCTCTTTTTTCATAAATTTTTATAGTAATATTTATAAGAATGAGTGACTTAGAACAAGATCAAAAACCCCCATAAATAATCAAGGATTTCTTATTTAGGATATTATATACCATGATCTTAGGATAGTTTCTTAATCTTCTTATATACTTGTTTCTCAATTTAATTCTTGTATTCATAGAAAAATTAATATGAATATGACTTACATCTTTAAGAATACAAATCCATATATACTTATATCATCATTTAATGTTATCATGTATGATTACCTACCCCTCTGTCCAACTAGAACAAGATCACACACATTTTTATGAACTAATAAATGAATTATCGTTATCCCTTTCACCTTTTCCCGTAAATAAGGATTTTCTTATATTTTATTATAAAAATGTTTGAAATAAACTAAGTTATTTTAGTTAAAATGAATATAAATATACATCTTTGTGTAATTTAGTAAAATGATTTTTATTTACGTGTCCTTGAAACAGATTTCATAGTTGGGTGTCTTATGATTCATATAAAGATGTTTCAGTATCGATATATTATTAAATGTTTCATATATTCCAACACATATAGACCTTTATTTAAATTTTCTTTACCACACTAAATGTTATAATTATGAAATAATCAACATTTATTCATAGAAAGGGAAAAAAATCCCCCTATATCATGTCTAGATATCGATATAATGTAATTGGAAATGCATGGAACAAAATTAAAACCATTCAAAACCAAGATCACACCTCTTGTAAATTTGATGTGGTATTTTCCAACAGTTATACTATATATTTTTGCTATGTTGTCTTCTTATAGATTTACCTCTCCTCTGTCAATCATTTAAAATCTTCTTAGTTCCTATATTTGAATACATATATTAGTATCTCAAGCTGTATCTAATTACCAATTTATAAAAAAATGTAAATTAAACATCATAAGTAAGTATTCCTAAGTCATCCCCTTGATTCTTTCCTTAAGTGTAGTTTTTATTTCTAGGGGACCTTCTTCCCGCATTCAAATATACCTCATTTTTATCCCAATCATTTTCCATTGATATTTTTCTTCTTAAAATGGAATTTCAAAGTATATTTTCCCACATAGAAGTTTTTTGAGAATTTCCATTTATTCAATATTAAAATAAATGGAATTTTGGTATTTTTCCCCATAACTACATGGAAAATAAGATTAAAAAGATCATTGAGATACTCTCCAATTTTTTAATATTAAAATTTATAATAAAGCTAGGTAAGCTCTAATAGAGTGATATAAGAATGTTATCATTATGTAGTTCATCAAGAAGTTTAAATGATATAACCTCTAGGAACAAAATGTATCTATTGAGCTTAACTATATGAGTCCCTATAGGTGTACCATCTCTAAGAAATCCATAAAAATATCTTCGGATATCTTAAAACATTCTTATCTAACGCTCTCTTCGTAAATCCCATGGAGATTCCCGATCATGTTGTAACCATTCATGTTTTCATGTGAGTTAACTATATATAGAAAATAGAATTAAAAATTGAACATAAACAATATAATTAATTTTCTTCCATATATAAGGAACTCTTTATCACTGATCTCCTTTATTTTTGGATCATCTAACAAGGATTCTAGTAGTAATATTTCCATTCATGGTGAAACAAAACTTTATGGTGTTTGAATGTCTTTTGGAAGATACTTCAGTTATGTTTATGGTATTTATATGATATATGTTGTAGGTACAATGGGGATATGAAACATTAAATTATAATAAAATGTTAAACATTACATAATTAGTACTTTTCATGATTATAATTTATGTTATAAATTCTAATAAATAATGTTTTATTAAATATCCCAATAACTTGTCAATTCTCAGTAGTCCTCACCATTAAAGGTGGAATTTATAGATTCAATGAAATTATATTATAAAGGATAAATATTTTATTTATAAAATATATAAATATGAAATGAATGTTAGTATACATAATTTTGGTACATAGTCTTTTCAACTGAGGGATGGAAACTCCTTGATACATTGAGTGGACTCTCCAATATAGAGACCCAAACTCAAATTTCCACAACACATACCCCAAAATTATTATTGGAAATTTAAAGGCTATTAAAAAAATACATATTTTATTTGTTCAACCCACTATATTAGTTATGACATCCCAATAATTAAAATCCTCATGATGGAGGTCGAGTTAACACATAAACAATGGTTTCATATTAATTTAGAGGATGGATTGTTTAATGAATTTATAAAATTGAATTATTATTTTATTATGAGCTTATTTTTTATTTTTTATATTATCCATGTATTGTTGATATTAATTTGATTTTAATTAAATTATTCAATGTGGTTTGACAAAATAATTACATATAATATAGTTATTTAGATTCCATCTTTACAAATTAATTCATTTATTTTATGATCAATGTCTTTAATCCCAAAAATAAATAATTCATAAGACATAAATAAATAAATAAATAAATTACCCAATCATGAGACTTCAAATGGCCAATTTATTGAGTGAATAATAAATCAAAATTTTATCTAAGGGAAAATAATTTATGTCAATCTTAGCATGAATACCAGTATTCATCATGTCCACCTCTTTATTCTCTATGTTTTTATCATCATGCATTTTTCTTGAACCACCTACATATGCTTTAGGATAATACATTTATTACAATTATTTATAACTCACACACATGTGAGGGGAACCTAAAGGCAGAATAAGTGGAATTATGTAAATCACATGGACACAATAGTCCTATATAATAATTGAGGGAGGGATGAATTATAGGCCATCAATTTAATTTTATAGTTAATAACTATAAAACCATGTAATAAATTATATTAAAAAACAATAACACCTACATAGATCTTTTTCAATATCATGATCAGTCCAATATATGCAATGGTTCTAAAAAGTATACAGGCTAAAATTCATTTATATTTATTCATTATTATTTCGATAAACACGCATGTATTAATTAATTTACTGAATAATTAATTCCATTATATCTTAATGGCTATCTAAATTCACTTGGAAATATCCATCAATAAAGGCATTCCTATAAAATAAAAGGAATTACTAATAATCATAGATTATTTCATTTATTAATTTATAATATTATAATTCATTAAATAATTTTTAAATTCTCAATCAAAACCTATGTCTTTAAATATAATATGTTTTTTAATCTGTAATTTGAAATATAATGTAATTTGTTTTTATCCTTTATTACGAAACAATAATGAATGTTCTTAGGAATTGTGAATTACGTACCTTCATTGTCATTTACTCGGGATAGAAGCTTGTGGATTTGATGTGTACCTCATCCAAATTATATACCGTGTATTAACAAGCTATGGGTTATGTGTTCCGCTTGACATGTTCCCCAGATACACTCTTTTGGTATTTGTCATGTACCTCGTTATATCATATAGAATGTATTACTGAGTTACATGTTGTGTGTTTTAAATGTCATGTGTTTTTTCCACCTTTTGAAGGACTCAATATGTTCATCGGATGTGGGACTACATGACATGTATAATCTTGCTACACATCATTTATCATACATATTGTGTGACCACTTCTCTTATGAAATGGTTCATCATGTACTATGGAGGAAGAAAATAATGAACAATACACCATGTTCACAAGACACCCATCATGTATGTAATTATTTATCTAGGGTGTTAGTCTCATACAGTTTTGACTATGTATAAGAACACACGTATAAAACGATTTTTTTCTGCTAAACTATTTTGACTACACATCATGTTTACCAGTTACATGCCATATATTCTGAAATGTCATGTGACAGGTTTCCCAAGTCCACAAACGGTGTGTAATAAATTCACCACATGTAGTTACATATCAGTGTGTCATGTATCACATGAAAAGGATAGGTGTTTTGATCATGGGTACATGGTGTGTAATCTATCTATAAAATGTGAAATACCTTTTTATCCATAAAATATACTTGAAAATTCCCAAAGTAATCATATTCCATTTTTCATCAGTACATTGTCCTTTATGAAAATGTAACACTAAACGATGATGATTAATATGTTGAAAACAATTTAATTAAAATCTTATTAATGAATAAATTTTTTTAATGTTAAATATATAACTAGAATTTCACATATGGAACTAAGATCAAATAAATAATTATAAATTTGATACATAACCTCCATTTTATACCACTTTATGATTTTGGTGATAGTGGAATCAACTTAAGGGGAATAAAATAAATTAATAATAGTTAATTTTATGGATCATTCAAAATATTTTATAACACATGAATTCCATGAAAATTGAAATTATTCTACTGAATATTGGCACAATGAATATCTAAAATGTTGAGAGGATATTCCCATGTTAATAATATAAATAAATTTTTTATTTTTTAATGAATAATTTCCTTATCTAATGATCTTTATCTGATGTAGAGGTTGGTTTTTTTTAAAACACATTTTCAGATTACCATTGTTGTACTGGGAGGATCCAAACATAGAATCCATGTTGCAGTGATCCCCACATGCTCCTTTGATATTTGGATGATTCTAATGGATTTCTATGTTCCAGTGTAGTGAATCACATGCATTTATTTGTTTACCATGATCGCTTGTAGTATCATTGATTAGGAATGATTCTCTCTAGCACCTATCACTTTTGAGTGGAAGATAAGAAGATAAATAGAGAGAGAATATGGCTTTTTCTAATGAATATCAAATATTAAATAACCCAAAACAGTAGGAATAATCATCTATTCATAGTGATAGGATTTAAGATATAATAATAATAAATTTTTTACCGGCCCTTAAATAATAAATTAATCATTATAAAACCCATTCCAAATAATAATGATTTTAATATTTTTTATGTGTTATCTCATGCAATGTTAGCTAATATTTACTAGATTATAAATAAATATTTATTAGTAGAACCGATATTGTTCCACTAAAAAATCATGTAAATTGTTGAAAACCTGATTTAATATCTTATTGAAAATTCCATTAATTAATTATATATTTTTGATCAATAATATATGAAAAATATTATTCCACAGTTTTGATAATAAAATTTATTCAATTGATTAAATTTAAATAGAAATTATTAGATATCAATGAATACCCTTATTATGTGGCCCTCTAAGCTTTTTTTATTTTTGTATTTGGTGATATTACCTATATAACAATATTAATTTCTAGCAATAGGTTATGGAACTAAAGAGAAATAACATAATGTCATAGTAAATACTACCAAATACAAAATAACATTTTGTAATATAATATTTTTGTCAATGTTTATTAAATACATCTACGACTGTGACTTGTAACATGTATTAGTACAAATATTAAAGTCTAAGGACCATTACACATGCATACAAGTATGAATATTTGATAACAAAAGAACTTAATGAATCGCTATTATTAGATATATTGTCATAATCACACATCTTGGTGAATACTAAGTATGAAATTCATGATATGATGTATCATCCTCTTATGAGTACTCATGCATGAAATTATATTTCCATATATCCAATCATAGAATTTTATTTAACTATATAAATATATTTTTAAACAATTCCTGGAATATCAAGGTTCTCATCATTCTGAGGAACTACTATGACCTAGATAATAAGATAGATACTCTTCAAAATTATTGCATTACATTCATAAATAGAAAATATCAAAAAATAATAAGATATCTTATGAACATTAAATTACCCAAATATATATATATATACATAGTTAAATTCAAAATGATTGGTTCAAAAACACCAAACCCAAAAAACTTAGTCCCCACATATTACTTAATAATTCTAATGTATTCATCATATGAATAAAAAATACATATTAATCAACATGACTTGTTTAAAAACAATTTATATAAGAATAATTAACATACGTAATGTCAATACATTCCATAATATAACATATCATAAACCATAGAGATAAAGAATAAGAATGGTATCAAGAAAACATATCCCTAGTGGATAATAAAACAATTATTTTTAATAATGAATAGAAATACCAAAAGAAAGATCAATAAAAAATTCTTGAGGAAAATAGAATTTTCATTTTCAAATCCAATTTTTAAAAAACAATCCAAAATATTAAAAACCTTATTTTAAAAGAATCATGGATATTTCTAAAGTTAATTTCACAGAAATTATTTTTCCTAACGGTGGGAAATTCCATTTATGCCATGTATGTTAGAACAAATATTCCTTCCACAGGTTTAGGAAAATGAAAAAATTTAATACAATTAGATAAAGAATAGAAGATTCCATTTAAAAAACTTTGTAAAAAGTGAAAATGGGAAAAATTAATAAATCATTGGATAGTATTAAAAATATTTTTTTAACATTTTAGATAAAATATGGATATGGATGAAAAATATACTCGGCTGAGTAGAAAAAAAGTTAGTTTTCCTTATAAACATGAATTATATATGATTATTAAATAAAAGTGGTGAAAAAAATAACCTATAATTTATATAAAAATCATACTATTAGAACATATTTTAGTTTTAAGATTGAAATTACAAATAATTTCAGCATTTTAGACTTAAAAATAAATAATCTTGAATAATGATGTGATTGGGATATAAACACTTAAAACTTTGGTAACTTATGAATAATAAAACCAGTGATATAAATACCATAAAATGAAACACTAAATAACATGAATATAAAAAATTCATGGTACTTTTCAGATCCATATTTTCAATTCCATGCTTTGTTTCAAGACCTCTTTTGGTTCATAAAGATCTCTTAGTTTCTGGGTGTTTTGAGTTTATAGTTTTGATGCCTCTTCTGTTCTTGATCTATGAACGTAGTCTTTGGTGTATTTTATGGTACATGGATTCCTATTTTTTCAATGGGATGGTATGAGGTTGAGGTGGTTTGGAGTTGGATTTGTGACACACCAAGTGGCACCACTTGGGGGTATGTTGTTGAGGTGGTTTGTACCCATGAGTTAGATGAGTTTTGGGGTGAAAGGAGTGCCTTTTTTGGAAATTGTTCTCACCTGTCCTTCAACAATCATCCCCCCTAGGTTTTCCCCACTGAACCCATTAGAATTGGAGGGAAAACATTACTTTTTGGGTGGCCTTAACAGGCCATACATTTTACTAAACCGTGTGGGAAAACATAGTAGCGTGTCCAACACATTAAAAATAATTTTGTAATTCCCATTTTTTCCTTCCAAAAATAAACCTAATCCAACCAAGTATTCCCCCATTGACCCTAGATTCCTTGGGAGGCCTCCAAAACCCCTCAACCTCCAATGGAACCCATCTTTTATGGGGTGTTTGGTTGGAAAACATTAATATTCTTCAAGGTAAGTGATTCATCCTACATTTCATCCATCTTCATTTGGTTTTATTTCCACTTTTCTTGATGTTCCCCATATCCATGAAGTTAGGATTAGTACATAGGGTTTTATTTGGTGTCTTTGTGGTCAAATATTGTGGTCTAGGGCATGATTTTTCTTCTTTATGGTGTGGAGGTGGTGTGGTTGATGGTTCACCCCAATATTTAGAGTTTTTGGCATAAATGGTAGATGGTTACACATGTAAGCATACAAAATTAGTTTTCATTGCTTAATTTATATTTTTACCATGTTCATCTTACATTATGTTTGGTGTGGGAACCATTTTTTGTAGTATTTATTAAGAATCCAGTTTCAAAGTTTCATATTTGTTTGAAATGTTTTTTTTTCATGTGTATCTTTTGTGGTATTATTTGAGGATGTTTTATAAGGTGTGAGAGTGTATTAATAAATATTTCTAGTGTTTCCATATCTATTTTGGAGTGGAATTGGTGTGATTTTTCCCTTAAAATAGGATTCTGAAATGGGTTTTGTGGGAGAAACATGGTTATAACCCTTGTGAATATTTATGGAAAATTGTAAATGATTTATTGAGTTATTCAAAATGGGAAAATGATGTACATGTAATTTTTTGGGGAGTTTTTTACATAAGATGAGTTTTTTAAAGGCTACTTGGTGATTTAATATATCAAAAAAATTTAGAATGTTTTCTGACTTTCTGAAATGATTTATCAAATTTTGAGAAAGGTGTGAAATAGGTTTGTGGGCTGTTTTGTGTGAGTATGAGGTGAAAAAAGATTTTTTTTGAAATGAGTATTATATGAAAAGTGTGTGAGATTTGTGATGTGTGTGTCACTTGAAGGGGGTATTTTCATGTGATATTTGTATTTCATGTAGTGTGGATCTTGTTGAGCACATGGGGGGAACCCAGGTATCTTGGTGGGTTGACGTGTACTAGTATGTTGGTGATCCCATGGGGTTTGGCCCCTGTTTCACATAACAAGTTCGACGATGAAAACAATAACTAATATATGATGATGATGATGATGATGGGGAACCACTAGGTTATTAGTATGACCCCTACTAGTGGCTCTTGTGCATGATAACCGATATTATGATGGTTACTTCCATGGAGATACAAGGTACCTAGGACCCACAGTGAGTCAGTTCCTAGGGGTTATTTTCCCATTACTTGTTCTTGTTAGATACTATATACTTTCCATTAGCATAAGATATGTTTGGCCGGGAATTTCTGTAGCTTTGGCATTATATTTGGAAGTGCTGATTTTTTTTTCAAAATAGTACACTTGAAAACTTTTTTTTATATAAATTTGCATCTGTTAAAAAATTTTATTAGCATTTCATGTTTATGAAAACATGCAAGATTTTCCTCTCTGAATTATTATCACATGGAATATTTTAGTGGTTGAATCCTACTGAGCTTTGTATTAAACCCTACTTACACCTTTGGGTGTAATTATAAATGGGTATTTTGTCACACATTTGGGTAAATATTTTTGTGCCATTAGTCCAGGTTTTTAGTAGTCCTTCGTGATGAATTATTGTTGAGATGGATTGAGGGTGGTACCACTTTCCATGAGAAGGTTCTTAGGCAGTCAATTTTGGGTATCTTCAGTTATAATAGTCAATGAGAATTGTTTTAAATTGTATAATTGAATTATGAATTTTTTTAATGATGGTTACTGTATCCAAATATATATTTTCTATATTGGATTTGGTTGTTGTTTAATGATTATAATCTCTAGTAAATCATTCCCAAATATCATTTTATGATACCCGAGAACTTGTTCCAGCCCATTGTGATCAGGAACACCCTTTGAGTCTTTCCACGAGCTGGGTTTGGTGCCGGTTTTCATGGTGACCGGATTCGTTTAGTGGAAAAATGGTATCAAAGTAGGTTTAGGTTAACACTTTGGGTCATGTTATTTTGGGAAGATTCGATATTGTCGGGATCAAGGATTTTCAGGACATGAAATTCCTATTATGTGTTTTGCACTTGGCCAGCACACCTCATGACGTAATTCTACTCTCCAGGGGAATTTAGGTTTTATATGAGACCTTTGGTTTCATTGTTTGATGATAATTTAGAGATATTAAAAGTGAGTTAGGTTAATGGTTTTATTGTGCTCGTATGGACTAGAAATCCACGTGGAGCTCTAGAAATTTCCCTAAAACACTCTTTGTGATGGTGAAGTGATTGATGTATGGATGCTAATCATATGTCCAAGTCACCCACCGAAACTAGTTTCTTCATGCATTGTCTTGTGTCTCTTCATGTTGGAAACTTGAAACATGATTTTAAATAAAAAAATGACTTGATTTATGAAATATTAACTTTTTTGAAAATATTTTTCAATAAACCTGTAGTGGCATTATTTCTGAAATGGTGGAACTGAATTTTTAAATTTTTTTTGAAATGAAAAATGGTGTGTTTACACCTCTTTTGAAAACATAAATTATGTAAAAGTTGTTTTGGAAAAAGTGTTTACAAAAGAGGTTTCAAAACTATTGAAAAGAATTTTAATAGAATGGAATGTTTTGGATTTCATGTGTGGAGTTTGGAAATGGATTTTGATATGGTAACTAGAGATCATTTTAAATGTTTTATGATATTTTGGAATCTTGTTTTCAAATCAAAAGCATGGAGTTCGCAATTTAATAGGGATTTATGAAATGGAAATTTTCATGAAATTTTATGTTTTTCAAAAAGGGGTGAAATGTTTTAAAATTAATGTAAATGAATTGGAAGTGAATTTTTGTTGAATTATTTGTGATCTTTTGAAAAGTTTTATAAAATATTAGAAACATTTTTTAAATATTAATAGAAGAATTTTCAAAGGAATGGGGGTTGATTAAAGGGAGTTTTCATAAAACTAAGTGTGTTTTAAAATGGGCTAAGATGTTTGGAAATTAATGTGGATGACATGAAAGTGAGTTCTTATTTGAATGATTGGGCCTTTCTAAAATGTTTTGTAATATGTAAATTGGCATTTTGATTTTGTAGTTAACGGTCTTAAGTGAAATGAACTATTTGTTGACTTTTTTTCTTTTGAAAAGTGGGAAGAATTTTTCTTTTGTCCTTTTGGTATTTCCATGGGAAACCACGTACATGGGGATATATTGGATGATGGATGATTAATGGAATTGAGGGATTAGTGCAGGGATGGATATAAGGTGGGTTCCTTGTGTGGCATAGAATCATACATGTGTGAGGTATAGGGGGTACCATTTGGGGATTTCTTAACCACCATACCATTTATTTTCAAAGAGTTGATTTAAAAAATAAACATGATTCCTTGTTACCTTTTTTAGAATGGTCTGTCAAATGAGTTTTTGGATATGTTACTATTGTGGGATGTCTTGAATCTATGAACCTCTCTTGCTTGAATGATGTTTCAGTTTTTTTGTTGGTAAGATGGGTAGAATGGCTGGTTAGTGGTATCCTTATGATAAATGTGTCTGGATTCCTTTATGATGGTTCCCTTCATGTGTTTGGATCTGGTTTTTAGTATGTATAGACCAATAGAATAGCTTGGTTGGGTCCTTTCGTTCTCTTGTTGGATACGGTACACCCCCCCGAAAGGGTTAGTGCACAACTAAAGTGTTGCCCATATTATTTCCCCTTTGGAAGATCCTAAAGTTGATCAATATAAGGAATCTTCATATCAAGATTTGGATATTGAGTTTACACCAAATCGTTTCTTGGTTTTGTAGACACTGTGGTAGCAGGAGAGTGCTTCTGGAAGGTTGGAAGAGACATTGGTTTCATAAGTTACCTGATTCCTAGAAGGTGAAAGTAGACCAGTGTTGTTAGTGTGGATGGTGTCTAAGAATACATCTTTGTCAATCGTAGGCTCTTCGATGCTAGGGATCATTTTAGGCCACTAGTATGAGAAATCTGGTCTCAAGAGGTTGATAAGGCTACTTTCTAGAATAGTGTGTCGTATGGGACTTAGCATAAGATCACATTCCTCATATTGTTTCAATAAGTCACAAGGGTAATGATCGGTGATGCCTTGTGATGTACTATTATTGTTTTACTGCAAAAGTGATGATTTGTTCAATATTATGAGATTATTTTCTTTCCATAAGTGTCTCTCCCTTTGGAATATCTCGACATCCTTCGTTTAAAGGACGGTGTTTTCATATTTTCTTTCATCCTTTTTCTGTTCATCTGAAAAAACAAGGGGTGATGTGTGTGAATATTCAAAGATATTTTTTAAAAAAGTTATAGGATTTGGTAAAGATATTTTTGAGTATGTTTTTTCTTGGTTAAACCATTTAAGATCTTATTTTAGTTTTTTTTGCATTTAATGATTTTGTTCTGTTTGAGGGTTTCCAAATCCAAACTGCAAGGTTGAAGATGCTTCAATAATTTGAGCTCCAGCCATAGGTCTCAGAGTGAAGCTAGTGTGTAGTCAGGGGAAACACCAAATTCATTCAACACCTTGTAAAATGTAATATCCTTAATATGAATAACTGGAATTGTTTAATCCCATGATTTAATCATCTTGTTCTAGTTGATCTAGTTTGGTGGTATAGGTTGGAGGACCTCATTTCTAGGTTATTTCCTCAGTTCATGCTTTTCACATGTGGATTTCCTTTGAGTTTTTTTATAAAGGTTTAACATTTGTCTAGGAAGGTTGAGCACATGGTTTTTGCATGGTTACTAGTAACTGTGCCCCAGAAAACCATGCAGATAGAAGGATTCCCATGGTTAGCACATAGTTTCCCAAACAGTGTGGAGTAACTGTTCAACCATCACAACTCATTAAATTTTGTAGACATTTTGTGTTGTCCCATACTGGTCAGTTAATATGGTTAGTTCATATAGTGGGGATACCCAATATGAGTCTCATGTATGTTATTTATGAAATTTATAATGGAAGTCTACCCCATGTACTTGGAATTGATGTCGGGCCTCCCACTATTAGTGTCATACTTCTGTCTCGGGAAAATATACGTTGTCTCGTAAGGTGGGGAGCTCATTTGTGTCTCCCCATACTATTAAATTGGATTTTTTTGTGGTCTTTTCTTGGTGATAGATAGACTATTTCAGAGATATATAACTACCAACATCTTCCTTGGGTAAACGTTGGGATTAGAGAGCGCCCAAAAGATTAATAAAGTAATGTAGTGGTAACTATGATCGATGTAGTTTCTCATTCAGGTAAATTTCATGAGTCGTGTTCAGATAGTGTTTGAGGTTCTTTGATTTGGTATGATTTCTGAATGTTCTTGATAAGTTTAGAAATGTGTTGTTTGTTTTATATTGTGAGATTATTACTCCTTTAATTTATCAATGGAGGTGTTTTAGCTTTTGGGGGAAATACTTAGAAAAGGACTACATCTTGGTATATCAGTTGGGTTTGTTTTTTTATTTTATACCCACTATGGCTTTCTTAGGGTGGAAATATTTATGGTGGGGAGAAGATTAACACCCATATTTTCAATTCCAAGTTTTTTTAATTCTTCTTTTATTTCTTTTCATTCTCCTAGTTTTCGAGTATTCCGGGTTTTATGTTTTGATACCTCATGTGTTATTGATCGATGAACATAGTATTGGGGTCCTTGTATGGTACATGGACTCCTCTTTTTTCAATGGGATGGTATATGGTTTAGGTGGTTTGGATTTTTATTTGTGACACTCTTAGTGGCACCACTTGTGGGGTATATTTTTTGGGTGGTTTGTACCCATGAGTTGGATGAGTTTTGGGGTGAAAAGAGTGCTTTGTTTTGGAAATTTTAGACACTTATACTTTGACAATCATTCCCCTTAGGTTTCCCCCTTGTACCCCCATGTAATTGGAGTCAAAAAATCACTTTTTGGTTGGCCAAAACAGGCCACATGGTTTGGCCATATGGTTTACTAAATTGTATAGGCAAACTATGAAGGGTGTCCATCACATTAATAATATTTTTTTAAATTCAAATTTTCCCTTCGAAAAATAATCCAAATCAGCCCCATTTTTTCCCATTGGACCCCATAACCCATGAGAGGCCTCAAAGATTCCTTTTAACCCATTTTTTATGGGTCTTTGGTTGGTAAACATCAATATTATGCAAGTTAGGTGATTCCTCCTTCGTTTCTTCCATCTTACATTAGTTTTAATTCCTCTTTTCTGAATGTTTCTCTAGTACATAAGTTGGGGTTCATACCTAGCATTTGATCTGGTGTCTTTTTGGTCAAATATTGGGGTCTAGGGCTTGATTTCTCTTCTTTGTGGTGCAGAGGTGGTGCAGTTGAAGTTTCACACCAAGATTTGGAGTTTTGGCACAAATGGTAGGTGGTTCCTTGTGTAATAATCCTAAGATGAGTTTTCATTAATTAATTAATGTTTCTATCATGTTCTTATATCATTATCCATGTTGTGGGAACAATTTTTGGTAGTATTGATTAATCATTTAGTTTTAAATATGTATTTTTTTTTTAAAATGCTTGTTTTTCATGTGGGTATTTTGTGGTATTATTTCAGGTAATTTTATAACATTAGATATTTGTTTAATAAATGTTTATCATACTTCCAACTATGTTTTGGATTTTTATTGGTGAGATTTTTTCCTTGAAATAGTGGTTTCAAATTATTTTGGTGTCCAAAACATGGTTATATCTCTTAGGATTATTTTATGAAAATTTTAAATGATTTATTGACTTAAACAAAGTGGGAAAACGTTTTATATGTACTGTTTTGGTGAGTGTGTTCAATAAAGATGAATTTTTGAAAGGTATATTGGTAATTTATGATGTCAATAATTTTTAGAATGTTTTTATATATTTCATAATTGATTTATCAAATGGCATGAAAGGAACAAAACACGTCTGTGGGATGTTTTTTGAGAGTATGATGTGAAAAATGAATTATTTTCGTTAAAGGAGTGTTATGTGACATGGGTGTGGGATGTTTGGTGTGTGTGATTTGGAACTGGTATTTTCATGTTAAAATTGTATATCATGGTTTGTGGAACATGTTGAGAACAGGAGGGAAAACTTGGGTATCTAGAAGGGTAGATGTGTTCTAGTATGCTAGTGATCCTATGGTGTTAGACCCTATTTCATGTAGAATGATTGAAGATGAAAACACTAACAACACTATAATAATGATGATGATGTTGGGGAACCATAAGGTTATGAGTATTTTCCCTAATTCTAGCTCGTGTTCATGAGAACATATATTATGATGGTTACTTTCACTGTGATTTGAGGTACTTGGGACCCACAACGAGCTAGTTCTTATGGGTTATTTTCCCATTTCTTGTTCTCATTAGATAATTTATACATACCATCGGCATATGTTATTTTTGTATAGAAATTTCGGTTTTCTTGGAATTCTAGTGGAAAGTGTTGATTTCTTTTAAAATAGCCCACTTAAAGAATATTTTTTTATTTAAAGTTGCATCTCTTTAAAAATATTATTAGCATTTCATGTTTTTGAAAAAATCAAATATTTGTTTTATCTGAATGCTTATCACATGGAATATTTTACTGGTTGAATCCTACTGGGCTTTGGATCACACCATACATAAAACATTTTCTGTATGTAGACATGGTTATTTTTTCATAGGTTAGTGTAACGATTTTAGTGCCATTGGTTATGGTTTTTAGCGGTCCTTCGTGATGTTGTGTTGTGGAGATGGCTTGCAGGCGGTGCCTCTTGACACGAGGAGGTTCTTGGGATTTCCATTTTGGGTTTCATCAGTTTTTATAGTCTTTGAGAATTGACTTAAATTATGTATTTCAATTCTAATTTTTTTAATGGTGGTTTATTTTGAAAAATAGTTATTTTTTGTATTGGATATGGTTGTTTTTTATGTATATAAACTCGTGTAAATAATTCCCAAATTTCATGTTATGATACCCGGGCACTTCCACCTACTTGTGGTGATCTAGAACACCCTTTTGGTCTTTCCACAGGATGAGTGTGGTGTCGATTTTGATGGAGACTAGATTTAGTTCATGACAGTACAACAGATCATAGTTCTGGTAAATACACCTCATAAAATAAATAATTTCATAGTACGAAATATGCTTCAATAGAGTGTTAATTGAGATGAAATCTCTTTAAAATATCATACAATTGAGTTGAGAATTAATAGATGAATTTATTATGATTACCAAACAATA
The DNA here is from genome assembly GCA_963277665.1 of Viscum album. Taxonomy (NCBI): domain Eukaryota; kingdom Viridiplantae; phylum Streptophyta; class Magnoliopsida; order Santalales; family Viscaceae; genus Viscum; species Viscum album. The sequence continues at coordinate 696,243,933 of OY728148.1, forward strand.
ATTAAATAAAAAAATTTGAAACAAAATTAATATAATCAAAACTCATTACACAAATAATCATATATTATCTATGATAATGAATAATTAATATAAACCTACAAAAATAAATTAACTAATGAAACCCCTTTCCACTTGGGAACATTCTAATAAAATCCCATTGGATGAAATTAATTTAATTGATACTTAAATTACCAAAAAGGATTTTGAATACATGATATAAAATTCATAATGGATGTATATGTACCATAAAAAATAAATTTTTTATAACATTAAAATATGTCCGATTGAATGAAATATAGACGAAATCCATTTCCTACATTATTTATATTCATGAATAATAAACAAATTTCAATTATTTAATTTCATTTGAGAATTTTTATTTTATATTATTACATTTATTTTATTTATTACCATGTTATTTATATTTACTTACTCAATTAAGTTCACATCGGATGTTTTGACAACATTTGGCTCATATGTCTAAAAATAATTCAATAGGTTGACTATCCAAAAAATGATCATTTTCCCATCATCTAATGAATAATAAAAGTGAAATAATTATCCATTTTAACACTAATTATACATTTAAAACTAACCATGAATGGTGGTGGTGAAAAATTCAGTACATTACAATCCTATAAAAGGTAGGTTGTACAAACACATGTGTTACATTTACATTTTTCAATGATCATGATTGAAAGAATGTAAGTTTTATTTTTTATTTATATAATTATAATTATAACATAAATATCATATTAAATATTTAAATACATGTATACATACCATCCATGGGATGTGGTATTGAAAAATAAATCACACCTCTTTACAGAGGTGGTAATCCACATGTACACAGAAACAATGTAATCATATAAAAATTAATGGAATGGTAAAAAAAATTGATATATTAATTTTAAAGAATTATAAGTAGTTTATTAATATAATATATATACATTTAATATATCATCATAAAAATATTGGATTTTAATTTAGTGAAAATTAATTACATCTATTAGCTTGGTGGTGCTCCTCCAAATACATGAATGACGGATTTGTTTCCCATTTTAGAGAATTTTAGATGGATGTATGTCATTACATTAACATAAAAATATCTTAGTATATGGGAGTTAATAATTTTATGGTATCATACTATTTTTGTAAAATTTTAATGAGGTGGACCAAAAAATAAAACAAAAATGGTCGGTTAGAAACGATACCTTATCATATGGCAACCTCTTTAGGTTTACACAAAAATCCTTCTTATGAGGGTATTATAATGAAAAAATTCATCTAGTATGTCTTATGGTATGTATGGATGGGATTTTGGTAGTAATTTTCAAAAAATAAATTGTTCATGAAGTGTTGGTAAAAGAGGCAAGGAGGTTCTCTTTCATATATCAGGGAAGTGGTACATTTGGAATAACATAAAATAATAAACTATTATTAATTAATTTTCATGAAAATTTTATACAAGATGAGATAATTCCAAGATAGGATTAGTATGTCAAGAAAACGTATAATAATTTAATTTTTTACAGGTTTAGATTAGGTTTTTACCTTTATCTCTTTATTTTAACCCATGTTAACCCTTTTTGACAAATACCGTTACAAGAATATTTTTACTTCTTAAAGGTCAAGATTGTTATAATGAATGAAAATTGAGAAAATTGAAATTGGTATATATTTTCAACCATATCATAAAAAATAATCCAATGATATGTGTAAGGACATAAAATGGATGTACATTTACATTAAATTATTTTAGAAGAACATTTCTTACATTACACAAGAATGCACCCAATGATTGTATTAGTTTAGTGCCTTTGGAATCTTGGAAACATACACAACTAGTTCATAACACATATAATTTTTCTCCAATGTATTTCTTTATAATTAGACCCCCTATTTTACATTTCAAGATTAATACATTTCTTCATATCCTGGGGAATGAAAACATAATAAAATGGTGATCTCAATGGCTCAGTGAAGACAAACATGGTAGATACCTATGAATAACATGAACAAAAGGGTATGAAAACTTAATCATAAAATTTTATGGTCATACCCTACATTTGAAATATCATATAAATTATTCATTTAATTAATAATGACATTTCATAAGACATTAATCATTTGGGAATAAAATAATATCATCCATGATAGTATAACATAAGAATATGACATGAAATTGTGGAATACACAAAAACATGTAATATCATTCCATATAAGTCAATATGAATTTATATAACTTATCAGGGAATATCATGGGGACTACACATACTGGGTGGGAAAAACTATAATCCCGAGTCACAACCCTATCTTTATATGGGATCTTGTTTCCCCACTTTATATAGTGGATCGTGTTTCCCCATATTCCCATAGTGGATGGGGTTTCCCCATATTATCATAGTGGATTGGTTTTCCCCATATTCTCATAGTGGATCAGTTTTCCACACATCCTTTTGTGTATCGTTTTTCCTCATCTACACATAGTGGATCTTGTTTCCCCATCTTCTAATAGTTGAACAAGGTTCCCCATATTTCTATAGTGGAAATGGTTTCCCAGTCATCTTATAGTGGATCAAGCACGTCGACTTGATTCATAGCATTATATCAGGAGAAATACTTTTTAACCAAATTAATTGAAGTGATATATAAGTCCCACACATAAACTAAATTAAACAATACATATTTCTGCCCTGTGAACATAAAGCATTCATCAAATCACAACCATTGGAATGAATTGGATTTCATAAACATCATTTAATTAAAAAATAACACATGGAAAATTATTTTTTTCATAAATATACATCCATTATAATCATAAATCATTAATGATCTAATTTTAATGGTATTATTGGGTCACATCCATAATAAATCATAATCTATGAAAAATTAGGTAATCATAGATGAAAAAAAATCTGAAGGTTCTTTTTAAAATATTTATTTGGAAAAATATATTTACCTCTATGAAAAAAAATTCTTTTTAAAATATAAACCATTTATCCAAAAAAAATTCATTGAAAATAATCTGGATAACATATAAATGAATATTTTAAAAAATATTTAAAACCATATTCTTAAATTTGATAAAATGATCATTTAAAACACATTTAAAACATTTTTAGAAAACATTTTTTTGAAGGAAAACAAATTTCCAACTAAAGAGAGTAAAACATTATATGTATATTAAAATATCATGAAAATAAATATATTAATGATAAAACATTCCAAATGGTATTATATAGACCTCCTAAATTAATATAGTTGTATAATGGAACATGTGTATCGGAGAAGGAAAATTTGGATAAGATTACCCTACTTATTTGGTAAGTTTTGATCTATAATCCCATGAAAGATAGATCATAAAATGGATATGTAAATAAATATAATATTTAGTATAATACTCATAAAATTCATTTATTATTACTATATACACCACATAGAAGGAAAAATGTGTGTATAAGTCTTGTTTCCCACAAAAATAAAAGCTATACCTAAATCACATAATACTTGGGTAACTTTATAATCCTAAACCTGATAGAAGAATAAAATAAATTATAGAATATAATATTATTAAATAAATGGATTTAATGATATAACATGTAATTTTTTAGTATATAAACCAAAAATAATAATATAGTGGGGAACATGTCTTGTATCTCACATAAATAAAAAGTGAGATGAAATTCCATTACCTTAACTCCAGACATCATTTACACATGTTAAAACATCATATATAAGAAATGTAATTTTATTATAAATCTATCACAAAATCATATTCATATATTTAATTCCATATATGATTAAATTACTACTTTATATAACCCTCTTTTGATAATTCAATCTTAAAGCAACATTTCGGCTAATAATCGCTTGGTTTACAACATGTGTTTTGACTTTTCATTCTTGATTTTATTACTTAAATCATGAATTAATTTTTTATATAATTTGAAACAAGACATATATATCATATATAATAATAATAAATATTTATAATAATCTATAAAAGATATATATATTAAATGGAATACTGAGTTCATGGAGACAGTAGGATGTACATACGCATGAATGTTATTTCTATTTTATTGTCGGGTTAAAAAAAGAAAATCACATGATATATTATCATTATAGAATAATTTTTGAGTAATAAATAACATATATATTCATAAATATTCATTATTTTTACCATCTATGAAATATAATTAAATAACGAATCACATCACAATGTGTAGATGGTAAGGCATACATAAGAACATGTTATGTTATCATTTTTACAAATATTTAGATGGTAAAATTTAATACATGATGTTATCATTAAAGAAGTATAATAATGTAATATTTAACATATAGAAATAGATTACCCATAATAATTTCCATCCATAATTTGTGGTAGAGGAAAAACGAACAACATCATTTTGTAAGATGGTAGTTCATTGTACACGTGAAAGGTAAGTTCGTTACAAATTAGTTAGAAGTGTGTGTGAGTTTAGGTAGAAAAAATTATATAAAAAATTAATAGTATATTTAGGATACTTATATTATTATATAAAAATTCAATAAAAATAATTGAATGATTTTATGGAAGAAATAAAAATGTTTGTTGATTAATGTTACCTCTTCTTTGGGTATCTCATTTTGATTTGAACAACATGACTCATTTATTTACCTTTATGTCCAAATTAAGGTTTTTAAGATGAAAGGAAGGAATATTAAAGGAGAATTGGGTATTTGTTTATGATCCAAGGGATTTACTGTTGTGAGTAATAGATAAAGAGTGGTTCCCCATTATAAGAGAGGGGAGGGACACTTTAGGAATCTTATAAAATATAAAATTAATATAAATAATTTTTTTATTATAAATGGAACCAAAGTGAGTTATGAAGAAGATAATATGATTAAATATATAAATAATAAAATTAATGTGTATTTAAGAAGGTTTTGGTAATATTATTACCCTCATCTCTTAGCTTTGGCCCTTAATTAAACTCCTTAACACTTACAGAAACAACATTTTTATTTACCACTTATAGGATAATATATTTACTATAAAATTACTAAGGAACCATAAATGAGTCATCTAGAAAATTTAAAGACATATCTCAATTATTTAAAAGAATATTATATTTTTATCAATTTAATATCAAATAATTATTTATTATTTATTTTAAAATATGAATTTTGACACAATTTAATACTTTACATTTTAAAAATATCATAAAAACATGATATCATTAAAAATCAGTTTACATATCCCAAAAAATATTATTTCATACATAATATTCGTGGATGGATTTAATTATATTAATTTATATTAATTTTAATTTTTTGAATATCATTCATTTGATTCTTCCTTTAATTAAACAATTCTCGCATCATTATTGTGTCTCCATTTAATTTAATTATTTATTTTAAAAAAATTAAAACTAAATTACCATGATATATTAAAAAAATTTATATTTCCTAATACTATTTATATACAAACATATCAAATATATAACATCATTATAAAAATATTTCTCTTATGAAAAAAAGGCATGACAAAATTTTCTTTCCATTGAATAAAATGATATTAAAGTGTTAAAGTCCTAAAAGTTGATCCAAGTGGATAGAAAAGCTTTCTATGAAAGATCATGGTTAAGTTAAAATCATCCAATAATATTTATACATGATTTTGGGTAATTTTAAATTATCTATATTATTTTTTGTACTTTTAATTACCTGATTTACCCTTAACCGTGGTAAAAAAATATTACTAAAGTTACTATTCATAATGTCTAAAAATAAAAGGTCCATATTTACATAATTTGGAACATATAATTTCAAATATGGAATCCCTTTTATCATATTTAAAATACATAATTTTCAGAAATTAATTTAATAGTATTCCATTTTGGCGGGGTGAGAAAATATGTTATTAAAGTTAAAACATCTAAAAAATGGAAAATTTTTTATATCTATATTTTATGTAAAATTAATTCTAGTAACCAAAAATAGATTAAGTGATAAAAATCGATCTAATTTTAATTCAAAACTAATCAAGATTATAATATTACAGTATAAATTATTTTGATGAAAAAATTGTTTTCAATTAAATTTTCATATTTTTTATTATTCATCAAAACATGAAACTTATCAAAAAAAAATACTGAAGATTAATTTAAATAATTTTTTATATTTTTAGTTAATAGAATTTTTTTTTTCAAATAGAGTATATAATAGTTTCAAAATTTTGATTTAAATTGGGTTCACCATTAAAAGGTGTAAAATTTACCCTTTTGAAACAATTAGGTTTTTATGCATAAAATTGAGATTGTTCTTATTCTATGATTATTAATATTATTTATTAATATAAATTTGTTTAATTTAATATGTAAAATATATATTTCATTAATATAATTCATTAATTTTAGTTAATTTTTTTATTTACTAAAAAACTACTTTGGGGTCATAAAAATAAAATTTTTCCTTTATAATATACAGGTATATATTTTCATTTATAATTAATTGGAAACTAAGGAATTCATGTTATAAAACTTCTATTTTTATATTTTAGTTACTAATATTCATAACCACTAATTTTAGGTTTAGTTTAAATCTTATTATATTACAAATTATTATTTTTATAATATATTATTGTTCTGTAAAACTTGGTATAACATGTAATTAATGTTATCAAAAAAACTCAGCATTGTGTGAAACAGAAGACAAGTAGAGTTTTTTTCACAATCAAAGGTATTTTGTATAGTGTAACATTATCTTTTTGTTTGGAATAATATAAGATAAAAATAATATTTTTTGTATAACAAATAAAATATTTATCATTGTATGAAATGAAAAATATTAAAAATTAAAATTACTTCGAAAAAATATATTCTAAAAAATATCAAGCTTCTATATTCTACCCCCCTAATATTAATTTTACCCAACTGATTAATTTCCGTTATTAAAATATTAATACTTTAATTTTTCTTTAATATAATCCCAAATTATAAAAAAGAATTCTAAAACATCATTTTAAGAAACAATAGAGGAAAGCATAATGGTTACCTTAAAAAACTCGAAACTGGGATTCCAACAAGGAGAAATTCGGTTGAAAGTGAAAACATGGGAATGAATGAAAATATAACTAGCATTTAATTATTGAGAGTGTTATATAACATGGTTAGTGGAAATTTAACAATCAAAATGTCATAAATATTTGTTTCTCTAAGGGAATATTTGATTCATTGGAAATAGAATGTATTATGATAATCTTTTCAATTTCACGATTATTTCCCTATGGTTAAATAATTTTCAATTGAATATATACATAAATGATTTATCCCAATATCACCCTTTATTGTTCCTCACCTCTTTCTCCCAAAAAAAGAAGGTGAATTTTTCATTCCTGAAGCACTAACATATCATGAGATTCATGATATTCCATTCCATCTATCATCTATTATAACAAAAAAATTGTTGTTATCATTGGTTATCTGATATGAATATATTCTCATGTGGGGAGATAATACTTTAATATCACAAACATAATCATAATTTTAAATTAAACTTACTATAAATGGTTATCCTAATAACAATTCTGAAAAATGAAATACCAAAATTTATAAATATGGTCATGAATATTCTTAACATTGATTTCCCAAATAACAAAAAGTATCTTTTAGCCATCACATTCAAAAATATAAATATATTAATCTTGTATTCTCTTGAAAAATTATAATAACCCAAATAACCAAACATCTTTCTTGAAAACAAACATGTTTCCTTATTCCAATGTTTATTCAATATATTCCTTGAATGAAAAAAATCTATAAACGTCATCCTTGGTTGGACAACCTTATTTGTCAATCAATCCTCTATCAGTTCCAAGGTAATAAATATTGTCCAATTCACTTTTTGATATCCAAAAAGTCTCTTATCCAAACAATATTATCTAACCATTAGTAACACATTATGGTTTATAATTCCCTTAATCTTTTGTTTTCCTTGAATATCACCTTTCCATTAAATAACTTTTCTTTTCCATCAGAACTATTATACATATACTTCAAAATCCATAATGAAAAAGTTAAACTGATACATCCTTATATAATTCATTATTCACAATTATGGAATCCAAATACATATATAATTAAATCCTTAAACTTTATTTATTATCATTTAATAGGTACTTAATTGTTTTATAATTATATTCATAGGTTGGAGAATTATTTTGAGTGACGTCTGTGTTCTCTAAAGATGACTGATTGAACTCCATGAAAATGCATCACACTAGGACCCTTTTCTCGACAATGATAACACCTTACCCTCCATTGTAGGTATTCCTCATGGTCCATATTCCATTATTCTTAACATTACGGAAACTAATACTTCTTTCATCTATGTTCCATAACAGGTTAACATTAATAAAATTATATCTATCTTTTGTTATATGTGTTTTGAATGTCACCAAAGCTGAATTTATTAATAAAATATCATGATAGATTATTTAGCATAATTAAAATATCTTTCTCTCTAGTAATAATTCCATTTTACTACTCATTAGAAAATTTTTCATCATAATTAATATTATCACAGTTCCTTCTGGTTCTCTCCACTAAAAAAAATTAGAAGGCGTAATGTGGGGAACAATAATCATGGTGAAAACACATATATTAATGGTAAATAACTTATAGAATGTCCAAATTATGAAACCTTACTTATCCTATGACACCTTAGTTTTATCCTAATTACATCACATATAACTTATATTTATATCCTTTTTTATGGTGCATAAAGAGTTTGGAAATTCTCAATGTATATCCCCCAGGAGTGTCAAAATAGGGGTACAACAAGGCCTATTTTCATGTACCATGTTATGCCGAGTAATGTATGACACACCTTGTTGGGATTGTTACTCCTAGGTACATCTATTCCAGAGCCATATCTACTTATTGTATCCAGACAATGATGTATTTCTAGGAAATCACTCACTCTAACATTTACTAAAATTATATGACATTTTCTTTATCCATATACTTATCCTTAGACATTTACATAAGGTTCCGAGTAAGGTTTTATCGTCGTATTTTTTATTGTCTGGCTAAAAAATTTCATTGATACCATATATAATGGCCCAAGCTTGAAATTCATTAAAATTATATCATTTTTTGGAAAATATTATACATTACACAAACACATACTGGAAGACCATGTTAGTTTTGTGCCATTGGAAACTTGAAAAACATAAAATACTATTTCATAACACATATACTTATTATCCTCTCTATTTCTTGACAACCAAACCTGTTTTCTGAGATATAAGACTTAATACCTTCATTTATATTATGGGGAAAAGAAAACTAATAAAAGGGTGAGCTTAGATTCTCGGTAATGGGAATCAAGCGAGAATCATAAGCATAACATAAACCTAAAAGAATGAGAACATAAGAATCAAATTTTAAGATCATTCCCTCAATATGACATATCATATAAATGAGTCATGGAATAAATAAGTTTAGTTTATAAGGCATCAATCATCTTGGAATAAAATAACATAATACATCAGAGCATAACCTAGGAATAAGATATAGAATTGTGAAAAACACAAAAGAATGTAATTTCAATCTCTATATGTCAAGAAAAAAGTCTAAAACATATCTGGAATCTTCATGGGGACAATGCAGACTGGGTGGGACACACCACCATATCCAGTCCTAGTCCTTTCCTTGTAAGGTATCTAGTTTTTCCTCTTTCCATAGTGGATTGGGTTACCATATCATCCCATAGTGGATTTAATTTTCCCTTCATCCAAAAGTTTATCAGGTTTCCCAATTATCATATAGTAGATTGGGGTTCCCCTTATTTATATAGTGTAATGGGTTTCCCCAATATTCCATAGTGGATCTAGTGTCCCCATTTTTCCATAGTGGATCATGGTTGTCAACATTATTCTCATCACTATCTCATAAGTCATAAATTTTTACACAATTAATTGGAGGGAGATATAGGTCTCACCCAAAACTTGATAAAAACCATACATATGTTTTCCATAAATAAATAAATCATTCATCAAATCAGAACCCATGTTATGAAATGGGTTTCTTAAATTTTTTTCAAAAATAACATATCCCATGGATAAGAAACAGGTTTCATATATATCCTTACATTATAAACCTAACCCATTCAAAAATAATAATATTAATGGTATTCTTGGTATATATCCCCAATAAATCATAAACTATGAAAAATTATGTCATCATATATGTGAAAATAAATTTGAAAAGTCTTTTTAAAACATTTCTTGAGGAAATTGTCTTTTCCAATTTGAAAAAAATGCTTTTAAATTCATAGAACATATATCAATACTTTTTTTATTGAAAATAACCTTTAAAACATATAATGTAATCTTTAAAACATATTTCAAATCCATTTTCTTGAAAATGTTTTCAATATCATTTCAATCACTTTTAAAAAAATTATGAAAACATTATTTTGAAGGAACATAGATATATGTATAACGAGAGAACATCATTACGTGACAGTTAAAATGACATGAAAATAAATATATTCATGATATAAAATTTACAAGATATGTATATACACCTCCTAACAGAATATTGGTGTATAACATAACATGGGCCTCAATGAAGGAAAATTGTGACCAATTTACATTACTAATTCGGTAACAATTGATCTGTAAATAAGATGAAAGATAGATCATCAAATGGATATGTAACCCATAATATTTATTATAATATTTATAAATTCATTTATTCTCATTATAGAGACCACTTAGAAGAAACAAATTTTGTAAATGGAATGTGTCCTAGAGAAATAAATTTGAGACATTAATCCCTTTCTACTTGAGTAAATTTTGAATCGTGAACCCCATAAAATAATAAAATAAATAAAATATATTAATATAATTAAATAATTATAATTAATTAAATAAATTGGAAAGTGTCATTATATTATCCATAGAAAATAAGAGAGTATTGAATATGGAATGTTTCTCATGGAAATAAAAAGTGAGATGAAATTATCTCACCTTAAGTCTTGAATTCTATTTCAAATGTTAAAACCACTTTTAAAATATATTTATATTTATTATATATATAATATGAAATATTATTCATATATGTAATAAAATAGGTTATTTACTTATTAAATTATATTAATCGCTTATTAATAGTTCTTTGTTAAAGCCGTGTTTTTGGTAATAATCGCATTGTTTATCATATGTGTTTTGATTTTTCATTCTTGATTCTACTACTTAAATAATAAATTAATTATATAAAAAATGATATAAATGACATATATATTAGAAATATTCATTATATAATAAATTATAATAAACAATAGAAGATATATATATGAAATGTAATACACCGTTCAGGGAGACGGTTGGCTGTATATGCGCATGAATGTTGTTTCCATTTTCTTTTTATATTAAAAGAAAGAAAATTATATGATATATTATCATTCAGGAATAATTTTTTATTTCATATAAAATTTTTATATTCATAAAAATTAATCCTTATTACCATCCATGGAATATTGGTGAATAACAAATCACATCGTGTCGTGGATATGGTAAGCCATTCATATATATGAGAAATATTCCCATTTTCCAAAAATTATTGGTTGTAAATATGTTGAAATGATATTATCATTAAATAAGTATAATTTAATCATAAATACAATATAATTATATTTTCTCCATCATTATTCCAAACTATAATATGTGGTAATGGAAAAATGAATAACATCATTTCGAGAGGTGTTAGTTCACCACACACAAGAATAGTAAGTTTGTCACGCATTATATGGAAATGTGTGTTAGTTTAGGGGGAACGCTTAATATAAAAAAATTAACAGAATATTGATTATATTAATTCTAATACATAAACATTAAATAAATAAAATTTAATGACTATAAGGATAAAAAAACAAAAACATTTGTTGATGAACATTACATATTATTTACATATATTATTTGGATTTGCATAAAAGGATTAATTTGGTTGGATTTACGAAAAAAGTAAGGATTTTAGGATGAAGAGAATGAATTTATTAGGGGTCCTGAGAATATTTTTTATGATACAATGTGTTTAGTAGTTTGAATAAAATCGAAGGATATGTTCCCTTTTATAAGAGAGGGGAGGGGAACACTTGGAATATCCTAAACTACTAAATTAATATAAATGAATTTTTAATTAAAAATATATAAAAAGTGAGTTATATAAAATATTAAATTATTATATATCTAAATAATATCAAAAAATGATTTTCATACATTATTAGGACATGTTATTACCCTTATCGTTCAGTATAAATTGTTAATTAATCCCTTTAACTCATTCCCAAACAGCATGTGTTTTTAATACTTATGGGTTAATATAGTTACTATAAAATTAAAAAAGACAAATAAATGAGTAATTTATGAAATTTTTGGACGAATATAAATTATTGGATAGAAACTTTGTGTTTTTATAAATTTAATACAATTTAATAAAAGATATTAAAATTTAAAATTTCATTAATGTAAATTATGAAACTATTCATTTCTTCCCATTTTAGAATTATTATAAAAAATGATATCTTAGTAAAAAATCATTTAAGATATCCCTATAATGTCAAATTAATCTATAAAATTGGTGTATGTAATTAATTATATAAAATTTTAACTATTTCAATTTTTTAAATATCATTTATTCAATTCTACCATTAATTAATCAATTCTCACATCCTCATTGTGTCCCATATTAATTTAATAATTTATTAACTAAAATTTATAAATAAAAAATATGATGTAGGATAAAATTTATCTTTCTATTTTATTTTTATATCTGAACGTATCCCTTTTAAAACACAATATTAATAATATTTATCTTGTTAATACAAAATTGTTCCAAAACTGCCTTTCCTTTCACTATATACTATAAAGTTTTAAATTCGTCCATGTAGCGCATAGTAGATATAAAATAATCCCAATTATATATTTTTTCAACATAAATTCATCCAATAAAATTTGGACAAGTTTTAGGGTAATTCTATACTAGTTATAATATTATTTTTACCATTAATTACCTAATTTACCCATAATCATGGTGATAAAAAATTATTACTAAAGTTTCTAGTTATAATGTCCAAACAAAAAACATGACATTTTTACATAAACTATCCCTTCTATTCCAAATATGGTGACCTTTATTCCATACAAATAAAAAATCATAAATTAATTTAAAATTAATCTCATTGACGGTTTGAGAAAACAGGTAATTAATGTTATAATTTGAAAAGGATTGAAATGTTTGTATATATAAATTCTATATAAAATTGATGAAAATAAACTATATTAGATTAAATGATAAATATTTTAATATTTATACTTTGAAACCAATCTAAATTTTAATTTAACACAAAAAATTAATTTTATTAAAAATAATTAAATTAATATTAATATTTTTTTACAATTCATCAATACTTGAAACATATCAAAAAAATACAAACAAATAAACCAGAGTAAACATTTGTATTCCCCTATAATATAATTAGTTTATATTTTCAAATATAATATATAATAGTATAAAAAAATTGGATTTAAAATGGGTTCTCCATTAAAAGGAGGTAAAATTGCCCTTTTAATAAATATATATTTTTATGCATAGAATTTGGTTTGTTATTGTTTTGTGCTTTTTAAATCTTCTTTCTCAATATAAAAAATATTTTATTTAATATATATCATGTATATTTCATCAATATCATTCACTAATTATAATTAATTTAATTTATTATGACAAAACTACTTTGAGAGTAAAAAAATAAATATATTTCCCTTATAATCAATTAGTATAAATTTATATTTTTAATGAATTCATAACCACTAAATTGATTTATATACCTATTATTTTTCAAATGTTTGTCAATATTATTCATAACTACCCGTTTAATGGTTGGTTTAAATATTTTTATATTAGAAAATAATATTTCTCAACATGTTATTGTTCGGTAAAACTTATTGTTGCTAGAAATATATGATATCAAAAGAAGTTGGAATTGTGTGTAAAAAAATACCAATTATATAGTTTCTTATACTACATTCTAAGACAGTGTTCTGTGTAAAAAAATATTATCTATGATTTTCATATAATGTAATCAAAACATATAATTTTTCATATAAAAAATATTATATTTAGTATTGTGTGAAATAAAAAATATCAAAAACTTTAAATTAGTTAAAAAATAAAATATTTCACAAATTTCCAAGGTGTTATAATATGATTTTATACATATTAAATCATTTAATAATATATTATTTCTTAAAAATATCATTAATGTCATTTTTAGAACTATCCATTTAATTTGTCATTGAAAACAACATGAAAGAAAAGTCATTCAAATATAAGTTCTCCCCATATTAATAAAATATTATATATATAGAAACAATTAATGGGAAACTATGATTTATTCAATTTATATTAAATTTAATATCTTAAAAAATTATTTGTTCTTTTTTTATTAATTTAATAAATATTATCTCAGTGTTGCATAAACATTTAAATTTATTATTTCATTACAAAAATTCCAATAACAAATTCCATTATTATAAATAATTTTTCTTTGAAATTACTATTTTAACTCAACATAAGTTTTTTCATCCACGTAACATAATATTATTGTTTTTATAAGTGAGAAAGTGACATTTTTGACTTTATAGTTTATTTAAATATTATAAATGTCAAAATAAAAGCAATATTGCACTACATGGACATATATTTGATAAATAGAAGGAAATTTCCGGCCTCCATTCATAAATTTTGATTGATTCTAGTTTTAGTGGAAATATTTAGCCTTTATCATGTAATTTTTATCCATAATTACACGATTTACACTTTTTCTGTGGTAATAAAAACATTATTATTATTATTCATTTTGAAAAAAAAGATTACCTTTTTAATTTTTTTAATTATTCTGATTCTAAATATATAATCAATTTTAACAAATTATATCCCTATAATTAATATATATTCATTTTATAAATATCCCACAAAACATGACGGAAAAAGGGTTTTCTAAAAAACATCCTTTTGTGTCTATATATATTTTTATTCTATGATCTACTATAATATTGATATGGATTTAATTAATTATATTATTTATAAATAAATTAGTATTAAATTAATTTAGGATAATTCTCAATATATTATGTGTCTTTCTTAATGAAAATGAATTACTATATTTGAAAAATCGATATTTATTACTCTGTATAGGAAACAAAATTCTCAACAATTCAGAAATTTCACTCTACGTTAAATTTGATATAATGATGTTATAAATTACTATATTTTTTATAAAATAAAATATATAAATGTGGGATAAATTAATTATAATTCCCATACACAAAAGTCAATGTAAAACCATTTTCTGGAGAAAAAATAATTTTAAAAAATAATATTATTTTATATAAAATTAAGTACTTTTATATTATTAGTAGATAATTTATATAAAACCATTATAAATTATTTTATAATTTTTTTATCCATATTTATAATTATTAATTAAAGGGATAGGTTATAAGATAAATATTTAAATAATAAACTTTTTATCAGTCATTTGAGATCAGTATTGTGTGTCGTATATGCTATCAAGCATAGTATTCTTTTTTGAAATCATAGGGTCTTGCAAATATAGAAGGATTTTGTTTTCATAGGAAACATGGAATATATAAAAGAGTTATAAGACTAGTATCATACTGTCATTCATTTTAAATTATTTCCAAAATTTTTCTTTGAACAATTCCCACATTATGGAAATCTTATCTTTTTTTCTTTTTATTTAATACATTTTCCATTCCTTGGTTCTCAGATGAGATATTATTTTCATGATTTCTCATGAACTTATAATACCTATACAAAAATTCAATATTTATGGATCATTATAATAAATCATTATATCATATAAAATTTTTGGAAACTAATTCCCCTTTAATATTTGGTTTAGTATTATCAGTGAAATGATGAATACTGCCTTTTGAATTATGTATTTAGCCTGTCTCACAGCTTATTAATCTTTTAAAACTAGACCGCTAATGATTAAAACTTTCCTTTTCTATCTACTTCATGTTGTGTAACTTTCTATCCACTTATACTCATTGATCTGAAGGAAAATATTTCTCTTGAAAAAACACATTAGAAGTTCTTAATTCAATAATTTCTATTTCATAATCTTCCTTAGTTTGTTGGATCAATTAACACAATTTATCAACACCTCCCTTTAAATAATATATTATGATAATAAAATTTTTTCATTCATTAAATTCTAATGCTGAGAACATAACTAAAGGTTACTGGATCTATTTCCCAAATACCAGTGGATTAATAGTTCTATTAATGGATAATGTATAATGTGTCATAAATTGATCCAACACATGTAAATTTTACTGTGGAACTACATGTTTCTCTATAAAAAATAGTTATTTATAATATCTAGTATGATTTTTCCTAACATTTCCATAATAATCTCAACTCCAACACTCATTGTATTATCTTACTCGTAAGGGAAATCCCTATATTGACTATTGGTGTTGACAATATATTATTGTTCATTCATGAGGTTCCATTTCAAAACAATGGAACAAACATAATAAACTCATGACATAATAAATATTGAAAAATTACATAAAATACAAAAATGTTATTAAACATTCATTAGGATTGTCTTTAGGAATGTTCTAGCTATGTTCTTCAAAAATCTTGTTCCCAAGGGTCCAACTAAACTTCTATTAATACTAACTAGAATAACTCCAACCCTAGCAATACCAATTCAATGTTTAATTATTTACCATTGTATATGATTCATTGGATTTCACCAAGATGGATTTATAAGTTTAAGGGTCTTGATAGACTAGATAAATATAGGATTTCAATATTAAATTGGAAAAATAAAAATAGAATATAAAAAATCTTACATCCATGAAAATCATTCAATGATTCATTCTACATATTCTAGGGAAAGTAAATCATAATAAATGGTGATTCCATATTCTCAATAATAGAAGGTATACAACATAAGCTATTGAGAGTAAATAATTAATTAATAATATATCAATGTGGATAATCAAAATATATTATATTTAATAAAAATCATGATCTTAAAAACGTTTCTATGAAAAATATCAACATAACCATCACACAGATAAAAACAACTAAAATATTAATGAATGAAATTCATAATGTTTTACACCATGATTTCACCGTCAATCCCTCATGCTAAGACATTATGAACCTTACCATTAAATTTT
This sequence comes from Viscum album, assembly GCA_963277665.1. Taxonomy (NCBI): domain Eukaryota; kingdom Viridiplantae; phylum Streptophyta; class Magnoliopsida; order Santalales; family Viscaceae; genus Viscum; species Viscum album. Next base: position 696,261,217 of record OY728148.1, read on the forward strand.
TCTCTATATATTTTACATGAATGGGTAGGTATACCTGAAATAACCATATAATTTGGACAACTATTTTTATCACAATACATTTTGATATATTGACGGGTTATCTATAATTAGAACCCCACCCATCACCCACCTATTTACAATACATTCCACATATATTGTATAAAAATTATAATAAATAAAAAATATTCATTATCAATAAATTAATATTCATATTGAATCAAGAATATAAAACATAAATATTTCCCTAATAATGAAATTTATTTCCCAATAATCTTCCGAAAAATAATAATACATAATAAAATATTATATAATTTAGTTAATATTTTAGTATAAATTATACTAAATGAAACCATGATAATGAATATTTGTACATGTAGGTGAAATATAATGTTCACTAGATAATGGAGGTGATAGAGAACATTATCATAAAAATGTGAATGATCTCATAACAATATATTTTTCCAAAATATGTGAAACATATTTTAATACCCATGATTTATCATGAAATAGATTCTAGTAATAACGAAAATGATTTTATGGATTACACATTAAAAAAGAAACTAAACTTTTGAAAATAATTTTACTTGAATTTTTTTTAATTTTATTAATAATAAATTTATTAGTCATTTACGAAATTCTCTTAAATATTTTAGAAAATAATGACTTTTTATTTAAAAATTGAAACTATCAATTCTCATAATTATAGAAATTTTTTTTCTTTTACAAATTATAGACACATGAAGAGTAATCTACATAGTAAATAAATGTCATGTAGTTGGGAAACATTTTTCATGTCGTATATGTTAAAAATACCATTCCTTTCACAATTCTATAAAACGCCAAAAATAAAATGTTCAAAAAATATGAAACATAATGACATAAAACATTTAATAATCAATAAAAATTTAGTTGAAAAATTATTTTCTTGATCATATAAAATTAAAAATAATCGTCCATGTATTTTTCTTAAAAAATTGGATTTTACTAAAAAACATTTCTTTACTATATGGAAGAAAAAAATTCAATCTTTTCCTAAAAATATTATTTTAGTGTTTTTGTGAAAAAAAGATAAAAAGAATTTAATAAAAACAAATAAACTCCATAAATAATCATAGTATTATAATATAAATGGGTTTTGAGAGAAATATATTTTTTAATTTTTCTATTTTATGTTAAATCTTGAATAATCTTCAATAAGAATGTGATATTAAAATAAATAATAACCTCTTTAGTAAATTCTAAATCAAAACACCTTAAATGATAATAATTTTATTAAAATATTAATTTCAATAAATAAATTTTAATTCATTATATAATATATTAATTTGTTAGTATATGCATAGTGTTATAAAAATAGGTGATAATTTACAATATATCTCATTATAGTGAAATTATGTTGAGAACCCCCTAACTAAGATTCCTTCTTAGATAAACGCATGATATCCTTCAAAATAATCAATTTAAATATAGGAATTAGTTTTTTATGAATATTTTTAAAATATATTATATTGTTTGTGGTCTACTATAATTATTTTACATCCATCGATTGAATATTTCATAAATATGTCAACCACTTAAGCATTTTCGATAAATTTCATTGAAATGTTTTCAGTATATTGGCCTTGTGTATAGGTGTTATTCAATTTTTCCAATATATAATTAATTTTTTTTAATTTCATGAATATTATTTCTATTATTTATATATAATTTATATACCGCCGTGCAATATGGTAATAGAAAAATGAATCACAATGCTTTCTCAGTGAGGTTGTACACAGGTACACATATGAGACATTATCAGTTTCCAATCAATGGTTAGGAAAGTTAGTACAAGATATATTATACTTATATATTTTTATTTATATTTTTAATATCATATATATTCATTATTTCCATATTTATCCCCATCCTTGAAAGATGGTGATGAAAAATGATACACATCACTTTGTAGTGGTGGTAATTCACGCATATGTATGAGTGATGTCTTCATTTTCCATAGTATGGAAACGTGATCACACGTATATATACCATTTAAAAAATTTATATTTTTTTAAATACAATAATTTTACTATTTTAATGTTGTTATAGAATGTTTTTAGGTAGTTTTTTAAGAATAGAACCTTAAAGATTTCGGTATGAATATATACCTCTTCTTCAGAAAATACCCTTTGGCTTAAACCTTAATCCTTATTAAAGTAGAATTTTCGTGAGACCAAGTACTATATGTAGATAAATAATTTTAAGAAATTTTGGTATGGATTGGTTTAGCTAAGTGGCTCAATAAGTGTTGAGAATATAAGAGAAATGATTCCCTTTTATAAGTGAGGTGGGAGGAATCCTTATGAATACATTAAGCATTATTATATAAAATATTTCCAACACTAGTCAAGTGGACAAAAATGATCAATTATTTGAATATGATAATTTTATTTTCAAATTTTATTTATAAAATGATATTTATGAATGTTTTCTATGTTATTTTGAATCTTTCGTCCTTTATTTTAACCCACTAAACTCATTTTACCATTAACAGAGGTGATAAATATTTACCATGAATATTATTCTGCATGAACAAAACATAAGTTTACGTTATTTAATAATATGAATTAATATTACGATATATATGGAAACAATTTTATATTATTTCATTTTTGTATATGGTAGAATTTTTTTAATATATGTTTTCAAAATTCAATGAAAACAGTTTTTAGAAAAAAATCATGTTTTAGAATAAAAATGATTTTACTGAAAAATATAAATATAAATATTTTTACCACTAAAAATAATAGATAATTTAAATATATTTAGAAATATTTTATCCCTTAATAAAAAAATTAAGTTATACCTTTTGAATACTTTATTAAGAGAGAATAACCAAAAGAAGTTTTTATTTGAACAAAAATGTTAATTGGATTTCAAACATGTTGAACATTGTTTTTTAAATTCAACAATATAGTTTTTAATCAATTAAATAATTTTTTTGATATATATATATATTATAATTAATGTTTTAATAAATATTCAATTCATTCTTATATTATTATAATTTCATAAAATTAAGAGTCTCTTTAAAATTTGTATTTTAATGTATTCACCCAAAAATTAACTATTTCTAGAAAATATCAAAAATTTACACTATGTTAATTTTGACAGTCTAAATTCAAAATTTAACAAATAAAAATTTGAATCAAATTTTTTTCTAATGACACTCTTGAATAAATATATGTGTATTATGCTACAGTTTCTTTTGAATGAAATATTAACTTACAACAATTGAATCTCATGTGTTACAGTTAAATATCTTGAGGGAAATAGATCTATTTCATAGATAGATGTTTAAAGAATGAATGTTAATGGTGGGTTGAATCAATCTAGAAAACCCACTCTTGTTTCTCATAAAACAGCACTCCTTCAAACTGACCTACTAATAAAATTGGTTTTAGACAACACTTGAGGCATTCAATTGTGTCTCCAAACTCATATTGGGATCCCTAAAGTACATTCCTATTAATTTCATCAACATATATATATCTTTTTTGGGGATTTTGTTAGAATATTAAGCTTAAACATTATGGAATGTTACCCTGTTCCCTAAACATCTATATCCTATACCTCTAGCACACTAATTAGGTATGAGGAAACTGGGTTCATCTGCATATTCTTCATTGTAGAATGGGTGTTCTAAGTTACTGACATATAAAGTACCAAATCAAATATATTTATCTAATAGGTATTCCATTTTTTGGGGAAATTCTTATTCTATTAATGATAGAGGTAGGAAATATGTACGAGTCAGGTTTGATTTGGGAGTTAACTGAATCTCTTTTTCTTATTTCATATTATACATTCCCCAGTTATGTATTCCCGTAAAATATGCATCCAAAATGATCCCTTTGAATAATACAGGGTGATTTTGGGCCATAATTGATTGAAAGAGTTTCTCCCAGAGAAATGAAATATCTCATTCAACAATCTTCATGGTCATACTATCATCAAATATTCATTCAATTTTTATAAAGATTTCATATTTTTCACCTTGATAGTCTGAATGGATGGTGGACACATGGGACACTTCCCTTAAGTCTATCCCTAATACCACCTAGCTGGAATCATCTATTTTCTGATGTATTTTTTAAAAAAATGAAGTAATCTACGATAATGTGTCCCACACATTTATGAAAAGGGAAATAGATTGTATGATCATTGAGGTTGACATCATCAGTTCTCCTGGGCCACATAATCTTGAGGGGATTATATTTCTTGCATACTATGAAGTAAGTAGAAAACTATTCTTTTTTAAAAGGAATAGGTTTGGTTTTTTTATTTCCTCATAATGATTGAAACCTTGGTGTTTCATCACCTCCAAGAAGAGGGGTTTTTCTTATTTATGTCGTTCAATATGAGGTGTTGGGTAGTGTTAAGTTTATTGGGTTCTTTAGAAATTGTTTGTGATGGGTTTTTAATAATAGTGGCAGTTTCGACAATATGATACATTTTCCTATATCATGCGGGTGCATACAAATATTTTTCTATAGTTTAGCAAATATTGTTCAATAGATGTTGTTCCATGTTTTCAAACTCTTCACACTCACCCAGATATGTCAACAGGATCTGTTATGTCTTCAGTTAATCAATATTTTTCTCTATACAATGACCCAATAGCTTCTCATGTGGGAGTGAAATGTTGAGAGAGTACATTAGAACTTTCTATCTAATGATAATACTATAAGACCTCTGATTTTCATTTTTTTACAGTAAATGCGGTCATCAACTATTTTTTTCCTTATAATGGAGATAAATTTTTAACAAAAAAATGGGGATGAACATCCAAGACTATGATGGACAATGATGGTAAGAAATAATATTTGATGAAAATTGGCCGACATGAGTCGATAAATACCACTTTACTTTTTCTACCACTTTTTATTCACATTCCCAAATATGGGGCCTCATAGTGAAAAATATGTGAGATATGTTCCTCATAATCATTGATGTCATCAAAGTATGGGAAAATATATTCCATGGATTAAGCTGACGAGGAGTAGTGTCCACTGATTTGGGATATAGATTCCATTCATTCTATGCTTCGAAGTGCTTCCCTTGCATATCCTCGATTTGAGTGGAAAGAAAATCTATAGTGATATGGGATTATAACTGAAATATTATCTGAATTTTCTTATGAGGGTTAGTAGTGTTTGTATTTTGACAAGGTCAACCTTCATTCATCCTATATTGACTGGCATTTCGTGTTGGAACTAGGTAATTTTCCAGGTATGAGGTAATTTAACATCATAATATTGTAAACTTTTAATCTTTATCAATTAATGAATTCTAATAGAATATTTTTCATCTTTTAGTGATAACCTACTCATTTTATATTATTTTTGGTAGATTAACCCCCTCATGATAAGTGGGATGAAAAATATTAACTTTTTCTTGAAAGAGATTCCAGGATGAAATATTTCCAATGAGTAATTCCCCCTTGAGACATCTGAGATTGAATATCTCATCCTTGTAATACACCACCTTAACATCAAAGGAGTGGAACATAGTCATTCTTGTCTGTGAGTGTTATGCAACCACATATTTCCATTTATCTTTAGAAATATGGAATCAAGGGGGTGGAAACTTCTCATTTTCTGGTTCCACATTTTGTTTTTGACACTAATTTTAGGTGTTAATTCCCTCAACCTATTTTTATGTACATACTAAATCTAAAGAATCTATTTCCTAACCGTGTTCCCTATTTATCATGTCTTAGACCATGTCATCTACCAAGATAATTTTGTTGATGTTCACCGAGATATATCGAAGGGAAGGGATCACATCATTATAATCTGTGTATCATAGTGTCTTTTTTTCTTATATCTTCTTCAAATAGTTATTAGGGTCATATCCTGAGTCACCTTACTTAGTGGGAATATTTATCTTGAGACCATTGTGGGGTCTCATCTTCTTTATCATATTATACACTGTATATTATCAATGGAAAGAGATCCAGATGGAATCTCTTCCTAACCTCATCAAATATGCACTAAATGATTATGTTGTGTCAGGTTTTGATAAGATCATATGGGATTCAGGCTACTAGTAAAAACCAACCACCCTGGAAAAGTTTAATTTTCTTAGAGGGGATAATAATAATGCCCCATCCTTAAGTGTTTTTACTAATGTGGAAGCACGACCAATGCTTCGGGGACCTAGTGAGTATTTGATAACTCCATGAGTTATGGGGGTTGTATAAAATTATTCCATCCCTAAAAACTAGTGTTGAATACTAGAAACCATCAATATATTTTTAACCCATAGAGGTGTTGATGATTTAATGGAATATGACCATTGAAAAAATTTCCAAATTTTATTAGGGTCTGGTTTTTGATAGATATATATTTTGGACGCTAACAATTTAATCTTTTTGTATTTATGCCTTTTAACTTGAGCATCAGATTTGTGTAGTTCATGTTCAGAGTGTGAGTAATTTTCCACAGTTATTTTCCCCAAATTCTAGGGAAATTTTTCTTCAACCAATATACTTTATTTACGGTTCTATAAGTCTACCCAAGGATCTTATAAAATACCCACTCTCTCTGGCTGCATCACATTTATTCCTTCGATATTTGTAGGTTTTATTAGATCGACCAACTTGAATAATCATTTTCATTATTGTGACCTCGCCTATAATAATGGAATAGTAGGATTCTATATTTTGGGGACTCTATTATCCCAATCATGTAGTGAAGTGAAATTCTCCATACTCAACCCATCCCCATATATGCATGTCGAGTGAGGCATTAGGGGTTATTTTCTAGAGTATCGCTATACTATGGATATTGGAATTCTACAATCTCCCACTATGCATTTATAACCTTCAGTTTGAAGCTAAATAGAATTTATAAAGGCCTACTTGAAGAAATATATCGTGTTCATTGTTTAGATATTATTCATAATAGTGGTGATTAGACATTATTTATTAGAGGGTCACCCATAATTTCAAGTTTATGGAATAAATTTATCATTCAAAAAATTTAATATGTCATAACAGGGAGTGAAAATGGAATATCACATAGTCAACAGGTTATTCTTGCCTAACTCTTTCAATGTATCCATGTTATATTCATATTGTTTAAATAAAACATACTCTACAAGATCTAGCCATTGTAGTTAATTTCCCCACATCTAATCATATAGTTTTGGAATACATTACACTAATAGAGGATGTGTATGATGTGTGGTCATTGAAGTTACGAGATTGATCGAGCATAACCCTTCAAGTATAGTCTAGTATGAGGACACTCTCAGAGTGGATTTGATGAGGGGGACCTTCTTGTCACAATGAACTATTATTGAAAGGAGTAAATTTACGGTAACCAATAAATGAGATTTAATGGGGAGTAACATACTACCATTTTAATCTCGTCATTTTATAGAGGACTATCATAGATGGAATCATATAGAGTGTCCTATCAAAAAATAGTTATGAGTTTGTAAGAATGATTTTCATGGAAGGTATTCTAAAAAGGGTATATAAAACTGTTGGTCTATCTATCACGGGAGTTACTCATCATCATTGTTTTCTTTGAATTTCATACAAGCTGTGGGAAGTGTCTCATGACACTATATATTAACACTACATGGCCTTCATTGTGTCATCACTGATAATTATAATAATATTATTCTGTTTTGAGTTATCATCTTCCCTTTGTGAGATCTTTCTTTTTATGTTCCCCACATGGAGTCCACTAATAATTTTTGATGATTATCTGTTAGGTAAATCATATAAAGTAGTTGGAGACGTTTTTCAGTCCCGTTGGTTCTTGGAAGGAATATGATCATTTTACTCAAGTTACACTATACTTTATTAATGGATCCCCACTGACTAGGCATCAATGTGTGTTTATCATTTAGTATCTTTTGTGTTGTTTAGTCAGACTTATTCAAGGTATAAGTGACCATGATATTTTGATATATTATATGATTATATCATGAAATATTTATGTGTCTTAATGATATATATTTGAATTTGAACCCCAAATTGTCTCCCAGTAATTATATACCAAATTTAATCTTGAAGGGATTTGGGATATGTTCCTTCCTTTGTGAAGTTATTGGGATCTGTGGAGGAGCTTCTTCAACATCGACGGGAGTAGGAGTATTCTCTACACCTCAAGTTATCACAAGAATATTCTAACCACCAACGTTTGTTGATACTAAATTGATTTTATGAAAACTGTTTATTATATGGTTTGGGATAAATTCTTGTACATTTATTATCTCAAAAATGTAATGGTGGTATTCCACAATGGTAATGGTAACATATTACTATTCCATAGTATAATTGAGAGTATTCACTCGATCTAGTTCTCAATTTTCCAATATGATATGTTGATGGGAATCGTTCATGTGGGAGGTAATATGTGCCTACCCCCTACTTGCTACCCAAATATACAAGCATCTATTCTATACATTAGTTGTTTTATGATCTTTTTCACAACACACCACAAAAATAGTTCAAGAAGGTACTTCAGTGGAAGAATGTCATGAACCAACCTAGGTTGACCCTAAACTGGTATCTTGAGCTGGTCCATGGCATGCATCTATGGGCATTCCTAATACCCCCGACGAAAGTGTGTTGAAAATCAAAATAAATACATTTGGAAGTACTTGGATTGTAAATTCATATAAATAAATAGAGAAAAATAAAACCAGATGAACTCAAATAGTAGAAAAGAGATAAACATCATATAAATCCATGTGACTTTCTAGGTCACCACCCAACTCAAGACCAAGATCGCTTTGAGAGTGATCCAGTACTGACATAACCAGAAACTAAAATGATGACGTAGGGGTGAGCACTAAAATGATCCATAGGAAATTACCACAGAATCCAACTATTTTCCTTTCCCAATAGACTCCATTAACACTAGTTTGAAATATATTAATAAAAATGTGGTTTCAAAAATATTAATGAACAAATAAAAGCTTTAACTGTTTCAAAACCAACACATGACACCAACCATTTCTAAAAAACTACCATTTTAAAAATAAAATCAAATGTAAATTATACTAGAGAGGTGCTAAAAATAAATAGAAAGAATAAATTGAAAACTACGTATAGTAAATACCAACAAGAAAATAGATTATGTAACCAAGAAGCATAGAATATAACCATGTGTGATCCAAAACATACCTAGAAGATTGATGGACACACTCGGTTCAGTACAACCTACTTGTGTATGGTGATTACCCTATGTCAATAACCAACAAACATCCCTAACCAGGACCCACTAGTGGAACTTCACTCCTGGAAAATCTACAACTCCATGGTGTACTAACCTGTCTAATCCGGACTAGTAAGAAACAATCACAAAATTATCTAAATGATGCTCAGGAACCCACGGTGGTAGTAATACTCTGTAAGTAGGAGGTCCTCGCATGCATGACTCACCTTACCTGTCGTCACCGCACTTGCCTACCCCAAACACGAACACCCCTTTTGCGATAACAAAAAAATGGAGACCCTAGATAGGGGTTCCAAATATATATATATATATATATATATATACACATACCTGTGCTTATATAATATCAACAATGTTCCAACCGGGCCATAAATATATTTTTAAATTTACACCTTTTTATAAAACATTTAGATTTTTCGGCCGAGAACACACATTTTCCAAATCCATTCCTTCCTAAAAGTTAACACCAATATCACCTTTACGTTGGAAGTGACATACGTGCCTTCAGATCAACACACCCCAAGTTCATTTACCAAAAACATTTCAAAACACCCATTTTAGGAAAATCATGAAACAAGTAAATCATTCCTAACTACCCCTTATGTCATGAATTTTTCAAAAAAAAAACTCACGCCAAAATATTATTGGAAATTTCCCCCAAATATTCGATTTTAAAACATATTTAGAAACCATACAAAGGACCCAACATAATTTATAATATTATAACCATATTCACAATGTTACATTTTGTTTTCAAATGAAACCTAAATGAACAGTGAAACACATTGCCCCCATGATTCGCATTTCATACATCATTTAAGAAATCATTTACCCATTTGGAAACAAATTTCAAAGGAAAAAAACAAAGACCAATATAACGATTTAACCAACTTCACAGGAAAATTCCATTTTAAAATAAATTTCATATAGAAGACCTTCAAAAACTAATCTTGCACCTATCAAAACATAACTCTCACCACTTGCAAAAACAAATGAACTATATTCACAATTGAAGAAGCCATTTTCATAATTAAACAAACCACGACGAAATATTATTCAACTGTTTAAATAGTTAACACATACCATAAAACACTTAAAAAACCCAAACCTTGTTCAATGACTAAATGCACATCGACGCCACACAATAACACAGTTTGCAGTCTTGGAACAGTTGAATACACTAATTACAAAATTCATAAAACACTAGTAAGTGAAATGTTAGGGGTTTAAATCAAACAACTCACTCTATATCATAATAAATGATGATAAAATACGTGAACACAATTTAAAGTTTCTTGAAAAATTAGTTTCCACAAAAAAAATATACTATAGATCAATCTAAAGATGTTAAACAAAAAAAATTGTTCAAAAAATAATATTTACACATGGAATCACTTGAAAATAATCTATGATTTATTTAAAAAACTATATTATACTGTTTTAACTATAAAAAACACTAAAATAAATTAGTTATAATACATATGGTGGTGAAAATGGTTTTTAAAAAATTATTTATGACACACAAGTGTCATGTGTTGTGCTACAAAAGAAAAATTTGGAAAAAGCCTACCTCAAATCAATTGTGGACGCATTGTAACATTAACGGAAGGAAGATCAGCATTTTTTGGACCAACCGCACACTATAAACAATGGGAAACACAGAAAAACATGATACTAGATGATTAGGGTGTTTCTTAGATAATTAAAACACCCAAAATAGAAAGAGGAATATGTTGAAGTTAGAGGGAACTAGCAAGGGAGTCGCGACCAGAATAAGGGTGGTGCGGTGAGGTTGGGCCGCTGGTGCAGGGTTGAACAGTGAGGTCAGAGCAGCCGCTGTAAGGCGGAGCGGTGAGTTCGAGCTACCGAGATGCTGGTGACGTGCTATGTCAAAGGAGGTGCGGTTAGGGAAGGGTTTCGGGCTGCTGGAGTAGGGGTAATCACCATTGGAGATGGTTGGTTAGAGGCTGATGGTGGGACGCTTGGTATGGGGTAGGCCACACAGTTGGGAGCACCGAGAGGGGGTGCCTTGAATCATGAAATATGGGGGAGGGTGGTTCTACGTCGTAAACTGGGTAAAGGGGGGCTAGGGTTCTTACTCTCCTTTTTTCATTTAACAATAATAATAATAATAATATAAATAATATAATAATATTAACTATAATAGTAATAATAGTAATCACATTAATAAAATTATTTTCATTTCATTAATAATAATAATTAAAACAAATTTGAAAGTAAAACTATCAATATAACTTAAGATGAAATAGTATTACAAAAATTTAATAATACTAATAATATTAGTATCTACACAATTATATTATTATTATTATCAAGGAATAAACATTTATAAAATTTATTTATTTTATGATTTGGGTAGTGGCATGGTCACTTGGGTCGACTGCATAGTTACAGTTCATCGTGTGGTTCTCGTGCCCCATCCCAAAACCCACCAAAAATAATAATCCTCAAAATTATTAAACCAGCATTCTACCCGAGCCTCAATGGGAGTAAACAAAGCCAAGAAATAATGAAATAAAAATATTTTTTAATGTTGGGTAGTGTCAATTCTACCCACTATAGACACTTTTTCTCCCATAAAGTCACCCAGCAAAAATATAGCGAGAAGATGAATCCATGCGTGATTGAAATCGAAAGAAACTCGAACCTCAAGGTGGCTGTTCAATCAACCTATCACACCCGAACAACCCAGAGGAAACCACAACACAAGGGAAAAGGAGAACATGAGAGGGTTCTCCCGGCCACAATAACACAACTAGTACAGAAATTTAACACCCAAACATACCACCTTGTGATGTGGGGCCAACGTGGGAACTCCCGAATGATCCAAACAAATTTATTTGGAATGAGAGAAACAACACCTCCACTAAAATTTGGAACTCTTGACCCAGACCGAAAATATGAACACTAGAGATAACCTAGGTGAAGAACTTATCCCAAGAAATGAACATGAGCATAACTACAAACATGAACGCATTAATAGGTACTTACATCTCCAAAGTAACACAGCTAATCTAATATTATCCAACACATGGTCCCGGCACACTTTAAAAAACACACAATTTATAAAACACAAATTATAAAAACATAAATGTTTGGATTAAAATAGTACTTGTCCATCATAACTTCACAATGAAATGGTGATCATACAATAACGACACAACTTCAATAATAGAGAAATAAGAACAAAAAGTCTTCAAAAATTCCAATCCAAATAGGGGTCACAAAACCCAGACTAAGGCATCACACCCACAGAAAGTCAAGACTATGTGTGAGATTCACCCCATGACCTGTGGCTGGGACATCGATGGCTTAAGAGTCTCATACCTCACAGTCAGGCACTAAAAACCTGCAATCAGAATGTCCTTTTTAGGAAATTATTTTTGTAAAACTTCTTCAGATTATACATACTGTTGTTATGATGGTAAGTCTTCGATGACTTGTGATATAGTTTTTTGGATTTCCCTAAACATCTAAAGTGATATCACAACACTGATTGGTCCGAAGAACCGGAATCTAGATCCACTACATAAGAATATTTAGAAAAATTACCCTCTTTCACACCCCGCTCATCAAATGTGGAACCTTCATGAGCAGCAAGAGATACCAAATTGCTAACTTCTTGTGCTCTAGAGACCAACTCAGATATAAATGATTCATCTATTAGATTCTAAAAACAATGGTCCTTATAAGAGTGACCCCACTCCATGATCTCTGGGGGAAGATCCCCAAAAAAAGAGAAGTCTTTATCAAATCTTATGATGCTACCTTCGGAGAAAGGGAAACTAGTTCCTTGAAATGGTCAACATATGCCTTTGATGTCAATTTTTATTATTAAATACACAACAGATCTTCCATTTTCTTCATCTTCACCTCTTCATATATGAACCGTTGGATGAAGAATGATTTAAAGACATCCCAAATCATCCCACCTTATATTTAAGGTATGGTGAAAAACACACATTCAGCCAAATCCGAACCTTCAAAAAATCACAACACATCTCGAACTCAAGTAGATTTCGTATTTCCCAGAATCCTGAAGACACACTCGACCTCTTCTACCCACATAACTACCTCTAATAGACCCCAATCTTTTAAATGAATAGGAAATGTCTGAGAAGGACCAAAAACTGGGCATGAAACAATTGCAACCATAGAGACCTTTCTAGGTGAAATTTTCTGAACAACATATAAAACAAAAATCCAAAATTGATATCAAGATAAAGCAACATTAATGAAAGCGCCTCCATCCAAAAACTACCGGCTATAAAACCTAACAAATATAAACACATCCAAGGACATTACTTTCAAAAACCACATTTAGAAAATAAGGCCAATATATTCATTTCAAATAAACTCACATGGAAACCCATGAACTATCACATGTGTGTCAATCCATTCCATATCTTAACAATTTCAAACAATTTTCAAATTGGTAATAAAATAAATTTTTCATTAAAACCAATTTTACCAATACCAAATCCATTTAAATGAATTAATAATAATTTCAAAAATCAATTTTATTTTCAAAAACACACTTACCCTAAATATAACTAATACAAACCCCAACATAAACTAAACTACTAGAGATAGGGACTAGTATTTACGACCAACTCATTGACATGGTAGTGAGTCATGCCTTAGGTAGGGAATAACATTAGGAGGAACTTGATCAAGGAACTTGGATATCACATGGGTAACTACTCTATGGTAAATCACTACATGGAACTAGCTTGCCTCCATTGACATCTCTAAACCTAAAACAGACAAGAAAAAGACCAGGAATCAATTCCCGAACTACTCGTAGCGACTCGATGTTCAAAACAAGAAAGAGTTCATGAATCCCTTCACATACCAACCTCTTGAGTCCAGATGGTCCTAATCTTAATATACTAGAATCCCTAAACAAAAAAAAAATCCTATAATTAAATTTTGTCATGAACTGGCAGTATTTGACCATAAACGTGTCACATGAGCCAGTCTGAGGCATGGCCCGAAGGAAGTTCCTTATCCCCAAGGCTTATAAACTATTGTCGGGCATCAAAATAAATCCATTCGGATTGATTTCTCTGATAAATTCATATAATTAAATGAAAACTAAACAAAATAGATGAAAACTAACAAGAAAAAGGAGATAATCTACATATACCTCTATGTGACCTTCGAGGTCACCATCCAACTCAGAACTTAGTTCACTCCGGGAGCGATCCAGCACCAATGAAACCTAAATTTGAAATGATAAAGTAGGAATGAGCACTAAAATTCTAAGTTAGAAATTACCAGAGAATCCAGGTGTTTTCCTTTCCCATCAGAGAACAGTAACACTAGTTTCAAATACAGTACTAAAAATCAGTTTACTATATTTTAAATAAATAATAAATAGACATACTTATTTTAAAACTAATACATTCCACCTGTCATTTTGAAATAAAAAAAAAATTATAAATATAACCCAAGTATATGGATACTGGGGTTGTGATGAAAATAAACTAAGAGAGTAAACAAAAAAACTAAGTGCAATGAATACTAACAATAAAACAGAGGAAGTAGCCAAGAATCATAGAATATAACCATGGGTTATCCTAAACATCCCTAGAAGACCCATAGACATAATTGGTTTGGAACCACCTTTCAGCATATGGTGAAGCGCCTATGTCAATAAATGACCAGATTCCCTAACCTTATCTCACTAGTGGAACATCCCTCTTGGTCAATCTACAAATCAAAGGGGTACTAACCTATATAATGGTGGAAAGCATTAAACCATAACTCGATCATAAATAATATTCCTAGGAACCCATGGTTGTCGTAATATTGTGTAAGTAGGAGGCCCTCGCAGGCATGACTCACCTTACCTTCTTCCACCTCACTTTCCTACCACAAATAGGAACATACCCTATGTGATAACCCATAAATAGAGTCCCAAGATAGGGGTTCCCTATAAATATGTGTGTGTGTGTGTGCATTCTTATATCACATCAACAAGGTTCCAACCAGGCCGTCAAGTTATTCATACATTTAAATAATTTCATAAAAATATTATAGTTTCCAATCAGGACCACCAGTTTTCCAAAGAAAAATTATTTAAATAAGATAACAAAAAAAAATTATATTGGAAGAGACAAGAATTCCTTTAGATCAACAAACCCCAAGTCTATTTACTAAAAACATTTCCAAACCCCTATTTTAGGTAAATCATGCAATTAGTAAAACATGCCAAACATCCACTTAAGTCAAGAATTTACCAAAAAAACACACACTAAATGCCAAATGGTTATTTCACCCATATATTCAATTTTAAACCATTATTAAAAACCAAAAAATGGGACCAACAAGAAATAGAAAACAAGAACTATCTTCAAAATGTTACCATTAATTTTTAAATAAAACCAAAATGTACAATGAAATAATTTTATCCGATGATTCACATTTCAAAAATCATTTATCAAATAATTTATCCATTTGTTAAAACATTTAAAAGGACATAACAAAGACTTACATCATGATTTCACCAACTATAGATGTGAATTCTATTATAAAATCCATTACGTATCCAAACTCTTCAAAAACTACTCTCACACCTATCAAAAAATAACTCAGACCACTTGCACAAAAAAATAAACAATTTTTAGAATTAATGTTACCATTGTCAAAATTAAAAAAACCACTATGAAAAATTATTCTATACTTTATTGAGTTAAATTCATTACTTAAAACACTAAAACCTGCTAAAAACTTCTTTTATGACTTAATTCACATTGACACCACACAAAAACATGGTTTGCAGTCCTTGCATAGTTTAATACATCAATTGCATAGTTCATAAAACACTAGTAAGTGACACAATATGGGCTTTGATCAAAGAACAAACTCCATATCACATAACATGATAAGAAAATAATTCAACACAAATTAATCTTTCTTAAAAAATATTTTTTCCATAAATATGTTAACTACATGAAATGATCAACCAATTAAAAAGGAGAAATGGTTCATCAAATAATATTTACTCACAGAATCACCTACGCACAATCAAATACTTATTTAAAAAACTAGTTTCAATAATTTTAACTAACAAAAAACACTATAATAAATAACCTACAACACATATGGAGGTGAAAATAATATTTCAATTTTTTCTAGGACACTAAAGTTTCATGGGTTATGAAGGAATGAATAATTTGGAAAATGTCTACCACATATCTAGTGAAGATGCAATGGAACATCAACAGAAGGAAGAGACGGACATCGTGAACCAACCACAAACCCTAAACGACTAGAAAAACACACAATGATGACCCTGATGATTAAGGAGTTTCCCATATGATGAAAACCCATAAATTGAAAGAGGATTATACAGATGGTGGAGGGAACTAGTAAGGGATTCACAGCCGAAAAAAGGGTGGTGCAGTAAGGTCGGTCCACTAGAACAGGGATGAGCGACAAGGATGGGCTACCGGTGCAAGTCAAAGTGGTGAATTCGGGCTACCGGGAAGCTGGTGAGGTGTTGCGATGCAGGAGATGCAGCTAGGGAAGGGAGTCTATTGGCCGGAATAGGGGGAGATACCTTTGGAGAAGGCCGAATGGAGGCCAGAGGAGGGGTTCTGGGAATTGGGATGGTCGCACAGATAGAAGCATCGAGAATGGGGTTCACTGAATCATGTAAGAGGTGGGGTGGCACTACACTGCGAACCGTGTAAATAGGGGCTATTGTTTTCCCTCTTTTTTAATTTTATTATAATTATAATAAAAATAATAATTACAATAATATCAACAATAAAATAATATTAATTCTAATAATAATAATACTAATCACATTAATAAATTTTTTTCATTTCATTAATAATAATTTTATTAATAACGTATTTAAAAATAATATTATTATTATCTGTTTAGAAATAATAGTATTACTACAATTTAATAATAATAATAAAAATATTATCTCCACCATATTATTATTAATATTATGAAGGCATAAAAATTTATAAGTTTTTCTTAAGAGTTGTTTGTCACACGGTCCCTTGGGTTGGCCCCATGATTACCACTAACTATGTGGTGCCACTACATCAGCCCAAAACCCACTAAAAATAACAATCCTAAAAAAATTTATACCAGCACTAAACCTAATCCACAAAGAGAGTAAAAATTGATAAGAAATAATGAATTAAAAATAAATTGAAATGGTGTGGTGTGACAGAGAAGGTATATGAGTATGATAACGGTGGTTTTCAACTCTCAAAACATTTTGAAATCTCATAGACACTTAGGTTCGAGTTACCCGTGGTGCGTTCTACTGAGTTGATCCCTTAATAGGCAGTTGTGTGTTGGTGTTTTCAAATCACTGGTGGTAGAGACTGTTTGGGTCCCTTTTTGGTAAACCCTGAGCCAATGTGACGTCATGGTTGACTTTATAATCTACCTATCTTTATTAAGGATGGTGTTAGTTATCACACTATGGGGAGGGGCTCTTTATGTGGTTACTGGTTGGGATTGGTGTCACAAGATTCATTATGATTGTCCACAGATTGGATGGGATTATTTTCTTCTATTCATGGAGACCCTTTAGTGAATCCTCCATATTTGGGATAGATTCTTTCTAGTTTAACTCCATTATTGTATTGTTTTCCTTCTATTAATGGATACACTAATAAAGTGACAATCTTCTCATGTTTGTGGTGGTCATGGATCTCATGGAAACTGAAGAAAGAGAACATTATATTGATAAAACAAAATTTATTTTGGTAAAAAAGAGTTGTTGGTAAGGGTATCGAAAAAATACCATAACAATATAGATCAACGTAGTAATTCAATTTGGACATATGCAACCAATAATATTTATATGTGAAAAATTCACATAGAGTTCAACATTCATTGTTTCCCTCACAATGGGGTAGAATGATGCTCAATTGTGAAGGGATAAGTGTGGATAAACAGGTGTTTCAGCCTCTAGCCAATCCTCTGATACCTGAAGGTCTGGCTGACCTCTAAACTTGGGAGGTCACTACCTATGGAACTCAAAAAATGCACTTAGAATATGAGTATCCTCTATGTGTAGTGCTCGTAGTAACTTCTACTCTCTGGGTGGTGGTATCACTGGTACACCACCCTTAAATGTTATCTCCAATATTGGTCCTTGTACTGATGCCTCGTCACTAGGAAGATCAACCTCCTAATCATGCATCAGAATCGTAGATGGATTTCTCTATGGAGGCATCCTTAAATCGGTCATGATGTAAAATAGTCAATAGAGTATACTTGCTACACTGAATCAAGAAGTAGATGATAACACACTCAAAATCCTATATTATTCATATACCTTTTACTTTCCCTTCAATATGTTTTTTTATTTACCGAGTGAAAAAGAATAATATATAGTCTAGTTTATGGATACGCTAGCTGCCACACCAACACTTGATTCTCGGGTCTAAAAGCCGAACATGAAACACATAAAATTATTTTCCCAAACAAATCTCATAAACTCTGGGTTATTTACATAGATATGAACTCGTATAATACAAATTTGTCACAACCCTCCCTAAAGGGGTTGGGGTTGTGACTACCGCCTGACCGCCTCTGATAGGCCAGGGGAAAGTGCTTATAAAAGAGTAGGCATATCCCACAAATGGGAGGAATTTTTCTATATACTTTTACACATGAACACATCATCACGCCTAAAATGCATAAATGTAAAAAAACAAGAAAACAATTCATGCATGCACTATGATACTAACCCTAGAGTAAACAATTGAAAATCGTGGAAGTAAACAGGGCCAGAATATAAGAACACCCAAATAAAGAGTATGTCGAGTGAAAGCCTAAGTTTCTAAAACTCGTCTATAGAAAACCCACCGTGAAGGCAAGGTGTAGGTATCTACCTGAAGTCGTAGGATCATGAAATGTATGTCTGATCCTTTTAAGCACTACATGATCCTGGTCCACCAAGAATATCTCTCAAAGTTTCGTTCATCTGCAAATGATAGGACAAATGCAGGAAAAGACTGTACAGGGGTGAGTAATACAATAATCATTAGGACTACCCAAAGCCACAAAGGAAACACATGAAGTACACTGCAAAGGAAACACAAGAAGTACTCCAAAAAGAAAAAACATAAAGTATAGTCAATAAAGTCAGCTCACACATGTATTGGTCTAAAGCATGAAGAGACGGATTTCATGTTGTAGAACATATATCTCTTAGTTTCCATGACTCGTGAAGTTTCAACGGTGCATCGAGCATCCATCTCGCATGGAGTGTTGATGGCATAAGGAGGGTCGATGGTGCACAGAGTGTCGATGGTTCCAGGAGTGTCAATGGCGTCCAGAGCATCGAGGGAACATGTGGTGTCGATATTGCATAAAGGGTTAATGGTGCATGGAGTATCAATAGAGTATGTAGGATTTATTTTTTTTGTATCCCCCAAGACAAGTAGTCACCAAGTCACAAACTCATAGCCTACCACAGGATTCCACTTGTAGCGCGCTTGTATAGGGAGAAACTACTCTGCAAGACATTATGTCACATGAAAACATCTATAAAAACTCAAATATAGTATATCAAAATTATTCTATCATCTCAATGGTCCCAATGTCACTAATGTATCATCCAATGGACACATGGTATGAAAGTTATGGTTTTTTTGTTTTTTAAAAGGTCTACCTCGGGTCTGATCTGAGTTTGATCTAACCCGTCGAACCTGACCCGGTTTGACCGACCCACCCCGGCAAGACCTTGTTTGGTCTGGCCTAAACATGATCAACCTATTGTTCCAGATGGACACAGCGTGCTGGGCCTCTGGGTCTAGACTATTGGTCCTTAGCAGCGGCCCAACCACTCTATAATATCCTGCATGCGTAGACTGGATTTTCTGTACCACATGTGGTCATCTAGACCACATCCCTTTACCTAGTCAACATGGTTGGTTTCCATGTCCTAGCTCCCCCATGTGGCTTCTCACCACCATGGGTTCCATGTGGACCATAAGTCGCATACGTGGTGGCCCTCACTACATCCCCCACTGGCGTCGTCGCCGCCTATCAGAGCCCCCTAGTCACCGCCCAATGACCTCTGCCACCACGAACTCCCTCCTACACGGTCCCGCCAAGATAACATCCTACTTCCACCACCATTCATCCATTCGATGGTCTATATTTCCATTCTCTTCCTAAAATGGCCCCAACTATGCCACTACTAACTCCATAGCTAGCCGCCTAGCTGATGGCCTATCGTTGTGTCGTTCTCCCCCTGAACCAGCCATGTAGGCCATGTATTACCCTCATTGTCACCCACCCCATTAGAAGTTTGACTTGCCCCATCATAATTCACTACCTCGCTTGAACTGTACCACAATCCCTTCATGCCTCTATTATAGCATCACAAGGTCAAATCTTTGATCTCATATCATTGTGCCATGGCTCATGGTGAAACAATTGATCGTTAATTTACAGGTTTCAAGGGCGAAGAACACATGAAGAACATGATAGATTAAGGGGGAAGTGATGAAGCACAAAAATTCAAAAAGAATGAATATTGGACTTGTTCTTATCGGTCTTGATCTATTCATGTTATAGGTTTTAACAAAGAACAACAACATACATTAACAAATATATAACTCCATTTTTAAACAACACAACAATAATATGTCCCACAAGAACATTTGAATCACATGTCATCATGTTTGAGGCATGGTCTGCATTCAGCATTTGATTCCAAAAAGTTAGTGGAAATCATAAAGAGATCAAACACCCTACCTCATGGTTGGGTCAATCATTGATGAATAATAGTGTTATGTGTTTTTATTGATTCTTGATCCACTGATGTTTTTCATCGTTTTCCAAAGAGGCTTTTGTATCCTTGCCTCAATGAATGTAACGAACCGTTTCTTTAGAGCGGGTAAAATGTGAAGGTTCTTGAACTTTTTTCTTTTATCAGCGGGTCGGTTTTAAAACCAAGCTTCGGAACGAGGTCCCGAGGTCTGGAGCCATTTTAAGCGGCGATATCGGACCGCGCACGGTTGGTTTAACCGTGCGGGTTAGCCATGCAGGGTACCCCGGGTATCCGGTTGCAGGCGCCCGGGCTACACACGGTGTTTCTGACGGTGCGGATAAAACCGTGCGGGTTAGGTATGTTTTAATTTTTGTTTAAAATTAAAATCAAATAAAATAAAATAAAAAAATAAAATAAAATTAAAATTTATCTAACTCTCCCCCCCTCTCGGAAGAACCCCATCGGCGCACCCCCCCTTCCTCTCCCGTGAACCGCGCGACGACCCCCTCTCCCTCTCCTCCTCCCTCGTTCGACCGCGTAGCAGCCAAACCACCAGCGCGACGGCCCCCTCTCCCTCTCCTCCTCCCTCGGCTGACCCCGAGGCAACCGTGCAAAGCGGCTCGGACCGAACCGCTGCAGTGCGCAACGGCCCGGCACGCGACCTCCTCTTTCCGCCGATGATTTCGTCCGGTTTTCATCACCTTCCGGATTAGATTCGCCACGATAAAGTCTTTAGGTGCATCCTTCATCCTCGCTTTGACGATTCGTCATTTTTGTCGGTGCCCGTTTGGTTTGGCCGAATTTAGGGTTTTTGGTAACCCGAATTTTTGGCCTTCCTTTGGTTTTAGGGTGCGCGAATGATTCCTTGGGACTCCTTGATGCGCGTTTCGGCAACCGCCGCCGAAGTCGAGGCGGTTTGCGGTGTTTTCGGTCCGCCGGTTGGTTTCCAAGGTAAGGTTTCTACCGGTTTTTGGTATTCGCAGCCTCTAAATTAATTTATCAGGTTGTTTTAGAGGTTCCTGGTTGGTTTGGTTTAGTCCGTTCGAGTTTTGGAATGGTTTCGGGGTGAGGTTTTCACCTTTCCCTTTGTTTTGCACTTGTTAAATTTGGGGCTTTTGATTTTTATGAACCCCGACTTGATGTTGGTAGTGCGTTGAGCTCGCGGTGTGGGTTCGTCTTCGTTTTGGTTTGTCGCCAACACCCGAGGTAAGGGTTTATTATTTCTGGTTGGTTTTTCCTGGCCTAAATTGGTTTAGCTTTGTGACTTAAGGTTCGTAGTGGTTGTTTTATAGTGCGTTGGAGGTTTCAGTATGATTTCTGGTTTCCGAAGTTTAGGTGACTCACCTGCGGAGGCATAGGTACGTATTTATATGTACGTGGGTTCCCTCGGCGTGCGTATATTTGTCCATGGAAGCGAATATACACACGTACGGGGCTAGTTGTCCCCATTACATATATAAAAAGTGCCTGTGCAGGTGAGTGGAGACAGACTTGTGTGTATAAGCATATGTGTAAGGATCCTCTTGTGCACGCTCATGGCCATGCGGAGCGTGTGCATAGAGGCTAGGTGTCCTTATACGTATGTGAAATCACCTAAGTCTCGTGGGGGAGCAGCTGCGACAGCTTTAGTTAGAAAGCACCAAGAGCCGGAGTGGACGGATGGATCCACCTTGAGGTAGGGTCCCTATCCTTGCCCTTTTAAATTTAAGTAATGTAATAGTGAGTTTAATATTGCACTTAGTATTTTAATTATGCAAGTTTAGTTCCGATTAAATGCTTCTGTGCAAATCGTGTGAATTGCAGGAATAAGATAAAATAGGTTGTTTGGTCACTAAACTAACGATTTAATAATAAAACCCCTCTTTCGAGGTGCGCTGCCTTCAATCTAAAAATGTAGCAATAGAATTCCATGATTGCCTTCCTTATTGTGTGGCTTCATAACTTTGCTAAGTGTTGAATGAGTTTTAAAGTAAATTCTAAATATCACTAAATGAATTGTTTGATAAAGTATTGACATGTTTTCTAATAAAACTCCTCCAATGGAGGTGAGCTGCCTTCAAAATAAACGTGTAGTAACAAATTTCTTTTTTTTGTGATTGCTTGCTTAAAAGTATTATGACACTTTATGCTTGACATTATACTTGATCAATGGCATGCTTGTACTTGTACCATCTAATGTCATTAATCACCTAACATAGAGGCATGTTGGTGCCATATGCTTTTGTTTACCTTCCATTGCTCGTGCAAGTCCCAGAATGTTGAACAAGGATAGTTAATTATGAGAATTGATTATAAAAATTTGAGATCTGATTTGGATAACTGAACGTGAAGGATTAATCATGAAATGAGAATTGCGTCGATTGATTAATTAAGTGATAAATGAATGAAATTTTGGGTCCTAGACATGGCGTTCTAGTTCGACGTAAAATCTGGGTTTGGACATGGCGTTCCTCCCCAATGGTTATCCAAGCTTGTGATATAGGGTGTTAGACATGACGATCTACACTGAATGAGATTTTGGGTCCTAGACATGGCATTCTAGATGGACTTAAAAATCTGGGTTTGGACATGGCGTTCCTTCCCAATGGTTATCCAATCTTGTGATATAAGGTGTTAGACATGGCGATCTACACCAAATGTGATACGGGGTGTTAGACGTGACGATCTACACCGAACGATTATTGAGGTGTTAGACATGGCGATCTACACCAAATGTGATACGGGGTGTTAGACCTGACGATCTACATCGAACGAATGATAATGATGATTTATGAAAAGAACGAGAGAGGTGGGTAAAACCGAGTGAATTGTGATCAAATAAAGAAAGGTAAGAATGAGTGGATTTCCAGTCTGAGTTGAAATGATAAGTGAATAAATAGAGTAAGTGAGCAAAATGATAAAAAGTGTTTTTATGCTTGAACCAAATTTACTTGTGTTGTTTTAAACAGGTTTTCATCCCGGCTATGGACCGAAGCAGGTAGTGCGGCCAGGTGTCCTTTCTGGAATCTGGACGGGCGTTCATTGTTTGCATTGTGTCGTTATTGTTCGAAAATACCAGCACTTTGTTTAAATATATTTTCATGGTCTAGAGTGGGCTAGACCTCGGTGGTTCCGGCCTACTGAGATATATATATCACACCCTACTCGGGCCGCCATTGCACTGGGGTACCCGAGTAGATTCCATTTGGTTGCAGGACCTTGTTGTTGATGTTTCTTGTACTTGGAGTTATGAGCAAAGGACCGAGTTGGGGCTCGGGATGCTCATGGAGATCGCCCTCGGGGCTTGAGACTTTTGTTCATTTATTTCTGCATTGATGTGTAAGTATGTCGCGTGATTTAATGCTTTCATTGTATCATTAGAATGTCATGCATGCATATCTTATATAAACTTCCGTTCGCCAAATTTATTCAAACCTTATAAATGAAAAAATGTTTTCCGCTGTTTTCTTATTATTATTTACACTACTTCCGTTGCTGTATTTTTGGTCCCTTTGTTCCACTTTGATAAGAGGGTATAGTCTCCCCCCTGACTTACCTTACACCCTCGCCGCTAGTCGGCAACCTCTGGCGTAAGGGGAGACGCGCTTGAGGCCATGTCGCGGGCCGGCTCAGGTGACCTAGGTGTCCGGTTCAGGGTCGACCTGGGTTGGTTCGTGACAAAATGGTATCAAAGGAAGGTTTCTTTCTTTTCATTGTCTTACTGTTTCGGGATTGGTAGACAGGAGACTAGGAATGTGTCGGCGCTTGGGTTAATAGCCGTGCTTGGGACTGATCACCCCATGTACGGGAAATGACCAAGTGGCCAGGGCTGGGAATTGATGTTCATGTTGTTTGCTGTTACAGTTGATGTGATTTCACCTTGGGTGAATGTTGTACTTTCACTGTTTATTTGTTTATGAAGAGGTTTTAAAAATTTTTCTTGGCCCGATATGGCCAGAAAATTGCATTTTCATGCATCATATTAGACACTTATAGATTCACATGTCAGGCATATGTGCCATGCCATGTAGTTGCATTAGTAGGATGCCTGCTGATTTTGATTGTGTGCCTTGGAAATATGTCATGTCTGGATTTATTTAGCACGTCTCTTTAGAAAGCATATTTCGGTGATAATTAACATGTTTGGGTGATAACATGTCATGTTTTCTATCTTGCTTGTGTGTTATGCTCTGTGTTATAGCATGTTTTAGTGATTTCAGCTTGTTATCTTGTTGCCTTATGTTAGCTGTTTGTAGTGGCTTGTTAGCTTGCTAGTAAAAGCTTGGTTTATTTGGCTGAATTTGTTGGTTGCGATTACGACGGAGCAAGTTTTCCATTGTAAGGTGTATGGGCGCTTTATAATTGGGAAAAAGGGTAAACTGTGGTTTCAATCCTTTAAAAGAGGGCTGATAAGTTAAAATGTTAAATGAAAAACAAAAATTGATTTGATAACTGGGAGCCAAATGCCAACGGTAAGGTGTATGGGCGCCTTATTGATTGGTAGGTGGCCACCCATTGGACTGAATCTTGTTAGACCATAGTGTGTTTGAATATGATTATTAATGTAAAACTATTGCGTTTTGATTGAGATAGTTTGGTGTGCTTTTAAACATGCTCAACTAGACCCGAGGAGGTCAGTTGGGGCACGTCCTTATGGAATGAACTGATATGTGGTTGCTTTTGAAGAACCCGAATTGAATAAATGGGACCCTCGAGGTCGCCTCTTTGTTAAAAAGGAATTTAGATGCTAAATTACCAGTTTATGCTTGGATAACATTATGTGTTAATTTTTTTTAGAGGAAGTTGGTTATAGCTTGTCTGTTTTTCCATGGGGCATTGTCTGAAAACCAAGTAATTAGTTTTGAAATAGTAATTGTGGGTTGATTAAAATTCTTTAAATGTTTTAAAGGTTGAAAATAAGTAATGAATTGGATAAAATGGAAAGGGGTTTTTGAGCCTAGTAATCCTTGTTTTGCATGACCAAGAGTTAGGATTGATGTGTGTGCTTCGTAAGGGACTAGACCGTGCTAGGTAGTACCCTTAGAGCTTGAGTTGCCTTGTTTTCGGTGTGAGTTTATGATGTGGTGATCGTAGTTCGAGGAACGCCACTCGTGCATTAAAGTGTTTCAAAAATAGCGCGCTGGTAAGCAGCTAGTCCTTGCGACGACATGGACACTCCTAAGGTGGGTAGTGCCGCATCTGTTTTGATTTACATGTCAGTGCTTGTTTGTCAGCACGAATTTGATAAGGTTGGCTGTATGCACAACACTTTAGAAACTCCGTTAGTGCGGGAAGAGTTTCAGTGGTTAAGCTTGGACGAATACAAATGCCTCGGGTGGTATAGGCATCAGAGTTTGGTCTGATTGATCGTCTCAGCGACCTTGGTTTAATCTTAGTGTACTCTACTGGATGAGACGAGCATGTCCCCTATCTTGACGTCGTCTTGGATACACTAAGATAGTGTCGGTTATATGCCGTGCTAAAGTTTAAAAGTTGTTGGTTTGTTTCGTAATCTCTCTCTGGTGGTGTGTGGGATGCACGGTTTCTTGGAGTTACGCTTCGTGCTGAGGCACGATAGTTTTATAATAGTCTTGTGATGGTTTGACTTGCGAATGTCACCAAAGGTCGTGTAAGGACTTCGGTGTACGCGTAGTTGATAACCGAACAGTTTTAAAAGTATGCCGTTGGGTTAAGGGAGAGTGTGAATCTCGGGTCGGCGATGTCTTTCGAGGAAATCTTGCGTGACCAATTTTAGTTGGTCGATCGTGATTCAATCGTTTTCATGGCTTGAGGTCCCTATAATGGCCTCGGATGTATGCTCTGCTTTGATGTTTCAGTTGTAACGTGAGCGTTGGCTCGAGTTGTAAAGTCTTAAGTGCTGTTTTCTTAGAAAATTCTTAAAGGTGCTTTGGGCGTTGGAGACACAATACAACCGGTTGAATGCAACTTCACGACCCTTGTGAGTCGGGTGATGTTTTCATTGTTTTCCGAAGGCTTCTTGGGGACGAGAAGTTTTTTTTGGTGGGTAGTTTGTAACGAACCGTTTTTTTTAGAGCGGGTAAAATGCGAAGGTTCTTGAACTTTTTTCTTTTATCAGCGGGTCGGTTTTAAAACCGAGCTTCGGAACGAGGTCCCGAGGTCTGAAGCCGTTTTAA
Organism: Viscum album; assembly: GCA_963277665.1. Classification (NCBI taxonomy): domain Eukaryota; kingdom Viridiplantae; phylum Streptophyta; class Magnoliopsida; order Santalales; family Viscaceae; genus Viscum; species Viscum album. The sequence goes on from OY728148.1 coordinate 696,288,375, forward strand.
GCGGCGATATCGGACCGCGCGCGGTTGGTTTAACCGTGCGGGTCAGCCGTGCGGGGTACCCCGGGTATCCGGTTGCAGGCGCGCGGGCTACACACGGTGTTTCTGACGGTGCGGATAAAACCGTGTGGGTTAGGTATGTTTTAATTTTTGTTTAAAATTAAAAATAAAGAAAATAAAATAAAAAAATAAAATAAAATTAAAACCTATCTAACTCTCCCCCCTCTCGGCAGAACCCCCTCGACGCACCCCCTTCCTCTCCAGTGAACCGCGCGACGGCCCCCTCTCCCTCTCCTCCTCCCTCGTTCGACCGCGTAGCAGCCGGACCACCAGTGCGACGACCCCCTCTCCCTCTCCTCCTCCCTCGGCTGACCCCGAGGCAGCCGTGCAAAGCGGCTCGGACCGAACCGCTACAGCGCGCAACGGCCCGGCACGCGACCTCCTCTTTCCGCGGATGATTTCGTCCGGTTTTCATCACCTTCCGGATTAGATTCGCCACGGTAAAGTCTTTAGGTGCGTCCTTCATCCTCGCTTTGACGATTCGTCATTTTTTTCGGTGCCCGTTTGGTTTGGCCGAATTTAGGGTTTTTGGTAACCCGAATTTTTGGCCTTCCTTTGGTTTTAGGGCGCGCGAATGATTCCTTGGGACTCCTTGATGCGCGTTTCGGCAACCGTCGCCGAAGGCGAGGCGGTTTGCGGTGTTTTCGGTCCGCCGGTTGGTTTCCGAGGTAAGGTTTCTACCGGTTTTTGGTCTTCGCAGCCTCTAAATTAATTTACCAGGTTGTTTTAGAGGTTCCTGGTTGGTTTGGTTTAGTCCGTTCGAGTTTTGGAATGGTTTCGGGGTGAGGTTTTCACCTTTCCCTTTGTTTTTCACTTGTTAAATTTGGGGCTTTTGATTTTTATGAACCCCGACTTGATGTTGGCAGTGCGTTGAGCTCGCTGTGTGGGTTCGCCTTCGTTTTGGTTTGTCGCCAACACCCGAGGTAAGGGTTTATTATTTCTGGTTGGTTTTTCCTGGCCTAAATTGGTTTATCTTTGTGTCTTAAGGTTCGTAGTGGTTGTTTTATAGTGCGTTGGAGGTTTCGGTATGATTTCGGGTTGCCGAAGTTTAGGCGACTCACCTGCGCAGGCATAGGTACGTATTTATATGTATGTGGGTTCCCTCGGCGTGCGTATATTTGTCCATGGCAGCGAATATACACACGTACGGGGCTAGTTGTCCCCATTACATATATAAAAAGTTCCTGTGCAGGTGAGTGGAGACAGAGTTGTGTGTATAAGCATATGTGTAAGGATCCTCTTGTGCACGCTCATGGCCATGCGGAGTGTGTGCATAGTGGCTAGGTGTCCTTATACATATGTGAAATCACCTAAGTCTCGTGGGGGAGCAGCTGCGGCAGCTTTAGTTAGAAAGCGCCAAGAGACGGAGTGGACGGATGGATCCACCTTGAGGTAGGGTCCCTCTCCTTGCCCTTTTAAATTTAAGTAAAGTAATAGTGAGTTTAATATTGCACTTAGTATTTTAATTATGCAAGTTTAGTTCCGATTAAATTCTTCTGTGCAAATCGTGTGAATTGCAGGAATAAGATAATATAGGTTGTTTGGTCACTAAAATAACGATTTAATAATAAAACCCCTCTTTCGAGGTGCGCTGCCTTCAATCTAAAAATGTAGCAATAGAATTCCATGATTGCCTTCCTTATTGTGTGGCTTCATAACTTTGCTAAGTGTTGAATGAGTTTTAAAGTAAATGCTAAATATCACTAAATGAATTGTGTGATAAAGTAATGACATGTTTTCTAATAAAACTCCTCCAATGGAGGTGATTTTCCTTCAAAATAAACGTGCAGTAACAAATTTCTTTTTTTTGTGATTGCTTGCTTAAAAGTCTTATGACACTTTATGCTTGAAATTATACTTGATCAATGGAATGCTTGTACTTGTACCATCTAATGTCATTAATCATCTAACATAGAGGCATGTTGGTGCCATATGCTTATGTTTACCTTCCATTGCTCGTGCAAGTCCCAGAATGTTGAACAAGGATAGTTAATTATGAGAATTGATTATATAAAGTTGAGATCTGATTTGGATAACTGAACGTGAAGGATTAATCATGAAATGAGAATTGCGTCGATTGATTAATTAAGTGATAAATGAATGAGATTTTGGGTCCTAGACATGGCGTTCTAGATCGACTTAAAATCTGGGTTTGGACATGGGGTTCCTCCCCAATGGTTATCCAAGCTTGTGATATAGGGTGTTAGACATGACGATCTACACTGAATGAGATTTTGGGTCCTAGACATGGCGTTCTAGATCGACTTAAAAATCTAGGTTTGGACATGGCGTTCCTTCCCAATGGTTATCCAATCTTGTGATATAAGGTGTTAGACATGGCGATCTACACCAAATGTGATACGGGGTGTTAGACATGACGATCTACACCGAACGATTATTGAGGTGTTAGACATGGCGATCTACACCAAATGTGATACGGGGTGTTAGACCTGACGATCTACACCGAATGAATGATAATGATGATTTATGAAAAGAACGAGAGAGGTGGGTAAAACCGAGTGAATTGTGATCAAATAAAGAAAGGTAAGAATGAATGGATTTCCAGTCTGAGTTGAAATGATAAGTGAATAAATAGAGTAAGTGAGCAAAATGATAAAAAGTGTTTTTATGCTTGAACCAAATTTACTTGTGTTGTTTTAAACAAGTTTTCATCCCGGCTATGGGCCGAAGCAGGTAGTGCCGCCAGGTGTCCTTTCTGGAATCTAGACGGGCGTTCATTGTTTGCATTGTGTTGTTATTGTTCTAAAATACCATCACTTTGTTTAATTATATTTTCATGGTCTAGAGTGGGCTAGACGCCGGTGGTTCCGGCCTACTGAGATATATATCTCACACCCTACTCGGGCCACCATTGCACTGGGGTACCCGAGTAGATTCCATTTGGTTGCAGGACCTTGTTGTTGTTGTTTCTTGTACTTGGAGTTAGGAGCAAAGGACCGAGTTGGGGCTCAGGATGCTCATGGAGATCGCCCTCGGGGCTTGAGACTTTTGTTCATTTATTTCTGCATTGATGTGTAAGTATGTCGCGTGATTTAATGCATTCATTGTATCATTATCATGTCATGCATGCATCTCTTATATAAACTGTCGTTCGCCAAATTTATTCAAACCTTATAAATGAAAAAATGTTTTCCGCTGTTTTCTTATTATTATTTACACTACTTCCGTTGCTGTATTTTTGGTCCCTTTGTTCCACTTTGATAAGAGGGTATAGTCTCCCCCCCTGACTTACCTTACACCCTCGCCGCTAGTCGGCAACCTCTGGCGTAAGGGGAGACACGCTTGAGGCCATGTCGCGGGCCGGCTCAGGTGACCTAGGTGTCCGGTTCAGGGTCGACCTGGGCTGGTTCGTGACAATGAAATATCCAATGTTATGATGATTACCCTGGATTTCAAAAAATATGCCTTAATTAAATGAAACCAATCCAGAATAAAAAAAAATATTTTTATTAAAATATTTCAATGATAGTTACATCCAATTTCATCATTTTACAGTCGACCCATGATGGTCGATGTTTGGCCCCGCCTAAGGTAAAGTCACTACTCCAAATGCAACAGTACCCTCTGATTTATGATCTAGGTAACAATTTAGAAGTTATTCCCGTTTTAATGAAAAACAGCTTTCATTCTTTAATAAAAATTTTACATTATTCATTCTATATTTCTGAGCATATCAGGCCTTAGAATTTCATTCCATCTCAGCACATGGTCTCTTACTATTCATAATAAATTTAGAAAAATAAAATTGAAGAAAATATGGCTCGTTATATGAACATTATTCTAATAAATTATTAAAATTAAAATATTAAAATATTAAACCTTTAGAAAGAAATAATTTTTTCAAAAATCATTTAATGTATAATAAATTTTAAATCTATTCAAATAAATCAAATTCAATACCTGTAAACCAACACCTAAATTTCACTAAACCAACTGTCAAAGTGATAAAAATAATTTCATACATCAAAATAATATTTGACTTAAATATATATAAATTTTTTTTTCTACAAAATCCAATTTATATTTTTTAAAATTAAATAGTCTTTAAAACGAAATAATATAAATTATTATATTTTTAAAACAAAAAAAACAAAAAATCAATTTTCCTCACATTTATTATTTTTTTCACTATCATATTTAAAATTTAAATAAATAAGGAATTAAATTATAAATATATTAAAACTAAATAAATAATCAAAAATTGAAATCCAAAAATTAATTTGTAATAATAATTAGAACTCATTTTCTTGTTTTTTTATAATTTCACTATATTGGAATATACTTACATTCCACTTAATTCACAAAAACATTGTCACAATGAAACTACTAATTGAAAATTCAAGTAAGATTCAACAACATTAAATATTTATGAAATGATGCAAAAGAATTCATAACTTTCAATATATATATATATATATATATATATATAGCGACCTATCAATTTTGACATTCAAGAAATATATTCAAATAACTATCCCAAACTTTAAAAACTCCACAAATATAAATATTCTACCAAAAAAGACTGTTGTAATTTTTTCCAAAGTGTCCATTGAGGTACACCTTTAGATAAGATTTCTATCATTTTGGTGGTCATGATCTTGTGTGACCGAAATTACAACTTTCAAAATGCTGGATACCTTCACCACTGGGGTTTTTAGATTTTCATCATATACTATAATGAGGTTAAGAGATGTTAGCTCCCACTTCCTTGGATTTTTACTGAGAGATCATTTCCTTGTCCTAGTCTGCCTTGTAGATCGAATATAAGTTCATGAATCTCATTCCCAAGTCCATATTCTAGTGTGAAATATTTAATTTCTCCACTTTTTATCATTTTAGGGTGGATAACATTAGATAGAGATGATGAATTATATTTATGAATGTTGGTCATCTATAAATGTCTTCCTCATGTGAGGTTATGAGGGAGTCTTATGTTTGGGACAAAAGAAATATCTAGGACAAAACACGAGGCATCCCATTATCAGAATAATGAATCATACTCTAAATATGTATGGAACTATTAGCTCGTAACCTAGGGAATCCTATCATCATCACACAAGACATCCCATATTTATTATGTGAAGTATAATACACTCGTAATGCTAAGCTACATGTTCTCATAACATATGGTTTTTAATTATCACTATCTAGGTCATACTATAATTCTTACACTGGGTATTAATCATATAATATTTTCATGTGGAATTGGTGGAGATATCATAATCTCATCACATATACTCCTTACACTTGTCACATTAATCAACTCATATTCATCACATGAGGTATCATCTTACACTCATCACCTTGGTAGTGTTGGAATATATCATTTGATCCTCACATGGTCTTCTTAAGCTCTCTACTAATGGATACCTTGGCATGCCACCAAGGGTTGGGCCACTATTGTATCAAATGGGTTTCATGGGTTTAAATCCTTGTGAAGTAAGTCCCAGATATTCTCTTCAATTTTCGAATGATCAAATTGTTAGAGTCTAATGGTGATGGTCCCACATATTCTTATCGTGTGTGGGTTAGTCACATATTTAGATTCATGTGTGGGAATTCACACATACACTTATTATGTATGTGTTGGAACATATTAAGAGTTCATTTTGGATGGTCCCACATATACACATCAAATATGGGTTGGCACATATTTAGTGCCCTATGTGGATGGTACTACATACACTCATTATGTATTTGTTGTTCATATTTTAAAATTTCAGTGTTGATGCTTCCCATATACAATTTTCATGTAGTGGGTCAGGCATATGTTCTCTTCCTATATAGATTACTATGTCCAATTAAACATTATGTCTATGTGGTGTGATTTTGGGTATACTCGAAATAAGATTATCAATATTTGGATATACCCCCTACTGAGAGGGATATGGATTTATATTGTTTTTGGTATAGAAACTCATAGATGCATTTGATATATCTAGTTCAATGGTAGGAATCAAGACATGCATAGTTCGAATCCATGGTTTAATGTCATGTGATAGAATTGTATCATGCAATTTTACATAATGCAGTAAGGACAATTGTTTCCTAAAATAAGAAATAATAAGGGATTCATTATAGATTATGAATTAGAACTTCCTGTAATATATAGTTATCATCTCATTCTAGAGTCATGAGAAAAACCCAATTTCTTCATATGGGGAATCCTAGGATCATCACATAGGGTATCTGGTGCATGTCAAATAGGTTAAGGTTATAGTTCAATATCTTATACTAAGTACATCACCATGTAGTTTAACGTAGTATAACTATGACATTATTTTATATTTTTTAAAGTCTAGTAGCATGGAAATTTCATGTGGGGTTTAGAGATTAATCATCCAATTCCAGTTAGGATGATGGGATAGAATGATATAGGGATCCTATGTATGATTTTTTTGGTTGTAATGGGTAGTCTCCCTCAACCATTCTATAGTCAGGAGTTATGTACCCACTATGTTGGTACCATTAGAAGGAAAGAGGTGTCAAAATTGTCAGTGCACTACTAAGAAATAGTAAATGTATACGTGATAGATTAAGTCTACACTACCAAATTAATTATATAGAGAAATGAAGGTATGTTTGTGTCTTACATGATTGTGCTTCCCAGCTTCCACTAGGGAGAAGTGTAGGTATGTGTGAGGCTTTAACGAGTGTGCTTCTTAGGAAATTCAATGGATCAAAAATGGTATGTTTGGAGCTTATGTGAGTGTGATACCTGAGATATTCTAAGGATTAGTAAATGTATCTATGGATTTTATGTGATTTTTCATCCCATGTGCTACTAGTGAGAAATGAAAGAAATTTTTGGGCTTACATGAGTGTGTTACCTATGATTTTTCTGAGCTACAAATGTATGTGTGGGGATTTCAAGTGTGTGTTTCCCAGTAAGAACGTAGTGAAATTTATGTTTAGTGATTATGTGAGTGTTTTTATCATTTTATTCTATGGAATAGTAAAAAATAGGTATGGGACGTGCATGAGTTTGATGACCATGTGATAATAGGAAATTGTGGAGGATATGTGTGGGGCTTAGTGATTTAGAATCCTCAGAATTATTGGGCATTCCAATGAACATGTTTTGGGATTATATGAGTTTCTTACCTAAGAGTTTATAGGGAGAAGAAAACGAATATGTTGGCATTATTTTAGTTTGTTTCCTAGTATAGTGGTACAAATATCAGGTTCATCGGATGAGTCGCCATATACTAATCACATAAGTCAAATCTTGTTCATCACCCCAGAAATCATAGTTATTTTACCCAATACATCTTATCCTTTTCATATATGATATTACACAATTTATAGTCACATGAAAATGATGTCATGCGACAAAGTTTAATATCACGAAACTAGGACATTGATCACATTGTATAAAATCATACATTTAGGGAAAAGACCATGTAATTTTGAATGTTTAGAAGAGGGTTTCTTATCATGAATGTGGTGACAATAAGGTATAGAATAGGGATTATGTATTGGGGCTAACAAGGTGATACTAAAGATAAAAAACGAATGGAATTAATATTATACAAGGGATTCCATTATACTTGTACATCAATTTTTGTAGTCCTAATAGAGTAACATAAATGATTTGGAATTAGATAGATGTAAGAACATTTTCTACCTACATTCATGAAAGGTTGTGTTTGGTGAAAGGGGTGTTATTTGAGTGTGGAAGGAAATTTTTTTCACATTCGAGTTATGAAAAAAAATATTTTGTATAAGGAATATACTATGAGAAAAAATAATTAAAAACATTTTTTCTCATAACTTTTAGAGTTCATTGAAATTAATTTTGTGTGGGGAATGGTGTTTGATCATTGATATTAAACACATTGTTTCACACATAATTGGATATGTGTGAAATGGTTTTTCTTGAGGCATATACTTCCAGAAAAAAGTTGGAAATCATTGTTTCAAACAACTTTTAGAGTTCCATAAAATTGTTTTTCATGAATGTTTGTACATTTCAATAAATTGAAATCTAGATTGGGAAGGTGTAGCAAAAAAATCAAGAACCAGACAATATGTTGAATAGATTATGTATGGAAATTATGGTATGAATGGTATTTTTGGGTTGCATGATTTGAAAAACATCTTATTATGGGATCATTTATTTTTCACATCAGAATCATATTAGTACCCTTGAAAATAGATGTTGATGCACTATTTATTGGAAATTTGTATTGTGTATGTCTCGATCTCTTTTAACACTGGATGTATTCTACATCTTTGAATTCATAACAAAATTATATAAGCATATAAAAAACCTCCACATTTGACATTTCCTTTCTTACACAAGTCATAGTTCCAGGAATTTTTAGGACATGTGAATATTTCTATAAAGTTGCATTAAATTCTAGATGTTATCCCATAATTTCTTTATTCAACCATCTTTCAAATTCCCCACTTCATACTTCCATAAAATTTGATTTATTTCCATTTTATATCCATAGATAGAGTAATTGAATATTTAGAAAAAAAATCCCATGAGTATGTTGTATACACTATAAGAGGATATTTTATGAGGCCAAAACGTTCCCATAAGACCCAAGAATTGTTTTATTCTACATGTAAATCATTTTATTTATCCTTATTTTAGATAAATTGTCCAATTTTAATATTAATCATGGGAGGGGAGATATATTAGTAATAATATAATAAAATAACCCAAAATCATCAATTACCCTCGACACCTTATTTCCCAAAAAAATCGTTAACCCAATAAAATATTTAGGATGAGGTATTGAACATTATATATGGATTTCATCAAAACTTATACCAACAATATCGCAATTTAAAGGTGATTGTTTGTCAAACTAGTTATATGAGGAGGTGGATGATAGTAATGGTATGTTGTGATTGGATATGCGAAAAGAGAAAAACATCATGCCCTCACTCCAAGATCTAGTTCTAGAAATAAAATATTTATACATATGATTTTATACTAAGTAAGATGAACCATGAATAAAAACAATATATTTTACATAATTATCATTTTTTATACATTTTATATCATAAATTTTCAAAATCCTAGAACCAAAGGGTTTAATTTATTTTGAGATTATCAATATAGTCTTATTATTTTACAATAATTATAAAAATTACCCATAAATAGTCTTCTCACATAATACCCATTTAGGAACATCATGCATTATACACTTTATTAAAACCCATTGAATGTAAATATAAGAAATGTTTTGAGAAAATATTACCCATATTTTTAAACATAAGGTATGATAATTGATGATTATAAGTGACCATAAGAGAGAAATGTGGGCATGAGTGTATAATTATGGTGCATGGAAATACCATAATTTCATCATACCTAATAAGATGTATATTAAAAATCATTATTGATGGCATAAGGTTTTTGGAATAGAATTAGTTGTAGGAAATAGGGGTGTGGAAACATTAGTCAATATAAATGAGACATGAAAACAAGATATAGATATAAGAATTTCATATATACTTTAAAAAAGAAAGTAATTACTTATGTAAAGGCTTAGAGAAAATTCAATATTCGCATAGTGGAAAGTGTCTCGTCGTTTATTGGGTTTACACCACAATCCTTGAAATGATATCCCATGTGATATAATGACTTACACGATTCATTAGATAGCTATATCATTATGATCCCACCAATCACTTAGTAGATAGATTCCCTTAGGGGTTTAGGTTAAATCCCCATGCCCAATTATCTCAGGAGATAACAATATACCCCATGAATTTTAAGGATGTATAATTTCATATCCAAATATCAAATAATAAACATAATACTTATTTTTTCACATGTATATGAAAAAATTAACAATTATATCATAGCTTAATTATCTTATCTTAATGAAATAGGTTTCCACAAAACATCATCATAGACCATCCATAGAATGATGGTGGATGGTATAATTATTTCATATACACAATAAGGTAAAAGAAACATTATATGATATTTACATCATTTAGAAACACTATATAAGATAAGTATGATATTAATTTGAAAAATCATAAGTATTACCCTTTTATGTTTTTACTAACTTTCATTTTAATGTTAAAAATTCACAAAACTATGAGAATATAAATTGCATTAGAAATTAAGATTAAAATAGAGGGGAATATTTATTAATAAAAATGTATTTTATGGTATGAAAAGATATTCATGTTGAAATATTTGAAATGGAATATTATTTTTACTTTTTTTAATGAGGGGAAAAGTAATTATAAAATGACTAATTTGAAAGACATTAAAAATATTAGGATAAAATTTTTTTTAATGTAAGTAAAATAATAATGAAAATAACAAAGGTAATCATGGATGTAGAGATAAATATATATAAAAAATTTACATGGAGGATAAATATTCCCAACTAATAAAAAGATATAAGGTTGGCTCCACTATAGAAACCCATTTTGTAAAACTGAAAACCAAAAGGGATATAAAAAATCTAATAATAAAGAAAAATACTAGAAATAAATATATGATAATTAAAAATATTTTGTTAAGATATAAAAAAATATTTTATTTTAATTGGAGTTTAGACATATACATTTTTGATTTAAAAATTAAATATGAATGGAACACTTACATTAATGGATACTTTTGAATCAAAACGCATTGAAAGAGAAAAAAATTGATGGAATTATAAATACCCTGAATTTTATGAAAAATATTATTAAGAACATTCTTGTGTAATTATGTACACTACATAGAAGAAGATATGTGGTGAATATGTAATATACATAAATGAAAGAAAAATTGAGATTGTTAACCCTTAATTTTAATCTTGACATCTATAATGTTTCTGTGACTTAATTTTAAATAAACATAACCTTCTTAGTCCATTTTAAAAAATTCATATTAATTTCCACTTATATAATTTGTATATTCTTTCGTTAAACATATTTCTATTAGTTATTGTTTATATTCATCATCAAATCTTTTAAATTTTAACGATTTATTTTAATTTTACAATAGAGATATCAACCCTTATTTAATGATTCTATGTTTCTCATTATCATATTAGTAAAATAATTGGAATCACATTGTTTCAATGATTTAATTAGTACCATGTTTATATGATGGAATGTATCGGTATGGTTTGTTGTAATGGAATACATGATGGCCTTGTTTTGAGTAATTTAAATATAATAAAAAATTCATTAATAATGGTCATTATTTTTTGTGTAGCTATTAATGAATCATATCAGTGAAAAATACTAACAATTTATATCATATATAACCATTATTAAAAAAATTATACATATTCATGATAAAAATAATTATATTTTTATAAAATTATTTATATAAGTGGTTGAACATACCTAAACAAGAACCTGTTAGAATAATGAATGAGTAAGAGTATAGAGTTATATAATATTTTAATAATTTAATCAAAATAAGAATACTTTTAATAAAATAGAATTACAATGGAGAATAATATATTGGAAGAATTTAGATAAGGGACAAATTAAAAAATATTTTGAATAACAAGGTACCATGATTAATTCACTATTTCATGATAGGGTTTCTATTAGAATAAATGATATAGGCTTCTTTCATGCAACAAAATGACAAAAAAAATAAAATAAGTATTTTGAAGTGGGATAAATGGGTTGTGGTTGAAGATATAAATTAATAGTTTGGATACATTGGGTTGGGTAAAGGATGGTCCTTTTATTTTATTTATTTAGTTTTTTAGCATTTCCATTTTTTATCGACTAGACTATCATCAAAAAAATTAGGATCTTTAAGTTTTAGGGTAGGGAACATAGTTTTTACATGGTTAGTACTAAATGTGTAGTAAAAATTGACTAATATTAAATTCCTTATCTGTAGTCATTTTCATACATGATTCATGGATTACATAATCGTGTACTCAAATGATGTGTCTCTCTAAGTGTTTATATTGGGAGGCGCAGAGATTGGTAAACTGTCTAGCCAAACCATGTGCCTTAGCTAGTTTTCCTAAAAATTATTTTTATAAAATTTCATTTTTAAATTAAAATCCAAAAGTGATCTCTTATCACCATACTCATGTGAAAAAACTTATATATAACAACCCATTGTTTTCATGAATAGATATTACATCTTAATAAATAAATTTACATTCCATTACATTTTGATCCATGAAAAAACTATAATGTTTAAGTGTCATTAGAAACATGGATACATAAACAACTTGTTCATAAGATATCTACATCATCTACAATAATGTTCTTCATAACTACAATCCTTGTTAGATTTATCATATATAAAACCCTTCTTCCTGATCATGGGGAAGTAGACATATGGAATGGTGAGGTTAGATGCTCGCTAAGGGTAAAAAAGTGATATATCAAGGATCACTTAAACATAACATGAGAATAAGGGTATGATAATGTGATTTTAAAATTTTAAAACCATACCCTACATATAAAAGATCATAATCTCTTGTCATGGATTAATTATTAGTAATTAAAAAAAAGTGAATATTAAAGGAACCAATGAATATGATCCATGAGAGCATAGCATTTGAATAATACATAAGTTTATGGGAAAAAAAGCATGGAATTTCTTATTATTATCATGGATTACATCAAATAATATCATAGTGAATTAAGACCGCTCTTTATTCAATCGTATTCTTTTTCAAGGTTTTCTCCCAATAATATCATAGTGGATAGAATCCCATATGGAACTGGGTTCACTACCTATTCCAATCCTTATTATCAAATGCGACATCCAACATTAACCAATTATTTTTAATATTGTATAATCTCAATCCCACCCATAAAATAATGAAAATAACACTTATTTAATCCACAATATCGGAAAACATTTAACATATCATAACCAATGGAAGAAGAAATGGGTTTTATAAAAATTTCATCAATTCATCATAGAATAACCCATGGAAAATAAATGGTTTTAATAAAAATGTCTGATCATAATATTAAAATATTTTGAGATAGAATATGGATAGTATCATTTGATTATATCCCCATTAAATCTTATGTAACAGCTGTAATAACTCGAGATGTTATTATATATATCTATTTATAAATTTTTTTTTGATAAATTTACTTTCAAATAACACCAAGTTTAAAAAACCATGAAAACCTATTAAACCATTAATATTATATCTTTTTTAAATCATCATTTCAAAGTTATGTTAGGTTTGAATTTTGGCATTTTTTTGAAAATAATGTGTATTAAGTGAATAGTTAAATATATTGATTTATGTAAAACTATAATTTATTTTAATTTTAAAATACCAATAATTATTTTTATTTCCTACTAAATTGACATAAAATTACATTAGAGATAAATAATATAACTAATTACAATTTAATTATCATTATACCTGATATTGGTATAACATAATTTTTTGGACATAAAATTCATTTTTTGAAACCTTTTCTTCAGTGCGTTTTACATATTTATCTTAAATTAATTTTGAAAAATTATTTTAATTGATTTTTTAAAAATATATTAAATATTTAGAATCATGAAGTTTAAATTTTTTAAATAGGTCCCTTTTCCTTATGAATAATAACAATGGTAAAATTGATAGCCCCGATAAAGGGTAAATCATGTAATTAATGTTAAAAACTAAAGTGATAAAACACTAAAATTTATATAAAACATTACATTATATTGTTTTATGACTGTATCTCTTCTAATAGAATCCATGTCTTTAAAATATGGACACTTTTTCAATTTTTTTATTTTTTTTATATTATTTCTATAAAACTATAAAAACAAACTATCACACTCTTAATATTAATATATATGAATGTTTTATATAAGAAAAAAAGAGTTTATATTTTATATTATATGTTACTTTTAAATTTCAATTAGTTTTCTCAATCAATGAAATTTATTTTTAATTTTTCATGCGTGAATAATTACATTAAAAATTTACTCAACGTCGACCCGGTATTTAGTCTATTAATAGAAAAAAATAAATGATTTTATAAATATTAAAACTAATAAAATTTGGATGAATCAATTTTTTACACAAATATAATAGATGTATATATAATATTAGGTATTTTTTAATGGAATATATTAAAATTCCATATTATTTTGATGATTCAAAAATCAAATTTAGTGAATATTAGAAAAGATTAAATTTAACATTTTTTTTGAAAATAACAATTCATTCAATAATTAAAAAAAAATTAAAAATTTTAAAACAAGACTAATGGGATAATGTATAGTGTAACATTTTAAAACTTTTACTTTTTTATAAAATTTTCACCTTATTATTAAAAGTATAGAACATTAATATTTATAAATGAAATACCATGGTTAAGGTTATAATTGTTTAACCAATGGGTTAATCAAAACGATATGTTTTAAAATGGCATCTCAAACTATGAAAATTAATTTATTTGATTATACTTAGTCGATAAGCTCATTATATTTTATGATATAACATTTTCTAACCATTTTAAATGCATCAGACACATATTGAATTATAATATTTCATGAATTTCTAAAAAGGTGCCCATTCCTTCACTTATAGAAGGACACCCAATATATTTTTTAGTTTCACCATATTTATCTATATATCCCATCATAAACGTAAAAACACTCTTATAAACATCATTATCCTATTTTGGAGGTTCTTTTATTATCGAAAAACCTACTATAGTTCTCTTAACATGAAATCTATATGACCACTTTCAAAGAAGATGTAAGAATCTTCACCGAGAACATTCATATTTATTCTTCTTTTACCACATTCATATACATAATAACAATTAAAATTTATTATAAAATTAAATAACATATAATTATATTTCTTTTATAATTATTACATATTTATCTGTCCCATTCACCATTAAATGGGAAATAAAATCATTGCTCGTGTATATGGTGGACTACCGTCTCGCGAATTGATGTAATTTATTTTTCATTTCCACATCACTAAGTTTTTATAAACACAATAATAATGAATATATATTATATTTACAACATAATTATTATTTTGAAATTTTAATAGTATATATACCTTATTACCTTCAAATCCATTGGGAAATGATAATTTTGATTGTGCATAATGTGGACCACCACCTCCACAAAGCGATTGGATTCATTTTTCATTTATGATTTACATGGATATTAATAAGGATGTATTTTATAAATATAAATGATATAAATGATATATTAATGATTCTTTAAAAGTTAATTATTATGTTCCATTATTTTTTTTCTTCATTAAAAAGTGAAAGCATCATGCATGCATATGTACGCTCTACTATCTCCATGAATAGTGTAATTCATTTGTTAATATCATCTTTTTATGGATGAATAAAAATATATATATTTTCAATATAAATTATATTTATATCATTATTTAAATTATGTTGATTATGTAACCATAATAAAATTATGAGGACAATAACAACCAAACCAAAATCAATATTATAAATAATGTAATTAACATCAGAAACATTGAAAATAATAAATGATTATTAACAAAAAGGTCATATGATTTTATAAATGGATCATAAATGATATTATATAAATGTATATTTTTCTATTATTTAAGTAAAATAATTATATATTTTTATACTGGAAGTTAAAATAACTTTTGAGGCAATATAAACATGTGGTATGGGATAACATTTCAATTCCCACCCAATTATGGCATACTTGGTATTATCCACCAATTTATTTTTATGTGGCTCCTATAAAACCTATTTTATTTATTAAAAATGAATATATATTTATTAATGAATATTAAATATTAAATTTTGTTATATTATTTCAATGGGTTATAATGTTATAGTCACTAAATAGATAATAATTTATTTTACAATCTCATTTTTATGATTGCTCTTATTTTCATTGAAGAAATATTATAATATATCCTTGGAAAGAACTTTATATTTTCATATAATATGGATATTTGAGTATATTCCATGTTTTCAACCAAATTTTATTCTCTTTATAACTTGAATCAAGCAAGAAAATTTTTAAAAGAAAATCTGATATTATTTCTCTTTTCGATCAGGTATATTTTTCTTCTATAACAATATTTTTAAAATATATTTTTTAAAAGTCCATTTTTATTTACTCAAGTGTTTTATAAGGATATTTTATGTTACCATTAAATTTTTAAAGGGTTTTAGTATAATTTTTTTAATTTTTTTAAAAGGTACATCTTCAAATTTATAGTGAAAATAATTAAATACAGTATTTCTATTAAACATATATTGTGTAACCATATTTTCCCACCACTATAATTATTTCATGGTACATAGATTCTTCTTCATGTTTTTAAAGGTTTTAAAAAATAAAATTATTTAATGAGAGATTATTCTAATATGTCAAATCCATTTTTTATTTTTTAAAATGAGTTTATTTTATAAGAAAAACTATAATTCTGATGAATTTTTAGTCATTTATAATATCTTGATAAATTTTTGGTCATTAACTTTTTCTTGAAACATCCACTTTCTTCAAATAATTTTTCATTATAAAAAAATTTACCTTAAATAGTATTATCATTTTTATTATGGATATTCTTATTTCATAAATTTTATTTCATTTTTATCTATGGTATTTTACTGTAAAAATTAACTTGCTGGATGTGTAAATCATGATATCATATATCCTTAAACTAATATAGATATTTGTTAGTATGTTAGATTATTTAATAATTTAAATTGATCAATAAGTATATGATAAATTAATTGGACTTGTAGTGATGCGTGGGGTCCATTCATAGATATCTCTTCGATACATTAATAGGTTTCATGACACAAATCCTTTAGACAAAAATATTAAATGTGTATTGGGTATATTCATGCATATAGATTAAACAATATCAAATCAATTCATTGATAGTAAAGATACCATGATATCAAGGATAATGAAATATATTATTAAGGATCTCATTAATTTATAATTTACTTATTATTATCCATGTGATTACTAAATTGGTATTATCTATGAATGCATTTCATGGTCGGGTTATTGATTAAATTGAAAATGTTTTTAGTTATTTACCTTTTCATATTTATTATTCCTTATTCACTCATTATATCTTTTGTATTACATAATTGTTACTAATCATTACAGATCACATAATATTTTTTTCCATCCCCTTGGACATGAATGTACGATCGAAATAATGATGTACGTGCTCAATATACAAGAGGGGGGTGAATTATACACTTTAAAATTTTCCTTTAACAAAGGAAAGAGCTAAGTTTAACAAAGTTAAACTAAGC
Organism: Viscum album; assembly: GCA_963277665.1. Taxonomy (NCBI): domain Eukaryota; kingdom Viridiplantae; phylum Streptophyta; class Magnoliopsida; order Santalales; family Viscaceae; genus Viscum; species Viscum album. Next base: position 696,305,679 of record OY728148.1, read on the forward strand.
GAATTCAAAACACCTCTAACACCAATTGAAAAATCGGAATAAGGAATGAAGTTATAAACTTCAAGTTCTATGCACTTGCTGAAAACTAGAAAGAGATTCCGAAAGTAGGTTCCGGAAATATGGATCTGGAAATTGAAACTTAACTAAAGATTACAATATGAGATTCCACCTTAAAGTGTATAGAATCTAAATGAAACTGAGTATAAGTAATGAAGTATAAGAAAGTTATACTTTCTTTACAATACAATATGCAGCGGAAACAAACAAGTAGTAAAACTACAAGTAACAAGATATAAGTCTTTTAACCCAAAGAGAAGGTTATCCAACAACATTGGATAAAGGTCCCTTGATTTATACTTTCAAGCAAGTATGTCTTACCCACACTAGGGTAAGCCCTCGATACGAATATCGGAATCTCTGTCTTGCTATCCCTGTAATCCCTCAACATCAAGGTAGTTGGAACCTCTATCTTCCTCACCGAGGAAGCCCTCGAACATCAAGGTAGTCGACACCTATGTCTTCCTATCCCCGGAAGTCCTTGAATGTAATCACCAACATTCAGAGTCGTAAGAAGCAAAAACTGAACAAGCGGTTCAGTACGCACAAAGCATGAAAAGCTTTATCTCTATAGAAATCACCTTAGAAGCGTGTGGTCTCTAGATCGATCAACTTTTCTATCTATTGAGCTCTTTCAAATGAGCTCCTATTTATGGGCAAGGTCATCCTCCTTTCCAACGGTCATATTTTCCTTAAAAATCGGAGGGACCTGTACACGTGTAACTAAACCAACGATTAGTTTATAACAGAATAGATGACATCGTTTTATAACAAACCAAGATTAAATGAATATAAGACATTGTTTTAAGTCTAACTAAAAAGTTCGGAGTGAAGGTTCGAAGTGTAAACAAAATGTCAAAGAGTAGAAAAATTATAAAAGTGGAAGCAAAATGAAAGTTCGGAGTCTAACTAAAAATATTATTCGGAGTCTAAATAAATTCGGAGTGTATAAAGAAAAGATGATTAGATTCTGTTTAATAGTTGAATTTGGAATAAGAATTCGGAATGAGAATTCAGAATGAGAATTTGTAATGAGAATTTGTAATTAGAATCCGTCATTAGATTTCAGGGTCGAACGTCATGAGAGTTCGTATCCAGAATTCGGAGTGGAACATTATTAGAGTTCATCTCCAGAATTCTGAGTGGAACTTCATTACAGTTCTCATCCAGAATTCGGAGCCTCAAACAGAATGCTTCATATCAATGTTTTAAACGATTCCAAGAATATATAAATGAATCCGATTCTTATACTTAAGAAATATATGGATATAGATAATGAAAAAAAATGATAAGGATAATTTTCCTTATAAAAGAGATTTTCCTTATAAAAGAAATTTTCCTTATAAAATCAATTTTTCGTAAATATAAGGTGTTTGTGATTTTCAAAACAAGAAGGAATGGAAAAGTCATAAGGAAAACCTTATTGACTCAACAATGAAGAAGGATATTGTGAATGATATCAAGGCTTCAAGAATGTTTCTTATTTTATGTATTTAAATTTCCAATATAATATGGGAATCATGTATATACATGTTTCCTAAAGAATATTCCACTAATTGTTCCTTCGAGATTAGATCTTTTGTATCCTAAACCCATGTAATAACTTTGACAGTAACTTTTTGTTACTGGAGTTCATTTTTATATAGTTGGTATCAGATACACTTTTAGTAGAAATCATGGGAACTAGGTTTTGAATAAACACATCAAACTTATGAATTAAAATAATCCACATTAGTATTTGAGAATTTTTACCAATATAGGGTTTTATATTTTATATTTTAATATTTATGAAGACTATGAGCTAACGTTATGTGAGTTATTATTTAGTCATGGTTCCCAATGGGAGAAATAGAGTTTCCACCCATAGACAATGTACAGATTTTCCATTTGATAAATGAAAATGGCAAGTGTCAGAACATAGTAGATTGTAGAAATATTATGGAATATTACACAGGTTATGATAATAACCCTTTCTCGAATAATGAAACAAACTGTTCTATATCATGATTCTCCAATGATGGATTGATTCATGGGGCATAAGATGGAGGATCAAATCTGGGCAGGGGTGAATTTATGGGTACTGTAGTAGTGCTGTAGCAGGGCACTGTAGTAGTACTGTAGCAGCGGTGGCACTGTAGCGGCGGAGCGATTGTAGCAGGTACTGTAGCGGCGGATGTACTATAGCAGGTACTATAGCAGCGTGGGTACTGTAGCAGTTCTGTTCACTGAGGGGTCCTTTGGGCCAAAAAATGGGCTTTCAAGCCTTGTATTCAGTCCACTTGGCCTTGGGCCTTCATGCTATGTAATGGGTCACCCTCTACCCGGTCTAAAGATGTCTTTTCTTTAAATAATAAATTGTGGCCTCGACCCCAACGTTTTAAAAAAATGTGACATAAGACGAAATATTTTAGTGAAACTACTAAACCATTTGTATATAACCGATATATTAATTCTCTTCAAAAGATATTCATGAATTTAGGATGTTATAAAAGTAAAAAAGGTAATTTTGTCTATGTAGGATTGGTTGTTTCTTGGATGATATTATAGTGTGTCTCAAAGGGGAACTAATTCATCAAATTTTTACATCATACAATTATATATTATCAATTTCCATTAAGGCAATGAATGGATTTTCATGATCTGATATCTTAAGTGAAAATAAATACAAGAAAAGATCAACTGAGCACCAAGAAAAAAGAGATCATATTAAAGAAGAAGAATAAGGGAATGAAGAAATTTCAATCATGTAAAAAATGTGGAGTTAATAATCCTAGAATATTCTTGAAGGGCATAGTATTTTATTAAAAGTGTGGTGATATGGGTCACATATCTAATGACTATAAGGAAAAGAAAGAAACCACTGATATTTATTCATTAAAATAAAAAGATAAAGAGAACTATTCAAACTTGTTCCCCAAGCATAATAGGAACTCACCACAAAATAATTCAAGGGGAGAAGGCCACACATATAGAATTACTAATGTTGAAGTTCATGTTACTAGGGATGTGGTGAATGGTACAAAAATCAACCACTATAGAAGTGAATTTCTTTTATTTCCTTCAAGTTTTACCAAATATTTTATTTTAAAATATTTATTTAAGTGTATAACTTATGAAACATACCATTGACATATTTAATGTATATTAACCGTTATTTTGATGACCATATTATTGAGTGTTGAACTGGGTCATTTTTTGAAAATTTCATGTAGAAATATCCACTATTCCTTATAGGTGATTAATGTTGAGAGGGCTGGTTATGGTGTGGATTGAACTGGCTATGGAATAGATGATTTATAATCCACTTTCATTATAGGCACATTTTTTGTGTAATGGAGTGTTGTGGTTTAGGAGGAATGTATGATACCTCTTCCATTTTGAGGGTGGATGTGGTGTGCTATCTATGTTCATCAATATATTTACCTTGTAAAATATGATATGATCTTGGATAGTTTCAAGGATCATTTAGTATGTTGGATGGGGGGATATGGTGTATCTTTTTTCACTAAACTATGGCCTACCTTTTTCAGCCTTGTTTCATCGAGGTCATCAGTGCTGCAGTGTTGTCTATTTTTTTTGGAAATAAATATCACAAAACTGTATTTATTATTCCTACATTTTCTTATTTGGATCTATTTAGGCCCTTTTGTTTTTGGGATGCCTTTGGAGGCATTTTGTCTCTCCCAACCTCTTCTATTTGGTGGATTAATGTTCTAATTGATGTAGTTTTCCTCTTTCAATAACATCTTATCCTATTGTCATTCAATCTCTCTTCTTCCCTTGAATGGTCCTTCCTAGAGTTAATGGAAACCTTTTCATTATTTATGTCATGTATGGTTGATTTGAAATTGTGGATCTACAATATTTTTTATTGATATCGGTTTTCTTTAATTTAGTAATAACTCTCGGAGGTGAAGTAACTTGAATTCTATATGGTTGGATTTCCAAATATTCCAAGTAGGTGTTTCTATTCGTTTCCTCCATCATAAGAGTGATTTTTTCATGATAATTCATATATCATTATTTCTTCTTCTTATTATATATTATATATAATTTCATCATGAATTTTCTAATAATTTATTTGTTGAAACAGACTTTTATGTTTTTAAAAAGGAATGAATGGAATGGAATGTGACCTTCCCCCCCCCACATAGTTTTTTAATTTTTTAATTCCATGTTTGTTTTGATTCCTCTAAAAGTATATTTTTAATGATGGTTGAGTGAATGTGATAGTTAGGTTGGTTTTTATTTCAAAATTGAAATTAATCAGTCTTAATGAAAGGGTTTTATATATGTAATTCATTCCACAAGATTTTAAATTCTTTTATTTATGAAACAACCAAGTTCATTGTTGATTTATTTTCTCATTGTTTTTAAAATGGATTCTCTTAGGTGTTTTGAAATGAGAGATTTTTCAGAACGAAAATTGGTTAAAACCAATGTTTGGGAAATAATTTAAACCTCTTGAATTTTTATACATTAAATGAATTTATTTGGGATTTATTTTAAAAAATTCTTGGTTTAAAGGACCATTGGAAGATTAGTGATGATTTTTGAAATGAAGTGGTGATTATTTCCCCTTATTAAAAATTATTTTTAAAGAATATGTTGAATTGAAATTGGAAATTTGGGATGATATTATATTATGATAGACCCTCAATATGACTTAATTTATTCTTGTGAATCCCATTTATGGGTGTTGAAATCGGTATTACTCACTTAATAGTGTTCAGATTGTGGGAGTTATATTTGAACTGAGGTTGTCTAAAAATTATAAGGGCTTGAGACTATATTTATTCTGAAGTGAATTTATTTTTGAATCAATGTGTCTTGATTATCTCACACACCACTTTTCACTAGTCATGATAACCTAGTTATATAGATGAGAAGTAATGTATTTATGATTTTCCTATAGACTTACGCACCATCTAGTGTATTCAATGAGAAAATTAAATCTGTAGTATAAATACATGTTTCTCATAAAGATAGAGTTTTTAAATATGTTTTTCTTGAGACCCATGAGATTAAATGTACACCCGATGATCAGTCATGAAGTTTTTTTACTATCATATCTATAATGGACTCACTATATTATATTGTATTTACCCATAGAATCCTTATACATGATACTTGATTCTTGATGGTGTTCGATGTGACTACATATCAATGGATGTGCCTTACATGATTAATTATAGATCTTGATCGATCTGTTTTTTTAGATGGTCCAACTTTACTCCATATTAGTGAATCTTTTCAATATTCTGATATTAGGTTAATTCTCATACATTTATATATTTATATATCTTTATATTTGGAAATGTTTTAAAATACATTCATTAAAATGGTTTCATGTAAATTGATGAAATAGAATATTTTCCAACATTGTTTTGGTAATATGATTCTTGTATTTTTAAAAATCATTTTTAAACCAAAATATATTGTAAACCAATTATGATGGGTTCTGTTTTATATTTTTTAATAAAAATCCATCTTCTAGTTTTATTTTAATCCTCTTTTAGAATATTTTTATTACCATATCAAGAAACTACAAAAAATAATTAGTAAAATCATACTGGGATTTTCAGCTCACACCCTTCTTATACCACTTGGAGATTTTAGTATTTTTGTTCCAATATAATGTGATTGTGTTCTCATCATCATCCTTTGTGGGTTCATGACTGGTCAGACAAGTTAACGTCACATGGGACATGGTGTGTAATGTCCCCAGCCCAATGTTCTGAATAATTGGTTCCCTGAGGTGGGTCATCACATGACCACACGAATGCCTCCCTGTATTCTAGAGGCTACGGCTAGCAATGTAGGTCTAAGGAGAGACATTGGGGAGACTATACGTGCTTATCAGGTTAATTCCATAATAGAAAAGATATCCGCAAATACAGTAACTGGTTGAAATAAATGAAAGGACTACTAGAAACAATTACAAAAAGTATCCTTGTAGCACATGTTATAACAACATGATTAATACACTACATGTCTGGAAGTCATACAATCAAAAACCAAAACCAAAACAAAAAAGACCATGAACATAGTCCGGAGTCCCATCCTAGGCATGAAATCCCATGCTCCATCCAAATAACCCATACATGCACTATACATAGAGTCCTCATCCAAAACCTATACATACAAGAAAGTATCATCTACACTTGGCTGCCCAAGTGTCATACCAGCCCGAGCAGGGTGTGAGTACAACTCACTTGGCCACCACCAATTGTGTCTAAGAATTATCCATGTAGTAAAATAGTGTATGAAAATAATCAAGTGCAACAAGTATGTATGTAAATAATGAAATCATTTGTGTATTTATCTAATGTTGATTTTTTCCATTATGTTTTCTAATGTCAAATAATGAAGAAAACCAACTTGGGTCACATTGGGAGTATAATCTAATGAACAAGGGTTTACTCACACATTTGGCCACAAAGTATTTTCACTAATCAAAAGATATCACATACCCATTAGTTAATAGTATTTACTTGATTACTCTCATCATTTTTCCAGCGGTTAGGAATTAACCTTATTTAGATTACGACCTAATCCAGTCAATTGTTATGCATAATAAAATATATCATGTTCCCAATATCACTTGGGGAAACATTTCACAAACAAATACATCACCCTTACCTTGGAGCCTTAGTCATTGTAGTATCATCCAATGCAATAGTTAGGTGCATATATCCTTAGTCCCTTTTCATAACACATATATTATTAGTGGTGGGGGTTAGAGTCATACTTCAGCCTAACCCATGGGTGTAGATCATCAAGTCCAATAACCCCACACTACCAAGCCATGCGCACGTGATTATTTATCCAATCACCTAAAATAACATATCAGAAACTATACACAACCAATACTCCTAACTTTTACAATTCACATTTCATACATCATATGAATCATCATCAATCCTGAACCCCTTATAACAATTACCAATTAATTTTCATAACCATTTAACCCATTTCACTTTTTCATACCGTAGCCCATTTAGCATATTCATCAATTCACATGATTTATCCCAATTAGGTCTATCAATTACAAACTCAGGATCCATTTGAAACATCCACTTTATTCCATTTTCCCATGTTTCACATCATAATAAAAATTGCCTTATTCTAAGTCATGAGCTAATAAAATTTAGCATTTATCCCATTTCATAACCATGTTAACACAACAAAAATCATTATGTGTTATATCTTAGTAACCCTTTCATCATTTCAATTAGTATATTCTCATCATATGTTTTAGTATAAATTTTAGAAAAAAATACAATCCAGAAAAATTATTTCAAACCACCCTTTAAAACATAGCTCTTCCTCTATGAAAAAATGAAACATTTCTCATGGGAATTAATTTACATTTTTAGTCATCACAATCATTTATTAATCATTTTCAAAAAGGCGGGGCCACACCCCCATTTCAAATACTCATTTGAAATCAATTGATAAGAACCCATCTTCAAAACATTTGAGGTCAATAACTCCTTTCAAAACATTTCTCACATTCAATAATCAATTTCATTATTGAAAACTATGGACAGGTCCAATACCAAAACACATCATTAAAACCTTCTTAAAATACACTTGGGAAATTAGTAAATATAACCTATATTCAAATCAATTTACCCTTTAACCATTCCCACATATCATATTACTATTTTATAACCCATCACTCTCAAATCTCCCTAATATTAACGTTCCCTAGTTTATTTTACCATTTAGGGGGTTCAAAATACCCTAAGGTTATCCCTAGGTTTGGTCTCACATCACCATGGAACCTGATAGGGTCTGTGAAGGGTTCTGAACCTCAATATATGTCCCAAAACACATTCCCCTATCAAAGAAAATGTAATGAAACAAGGACACACATTGTCATGACAACATAAACATATATAAAATCATGACTATGGGAAAAGATTAAAGACCACATAACTCATTCTAGAAGATGATTATTAGCCCAAACACATCCCATGATTAGAACTCAAATACCCTTTAAATCCCCATAATAGATTCTTCTAGAAATGTTAGAATTTAGGGTTTCTAAAGGATATGATAGATTATAAAATCCATAATCCATAAAATTGTTCAATGAGGAGTGTTAGAGGCACCCGATGCTAAAATATATATCAAATGAAACTAAAAACACATAATAATCGAATGATAGTCACCCATGGAGGAGGTGGGGATTTTTTTTGTCACCCTTTTTTTAGGGGGTCGAATGGGGTGAAAATCACTGATGAAATAAATAGGATCATGAGTGAAAAATAGTAAAAACCCACTTTTTGAAGGCCGCATGGTTTGGCAGCACGATTGTCCAACCCATGTTCTATCCATGGGGTTCCCTCAACCCAATAGGGGCTAAGCTGCATGGTATCCAAGGAGCTCCCACCCGGTTTTGAATATTGTTCCATCACTGTGTTCTAGAATCTTCCCAAAAGGGTCACCAAGTCACATGGTTTTCTAGGCCAGGCACATGGTTTTTACTAACAGTGTGCCAACCATGTGCTTCACACTATTTGGCCTCTTTCCCCCTCTATTAATGTCCAGAACCTCGAGGTCAGCTATAAAAACTCCTCATACACCCAACAACAACCACATTACCCAAAAAATGGATTTTATCCAATCATTAAACAAATAAGTACATTTACCAAGTGTCGGGATCTTACAACCTCCCAACCTTATAACGGCTCATCCTCCAGCTGTACTTCCAAACCATACTGAGCCTCTATGACCAATGGTCGGGCCATAGAGCCCACATATCAATGTTTATTTTCCAAAATTACTTTAATCAATGGCTATATCATCACCATAGTCAGACCAATGAAAAAATCCTACCATGAATAAACATATTGTTCCATACTCAATAACTATGATCCAACTCTCATCAAGGATGAAACTACCACAAACATATCAACTCCAATATCAAAAAAGAGGAATTTATGTTTAACACAACTAGACAACAACAAAAAACGATATCAGCAAGGTACTAGATTACCAGAGGAGTCCCAATAGAAACACTATTAGTACGATCAACTCCAAAACACAGGGCCCAAACCACGTAAGGCCATATCATCCTATTATGGAAATCTGTAATGGTGAAACATGCCTATAATCACACGAGGGGACATCCAAATTCCAACCACATTTCTCTACCTACCTCGTCCGATAACATGTGGCCCCATGGCCTCTTTAAATTTTCAAATATCTAAAATGATCAACCCAACCATAACCATATTCTCAAGGTACTCAAGTGGTCATTACCCATCCTAAATCCCACCACCAACACCACTTCACCTTGATGGCTCCTACCCATGTCCATCCAACTCGAACTACGGGTCACATCATCTACCAACCGCTTTCCCACTATGGTTCTTTGCACCATATACTTTATCTCTATTCCACCATAAACTAGTATTGGAAACATCCACCATCAACAAAGGGAACAAAAAATCATATCTCAAATTTATCAATATACCTAATGCATTTTCAAACTCACCACACCCAAGAATCCATGAAAACTCAACACAACACTGGCACTCATCCTTACAATCGAGACTACTTTAATTAATCACACCTAGGTTATCCTATCTCAACCAAATACAACTTATTTCTTACTCAAAACCAATTCTCATACAAGAGAACACATATCATCTCAACATTAATCGAAGGTGGCTTACAGTCCACCATATTCATTCCCTTTTACACAACTGAGTCCAGCCATCCCCGCCGACTATCTCTTCCAGCACCCAACATCCACTTTTGACATGTCTTCCTCAACATGGAAATGATGCCATATTACCTAAGGCATATGCCATTATTAGGGAACACCTAATGGAGTCTATTCACGACCTCTGTTGGAACATCAACACCATCACATTAGCTTCTCCGTGGATAATTGTTGGATTTATAGCACCCACCAATGTGTCACGTTGAGACCACTCATATCACATCTAAGACCAGTCTGAGTTTTAAATTTTCACTAAAATCGAACCACCACTACATATGTACCCCACATTAAAATACACTATGAAATCAAGAATTACCTAATAGAATTCTCATTGGAATCAGGATGCCCCCACATCTAGTACATGACCTTCTCCATTCATCAATAACTAACTCACTACTCCTCACGTTAATAGTAATGTTCTCACCACTTTCCTCAATCCATTTCAACCACCGCAACCACACACTGGTCATAATATGAACATAAAACCTGTATGATACTATACATCCATTCAAAAATAAAAAAGCCAATATTACCCACTAAATGTTATCGGCTTCTGATAATGGAACCATGGGAATTTGTAGACATTAAATCCATCATGAGGACTACACCAATAATCAATCGATGGAATACTCCCCACCACACGATACCATGTATGCCACCCCAATAGAATAACGTCCATGTTGACCCATATCCAACCGAAACATACGCAATATTCTAGGAATAAATTAAATTCATTCTCAATGAACCCAGAATGGTATTAATATATTACACATGATCATAACTCTTGAAATGTACCCTAAGAAGTCATCAACGAGCATTACTACAAACTATCCATCAATGATGTCACCCACCACTATAGAGCACCATGACCTACCACAAGTAATGGGATTCCTTTACCACCATCATTTCATCAACACTAATACACAATAACCTTAATGGGCTTTCCAATAAAATGAATTAACACTTAATCAAAAAATTTCAAGTGGTCATGACCCAACATTTCTATTGGAATCACTATCATTGTCCCACTAAAGCCATTATTTCACAACCCTACTAATTTATATAGAAATGCATTAACCACTACACTAATACACATCCCAAATGTCTCATGCATAACATGAACATCCCACTATGATAATACAAAAATTTGACAACCATTAGTCTAGAGCCACTTATTCATCCATCCCAATGGCATCATGTCTTTCTCTCAATGATCCCACTACTGGACCTCATCAAGGCCCTTAAGGTATTTCAATTTCATGTGATCACACAATGAACCTGAGTCTAGGTCACATGGATTATACATCACCGTATATAGGCCCAACACCCACTCACTCATCTGTTTGTTCCTGATATTCTATCGGCCTCATTTGAGTTGAGGGATTCTCAACATTCTCATCTAGTGAACCAACCATTCATACAAGAAAGCCAAAATATGTGACCACCATCAACCCTAGGTGTCACCGTCGTACAATAAATATCCATCAATGTTTTGGTCACTCTTTTATCGTTCCCCAAAATCAACATGGGTTCCCGCATCAACCACCATCACGGCCATAGGGTAAGGATCCTGATGACCCTTCCTCTTCTCAAATCTGACCTTACAATCACCCACAAGCATTGAGATACATTTAGAGAAAGAAACTAAGGCATTTACATACAATTTTAACACACTATACAGAACCAATAATGCTTTGATTGCATCTCTAAAGTAACCACTCATTCTTTATATCTTAAAGATCCATCAATAATGGGCCAACCATTCTTGGGGATACCATCAATTTTTAACACAATAAACTCATAACAACCACTCATGTTGCATTTCCAAATCCATAAACATTAATTCATATCCATCTAGGTTAAACCCACTCATGTATGCACTCTATGCAAGCCACTTTCAAAGTCTTAATCATCTTCTTCTGTCATGATCAACCAAAACCACTAACAACCCATTCGACCTCTCTCACAAGTCATCATTAAAGACCAATTGGTACCAAACTATAAATTGTAGTAACATTACGAAAAGTTCACTGACTCTCTCTCTCTCTCTCTATTCTCTTCACATCAAACATCAACCAAATCACTACTCATGTTGGTAGTCCAGCCCCCACTCCAATCATACTGGGTATAACGCACCCCAGTGGTAAATTACTCTAGGACTCACACCGTGAATACCCACACACATACATTGGCACTATGAGACAAACACCCACCCTAGGGTACAAGACAAAAAATTCATGATCACAACCCTTAAGAGTTACCAAATCCACATTATCGAACAACAACTTATTTCCCATGGTCACAGTCTTATCGAGGGAACAACAAGAAAATCTCTTTTAACATAAACTGAGACCCAACGGATCCTCATGGCCCAAAACAATGGTCACAAACTAGTGCACTATCACTACCCAAAAAGCCCATACACATGGTCCGATCACAAACCGAGGGATACAAATTTCTAATATCGCTACTATTTCTATCAAGTTTCATCTTCCTTATTAATTAAAAATTAAAAATTAAAACCAAAGGATTCACCATTCAAAACTCTCTATTTTCAAATACATAATGAATTACAATTTTATAAACCATATTATTAACCTAAAATTTCAAAAAACCATGATTTGTTCAAATTCATATTTATAAAAATTTACTTTATCAAAAAAAAATTGGGGAGAACTAGTAGAAAAAATTTACAAGAAGAAAAGTACACAACCAACAAATGAATCCCATGGTACTATCAATCACATGAAACATATGGATGACCTACCAATAATATGTGCCTATCATGATGCATGAACACATACACAATCTGTTTACATGATGATCCAAGAGATAAGCCCCATAAATTTATATCATAATATACACATGCGCCCATCAAGGTGGAATAAAATAAACAGTAAAACCACAAATCGAACATCAATTACCGCCCCTAGAGACATAGTTTTTTCCCATACATGGGTCTCTAGGAACCCATGAATATGATCATTACTATACCCCAATAATATCTTAGTGTCATGTTTATCATACCCTAATGAGTAATGAAAAATACATCCACTGATACAACTTTGTAATACCCTCATCTTGATGGTAGCTAAAATAAGTTCTCCAAGATGGTTCATCACATGACCTCATGTGTGCCTCCCCGTATGCCAGAGGCTAAAAACTAGTAGTGCGGGTATATGAAAAAAAATTGGGGAGACTATTACTTTTTATTAGTGTAATTATAGAAATAAAATATATCAATAGATATAGTAACTGATAGAAACAAATATAATGATAGATGAAAACAATAAAAATAAGTAGCCATGTAGTACATTCCATAACACCATGATTAATAAACTACATATCAGGAATTTAGAAAAACTCAAGTCCAAAATAAAACCACAAAACAACCCCAATCATGGACTAGATACTCATCTCAGTGCTGATCTCTCATGAACCTATCAAATATCCCATGCATGAACCATACATCTAGACCATGTCCTGAACTTGTTTCTAAAAACAAGTAAAAATTCCACATGTACCCAAGTGTTATGGTAGCATAAGTTGGGTGTGAGTACAACTCAATGGGCCACTAAAAATTGTGTCTATGAAATATCTAGTCAGTATAATAGTGTAATGAAATAATAAACTGAAATAACTAAACAAGGAAATAAGGAAATCATTTGTAATTACCTAATATTGATTTTATCCATTACATTCTCAAGATATAATCAAACAACAAAACTATCTAGTATCACATTGTGAGCCTATGACAAGGAACTAGTGGTTACGCACAACATTATCTATAAGGGGTGTTCACTAATAGAAAACTATCACATTTCAATAAGTTAAAAATATTCAATTGATTTTATCATCAATTTTTCAGAGTTTAGGCATTTACATCATTTACACTACAGCCTAAGTTGTTCAACTACCATACATAAGATAATTATTAAAATTATCTATATCACTTAGGAGAAACATTCCATAAAACATTCATTGCACTTACCATGGATCCTCATCCTAGGTATTTTTATTAATTTAAACTGTTTGAGGCATAGATCTGTGGTCCCATTATATAACATATTCATTATAGCGATGGGTTATAGAGCCTCATTCTAACCAACCCATGAGAGTAATTCCTCATGTTCATTACCCCACACTACCATGCCGTATGCACATTAATATTTATCCATTTACCAAAAATACTATATCACAAACCATACACATATAATAAACATAACATTTACAATTCACAGTTCATACAACAAATAAATCATTCTAGATCCTTAACCCATTATCACATTTATCTTTTACTTTTCTTAACCCATTTAACTCAATTACCATTTTCATACAATATCCCATTCAGTATATTCATCAGTTCACATGATTTATCCCATTTTTGAATTCCAATTATATACTCATTTGTCTTTAGACAAATTTACATTATTACATTAAACCCTTTTCCCATCATTCCATACATCTCTTTATGTTATATCATCAACTAAGAACATTGATCATTTAGCTCATTTCATAATCATGTTATCATGCCAACATAATCATTATGGGTTTTATATAAGTAACCCTTACATCCTTTTAATCACTATTGTCCCAATGGACCCTTTAAAATACATGAGGTAATTAACACAATTCAAACTATACATTTTAAATAATATTTAATCCACCATTTAAAACATGATTGTTCCTATTTGAAAACCAATACATACCCTAAGGCCAAAATATTATTTTTAAACCATTCAAAGCTATCATTAAGAATTTTTCGAAAGGTCCAAACCATGATTTACAATATCATTTGAATTCAATTGATAGTAACCTATCCTCAAAACAATTTAGGTCAAATCCTCATTTAAAAAAATTTACCACATTCAAACATCAATTTCTTTATTAAAAATCATAGTTAGTTCAAAAACCAAAACACAACTTTAGAAACTTTTTAAAATCCCCTTGTTAACATCATAAATATAATGTATATTCAAAAAAATTACCCTTTACCCAATCCAACATACCCAGTTGTAATTTTACAACCCATCTCTTCGAAATTTCCCTTATATCATCATTCCAGAGTTCATTTCACTGTTTTGAGGGTTCAAAACACCCCAAGGATAACCCCAGGGTTGGTGCACAACACCAAAAAACATGATGGGTTTCGTGAATGGTTTCACACATCAATCAAAGGATAAAATAAATTTCATAATAAAATAAAAAGAAAAATAATATTGAAACAGATTGGTACAACAACATAGGCATATAAAACATCATGACTATGGAAAAAATCATAAACACCACCTACCTCATGATCGGAGATGATTACTAGAACAAACACATCACTTGATTTAAACTTGTAAACTATTTAAATATATAAAATATAATCTATTAGGTAATTGAGATGATTTTGGTTATGATAAGGAGTGGAGATTTTCTACAATCCCTAATTCAAAAATTATATCAAGGGTGAGTTTTAAACAACCCTACTGCTTCAATTCTCACAAATAGAACTAGAAATGGACAATAATAGATGGAGAATAGTCCATAGATGAGAAGGGGGATATTATTTCATCATCATTTCTATAGGGGGTCGAATGGAGTGAAACAGCGGGGAGAAAATAAATATGATCAGAAGGGAAAATGGTAAAAACACACATTTTAAAGGCAATGCATTTTGTCTACACGGTAAGCCAAACCATTCACCAACCATGATGATCCCTATATCCAAGAGGGGCCAAGCCGTAGAATTTTTTAGGAGCACCCACATGGTTTGGAAAACCATCTGGCGACTGTGTGTTAGCCTCTACCCTAAAGGGTCTGTATACTGCATGGTTTTCTAGGCAACAGGCTAGATTTGTGCTAATCTTTTCACTAACCACACATTTCACACATTTTGGCCTCTTTTCCCCTCTTTCAAGTTCCAATACCACCCCCAAAATTACTCGTACACCTATGAACCACCTCATTATCGAAAAAAATATCAAGATCATGCATGGGTGTGATCATAGACCACCAGAAAATGGGTTTTTATATTAATGTTTTTCTTTCATTTTTTATATCATATCCTTATAATTGAGGTGGTTGTACTTGTTTATTTATCTAGTGATGTTTCCATGTTGTAATTTGATTGTATTATACATTATTTAGGGATAGATAATTGGCAATGTTTATTTATGGATTACAAGAAACCTATATCCATCTTGTAGGGGTCTTGAACACTCGTCGAGTTAGTGGAAAATCTGCTCAAATACCGGTTTAGATGGTCACCATGTTTTTTTGTTACAAATTGTATAACAATATTTTTTTCATTATAATAAATAAGTTTTTTCCTTATAATACCTTCTGTTTTTGGGGTGAGTCAGGGTAAATAATAGATTTGGAATATGTTAGGACATAAGTGGTAGTTCATGAGCCTGTTCTTGATCAAAACCCCTTCATGATGAGACATTAGTTATTATGGAATATGGGGAATTTATAACTTCTTCTAATATCATTATTTCCTAATGATAAATTAAATTTATATTCATGATGAGACTTTATTTGATTTTGGGAATTTTCTATGTGTTTTCCAATTAGAATAGAATGATGACCAGAACACACTATTTCATCATGATTTGGTAAACTACGAGCAATCGGTGTGACTAATATATATGTCAAAATATGAAATATTTTGATGTTATTGTGTGTTATACCATCCCATGAAACCAATCCATGAATAGTTTCATTCTAATTCCATTCATTACCACTTGTTAATTTCTTCCAAGTGGCTTCATCAATGTGGGGTCAGTTGGCAGGGTTATACATATAGATTATTATATGATCTTTTTTGGTTGTTTTAGATTTAATCTATTCTTGTGGTCTTACAATCATTTTTCAAACCAATTGACTTAGAAAATATTTTTCTGAGTTCTTTGAAAAATCATTAAATTTTCCAAAAACTGATTTTTATGAAATGTTTAGTTTATAAAATTTATTTTCCAAGACTCTTCGATGATGTTTCATATAAATTATTTAAGGAAATTTTTTTAATTTCAATTTATTTTAAATGGAAATGGTTTTTAAAATTCTAATATTGGATTAATTAATTTGAAATTTTGGAATAATTTCAAGGATATAGTATATAATTTTTTATTATTTTAAGGATTTATATCAGGATTTCATATTTTTAGAGTAAAATGAATTTTTTTATAGGTAAGTAAATGTTTTGTTTTTCAATTAGTGATTTTTTGAGGAATGTTCTTTAATAACCTATTTGAATGATTTTGGATTGTATTTGTTCTCAATTTGAGTGGTTATTTCTTCTTAAGTTGATTAGACTATGTTTATTATGTCTAAAAATATCTCTAACATAGTCCTCTATGAATGAAAAAATGTTTTTTAGCAATATAATTCTTCAAGTAGACCATCACAATTTCTTGTAATTACATATCCAAATAAAAATTCTACATAGACTCTGACTAAAGTGGTGGAATCAAGATCTTAATTGTATTTAGATCCCACCCAATTCAACTTCGACTATCTTCTACATTTTTTTAGCTATGGTAGACGCAAATTGCTTATTCATAGTGGGCGTAGGAGAGGGTTTCCAATAAAATGGACCATTGAGAGTTTTCTTATTACAGAAAATATTCTCAGGAAAATTAGTGGCATATCATGTGCTTGTAGTGTGGAATACATGTTCATTGTAGTAGCAGTTTTTGAAATTTCAAAAAAAAATAGTGTTGCATATTGGGTAACCTTAAGAGGTTCTACCAGTTGGGATAAAAAAAGTAAATGTTTAGATCTTGAATCTTCATCTCTTGAAAATAGGTTAGAATATAATTTTATATGATAGGGATATAGTAATATGCCTCGATGTGAATCATTTCATGTTGTTAAGGTATTTTTGGTTGGGATTGATATTGATCCAACTTTTTGTTTTTGACATTGAAGTGGAAACCATTAGAGTTTTCTTTGTTTTGATTCAAATTCTCTAGGAAACCATTTTTTTTGTTTTTATGATTTTTATGGAATGTTTTGATAAATTTTTTATGATTATGTAAAGACCTGTAAAATTCAAGGGAAATTGTTTCTTAATTTTCTTTGGGATTTTACAAGAACATAGTTTCTGACGGAACCTGATTCCGAGGCCCGGTGTGCCCGGAATCATTTTCCAATGTTTAGCTCGGGTACGTTCAATGAACAAATGAGCGGGTTTTTCAAACTTTTGAACAGGTGCTCGGAATTGAAATCCAAGGGCACCGATGAAACCGCAGTGCCATTAATTGCTTATGAAGACCCTTTCTGGAGTTGTGTTATCTTGGGATGTGTTGTTTAAAAAAATGAGGGATAAAAATATAATTGTTTTACAATTATATTTTCATTTTTTGTTAAGTGGATTAAGTGTTGTGTCACAACACTTTTCCCCTCTCTTATGTGGTTACAACCTAAGAAAGGGAGTTAGGGGTGGGAACCACTTGTTGTTAACTACCTTTGAGAGGATTAAGGTGGGGTGGGGCCCACATGAGGCCAACCCCTCACCTTCCTCTAATGTTCATAACTTTTCCCCTCTTAATTTTGCAACACTCAAAAAGAACCCCCTCCCCTTTAAATAAAGTCAACTCATTAATTGAGTAGGTTTTTCAAGTATTTAATTCTTAGATTAATTTGAATTTCAAATGAATCTTTGGTTTGTGTGTTTATTAAAAAAGACTAAGTCTTATCTCGGGGTAGGATAGTTGGAGGTGCGAGAGGATTTGGAGAGGAAGGCTCTATGATCCGAAGGATGTTCTTCCTCCTTGAATAACGGGAACAACGCACCGTCATCGACGAAGAACGCTGACCTCCGACGAAGGACGATGGTGAGAGGAACCTTCCTCGAACATCAACGACGCGGTGCCATGTACTGTGATGAAAACGACCCTCTCCTTCCGCGATGCCTTCTTCCGCGACAACCAATTCCACGACGAACCTTCGTTCAATGATTCCATCAAGTAAGGGATTTTGTTGTTGTTGTTCGTGATTTCTTTCGTCGTTGTTCCTCATTTCAAATATTACTGCTTGCTATCAATTAACGGGAGGGGTCCGGACCACACAAACACGGCCAAACCTCCTCCCTTAATTTTGTTGTTGAGCTTGTTGTGGTTTGGAATGGGGATGGCGCGGTGTCGTCGCACCATGCGGGATCATGCGGCAAGGATGTGCGGCGTCGTCGCGCAGTGCCGGAAAACCACGAAGAGACGAGGTTTGTTTATTTGGCATATGGATCGACGGGCCATGGAAGAACTAGCCGCAGGGGATATTTGAAGGCTTTTCAGCAAAGGGCATGTCCTGGGAGAGTCGTCGGCGCAGATGGCGGGAAAAATGGAACACCAGAGCGCGTCCGGTGGTCCGTGGAAGGTGTTTCCGGCACACCATGCCGGCGGTCGAAGGCGGCGGCCGGCACTGGCCGGCTGCCCGGAGGCGGCGGCGGGATGACCAGATCCCATGGCCGCGCGGGACCGGGGGAGACGTGGCGGCTCATGCCGCGTCCAGTGCAAGGGTCCGAGGGAAGCGCACCCCCGCGTCCGCTCCACGCGCGTGGCACCTGCTGAGCCAGACCGGCCACACCGGGCCGCCCGCGCCCGTCTGGGCCACGCCGGCGGGGCTACGCCATGCCGGTTGGGTCGGGCCGCGCCAGCTGGGCCGGGCCGGGCCCAGACCCCCTTTTCTGACTGTTTTCAGTCTTTTGCCCATATCAAGGGCTACGGACCTACGATCAACGCACCGTCAGTTGTGTAGTGATCCATGGATCGAGACAGCCATTTCAGAATATTACACTCAAGGTTTCGGAGACCTTTGGGTATGGCCAGGTTGGTTAGAACACGAAACCAATGGGGCCCTCGAAGCGGAAACGCTTATATCTTGATTTACGGATGTCTGATTGACGTGCCTTCGACTTTTTTGGATTAATCTTGATGAGATGGAACTTTTTGCATGCTTCTCCTGAGTTTTGGTTGCATTTTTATAGTGCCTGGGTTGGATTGTACCCAAAATCCAACCGGGCCACTCGAACGGAAAAGCTGATAACATTCCGACCGGACGTTCGTTTGACGAACTGTCAGCGGCGTTGGTGATCACGTTGATAAATAGTACCTTTGAGAATACCCTATGAGATTTTTGGGTACAGTTGAGATATGGTTGGGTTGGTTCGCACATGAAAACAACCAGGCCCCTGGGACGAAAAGGCTAATAACTCACAGACCGAGCGTCCGATTGACGCGCCAGCTGTTGCGTTGAGACCCCTATGATGAGGCGGTCCTTTGAGATACTTCTTCGTTAGACTTTGGGATACATGGATTATTGACCCGTAGCTTGTGCAGCGGTCCCTCCCAAATACAAGCATATGGAGTACGGAGACCGGGTAGCCGACTGAGACCTGACGACTGCTTGAACGACTCGACTTGGAGTTAGTCGACTAGCCCAGTGGACGGAGCACTACTTGGTTTGGGTGCAGACCCATGGTGGACTGAGCACTAATGAGCTTGAGTGCAGACCCACGGTACTCGTCCGGAGAGTACCTCTGCAGGCTATTAGGGGGGATGCACTACTATGTTTGGGTGGCAGACCCCGGCGGGGAGCCCTACTGTGTTTGGGTGGCTGACCCGCGGGACTCGATAGGAGGAGTACCTTAGCAGTCTTAGGTTAGTGAGAAGTTCCTCGGAGTCGTGACAGGACTACTGTACACTCTAGAGACGGGGCTCTTCATCAGTTACAGTATCGATAATGAAAATCCTGGTTTGAGCTGTGTCTATGACCGTTGTGTTTACCTCATGATTGAGATGGGTCGCCTGATAACATAGGCATATGTATGCCCATATATCTAAGTAGTGGTTATCCATTGATTTCATAACCTTTGTGTTTCCTCATGATTGAGATGGGTTACTTGATAACTTAGGTATAAGTATGGGCTTACACCAAAGTAAGGGTTATCTGTTGATATCTTCATTGTGTTTAACCTTGTTGGACTTAGTAGACCTTGAGGGACTCGGGGTCCCTACTGAGTATCGTTATACTCACCCCTGCACGGGCTATGCTTGCACCTCGTTGTGTTGGTTGCGAACGACGGGCAGCGAGACAGTATCTGATGGTGGACTTCACGACAAGACGACACACGGAGGAGGTTGACGGTTGAGAGAGTTGTGGATGCTATCTGTACCTACCCTTCAGGTAGGATTCGTGGTGGATGATCCATGAGCTATGCTATCTGTACCTACCCTTTAGGTAGGATCCGTGGTGGACGATCCAGGAGCTATGCTATCTGTACCTACCCTTTAGGTAGGATCCGACGAGGACGACCCAAGAGATGTTTCTATACTTCCAGCTGTTAGTATTTTTTGTTGTACTTTTGTTTAGTTGTAGTTGTACATTTCAGTTGGGTTTGTTTTCTGGCACTTTTCATTTTCAGCACTTATTTTGTACTTAGTGTTTACTTCTGCTTGTACTCTGTGGTGTTTTATTTACTTTTATAAAGGCAATGCCTTCCTAGTTATCGGGATTTATGCCTTTGGTGCTAGTCGCCAGCCCCAGGCCTATGGAAAAGAGTGCTTGGGGTTGTCATGACACGGGCCCCGAGAACGGGTCGTGACAAATTTGTATCAGAGGAGTTTGGTTCTACAGCAGAACTAAGGACTCTGATCGTTTTCTATGTTAAACAATAGTGTTAAGGGTACCGAGTGTGGTCTTCAATTCAGGGAGTCCAGTGTTGGTGCGGCGGCCGACGTATCCGTATACCATGACCCTGACTACTGATTTTCGACTCTGTACATGAAAACACTGATTGCGTGTGTGTTTCAAAAGTTTTAAAGTCAGCTCAAACCAGGTCAGCTCACCAGGTATAAACGTTGACCGTGTCACATCTGTTCAGGATGTTTCCATGCAGACAGCCAGTTGTAGTTCCGAGAGAGTACTCGATGATGGCCCACCGAGCGGCGGGGCTCTGGTGCGGGGCCCTTTTTACTGTGTTGGCACCCTCGGGTGGTGTAACAGCAGCACCACCACCTATTGGGAAGAAGATTCCACCATCCTTACTAGTGAACTGTGCATGTTGGCAGAGCGCGTTGCACGAGTTCCAGCAGCAGTGGCCTCTGAGGTTACGAGGCAAGGCAGATTCCCAGACAGCAGAGCACTGGTTGGAGGCGATTGCTAGAGTTTTCCGCCTAGCTGAGACATCTGTATAGTGGATTGTGGACTGGGCTACTAGTGTTTTCCAGTGAGTGACCATGAGGATGGTCCGCATAGCGATGAGGTTTCGGTACATGGACCAATTCCTGAGATAGTGCCTTTAGGTAGTGTGTCAGCTATACATCACTACATGTTGGTCTACAGTTACAACCGGCGGTTCTGGTAGGTGACACATGTAGGATTACTGCCTTACTCGTGTTCCAACATCAGATACCCTCAAGTTCGAAGGTGATCCCGACTCACAGGCGGCTGAGGACTGGCTTGAGGAAGTGGCTGAGAGTTTTCTAGAGCTTATACAGCTTCGGCAGGATGACTTGTCGGTAGCTGAGAATTCATCGAGACGTGCCGATTGTTCTTGGTACTTGATGAATATGATATGATCAGTGCTTTAGAGCTCGGACCTCAGAGCGAGGTGTGTTTAAAGGATATCTGAGTAAGAACTCTCTTCTCTATGAATTCCTACTTATGTTAGGGTGCTAGAAAGAACCTTTTTCGTTGAATGTTCTTTTGCTGATCGGTTTTAGCCATTGAATGTTAACAGTGGGAAGATGCGAACTGGAATCAGTCTCAGAGACTTGGATGTGTAAAATGTTTCAAGAAGAGGAAGTGTCAAAGAAATATGAATCTGCAGAGCAGTAGATGTTGAAGCAGCTCTAGGAGAGTAGCGTGTGGTGGTGTACATTTCAACATGTTACAACCACCCGCCTTTGTTGTCCCCGCCAGGCTCAGGGAGCTCGATGGAAGTGTAAGAGAGTAGCTGCATGCGGTTAAGGAGAGTGACCCAATGTCTCTAAGAATGATTCGAGGGGAATTCTATGTCCATTACTAGCTTCCATAGTAACAGACGTTGATACGAATCATTCCTTCCTTCCATGAATGTTGTCCCAGACCAAGAGTTTCCAGTAATACATAAACACTACTAGAAAATTGGGCTATATCCACGGTAAAAAACCGTGGCTATAGGGGTCAAAACCATGGCTATAACCTATAGCCATGGTTCCATCTAGATGTGGAACCTATTGGCGTGGCTATAGCTAAAAGCGATAGCCACGGTTTTAAACCGTGGCTATAGCCCTATTGCCACGGTTTCACTAAACTGTGACTATAACCCCCATATTTGTCCATCGTGGCAGTTGGGTATATTATTAAAAACCGTGGCTATAACATGTAAACCGTGGCTATAAACCTTCCTGGTATTTTTTCACGGGTTAATTTTTTTCCCGCACAAGGGCGGGAGACCTATAGCCACGATTTTGATGAACCGTGGCTATAGTTCATGAAAAAAATACCCTATAGCCATGGTTTTACAAAAACCATGGCTATATACCAACCCTATAGCTACGGTTTAACCAAACTGTGGCTATAACCCTTGAAAAAAGACTCTATAGCCACGGTTTCACCCAAACCGTGGATATAACCCTTTGAAAAAGACCCTATAGCCACAGTTTGGGTGAATCCGTGGCTATAGATTTTGAAAAAAAAAACATATAGCCACGGTTTCACTTAACCGTGGATATAGCCTTTGAAATTGAACCCTATAGCCACTGTTTTGTTTAAAACCGTGGCTATAGCCTTCTTTTCTAGTAGTGAAACATGACCCTCACGTCTGGAGATACCTTGGGAGGAGACACGATAATAACACTTATGCCGACAGTGTGATTTGACCCACAAGGTGAGAGTTTTGGTTGTAATCTCTTGGTGGCAGCGTCGAGGCCTTAAAATGTTGGTCTACGTATGGATTGGATCCATAGTTCATACACGGATTGACTGTATTAGGCAAAAGGTTTTGGTTTATCTACAACATTGGATGGGGTTTTCCTTGGTCGGAAAAAGGAAAACCCAGGAAGCACAGGATCAAATCATGCATAAGTGGTTGAATTCGATCACTCAATAGATGGCTAAACTTACTTTTGTGCTAGAATTCTCCAGAGTTGTGGAACCACTTCCAGCAGAGCTTTCAGAAGTTGGGTTGATCAGTGCGCCCAACATGTGGGTGTTGGTTACATAGTTCACTACGACACATTAGAGACCGGACTCAGGATTGACCTGATGTAGGAGTGGGCATTGATCAACTATATATCACGGGAGATGAGACCGCACAGAGTTGGCAGGAATCCTCTAGAGTTCAAGGATGATGACCACGTCCTTATATGGGTCTCACGTCAATGAGGTTTACGAAGATGTGGCCAAGGTGGAAATTAATCTCTGAGGTTCAGTGGACCTGTCCGGGTCCTCATCTGGGTAGGAGATGTGGTTTACCGCTTGACCCATCCACCTTAGTTGTACTAAGTGCACGGCGACATCCACGTATCTCAACTGAGGAGATACGTGCTTGACCCGACACATGTCATCCACCTTGGGGAACTGGACTTTGGTGAAGGGGTGACTTTTTTGGGGTTCCAGTAGAGGTTGAGGATCGATAGGAGAGGATCCTACGAGGACGGTCGATTCCTTCGGTGCGCTTTCACTGGTAGTACGGGAACCTCCAGGTGAGCACATGGGAGCGGAAGGCTCAGGTGCGTGCTCAGTACCTCTTTTGTATCCCTAGTTTGTGTTAAATCATTATGAGGACATAAATCCCTGAGGTGGGAGTAATGTAAAGACCTTAAAAATCCAAGGGAAATTTTTTCTTAATTTTCTTTGGGATATTACAAGAACGCAGTTTCTGACGACACCTGATTCTAAGGCCCGGTGTGCTTGAATAATTTTCCGAAGTTTAGCTCAGGTATGTTCAGTGAACGAACGAGTATGTTTTTATAACTTTTGAACCGGTGCTCGGAATTGATATCCATGGGAACCGATGAAACCGCAACGCCGGTAATTTCTTAAGAAGACCCTTTCTAGAGTTTCATTTTCTCGGGATGTGTTGTTTTTAAAAAAAATGAGGTATAAAAATATAATTTTTTTACAATTATATTTTCATTTCTTGTTAAATGGATTAAGTGTTGTGTCACAACACTTTTCCCCTCTCTTATTTGGTTATAACCAAAGTAAGGGAGTTAGGGGTGGGACCAACTTATTGTTAACTACCTTTGAGAGGATTAAGGAGGGGTGGGGCCCACATGAGCACAACCCCTCCCCATCCCATAACGTTCATAACTTTTCCCCTCTTAATTTTATAACACTCAAAAAGAAACCCCCCCCTTAAATAAATTCAACTCATTAATTGAGTTGGTTTTTCAAGTAATTAATTCTTGGATTCATTTTAACATCAAATGAATTTTTGGTTTGTGTGTTAATTAAATAAGACTAAGTCTTATTTTGGGGGAGGATAGTTGGAGGTGCGAGGGGATTTGGAGAGGAAGGCACTAAGTTATGAAGGATGTTCTTGCTCCTTGAAGAACGCAAAGAACACACCTTCCCCGGTGAAGAATGCTGACCTTCGATGAAAGACGATGTTGAGAGGCACCTTCCTCGAAGATAGACGATGTGATGCCAAGTACCACGACGCCAACGACCCTCTCCTTCCGCGACGCCTTTTTCCGTGACGTCCAATTCCGCGACAAACCATCGTTCAATGATTCCATCAAGTAGGGGATTTTGTTGTTGTTTTTTGTGATTTCTTATGTCGTCTTTCCTCATTTCAAATTGGACTGCTTGTTATAGATTAACGGGAGGGGGTCGGATCGAACAAACATGGCCGAACCTCCTCCCTTAATTTTGTTGTTGACCTTGTTGTGGTTTGAAATGGGGATGGCGCGGTGCCGTCGCACCGCGCGGGATCATGCGGCAAGGATGCGCGGTGCCGTCGCGCCGCGCCGGAAAACCACGAAGAGATGCAGTTAGTTTAATTGGCGTAAGGATCTATGGGCCATGGATGAACGAGCTGTAGGGGCGGTTTGAAGGCTTTGCAGCAAAGGGCAGGTCCTGGGAGAGTCTCCGGTGCAGATGGCGCCAAAAATGGACCCCCGAAACACGCCCGGTGGTCAGCGGAAGGTACTGCCAACGCGCCATGCCGGCGGCCGAAGGCTGCGGCTAGCACCGGCCGGCCGCCCGGAGGCGGCGGTGGGATGACCGGATCCCGCGGTGGCTCGCGCCGTGTCTAGTGCAAAGAGCCGGGGAAAGCTCAACCCCGCTTCCGCTCAGCGCGTGCGGCACCCGCTGAGCCGGACCGGCCGCACCGGGCCGGGCCGCCCAGGCCGTGCCGGGCCGCCCGCGCCGGACCTGTCCGCGCCGGCTGGGCCACGCCTCGCCGGTTGGGCAAGGCCGCTCCAGCCAGGCCGGGCCACACCCTGATGGGCCAGACCCAGAACCGGGTTGGGTCGACCCGGTTCGGGCCCACTCGGGGGGGGGGGGGGGTTGGGCCGGGCCGGGCCCAGACCCCCTTTTCTGACTGTTTTCAGTCTTTTTTCCATATCTTGGGCTACGGACCTACGATCGATGCACAGTCAGTTGAGTTTTGATCCTTGGATTGAGGAAGGCGTTTTAGTATATTACACTCATGGTTTAGGAGATCTTTGGGTTCGACCGAGTTGGTTTGAACATGAAACCAACCGGGCCCTCGGAGCGGAAACGCTTATATCTTGAGTTATGGACGTCTGATTGACGTTCCGTCAACTTTGTTGGATTCATTTTGATGAGATGGAACTTTTGGCATACTTCACCTGAGTTTTGGTTGCAGTTGGATAGTTGCCGGGTTGGATTGTACCTGAAATCCAACTGGGCCCCTGGAACGGAAAAGTTGATAACTTTCAGACCGAACGTCTGCTTGACGAAATGTCAGTGGCGTTGGTGATCACGTTGAGAAATGTCCCCTTTGAGAATACCGTATGTGATTTTGGGGTACAGTTGAGATATGGCCGGGTTTGTTCGCACACGAAACCAACCGGGCCCCTCGGATGAAAAGGCTAATAACTCACAGACCGGGCGTCCGATTGACACGCCGTCTGTTGCGTTGAGACCCCTATAACGAGGCGGTCCTTTGAGATACTTTTTCGTGGGAATTTGGAATACTTGGATTATTGACCTGTAGCTCGTTGTGCGGACCCTCCAAGAGACGAGCGTACACAGTACGGAGACCGTGTAGCCGACTGAGACCTGACGACTGCTTGACCGACCCGACTTGGAGTGAGTCGACTAGACCAGTGGACAGAGAACTACTTTGTTTGGGTGAAGACCCATGGAGGATGGAGCACTACTGAGCTTGAGTGCAGACTCGCGATACTCATCCGAAGAATACCTCTACTGGCTATTAGGGGGGATGCACTACTGTGTTTGGGTGGCAGACCCCTGCGGGGAGCACTACTGTGATTGGGTGGCTGACCCGCAGTACTCGATAAGAGGAGCACCTCAGTAGTCTTAGGTTAGTGAGCAGTCACTCAGAGTTGTGACAGGACCACTATACACTCCAGAGACGGGTCTCTTCAGTAGTTACAGTTTCAATAATGAAAATCGTGGTTTGAGCTGATTCTAGGACCATTGTGTTTACCTCATGATTGAGATGGGTCACTTGATAACTTAGGTATATGTATGGGAATATATCTATGTAGTGGTTATCGGTTGATTTCATAACCTTTGTGTTTCCTCATGATTGCGATGGGTTACTTGACAAATTAGGTATAAGTATCCGCTTACACCAAAGTAAGGGTTATCTGTTCAGATCTTCTATGTGGTTAACCTTGTTGGACTTATTGAGACCTTGAGGGTCTCATGGACCCTACTGGGTATCTTTATACTCACCCCTGCATGGGCTATGCCCGCACCTCATTGTATTGGTTGCAGACAACGGGCAGCGAGACAGTATCCAGTGGTGGACTTCAAGACGAGACGAGACTCGGAGGAGGTTGATGGGCGAGAGAGGTGTGGAGGCTATCTGTACCTACCCTTCAGGTAGGATCCGTGGTTGATGATCCAGGAGCTGCGATATTTGTACCTACCCTTTAGGTAGGATCCGTGGTGGACGATCCAGGAGCTACGATATCTGTACCTACCCTTCAGGTAGGATCTGAGGATGATGACTTAGGAGCTGTTTCTATACTTCAAGCTATTAGTCTTTTCTGTTGTACATTCGTTCAGTTGTAGCTGTACTTTTCAGTTGGGTTTGTATTCTGGCCCTTTTCCTTTTCAGGACTTCTTTTGTACTTAGTGTTTACTTCCGCTTGTACTCCATGGTGTTTTGTTTACTTTTATAAAGGCAATTCCTTCCCAGTTATCGGGATTTACGCCTTTGGTGCTAGTCACCAGCGCCTGGCCTATGGAAGGCGGGCTTGGGGTAGTCATGGCACGGGCACTGAGGACAGGTCGTGGCAGATTAATTATTGTTTTCTATGATTTAAATGGTTTTATTTCCGTTACATCTCTACAATGGTGGCTTTTAATGTTCAATCTTTCCTATTTAGACATAATATTGAATTATTATAGTCCCTGGAGGTTTTTTCTACTCCTAGTGATGTAGTGGGATATATATTTCAGAACATTAATATGCTAGGACCATTTTTATTCACAATTTCTCATGTTTCTTCTTTCTATTGGTGTATTCCTATGTTTTGCATCAAATTACATTTGGGTTGGTTTATATTCCTTGATATCCTATTGATTTTACATTAATGATTAGATATCAATTTTTATGTGATGGATGATCTCCCTTCTAAGATTTTATTTCCCTCTTTTAGTAATGATATTTTTTTATTGAGAAATCTCTAGTTGGACATCGGTAGACATTAGGTTTCCAAGTTGGTAACCATGATAATCGGAATTCATGATAGACCAAGAACCCAGGGCTACTGGTGGAGTATTTGAGGATATTATTAACTAGTAAGGGTTAGTGTTAAAAATTAATAGGTTGCAGTTTATTACTTTCCATAGGTATAAATACTTTTGAGTTACATGAAATAATTATGGTTTATTGATCATAGATGAATATTTACTGTGTTTTCACTTTTGGTATCATTGAGGTGTTTCATTATTTCACTCAACAGAGAGTTTCTTTTCTTCTCTTAGATGTCACTCTACGGTTAATGATATATGCCTCTTCTTTAGAGTTGATTGTTTGTGTTGTTGTCAAGTTACAAAAAAAAATTTAAAATTTTAAATTGTAGGGAACCCTATCTGAAGTATATGATTCTTCGTAGTTCTTATTTTTTAAGGTGAATTTTTTCTTATGTTTTGATCTTGGAGTTGTGAAATATTTCTACTTTGGGGGTGATTATTACTTTATGTTTGATGATCGACAGCCTTATAAGATGAGTGGGGGATTTAATTTTTTCGCATGTTTATAATTATATCCTAATGTTTGTTTCTTTAGAATAGAAATCATTTATTGTGGGATTATTGTAACATCTCATTATAATAATTCCATTATTTAATCATATATATTTGATCACAATTTGTTTTGGTGTTATTATTTTTGATTTTTTGAAAACAATTGGTGGGATGTTTCCCCATTGTTGATTAGGGTTATGGAACTAATAGGTTTGGTTATGGGAAAGAGAGATCTAACTATGGTTTGAAATATTTTCATTCCACTTCCTTTTTAGGAACAACTATGCTTTGGTGGAGAGCAGCAGCATGGGAGGAATGTGGGGTGCCTCTGGAGTTTTGAGGGTGGTTTGGACATGTTGTATGGGTTGTTTCATAGCCTTTCCAACATAAACAGAATATAATCAGGGATTTAATCATGAATCCAATATTAATTTGGATGGTGGTGGATACTACATATCCAAGTTCAATACATCATAAACTATTTTTTTCAGCCTTGATGCACCATGGTCATTGGGAGTGTGGGGGGTGAGGCCTAGTCATTTGTTTTCTGGAATAAACAATATTGAGATTCTATTTATTATTCCAACCTCCTCATATTTTAATCTATTTAAACCCTTTGTTTTTTAAGACACAACTAGAGTTATTTTTCCACTCCCAAAATCTCTCTTGGTTGGTCGATGTATTGATTCAAGTGGTAATCCTTTTCAGGTAATTTCTTCTCCTCTCATCTTTCAATGTCTCCTCTTCTCTCGATTAATTCTTCCTAGAGTCTCTGGTGGTCTTGTGATTGATCAATCAAGAATGTTGGATGAAAAATTTTGGATCTAAGATATTTTCAATCAATATATCCATTCATGGATTCAATGATCGACGTTAGAGGCGACACATCTCAGAATCATTGTGGTTGGATTTCTAGATATTCCATGTAGGTGTTTATATTTTTTTAATCCATCATGTTGTTAGTTGTTTATTTATAATTCATTTAAATATATTTCTTCTTATTAATATATTTATTATGTATTTTTATCTTGAATTACTTCATGAAAGATTCATTGAACCTCCCCTCAATGTTTAGAACATTGAATGGATGGAATTGACTGTGATATTGATCCCTCTCACTATTTTTTAATTAGTCAATGTGATATTTTTTATGATTCATTTTAAAAGTGATTTTTATGGATAAAATAATGACTGTGATAAATTAGGACAGTTTCGATTTCAAAAGTTAAATTCATTCGTTTAAATGAAATGGGTTGATATATGTAATATTTTCTATGGGGTTTCGAATGATCAAATTTTTTAAATGACGAAGATACCTCTTGAATTATTTTCTACCTTTTTTTAAAAAGATGGGTGTTCTTGTGGGATTCTAAAAGTGTGATTATTCATAGATAAAAACGGTGAAAACCCCTATTTTGTAATGGAATTGATCCTGTTGAATTCTAAACCATCATTTCAATAAATATGTGTTATTTTAAAAGAAATGAACGATTTAAAGGTCCATTTTGGAATTTGATTAATATTTTTTAATGGAAGTGGGGACAATTAACCCTATTTAATTTTTATTTAATGAAATGTTTTTGAATTAAAATTGATGGTTCTAGAAGGTCTGGTTAGAACTTTGTGATGATCCACTATTGTTATTATCCATTGATATGAGTTACCAGATTCTTTTATATCCAATTTATGTTTCATCAGAAATGGATTATTCACATGAAGGATTTTGGGGGATGAGATAGAGATATAAATGATCATTACTAAAATATGGAGAGCTTGGTCCCATGCTGATGCTGATGTGGATTTCCTTTGGAGTCCATGTGAATTGACTATATCACTCACCTATTTTAATGAGTCACGGGAACATATATTATTAGAATATATGGTCAAGATTTATTATTTTATTTCACACTCACACCCCTTGTACTGGATCAACTGATAATATAAAATTTTTAGGCTTCAAATGTGCATCTAAAAAATGGTTGTGATTGAAACTTCTTTTCAAGAGACCTATGGAACTTGATGGAACATTAGTGATTAGTCAGGATAATGTTCTTGATTATATTATCTATTGTGGAATCACTATAGAATCTTGGTTGTACCAATTTCATAATTATAAAAGATATACAATAGATGAGAGTGTTCATTATCACTATGTGGCATTGGGGTTTCCTTGATTGATGGATTAATCCTCTTGATTGATATATTTATTAAGAGGATTCAACATGACTCTATTGTATTGAATGCTATAAAAATTTTGATATCAGGTGCATGTTATTAATTTTCATAATTTATATGAATTTAACTTATGAAATAGTTTTTATTTATTTTCAATAAAATGACTAGTTTTTAAATGTTGCAATTTCTTATTTTCACCATTTTGATTGATAAAATGATTTTTAATGATTAATCTTTTATTATAAACCCATATCTATTTCATATGGATTTGTATATATTTGGTTTCCCATTTTGAAATAAAAATCATTTTTTCATTTTATTAAAATAAAAAATTACTATATTTTCATTACCTTATGAAGTAACTGCATAGAATATTTAGTGAACTTCTACTCGGCTATATAGCTCACACAATTCTTTTACTATTTTGTGGTTGTATAATTTATGTGCTTAAAATAGGTGATCATGGTCTCAACCCCATGTTTTATAGGTTCATGCTTTGTTTTATGGGGGAAGGAACCATTGGACACTGTCGGTGGTCATGGACCACTACGAAATGAGTTTTTATAGTAATTTTTACATTCAATTTTTTTTAAACCCACCTTATAAGTAACGTGGTTTCATTGATGTATTTATCTAATGTTATTTCCACAGTGTAAATTTATTATTTTTATCATTTATTGAAAGATTAATCATTACTCAATGGTTGTTTCTAGATTCCATTTCACTTTTCACCCTACCTTGGGGATCAAGAATTCTCTTCGTGATAGTAGAAAATCAGTCTGGACAGTAGTTTAGATGGTATATCTAGTTGGTTTGTCAAAAATGGTATAATCAAAGGTATTTCATTTAAATAAATAAATTTTCCATTTTCATGACTTATATTATTTGGGTTGACTCATAGTTTAAAGGATATTCGGAATGTTTTAGGATTAAAGAGTTAGTTCGTGAGTAGGTTCTTGATCGCCACCTGTTTACGAAGAGACATGAGTTACCAAGGATCATGGGGATCAAAGTTTTATTTTGAGTAATTTGATTCATAAATATAAATGATATTTATATTTTTGATAATACTATCATTGATTTTTGTTATATTTTATGTGTTTTTAATTGGAATAGAAATATGACTAGAACCACACTCTATCTTCAAGATATATTAATCTATAATAAATTTATGTGGCTGGATTTGATTTAAAACTAAGACATATATTGAAGTTTTTCTATAGTATACCAACTATTGTGACTAATCCATGTATAAATCTGTTCTGATTATGAACATGTCACACTTTATTTTTCTTCCATGTGAATTCATCTATGTGAGGTCAGATTAGGGGGATATAGATGCAGTTTTTATATTCTCTTGTTTAGTTTTTTCAAATTTATTCTTTTATTAATCATTTTAAAACCATTTTCTAAATTAAATTGTGGCTTCCAAACCTGTTTTTTAGTTTAGTGAAAAGCCATTTCAATTTCAAGGAAAGGATTTTTTTTTTTGATTTTTTTTAAATGAATTTTTAAAGACTCTTAGATGATGTGTTAAATAAAAGATTTAAAGAGAAAGTTTGGTTTGTAGTGGGTTTGAAATCGTAATGGTTTGGAAAATTTGAAAATGGGATAAATTATTTGGATCCATGGAATAATTTTAGTGGTATGGTAATGGATTTGTGAAACTAATATTGATTTAAAACATGATTTATCATTTTTTAGACGAAATTGAATTTCATTGTAAATAGGGAAATCATTTATGTTTTAGGTAGTGATGTTTTCATAAAGGGTGTTAAGAACAATGTTTGAATTTTTTTGGATATTATATATGATCTATTTGAGTGTTTATTTTCATGGGGTTTAATGATACTTCATTTAGTGTCTCCATGAATATCCCCCAAAACTTTCCCCATGAAAGATAGAAAATTCATTCATCAATCCAGTTTTTGGAGTATTCATTCACTCTTTCTGGAAGTGGAATATCTAATTAATGACTATATATTGAGTGGTGGATCTAAAATCATTATAGTCTTGGGACCCCACAATGGTATTCTTAGACTATATTCATCCATTTATTCTTTGCTAGTGGAAAATTCCTCACTCATTGTGTTTTTAGGTGAGGATTCTCCACTCGTTAGACCATGGGAGGTAACATATCATTGATAATCTTCTCATGGAAGTAAGAGGCATATCGTGTGATTATAGTGTGGATAATAGATGAAAATATGATTTTATCATTGAAATATATGAAATTTTTGAAATATTGTCTCTTCCTAGGTCAATATAAGAGTTTATGTATGTTTGGATACTGAAAAGAAATGTTTTGGTCAGAAATATTCAACTCCTACCTATAGGGAAGAATATTCTTCATGATATTAAAGAAATATCCATAGGCCTTTGAGTAATTATTTCCACATAGTATATGAGTTTCCATTTTTAACTGAAATTTACCCAAAATATTGTTTTTGAAATTGTATAAGAAATAATTTTTTTTTCATAATTTTAGATCACAATATCATGTGGGAAAATTGTTCAAGATAACTTGGTGGATTTTTTTTTGGATATTTTAGGATGACCAATTGTGGATCTTGGTTTTTATTGTAAAGATAGATTGATTTTATTGATAACTATGTGGTTTTTCCTTGTGTATTTTTCACTCATGAGTGGGTAGGATTCTTCTAGAATTGATTTATCCCCTTGAGGTTTTTTGTGCTCATGGTGATGGAGTTGAATCTTACTATGAGACCCTTTGAGGGTTGGGGTTATTGTGTTTCTATATTCCTCTTATTTATTCTTTCCATGGGTGTCATCATAGGATTAGTTTCAGATGTCTTTTGTGTTGATTGATTTTCATTAGTATCCTCATAATTTTACCTTAATGGTTAGATATTGATATGATGTGATGGATGATATCCCTTGTGGGAGTGTAGAGATTTATTTTTCACCATCAACTTTATTCTGAGATCATTCTTATTGTATGTGTATAGACCATGGTTTTATAATCTGGTATCTATAATGAATTGTATTACAAATATTCTAGGCCCCCAGAGATGATAGTGGATGTTTTTATGACCTCATCGAGGGGTGAGTCTCAATTTTGAAAATTACCAGGTTACCATCGACTACTTTCCCTAGGTATAAATACTTTTTGGATATGTTTCATTCTTGTGTATGTTTGATCACATATGGGTTATTATATCATTGTCTCTTCTTGTATCATTTATTGGTTTTATTTATTCATTCCGATGATTGTTCAGTCTCTTATCATAGATGTCCAAATATGGTGAGTGATTGAAGTCTCTTCTTTGTGGATGAAGGGATGAGTTTTTGTCATGTTAAAAAAATTAAAATATATAAATGGTGGGGAGACCTATTCTAGGTCTATGACTCATCCAAATTTTTCTCTAAGATGATGATTTTTAGGATGTTTTGATCATTAATTTAATATAGATTTTAGCTTTATGGGTGATTCTTGGTTCTTGATTGGTGACCATCCACAACAAAATATGAGTGAGGGAGTTCTTTGTGGATATTATTTTTCTATATTTTTTACTTTATGATTTTTGGTGTAAAAATCAATTATGGTTGTTAAATTTTGACATCTTGTTACCATCTTTCATGTATTTTATCCTGCAACATTGATTACATTTTTTTGAGTGTTGTTACATGTCATCATCAAAAAATTTATACTTGGATGTACTGTCTTGGTTGATAAGGGCTACAATATTGATATGGTTGTCTAGAATATGCAATGAGTTTAATGTTTCATGGAATATTTTTATGTGATTTAAATTTTAGGTACAACTATAGCATGATGGGGAGTTACGGAATATGAGGAATGTGGGCTACCCCTTACATTTTGAAGGTAGATGTGGCAGGGTGTGTCAGATACCCCATATCCTGACACTAGTAAATATGATCACAGTTTGGATTTTATTTTAGATCCAAGAGCATGTTAGATAGGTGTGGATTTGGTGTATCCTAGTGCACTGTATCGTGGTCTTTCTTTTTTTCCTTGTTGCGTCATGGTCATCGAGGTCTGTGGCATGATCTATTGTTTTCCAAACATAAAATTCATTATAAACCATTTAATATCAAAACCTCTTCCTATTCAAAAATTTTTGATCCTTTTTTTAATCACTCTAGATGAATTGTGGATCTCTCAGCCTCTTATCTTGGTGGATCAATGTGCAAATCGAAGAGGTGATCCTCTTCTGATTATTGTTCTTATTATGGACTTTAATCTCACCTCTATTCTTGAATCACTCATCCTAGAGTCTACGGTGTCGTTATGATCTGTTGAATCATGGATAATTGTGGCGGAATTTTGGATATATGATCTTCTTGATATTGACCACTCATCTTTAATTTGGTGATTTCCAGCATAGGTGACACATATAGGATTCATTAATTTTATATTGTTTTAGACATTCCAAGAATGTATTTATATGATATTACTTCATATTGTGATTCATTATTTAATGATAATTCGTGTACATATATTTATAATTCATACTATATTCCCTTTGTATGTTTATATTTAGTTTCCTCGTGATAGATTCATGATCTTATCCCTAATTTTTTAAACATTGAATATGTTGAATGAATTGTGATATTGATCCCTCTAACTTTTCGTAATTTTTTATTTCATTGTTGGTTTTGATTTATTTTTAATGGTATGTTTAAATATAGTTTAATGAAAGTGAGGGATTATACAGGTTTTAATTTCAAATTTGAAATTATTTCATTTGAATGAAATTGGTTGAAATATGTAATTTTTTCCATGGGGATTCAAATTATTTAATTTCTTAAATTACCAATATCTCCTTTGAATAATTTTCTCCTTGTTTTTAAAATAGGAGTTCATGGGTGATTTGAAATGAGTGGTTTATCATAGGTAAAAAAGTGTGAAAACCATTGTTTTTAAATGTATTTGATCTTATTTAATTGTGAAAATTCATTCAACTTATTTAGGACTACTTTGAATGATTTTTTTTCAAAAGTCCCATTTGGAATTTTGGTGACGATATGTAAAAGGAAGTGGTAATGATTAAACTTTTAAAAATTTTGACTTATTAAAATGGTTTTTAATGGAAAATGATGATGATTGGTGGACTAATTAGTATATTTTGATCATCCTCTCTTGTTATATTACCTTGATATGTATTACATGATTCTTTAACTTCTCATTGATCAATTTAGAAAAAGGGATATTCACTTGAGGAATTTGGGTGAGGGTGAGAGTGTCATGTGAACAAATTTTAACTGAAATGTAATTGGATTTATCCAATACTAATAATAATGTTGATTTTTTAGATTTCATGATATTTGATTATCTTACTTTCCACTTTTGAAATGTTATGGGATCTTGGGAACATAGATGATAAGAAAAATATTTATGCTTTTCAAGAATACTCACACTCAATTTATTGGATATATAAATAATATTAATGTTTTTAGTTATGAATATATATCCATGAATGTGGGTATGTGTGTAATTGTTATGCATGAGACAAGTGATATTATATCTATGCCTGAAAATCAGTCAAGATCATTTATTGTTCAGATTTTTTATGGTGTACTCAGAATTGTATCTTTGTTGTACCAATGACATTCTTATAATTCATAATCGATATATGACAGTGTTCATTGTCACAAGATTGAACTTGATTTTTCATGATTGATTTATTAATTCTCTTCATTTATCTGTAGATTGAGATGATGATCCATGCCATTTTCATTTTGAATCTTTTATTGGTTTTGATATGATGTACATGCCCTTAATTTTATAGGTTGATATGACATTATCTTGCAAAATGGTTTTCAAATATTTTAAATAAATTACTTGTTTTAAAGTGATAATATGGAATATTTTCCATCTTTTCCTTGATAAATTTATTTTTTAATGTTTAAACTACAATTTTATTCAAAACTCTTTTTTAATAAAAGTCATATGGCTTTACCATTCCATTTTCAAAGCTAAATCATTATTCTCACATTATTTTTAATCTCTTCTCATATATTTGTATAATTTTTTACATAAATTCATAGGCTCTATATTGAAATCATATAGGAATATGTAGCTAACACACTATATGTAACATTTTTGTCTGTAGACTTTATGGTCTTATTATAGGTGCATGTGTTCTGATTATCATTCGTCTAGGGTTCATTCTTTGTTGGAAAATGTAAGGTGACTTGGTATAGAGAGGGTGGTCAAGGATCACAAGGAGATGGTTTTTTGTAGTTATATATCACATTTAGTTTTTTTATCATCTCATTATATCTAATGTGGTTACACTGATTTATTTATCTAGTGATGTTTCAAAATTGTGGTTTGAAAATTTTTATGCTTTATTGAGCGATAAATTGTTCTCATTATTTTTCTCTAGATGCCTAGGAGATTTTAACCAACACATGGTGATCATGAATTCTCATCGGGTTAGTGGTGAATCAGCTATGATATTAGTTTAGATGGTATCCTATGTTGGTTTTTTACAGTATCATTTCCATAATGATTAGATGTTGAGTTGGCAATGAAAAACCCAAATTGTAGAATGATCCAATCTTTTGTTTACAATTTCTCTCTTATAGAAGTTTGTAGGAAAGTGCTTCATAAAAATATTATTCTTCATATAAATGAATTTTATTTAATATTTTGAATGGATTCACCCTCTCATTATATATGATGCATCACATGTCATGGAAGATAAGTTATATTCAATAATACAAACTAACTTTTGACAGTACATCAGTGTAGGTATGAACCTAAACTCCCAATGGAAATTAATTCCATCACATAGATTTTTCTACATATTCATGAGGTATATTTATCTTACATGGTAGGGTATAAACTCAACATTGATTATATAACTATTTTGTGGGAGGTTTTTTATGTATTTCTAGAAGAATTGCTATGTGTTCCCCTGAATTGTGATGTTTTTTTTAAAATATATCAAACCTAGAACTACGCCTATTTAGAATAGACCATATAGAATTTCCTTATTTGAGATGTAGGAATAGAATAAGATAATCTATGGTAATCTAGATAAGGTATTCATTAATCCCACAAAATCTCGAGAGTGTTTACCTTTTTTTAAGAAGATCAATGGTTCACTGTGTCTTTGTATTATTTATCAATAACATAACAAATTCACAATTAAGTACATGTATCCTCTACCTGAAATATATTATTTTTTGATCAATAACAAATAGATAAATATTTTATAAAAATTTATCTTTAATCTAGATATAACTATGGTTCAAGAAGGAGGATTGTCAAAAAATAGCCTTCTGTATGAGGTATCACTATTATGAATTTCAAATAAATATATTTGGACTTACCAATGCTCCTAATATCTTCATTGGTTTAATTAATATATTCATTATATATTTTCATAACCAGTTTATGAAAGTATTTTAGATGACATTTGTATATATTAAAATGGAAAGGAATAGCATAAATAATATTTGATAATTTTATTATAGTCCCAGGGGATGGAAAAACTATATGATAAATTTACCTAGTGTAATGTATGGTTACAAAACGTATCATTATTAGGTCATATAATTTCATGTGAAGGAATATCAGTGGATCCTTCAAAGAAGAATGTGTTTGATAAATTTCATAAATTACCAATGGTAATTGAGATCCATTGTTTTTTTGGGATGGATGGATACCACCAACACTTTTTGAGGGATTTTTCATAACCATATAATTCACTCATCAATTTAACATATAATGGATATGTGGATAATTTCAATGAACTGAATAGAAGGTTGTTTAGGGTCCATGTGCATAGAATACCCTATAGTGGGGAAGGGTGTGTGATGTATAGAGATGAATCAAATATGTTACAAGGATTAATCCCCATGCATAATTATATGGGGATGGATTATACTTCCATCCATTGGAAATTATAGGAGTAGAATTACAAGACTCATTACATGGAGATGGAAGTGGTAATTTTACCATTGAAGATATTTAGGTAATATCTGTATGGTTCATGGTGTGATATATATATATATATATATACAAGTCATAACATATTAAGTATATAATTTCATAGAAATACTTGAATATAAACTAGAGAATATAGAAATATTATATCATAGACTATGACTTCTCAATAAATTACCAGCCTTGGAAGGTGAATATGGTGGATGATGCTCTGATTCAGAAAGATCATGCCAGTTTTTATATTATAGGAATTTAAATTGATCCAATTTTCATGGATTTATATATGGTAAAACATGAAATATTGAAGAAATGGGATAAATCCTACCATTCTCAGATGAATGTTCAACTACCGAACCATGAACAGATATGGAATTCATGGAAGGAATTTTTGGAATTATAAAAGAATGTGAGGAATTGTCTTGATTTCAACCATGATCGAACATGAATGATAATGTTCAAGAACCGAATATGTATCCCATAAATACTGGAATTGATGATAGAGTAGTTGGATAAAGCTGATAGTTAATAATTATATATTAACCCTTGATGTAAAAAATATATATACATATTTGAATAAATATTTATTGGGGGATAATATGAAAAATGATATTTCGGATTATGTAACCTAATTATGGGTCTCTTAGTAAGTTCAATATAATATATAGAAGTCTAGGGGGGTTATTTCAATCATTAATCACTCCATAATGTATTTGAAAAAAATACCATGTATTTCCTCATCAAACTCCCCAAAACGTCAAAATAGTGCAATATTATTTGGGTTATAGTCGATCAACTTACAAAATCTATTCATTTTTATCACCCTTATAGAATAAATCTACCTTGATTAGCTTACTCCATTATACATTAATGATGTTATGATATTTCATGAAGTACAACTCTCATTCAAAGATGAACAAGATTTATTATTTACCTAGATGTCGTGGAGAATAATGTTGTTGGCTGTTGATATATAGTGGTGTTTCAGTACTGCTTATCATTCATAAATAGAAATTATGTCTAATAGAAACATTCAAACACTAAAATAACTTTTCTGTTCAAGTCCTATAAATATCAATGTTCTTTTGGATTTACAATAATCATTGGTTGAATTTTCGTAGAATTAGCTTTAATTAGAGATTTTAGATGGATACTTGTGAGACCCCCTATGGGAGGAAGTACATGCGTCATGTAATTTTGGAAAATGTTGGATAAAGAAAGATATTTTCGCATAATTTGGCTGAGGAAATGATATAGTAGGTTATATCCATTAATAAAAACATAACAGAAACTCAAATCTGAAAAAATATATCAAAAAAATATTTAATGAGTTTATGTTTTTGAAATTGGTGAAAATATATTCCATTAAATATCTCATTGGAATAAGGTTATAATATTTAGAAAATGGGAATCCTAGGCCTAAGAAATATTCATTCCTTTGAAATTCATGATCATATTGCGATTTCAGCTTATTGTAGGTAGTTACAAAAAATCTCTCATTATGTGTTCTATATATATATCCCCTGATAAAGTACATATGTGATCCTTCACATAGACTAAAATTTAATGTCAAAACAATTGATAAATAACCATCTTATGAATATTAAACAATGGAAATTTTGGATATAAGAGAAAAAGTGTTACGAAACAAGTCCACTCATCTGGTCAAAGACTTGTGGTGAAATGAGAAAATTAAGGAATATTTGTGGAAACCTAAGGTTTTGAAAAGGTGAAACTATCCTCTTCTTTTTGTATCAGAGTGATTTAATTTTGAGGAAAAATTCCTATAATGGTTTTAGAATTTAATATCACTATATTGTACTATATAATTCACTTTTAATGAATTTCATTGATAGATTTATTTCAATACTATCTATGGTTGAAATTTAGGTATTTTTTTGAAAATATGTACTTTTTACCTAATAGTGAAAAATAACGATTTCTGTAAAACTAACATTTATTTTAATGGAAAAAGTTGCATAATGATTTTAATTTTATCCTAAATTAAAAAATCATAATTTATATATATAAAAAATTAATTACATTTTAATTATAATGATACCTAATTTTGGTATAAGTTCATTTTTGGACATAAAAACACATTTTTCATAAAAAATTATTTT
Source organism: Viscum album (assembly GCA_963277665.1). Lineage (NCBI taxonomy): Eukaryota > Viridiplantae > Streptophyta > Magnoliopsida > Santalales > Viscaceae > Viscum > Viscum album. Next base: position 696,347,101 of record OY728148.1, read on the forward strand.
TCATTGTGTTTTATAGTTTTATCGTAAATTTATTTATAAAATATATAAAAATTAAGTTTTTTAAAATTTATTATATATTTCTAATAAGTATGTTAAAATTTTCTAAATATATCCCTTTTATCATTGTTCATTATGAATAGTAACTGTGGTAAAAGTTTTCCCCTCGATAACGGGTAAATCAGAAATTATGGTAAACAATTTATGTGATATGGCTTTAAAATTTCAATAACACATAAATTAATCTTATTTTATGTGGAGATATCAAAAATTATCATCCAATTCTCAAGCATATGGTCAATATGTGCCATTTTTCTTTTATATTGACCTTTATATTATTTTAGGAAATAAATAAAATAAAAATGTCACACTCTTGTCTTTAATATTTATAAACATTTTCCTTAAGGATAAAAAGAGGTTATGTTTAGTTTTAAATATACATTCAAAATATGGATTAATTTTATTTATAATGGTAATTTATTTATAATTTTTATCTATTTAATAATTGTGTTAAATTCTTAAGCAATGTTAATACTGCTCATATTCAATTAGTTGAAAAATAAAAATAATGTTTAAAAAAATTAAAAGTAATAAATTTTTGATGAATTATCATGTTCCGTGAATTTAATAGAAGAATATATCATATTAGATAGGTTTTATATTTTTATATTAAAATTAAAACTTTTTCTTGATGTATTTAAAGTCAAATTAAATGGATTGTTTCCAAAATGACATTAATGATATTTTTGGAAATTTATTTCTTATTAAGTTATTTAATATCAATAAAAAACATTAAATAGGATAATTGAGATATTATATGATCTAAAATATCATCCATTATCCATTTATGTATCAATCATCAACTTTTATGTAAAACTACAAACCTAAATTATTAAAAAAGTCATTAATATGGTTAACGATAAAATTGATAACCAAAATGTTAATCAAAATGATAAGGTTAAAAATTATATATAAACCAATAAAAATAAAATTTTATGATTATATCAAGACCATAACCTTCTTATATTCTAATATATTTCAATTTGGGACCATTTTAAAAGAGTTAGGAACATATTATATTATAATATTATATGAATTTCAAAAAGTGCTCTTCCCCACACTTATAAAGGGACACCACTAATCTCTTTTATATAAAAAACATTTAGACATATATATAATCCTCAGCCTTAATAATATTATTAAAAACGTCCCTATAAATTTCTTCTAGGTGATTTTATCCCCAAAATAGCATCCATGGGTTCATGAAGTGGAGGTCTAAATGTGTTATTCTAAAGAAGAAGTAATCATATACACCGAGCATCTTCATTTTTATTCTTCTTTTACCACCTTCAATTTTTTTACTAAGAAATATAATATAATAACATATTTATATAAAATATAATAAAATTATATTATTTTTATTGAACAATATTTTCCCTTCTCATTCTTTATCAAATGGGTTACGAAACCATCGCTTGGGTGTATGGTGGATTACCACCTCCCGAACCGATATAATTTGTTTTCGATTACCACCTCACATGGATTGTTATGAAGATAGGAATAATGAATATATCAATATAAATATATGATATATATGATATAATTATGATTCTATAATTATAGTACCATATCTATCTTATTAACTTCTAATCTATTTGAAAATGATAATGTCTGTCATGCATACGTGTGGACTACCACATCCAAGAAGTGTTGTGATTCTCATTTAATTTTAGAATTAAATAGATGGTATTGAGGATATAATTAATTAATATAGATGATATAAATGATATTTTAATGATTATATAAGAGTTAATTTTTATTTATATTTGTTTCATTCCATCCTTCAAAAATTGAAAATAGTGTTCATGTGTATGTATGACCTACCATCTCCATGAATGTTGTAATTAATTTTTTATATCTAGTTTTTATAGATGATTCAAAATATTTATATATAATTAATTTATATGATATTTATATCATTAATCTTATTCTATTGTCATTTTAACCATACTCAATGTACAAGGATCTGAACTACCAAACCAAAATTCTCATGAAAAACAAAGTAGTTAACACCCAAAACAATGATAATAATAAAGATTATTAACAAATGGGTGATAAGATGTTATAAATGGATCATAAAGTATATTATATATATGTATAGGGTTATTTAATATAATTATATAAAATATAAATGTGTTATAAATGAGGTTAAAATTACTTACGAGGAAATTAGAACATGAAGTACATGATTTTGTCAAAATTTCCACTCCATTGAGACACGTTTTGTATGATGAACCTATTTACTTTTATGTAGTGTATATACTTATATTTTATGTATTAAATAAAAAATATAAATTTATTCATGATTATTAATTTCTCAATTCAATTTTATTCTTTTATGTGGTTACAAATTTAATGTTACCATAAAAGAAAAATTTTATTTTAGAATTTCATTTTTGGGATTGTTCATAAGTACATTGAATGAATCATATAATTTATACATCATAAAAACCATATATATTATAATCCTCTGGATATTTGAATATGTTCATTTTTTTTCTTCTAGATTTTAATCTCATTATTAATTTAATAAAAAATTAAAATAAAATATGATATTATTTCTCTTTTTGACTGGGTATATTTTTCTTCTGTATCCATATTTTAAAAAAAATTAAAAAAAAAATTTTATTTAGACTACTTATTTATTAAGGAAATATGATGCTAAATATTAATATTTAAATCTTTTTAGAGTAATAGTTATTCTATTTTCTAAAATTTTCATTTTGGACATTCATTTAAGAAAAGTCAAAAAAAGGTTTTCATTTTAACTATAAAATGTTAATTGGTTTTCCCATAAAGATAATAATTTTAATCTATTTTGATTCCTCAATTAGTTGTCAATGAATCTAAAAAATAAAACTAATTAGGGAAATATTTTTTAAATAATTCACTTCTATTTTCTTTAATCTCTTCGAGGACATTATTTTATTAGAAAATATATATTTATGTGGAATTGATTGTCATCTCTTATAACTTTATTAATTTTTGGTTATTAATGTTCTCTTGAAACATTCACTTTCATGTGAAAATTTTTCATTTGAATTTACATTATTCATAAATATTCATATTATTTTTATCATGGATAAAATTATTTCCAAAACCATATAACATTTCTACATATAGATTTTTACTATGAATGTAATTTGATTTACAGGAAAAAAAATTACATAACATATCCTTTACTCAATATAGATATTTTTTAATTAGGTGTATTATTTATGAATTTATATAAATCATTAAATTTACTATAAATTCATTCAATAAGCAGTGAAGGGTGAAGACTAGTTTTATGTACATCCTCTTGATTCATTTATAGGTCTCATCAAGAAGTTAATTTTTTCAAAATTATTAAATAGGGTTTTTTTATATATATTCGCATCAATTAAACTAAATAAACACAAGGATTTGATGGTAAATATATCATTATTTTTATGATCATGAAGTAAAATATTAATAATTTCATTCTTTTAAAATTTATTTATTATTATCAATGAGATTTATGTATTGATATTTTAAATGGAAGTATTTGTTCTAAAGATATTAATTAAATGGATTTTTTATGTTATTTTCCTTGACATATTTATTATCCTTATTTAGTCATGATCGATGATGTTTCATGTAACTCTCATTAAGAATATAATCTCACCCATTATTTTTCTCCATTACCTACAATATGGGGAAGGATATTAAGTATAATATCATGGATGAATGGGTGCTTATTATGCTACGTATTTTATATTTTCAATGTAATATTGGAATCATGTATGTATTTGGTTCATAAAGACTCATAAAATGATAGGTCCTTTGGAATTACATTGATTTTATCTTATAATAATGTTATAATATAGATATTCACTTTGGAATATTATAATTTGGGTTTCTAAAATACCAAAAGATGGTATCGTAGATAAATATTCCTTAAAAAGATAACATGGGACATTTCTTGGGGAGTATACAGTTTCCATTTTTTAATCAAATATAAAAACTTAAAAATGTACCAAATATTAAGGAAAACATTTAATTTTAATATAACCTTCAAAACATGTATAGGAAACTAAAAATAATCGAATGGTCATGGGGGAAAACTCTATTCATGATGTGCATGTTAAAATAAAACATCCATTCACATTATTGATAAAAATTAAAAAGAGCCTCATTGAAAAACAACAAGAAGATTCCATTTAAAAAATTTTCTAAAAATTCAACCATTGGTAAAAAATATTTAAAATCATGTAAAATTATAAAAAAATTGTAAACATTATTATATAACCTGGATATATGAAAAATGATATTGGGTTGAAGAGGGAAATAATTTCATTTTCCTTAAAAACATTCATTAGGAATCATAATTATTTAAGGTGAGGAAAATGAAATGAAAACATGAATTCTATATATATAACTAGATATAAAAAAATCAAGATATACATTATGGGTAAATCATAAAATTTCCCTATTAGAATCATACTATAAAACAATCATGATAAACAATGATACTGTTACATAAATACCTTAATGCATTGGAAACATTTGTAGAAAAAACTCTTATAAGAGATAATATTATATGGATATAAAAATCACCATAATTTTCAAGATAATAATCATAGAAAAAAATTTATAGGAAGTATGTACATAACATAACTGAAACATGTAGTCAATATGGCATGTATCTCACTGAAATATAAGTGAGACAAAAATACACAACCTCAAGTTTGACATCCATATAAAATTAATTAACATCATTTTTAATAATTATAAATTTATTATAATTATATTCCAAAATAATGTACAGACTTGTAATATCATATATGTTCCAATTATAATATTTTCACACCCATTTATTAATAATTACTTGTTGAAATCATCTTTTTATGGTGTTAACTCTTTCATTTTTCATAGAATTTCAACTTGATAGTTCCAGTATGTGTACATTGATCATGGTTCCAACATATAAAAAATATAAATTAGGATATATATCATATATATTCATGATATAAATATATATATTCTTCCAAAAAAGGAATAGATAAAAAAGTAATCACACCGTTCAGGGGATGGTAGGTCATACATAAACATGAACATTATTTCCAATTTTTGATGAATATATTGAAATAATGGTACATTATAAATCAAATTTAAATAATAATTATTATATCATATATTTAATATATATTAATTATATATATCTTTATTACCATCTATATAAATAGAAAATAAAAAATGAATCTCATAAATTCATTGATATGGTAGTAATTTCCAAAACCATGTTTTTATTTTGTTTTATTCTTTTGTTTCATTTTAGTAATATATTTTCCCTTGGTTTCCTAGGGAATTTTTGGAGAGAAATTTAATTTTCAGAACCCAAAGCTAGTGGCACGTGATTGGCCCCTGGTTAGGGGAACTATGTTCCAACCTAGGAATAACTATGTTCCCTTGATAGTGGAACTATCTAGACCACATGGATTTCTGCACGAGTGTGCACCCTCCTCTAGGAAACCTTGTGGAAAATTTCTTATTAGGCATCAAAGACCACCCAATTACCACACAGTTTTTGAAAACCAGGTCGGGTAACCATGTAGCTTGTATATATCATTAAAATTGGAAATTTACCATTCTAACCACCACAATTTTAACTCTTAAACACCCTTAATTTGAAACATATAGTATTTTTATCCCTAAAAGCTTCATCCTATCCCTCTTGGGCCACATAAACTCCACTTTTGGGTTATTTTGGGGTGTATTCTTCAAGAAATCATCATGAATGTCCTTTCTATATTTGATTCATCTCTCCTGTTGGGTTCTTCTTATAACTTACTATTCTTGAATTACATAAACATTTTTTCACTTTTTCGGAATACTTAAAATATCAAACAAACACGTGCCCAAATATTGTACTAGTATAGTGCCTTTAGAAACATGGAAACACAAACACTAGTACAAAAGTGTTTTACATTATCTTTCACTAGGTTATTCCTAAATATAACCCTTCTTAGAAAAAGAAAACATAATACATATCTTTATAAATTGGGGGAATGGAAATATAAAAAATGGCGAGACTAGATGCACATAAAGGGGAAATAAGGGAGACATCTAAACATAATCATGTTCATAACGGTATGAGAACATGATGATGAAAATATACGATCATACCTTGTATATACATGATCATAAATATGATTTATGGTATAAATATTGGATTTTAATTAGACATAAATAATAACTAAATAATGAACACAATACACGAAATCATAATAAATAAATAAGATATAGATTGTGTGGTAGACATATAAACATATATCATGATTTCCATATTAGTCAAAGAATCAATACTAGGGTCATCTTAGTAGTATAGGTCCAATTTCTATGCCCTTTTGGTAGTCATGGATTACTCCCATTACTATATTACTAGTCAAGGATCAATACCAAGAACATCTTAGTAGTCTAGGTTCACTCCCAATACTATCTTAGTGGAAAATTACTTTACTAATCTGAGTTTACCCCACATTCCATCCATACCTATCTCATGAGATATAAATCATTACCCAATGCATTGGAGGTAGATATATGTCCTTCCTATCACATAATGAAAATAATATATATGTTTTCTATATGAACAGAAATCATTCATAATATTAGAACCCATGGAATGAAATGGTTCTCACAAGAATTATTCAATTTTAACAAAACCCATGGAAAAGAAATAGGTTTCATAAAAATCATTCCATAATAAACATTAACTATTTTTAAAAATAATAATATTTATATCATTGAATCATATCTCTATTAAAAAACAATTAACATAAAATAATATTTTTCTTATATGTAAAAAAATTGACAGTTCTCTTGAAAAAAATTTATAAGGAAAATATCATTTCTTCTTTGAAAACATTTTCTTCTCATAAAATTCCATGCAATTTTAAGAAGAAACATTTTACTTGAAAATAAATTTGAAATCCTGTAAAGGGAGCTTCAAAACCATAATGCATATTAAAGGAGGAAAATTATATAAATGATGTATAAGTTAATAAAAAAATTCATTTCCAACATTTCCTAGAAAAGTCACAAAGATCATCCCTTGGAAAATGACCAAAATATACCTTTCAAATAATGTAGTTAAATGTAAAAAATTGATTAAAATTTCATTAAACATAAAATGGAAAATAGGAAAATAAATTTGAAATTTTTTAGAAAACATGGACATAGAAGATAAATATTTCCGAAAAGAGACTTAAAATGAAACAATCCCAAATATTGATCAGATTGTGAAATAAATACATATCACTATATAAGTAGTAGAATCATATGTCCCATAAAAAAACATTTATGAATATTAAAATACCATATTATTTTGGAAAATACTTGTAAAATAATTTCATGGGAAATATATATAAAATGTATACGAAAAAAGTGGTGTATATGGCATGTGTCCTACTAAAATAAAAATGAGAGGTCAATCCCTTATGTTACGTTCAAGATTCTTTTGCAAATGTTAACTCCACTTGTATAATAAATATAAGTTAACTATACTAATACCATAGAATGATAGTAATATATTTATATATATATCATATTTGTTTACTTATAAATTAATATTACTCTTTTATTAATAATTCTGAGTTAATTGTTTTCTTCGGGTAATATCCTCTTTGTTTCTATTCATGTATTGACTTTTTATCACTGGTCCTCTTACATAGATTCTGATTTAATCATCTCCAAAACGATAATAATGAAATTTATATTACACATATATTTAGTACATATTTATTCATAGTGATTCATAAATGTTAGAGATATCAAATAAAATTCACCATTCATAGAGATAGTAGGTCGCACGTGCACATGAACATTGTTTTTAATTTTATTATCGGTTTAAAAGAAATGAAATTTTGTGATATATTGTCATCCTAAAATAATTTTTATATCATATATAACATATATATTCATAAATTTCATCCTTATTACCTTATATTTTAAATATAAGTGAATAACAAATTACAACGCACTATTGAGATGGTAAGCCATACGTACTCATAGGCGATATTATCATTTTCTAATAATATTATATGGTAAAAGTTAGAAATGTTATTATCATAAAAGTGGTATAATTATATAATATATATAATTTATAAAAATTAAAACCATTATAATTATCACTCATAAAAAATGGTGAACGAAATTAAATTGTATCGGTAGGTGGAGATGGTAAGCTATACTTACACAAGAGTGATACTTTCATTTTTTTTGGATTGATCGAAAATGGTCTTTATAATGATGTAATAATTATAATAATAATATTTCAAAATATTTAGTATTATTAAGTTATTATTTTATGATATATATTGAAGATTTATTGGAGGTTTATAAGAGTATAAAAGGAGAATTAATAGTTAGATTGATTACCTCTTTTTTTGAACAAGTCCTCTAGATCTTTTATAAAAGACTCTCGAGTTGGTCCTTTCGGAAGAACACAACATCTAGAATGTGGATAATTCAGTGTATAATAGAAATGGTAAGGTATTATTATTGATATAAGGCTCAATTTTATGTGAATAAGTGAGGGAGGAGGTTCCCTTTTATTATTGAGGTAAGGGGAACATTTGGAATTTCACGAAATATTAATTTATAATTAGTTAAATAACAATAAAAAACACTAAAGACCTCGTATATTTAGATAATATGATATAATATTTTAACTTCATCTTCCAAAAAATTAACTAGGTTTTTGGTATAATTTTAAACATTATATGTTTATTAACCCTTAGTTTCCCTATTTTTATTTTAACATTTCTAAAAATGTTTTTTATGTTAAGACAATTTAATTTTTACAAATAATGTGTCAATTGTACAATAAATTATAAATTTAAGATATTATATACCATATAAAGTCAACTTTTCATTATTTAATATTTTTATTATTTTATAAAAATTTAATAAAATACTACTTTCACAAAATATCATTAATGTCAGTTTTGACACTATTCATTATTTCAGTTTTCAAAAATATTACAACAGAATGATGTCTTCGAAACAACTATATAAACACATCCCTAACATCTCAAAAGTTTCTTTAATATTTGTGGATGAAATTAATTATATCAGATTATTTTTATTTTAATATTGGGAATAACATTTATTTGGTATTTCCATTAATTGAATAATTGTTGAATCATCATTGTAGAACCCTTTAAGGTACTTATTTATTTCCTAAAAATTTAAAATAAATTATATTGATATATAAAAAAATGTTTTATTTTAAATGAATATTTATAGTAAAATTTAACTTATTTATAACATAATATTTACAAAGATATAGTTTTTTAAATTTTGAGTATGACATCTTTAACTTTTATATAAATAAAAAAAATAAATGTCTTTCTCTTATCCATGTGGAATAAAAAGGTTATAATTTCATCCCATGGATTATTTTGGTTAAAACACTCATAAAATGAAATTATTACAAGTATTATGGTAATGTTGTATTATTTATAATATTATTTTTTATCCTTAACTACCTGATAAACTTTTACAGTGTAAATAAGAAAATTTCAAATGTTACTATTCATAATGCACAAAAAAAAGAAACCAATTTACATGATTTGGAATCTCTAATTCCAAATTTGGAATCCATTTTAAAAAATTAACAACATAAATGTTTTAGTAATTATTTTTAAATTATTCTCTTTAATGGGGTGAGAAAACATGTTATTAAAGATAAAACATGAAAAATATTGAAATGTTTCTATATATAAACAAAATTTTCAATTTATGAAAATGACCTAAATTATATTAACTGATAAAAAATTTATATAATTTTACCTTAAATCCAATCAAAAATATAATTGAAAATTTTAAATTATTTCGATGAAAAAATATGATTTCAATTAATATTTAATGTTTTTACTATTAATCAACACTTGAATCATATTAGAAAAATACAAAAAAATCAACCAAAATAAATTTTTATACTCCACTTTAAAATAATATTTTTTTAATAAAATATATAAAAATGAAAAAATATTATTTAAAATGAGTTCCTCATTAAAAGGTGATAAAATTACACTTTTGAAAAATATAGGGTTTTATGTATGAAATATGGTTAGATATTTTCTTATCCCTATTAATTATATTTGATAAATATAAAAAAAAAATTATTGAATAAATTACATATATATTTTATTAATATAATTCACTAATTTTATTTTACATTACATATCAAGACAAAATGACTTCGGGAGCATAAAAATGAAAATATTTCTATTATATTCAATTGGATTATATTTTCATTCCAAATTAATTGGTAAACTTTTATTTGAACTTATAAAAGATATATTTTCATAATTTCGGGAATATTATAAATAAATTCCAATTTAATGACTAGGTTATAACTTGTTATATTAAATAATAATATATTAATAATATATTATTTTTCAGTAAAATGTGATCTTGCATATAATGCAAGATATTGAATGAACATGGATTTGTGTGTTACATAAGACAGTCATAGTATTGTGTATACTGTAATCTAATCAATGTGTTGTGTGGAGTGAAAACTGGACATGGTTTTTCGTATAAAGATTGAATAACTTGGTTCATTCATATAAGTCATTTTATATTCAGTTTCGTGTTAGATAAAAATTATCAAAAATATTAAATTAACTAAAAAATATATTTCATAAAATATCAGGGTGTTACATTATACCCCCCACCAATTAATTTCCTCATTGAAATTCATCTAGGTTTTCAAATTTTTAATACTTGAATGTTACTTTCATATAAACCCAAATCATAAATATGAATACTAAAAATTTCATTAAAAAGGAATGTAAAAAATTAACAATTAACCAAAGTCACTCATAAATAGGTTTCCACATTGGGGAACATTGGTGGGATGTGAAAACATGAACATTGAAGAGAAATATTACAATCTAATTCTGATGGTGAGTGATATATAACATTATCAAGAGAAAGGTGACAATAAAAAATACATAAATCTATAATGATCTAAGTGAAATTTTGATTCACTGAAAAAGAATATACTAGGATAACATTTTTGGTTTCAAGATCCAATCCCTATAGTTAAAGAATTTTCATGTGAATAAATATTTACATGATTTTTGGAAAACCACTACCTATTTTTTCCTTGATCAATTTTCACAAAAGTTGAAGTTTTCATTCATGAGGCATTAGAAAATCATGAGATCCATAAATATACTGGTCAGTCATTCCATATATATTTATCAAAAAAAGGATAGAACATGTTATAAAATAAACATAAATCCTCATATGATGAGATAATACATTCATCTCAAAAACCTCATCCAATTTTTAAATTAAACCATTCCACAAATGGTTAACCTTATAACCCTTCCAAAAGATGGAATTACAAAACAATAGAATGAATTTCATTAAAAAATATTAGAATTTATCCCCCATACATCATAAGGTATCTCTTCATTGTCACATTCTAGAAAAATGAATTCCTTCATCAACTATTCTTGAAATATATTAATAACATAAATTACCATAAATCCTTATTGAAAATAGGAATGATTCATTATTCAAATTTTTATTGGATATATTACTTAATTCAAAAAAGTTGTAAACATCATCTATGATAGGATAAACCACTTTTCAACCAATTCCTAATGAGTTCAAAGGAAATCAGTACCATAAAATTTATATTTTCATATCCAACCTATCTTGATCCAAATATCATTATCCCAACATCATGCCCTTATTAAGGGTTATCCATCCCTTAATCATGTGTCTTACAAAGATATCACTGTTACCTCAATCATTTTTTATGGATACCAGTACCATAAACAGATGCTGTTAAATCATTATGAAAAAACTAAAGTTGACTAATACCTAAATGTTTCTTTATTCCATAATACTATAAATGTACTTATACAACATTATTCTTGTATTATGTTACTGTGATACTCAGTCATTCCATAACATCGTTGTCATAATCCACATCACCAATAGTGATTGCATGAGATTTCCCTTTGTCTTTGTATTCAATAGGTTCCTAATGGATATCTTTACTGTTAACCCTTTTATTCAAGAATTTATAGTATAATTCTCATTTTCCTTAAACATGATGCAATGAAGTGTGGGAGGTTCATTCAATAAAAATTTTCCTTGATTTAAATTTTTAGCTAGCTTCTTCCCATCACTTTAGCAATAAAATTTTTTATGACCCTCCTTTATGCACTTAAAAAATTTATTATACCAATAAGACAATTTTCTCTATGCTTATTCCCACAATTAGATCATAATTGAAAGATATTCTTATTTTCTCAATGGTTTTTATATTTTTCTTCGAACTCCATATTCATGTTCTTTTCAAAACCTTGAGATTGATACGTAACTCAGACCAACATTTCAACCTTGATTGGAGAACACATAATCTTATCATTGCTACAAAATTCTCTTATAGATAACGCCCTTCTAAGACTTGACCTTAAGCCACTAAATAATTGATCAACCTTACTTTTATTTTAGATGATGATAATAGATTCATACATCACAAATCCTATATAATTTTATTCATAGGTAAAAATGGATTCATAATTCATTGGATTATTCTCATGGAATTACATATCCATCAGTGATTGTAGAATAAAATTTAAATATATACTGGAAAATATCCCCTTATACACTTACCATTCCATAGATTCAATTTCTTATTGTCCCTTCATGTTATTAATAATATTCCACCATTTATCGGCTTCACCTTCCAAATGATAAACAACCAAAATGAATTTTTCCTTTTTAGAACTTTAAAGGATGGAAATATCTTTTAAGTGCTGTTTATCCATTGTTCAAAGACAATTAGATCATAAGACCCACTAAAATATGTTTTATGTTACCTCACAAAGGACTCAATCAAAATCTTTTCCCTACCCTTCTCAATTTCAATTCCAACATGATTTATATCTCTTTTGAGTATAGTGATATTATTTTTCATTGAATATCCCATAAAATGTGGTAACTCTAATGAAAAATCATTCAGCTTCCCATTTCATTCATCTTTAACATGGTTCCTTTAGGTTTCTTCAATTTACTAAAACTAAAAAGAATAGTTTGAGAAACTCCAATCATATTGTGAATACATCATATTTAAAAGAAATTACTGGTGAAAATCTCGATCTATGACACCATAGGTTAAACATAGGTTATTCATATCCTCCATATGTTTAAATCCAACATTATGTTTCATAATGAGTTTTTGAATTACCAAATAATATCCCCTAAGAGTTTCAAACTACGTGTGCAGCGAGGACCATTATTGTGTACCAGGATATACTCGAGTGAGGCCTAATGCACCTTTTTAGAGATGGTACCCCTAGATACATCTGTTCCGGAGCCACATAAATTTGTTGTATCTAAAAAGGTATTTATTTCATGGAAACCACTCACTCCACCCATTACTAAAATTCCAGGATAGTTTCATTATCATTATTATTATCCTTAGACAAGTACTTCAGGTTGTCACTAAGGTTTTCTCACCATAGATTCTAATTGTTAATGAAAATTGTTTTATGATACCAAATATAACATCCTATTATAGAATTAAATATGTATTTCATAACATTTATGGAATACTTAATACATTACACAAACACATATCCAATGACTGTACTAGTCTAGTTCCTTTGGAAACATTGTAACCTAAACACTAGTACATATGTGATCTTTCTTATCTCTTTCTAGGTTATTCTCTGATAGCACCCATCTTAGAAACATCAAAAAATAATATCTTTACATCCCAGGTGAATGGAAATATAAAAAAGGGGTTCTTAGTAAGGTTAAACTTGGGGGACTTATAAATGTAATCTTGAGCATTAGGTTATGAGAACACGATCATGAAAATAGATGATCATACACTACATGTTAGTGATCATAAAAAGGATTCATTTCATTAAAATTTGATGTTCATATGACATGAATCAATATATAATTAAGAACATAATCCACGAAATCATATTATAAGAATAAGACATGGAATTTCTAGCAATCTCATAAACATATAATATGATTTCCATATTTGTCAAGGCCTCACAACCAATCCCACCATTGTAGTGTGGATTTACTCCCCATTCCATCATTGTAGTCATAGTTTACTCCTATGACCCAATTAGTAGTCAATATTCACTCCAAATAACATATTACTATTCAAGGTTCACTCACAATGCCATCATAGTAGACAAAGTAATTTATTGAACTGAGTTCACTCCATATTCTGTCCATGTGTATCACAAGTGATATAAATCATTACCCAGTGGATTGGAGAGAGATACAGGTCCCACCAGTGATATAATGAAACCGATACATATGTGTGACATAATAACATAAATTAATCTTCATATCATAAACCATGGAATGAAATGGGATTTATAACCATCATTCAATAAAATCATAACCCATATAAGTGAAATAAATTTTAAAAATATCATTACATCATTAACATAAAATATTCCAAAAAATAATAAAAATGGAATAATTGAATCATATATCCATTAAAACATAGTTAACGTCAAATAACATTATCAAAAATTGGAAATAATTTTGAGATATGTCATGAAAATAATTCATAGATAAAATATCCTTTCTTCATTAAAAACATTTTCTTTTCTTAAAATGTGGTGAAATATTAATAGAAAACATTTTATTTGAAAATAAAATTGTAATTTTGAAATGTAATATTCAAATCAAAAATGCTTCATGGTGGCGTAAAATTCTGTTCATGTCGTATAGTTTAAAAAAACATTCCTTTTTTTACTTTTGCTGGGAATGCCAAAAAGCTGGTGGTTTGGAAAACGAAAAAAATATTACTTTTAAACCGTGTAGTAAAAAGTCAAAAATGGGGAAAAATTAATTTATAAATCAATAGTATAATATTAAAAATATTTTTGATAATATTTTTGAAAACATGTACATTACAAATAAATATTCCACAAATGGGACTTAAAACCAAACAATCCTAATTATTGATAAAACTATAAAATAAATAATCATCAATTTATAAGTAGTAGAATAAATTTACCCACAAAAGAAATAATATTATATAAATATAATAACACCATAATATTATGGATATAAAAATATTTAAGTAATTCATGGATAATATAAAAACCTTGTAGAAGAAACAAGTTGTATATAAAGCATGTGTCCCACATAAATGAAAGTGTGACAAAAATCCCATACATCAAGTCGTGACTTCGTTCACACATGTTAATACCTTAAATATAATAAGTATAAGTTTATTATATATCTACCAGAGATTCATATTAATAAATATAAATATATATACTTCATATATAATTTTCTTCTTACTTAAAATTTCACATTTATTAAAAATTCCATGTTATTATTACTTTTTGTGTATTATTTGCTTTGTTTTTCGATCATCTTTTGACTTGTTATCCTCGATCCTCTTACATAGATCATAGTTTCATCATATCTTGAATTATAATCATGACATTAATTTCATATATATATATATATATATTCAGTATATATTTATATATAGTGATTCATAAAAGTTATATATATATTATAAAACACACCGTTCAGCGAGACAGTAGGTCGTACATATGTATAAACCCTATTTTCATTTTCATTTCAGTTTAAAAGATAAGAACATAAATTATATATTACCATTAAATAACTATTTTATGTCATATATAACATATATATTCATAAAATTCGTCCTTATTATCATACTTGTGAAATATAAGTGAATAACTAATCACATCGCATTGTAAAGATTGTAAGCAATACGTATGCATTTGAGATATTATAATTTTCTCAAAAACAATAGATGGTAAAAATTTGGATAGAATATTATAATTAATGAAGTATAATTATATCATATGAATCATATATAAACATTATACTTATAAAAATTATCAACCATAAAATATGATGATAAAATTTGAAATGTATCGCTACATGGAAACAGTAAGATATAGGTAAGCATAAGGGATCCATTATTTTTGTAATTGATGGGAAAGGGGATGTATAATGGTGTTTAAATACCTTTAATTTTATGAAAATTTTATTGATAAAAATCTTTTGTAATTAATATCCACCAAAAAAATATATAGATGGTAAATATGGAAAATACCTCAATGGAATGAAAATCCAATGAGAAACTCTTACCTTTTCTCCTGACTTCAATGAATGAGTTTTAAGATCCAATATAATAAAAATAACAAAAAAATAAATTGGTTTATAACCTGAATTATTTCCACAATCTAATATACTCTTAATTTATATTCATTTATTACATATATATTAGTTAGTTATAATTTATTTTCATCATTGGATGTTTTGAATTTTTATTGTTCTCTATGAGTTTAAGAATGAAGATTATCGTCCTTATTCTATGATACCAAGGTAATAATTCATTAATTATTAATTTTAGATGGATAAATTTGTAAAAAATAGTTTTTTAGTACCATGTTCATTTGATGTAAGATATTGGTATGTTTCTCATGAACAAAATCCATGAAGAGATTATTTCGTTTAATTTATAAATAACAAAATATTACTTTATAATGATTATTCATCTTTTTTTAATCTTATAGTATAATATTCAGGAAATAAATTACCACCTAAATTAATATATAAATATTATTAATGTCTTCATAATTATTGATGTAGAAATTAATGATTTTGGTATAGTATCATTCATGTAGGTTGTTGAACTGACCCAAACAAAAACATGTTACAATAATGAATAAAAAAGAGTATAAAATTATATATTATTAATATAATATTATCAAAAGAATATTTATGTTAATATAAATCAATGATAATTAATAATATTATTTATAAATAGTGGAGATTAAAATATAATTGAGAAATATTATGAAGAACTATATACTTATTATGATGAATTCACTCCATCTAGACAAGGGGTCCTTCATAATAATAGAATAATGATTTTATATTAGCACAAGGATATAAAAATGTTGTAAGAATTATGTTTTAGGAGGAATATATAGATGGTACCAAAATATAAACAATAATCTTGGGTTACTTTGGTGGTTAGTGGGGGCATCCGTGTATATCTATGTTTTAATGGGAATTTATGCAAATAACCATTCTTTAAGGTAGTAGGTTTTCAATAAAAAAATAAATAGTCTAGAAATTATAAAATATTTTTTATTTTATATTTTTTATAAATCTCTCAAGAACACATTAATAAGTAGTGGTTCAGGATGTTTTAAATTTTTACAACTCTATTTAACCCTTTTTTCTCTTTTTACCTATAATGTGGTAAATAAACTATTAGCTCATTAAATTATTTATATAAATATTAATTAAATTAATATAAATAAATAATTTAAATGATATAATTATAAATATTGACTCAATTTAATCTAATTCAATTTCTAAATATGGAAAATCTATATTATAAATGAAAAAATAAAAATATATAGGTAAATAAATTTTATAGAAATATGATATTTTAACCATAAATTTTTATTAAGAATATTTCATATCAATTAGTAATTAAATGAGTATTTATATAACAATTAGAACAAATAAACTATTTATTATAATAATATTTTAATATTTATAAATCTTCACAACACTTTAAAAAACAATCCATTGAAAAATAAACCATTTTTTTATTAAATTATTTTCATCAAAAACAAATAAAATTGATTATCTTTGAACCAATTAATTTTATCAATCCTTTATAATCTCAGTATTCATTTTTTAATCAAAAAATTCATTAATAATAATAATATGTGATTCATAGTTTTTTTAAATCAAATATTCAAATTTTATTTTCTCTTCGTGTTTCATTATTTTTCATTTCTGAATTAAATTATTTTCAATTTTTTACTAAAAATTATGCACTTTCAATTTACATATTTGATACCTGAATACCCAATGACCATATATCCAATGTTTATATTTCTAATAGACATATTTGTATTGCCTATATATCCTATGATATTATTTATAATATTCATATTTCATTTCTATATATATCTTTACAAAAATAGCTCAAATTATTCATCCTTTCTTTTCTCTATCAAAATGTCTATTATATTTTTAATGATTCTTCTTATTTCCAAAATTTTAATAAGTGTTATGGTAATCATGGAAAAACATGAGGACAAATTTTTTATTTTTCTTCCCTTTTTAGGTACTTGTAGATTTATTAGTAATATACTATTTTTAATAATTTTTTATATTTTATTCTCTTATGTGTTAATATTTATCATGTACTATAATATTTTATTTCAATAAAATTTATCACGGATCATTTTGGATCATTTTTTCATGTGAAACAAGATACTAAACATAGTATTTATCTTAAGGGAAATTTGTAATAAAATGTTTGAGTGAATGAAAAAATATTTTATGTATAAGTGTAAAATTATGGAATTATTGAAGTTGGGATCAATATATTGATATAGATAGAGTTACTGGAAGTGGAATCTATTGTCTAGAAGTAGTAGTGATGATATCATCATTCTGGGTAAACCAGTTTGGATGGGTAGGCATATTAGTTCTACACATTTCACTATTAACAATAGAAGGTGTAAGTGTGTGTGAATCAATCGGAAGTTTATAGTTTCATTAATTGTGTAATGAATGATCTTGAAGAGGAAAATATAGTGGACTTGATGGATTCCAAAAAAACCCGGAGGTCTTCTGTGAAGCTTATATATAGTTAGATGGGTTTGGGTCACATGTTAAATGTTGATGTGTGGTTTCTAATCTATATATTGACTATAAATTATGTTTCCATTTTTCTCTTATGTAGTGTTCTTGATTTGGTATTTTTTATCTCATTGAGGCCTTTCTCATATCATTCCCTTTAGTGAAGTTATATACCTTTCTCATGGAGTAGTATGTCGTCTATACCATGTATATTCTTGGTGTATTATGTTGGGTGTTATCTTTTTAATTTCCCTTATTCATCTTTGGGAGTGGTTAAGGGCTTCACATAGAACATTTTTTATGTGGCTGGGTATCCAATACTTCTCATTTTAGATAAACCATGTGAAGAATCATTCATTGGTAAAAATTAAAAAATCTTGTGCTGTATTTGAGATTTGAAAGATTGATTTAGAATATTTCTTTTGATGATACATGTGGTATCTGATATTTATTTAATATTTTTCCAGAAGGTCTATGAGAAGAAATATTCCAATACTTTATGGTTTTCTATTTTTTTGGGAGTGTGGGTTCAGAAATATGTAATTGGAAGTAGGATAATTTTGGCTATAAATATTTAAAATCATATTTTTGCTAATAAGGTATAAATGTAGAGGATCACCTATTTCATATAAATTTGGATCCTTCATTTATGGGAAAAAATTTAATGAAAATTGTAGTTATTGTTTTAATTTAAATTTAATATTGGGTTTCTCTCAAAATTTAGTTCGATGAAAACATATATTAATTTGAATTTTTTTTATTTTTGGATATATAATTTTTTATTTCAAGATTAATTTTCCAATTACGATGTTTAAGGGTGAAATTATAAGTGTTTTGGGTTTTAGTGTGAGGTTTGAATGAAGACCCCATGGTTTGGATGAATTTGGGTGGTGGTATCTCTTGAAATTTCTAACATTTGGTGTCCTTAAGTATATTGTTTAGTGGTATTATAACTACCATTATTTTTGGGGTTGGTTGCATTGAATATTTCTAATAATCCCCTAAAATTTCAATTTTGAAATGGTTTCATTTTCAAGGGAAATTTGAATCCTCAATGTTCAGTATTAAAATTTATTTAAATATTTATTCTTCTCACAAGTGAAAATTCCATATAAAAAAATCAGAGTTTTTGATGGAGAAACTAGGACATCAATTGAATCTAGAATATTTTTCTTACCATTAGGAAGACAAAAGGTTCATTCACCTTGAACATCTAATTGATACACTCTCTCACATATAAAATATATTAAATTTCATTAATATATTTAATTAGTTCATCTATTTAAAATCCAAAAATTGGACAACATCTCTTTAATTTGTGTTATATCTCCATAGTAGTGTTAGCATGAAAACCATGGAAATTTATAGAGGTATTCTAGTATGATTTTTTATTGGAGGAATAATTAGGATCTATGAATCACCTCCTATGATGACACAAGTATCTATTCTTCATCAATTGATCGTGTATATTCACGGATCGAATGATTAATGAAGTGGGTCCATCGATGAAATTTCTAGTGAATGTGTTCTTCACTAGAAAAAAATTTGTTCATGAGGTAGGGAGTATTGTATGTTTATTCCATTCAATTTTTTTTATTTTTATTATTATAGATTAGTTCTACTAGAGAGTATAATATTTAATCAATTATTTCTGAACCCCTTTATTTTATATTTGATAATAATCACTTTTTGGATTTTTAAATGAAGTTTTTCCAAACCAATCATTAATAAAATTCATTTCTCACACCTATGTTTTATGTATTTATCCCTCTATTATACTAGTTCACATCAATAATACTAATTTGGATGGTTGTCCAATTAATTCTAGGAATCATATTCATTGTGTGATTAATCATTGGTACCCTAGATAATTGAAAAGGGTTCAAAATCATGGATTATGGTATGACAGAGTTTTAATGTTGATGATGAGGTTCAAAATTGGTACCATAAAATGTTGACTCTATGATTTTTAGGGATTGTGATGATGAATATTCCACTAAAGGTGCAAAAAACTCATTTTTTCAATGAACTGGGAACAAAATATGACATGCATTAAATATTTGAAAATGGTTAACTTGGATACATGCATTTTGGATGGACTTATTTGTGAAATATATCATGACCCGTCCCTCAGAGACCATGCCGTGACTACCCCTAACCCACCTTCCATAGGCCAGGGGTTGGCGACAAGCATCAGAAAGGAATATCCCCATAACGGGAAGGCACTGAATTTAAACCTGTACAAACACACATATTAGAATGCAAGAATATGAAACCATGAAGTAAACTGATGTAGTAAAAGGTTTTTCGAAGTAAAAGGGGCCAGAATACAAGCCCAACTGAAAAAGTAAAAGTACAACTAAAAAGTAAAAAATAGCTGAAATGTGAAAATTATCTCTTGGATCATCCACCACGGAGCCTACATAAAGTGTAGGTACAACTCACGATTAGTATTCATTATGTCACATCACACCAAATGGTCAACCTCTGAGCCCCAAGAAGTCCTCACTCCCTTAACCTCAATAAATTTTGTACATCGTCTTCCCAAGACACTACCAGGTGCGGGCGAAGCCTGTGCAGGGGTGAGTATAACGATACTCGGAAGTGACCTCGAGACCCCGTAGGTATCCTAAAGTACCACAACGGAAAAAACACAAAGCAATACTTCAACCACACTTAGGATTATCATCATACATATACTTATGTTATCAATATATTCTCATCTCATACATGATGAATGAATACCACAAAAGTAACGCCATGATGATAGTAAGTACCACACAGGTAAAAAATAGTTCAAACTGAGTGTAGGCTCAAACTAGGTATTAGTGAAGTATAGAATTATAGATGAGTTGTCGTGAATCTAGATCATCTTATTCTATTAAGAGGCACTAATTCTGACCATACAGAGTCTGACCCACAAAGGATCATTAGGTAACTAACCCTCGCAATGATCCCTACGGGATCTGACCCGACCGAAGTCGATAGGTACTAACCCCCACAATGACACACAGAGGCTCTGTCCCACACAGGATCAGTATCCACTGACCCAGACAAGAATATTGAGTGTTGTCCAATAAAGGATATGACCCACAATGGATTGGTATGCACTGACCCACACAGGATCGTTAAGCGCTGACCCACATAGGATCTTACCCACACTAGATCGGTATGCGCTGACCCACATAGGATTGTTGAGCACTGACCTCCGTATGATCAATCTCCAACCTCCACCACTCTAGCAGCCACACGATTCCTCGCACCCGTTGTACTCGAGTTCTATAGAATCAGCCCTCAAGATATTAGTCTTATATCAGCATCCACTAATCATCATAAAGGATTAACCCAAAGGACCACCATGTCGTAAGGGTTCCAACATGATAGACGATGTGTCAATCTGATGCTTGGTCTCTGAGTTATATTTTTTTTAGTTCCCGGGGCTTGGTTAGATTCTAGTTTGATCCAACCTGGTCGTACTCCAACTGTCTCCAAAATTCAATAGGAGTATACCGAAAGTATCATCCTGATCCAAGAATCACAACACCATAGAGGGTTTGTTAAACAAACGTCCAGTTCTCAAGATATGTCCCTTTATGTGTTTTTGTCCCCCTTTGGTCCCTGGTCTAGTTTGACATGGTCAGACTGACCAGGCTCGACTGAATTTGGGATGGGCCGCAGTGGGCTCGGCCTACCCACAAGGGGGAGGCCCATCCCGAAAGGGGGTGCTCGGAAGGGAGGCCCTGCCATTGTCCTCCCAAGCTGGAAAGGGGGGAAACATTCCCCTCGGTATCCCAAATGGCCCAGAGGCCTTTTGGTTTTATGAAATGGTGGCGCCACGTGGGTGTCACCCGGTCGCCGCCGAACTCATTGGAGGCACGCTAGTCACACCACCACCTCACTTGTGGGTGGCGCGCTGGTCATGCCCCCAATCCTTATACGGTCGATCAAAGTGGTGGTAGCCTCCTCCAATTGGTTCGACTAACGAGCCATGGCCACTTTCTCACCGGCAGTGCACAACGGTGCACCGCACCTCTTCCATGGTTGGCCAGTGTCAGCCTATCTAATAATCGCTTCGGCTTTGTGTCGCAGCCTCCTTTGGGGCATGCGTCAGCATATGCCTTCTTCGTAGCAGGTCGGGGTCACCGTGCTGGCATTTTTTCATGGAGAATATAATGGTGTAGTAAAGATAGCGGAGGGTTTGGGCCAGGTTCGTTAGGCCCACATCATCCACTTTAACTTGTAAACAAGAGGGAGGATAAAGGGGTTAAATAAATTCACTTGAAAAAATGATAATCAAAACCCCTACCACAAGAACTGTGGATAAATTCCCAATGTTGAGGGAGTGTGCTAGTGTTCCTCGTCCCCCGCAACTAGTCTCTGATGTTGTTGCTCGATCATCGATCTCCAATTCTGGTATTTGGTGTCACTCATCACCGCTCATCGGAACCAGCTCCTTCCTCCATGGGATTGTATTTTTGGCACATTATCACCACTTCGTTGCCTGAAGAAGTTATGCTGATACCCCTCCCCAAGCTATATATAAATAGAAGAGGCAGAGGGTAAGTAACGACATAGAGAATTAATAGGTGATCATTAATTAGGAACCTTCTTAATTCCCCAAAAAAATTTACATAGGATTGAATGGTAAATACATTTATTGGATTGACACATCACTGGTCCCACATTTTTGCTAGTCTATTAGAGGAAAAGATTGAATATAAAATAACAATGATATTATATTTAATTATTTAAAAAGTCCCAAAGTCAAAAAAAAATTTCTAGACCTACTACGATTGAAGTGAAGTCTCCCTTATGAAAGTCCTAGAGCAACAGATTCAACGATGCCCTCTTATTTTTAATCCGAGCACCAGTTCAAATGCTAGAAAATTCCACTCATGTGTTTACTGAATGTACCTGAAATAATGTTTGGAATTTCATTCCAGGAACACAAGGCCTCAGAATCAGGCGCTGTCAATTATTGCAGACTCGTAATAATTCTATATTATTAAAAAAGATTATATAGAAATTTCGGGACATTACATTCTCTCCAAGATAGGGCTTTACTTCCCTGAAATCCAAACAAAGGAAAATCAAAAAAATGAGGGTACTGAGCACATATCTTAGCCTCCTTCTCCCATGTTCTCTCCTAGAGGTCCCAGTGCTACCACCGAACTCACAACAGATGGAACGACCGACCACGAAGGACTCTTCCCTATCGATCATCTATCTCCATATGGAAATCCGTAAAAGTCACCCCATCATTGAAGTCGAGTTCACCATAGTCGATGATGTGTGATGGATCATGCATATATCTCCTCAGACCGGATAAGTGGAAGACATCGTGCACCCTCTCCAACTGTGGTAGAAGTTCTATATGGCATGCCACCTCACCTATCCTCTGAGGTATCAGAAATGGTCTGATAAACCTCAGTGATAACTTGCCACCTCGACCAAATATTTGTAGTTCCCATGAAGAAGAGACTCACAAGAATACATGACCCTCCCTCCTAGAACTCCATAGATCTGAGTCTCCTATCAGTAAAAAACTTTTATCTACTCTATGTGGTCTTCATCTTCTCCTAGATCACCTGCACCTTCTTAGTGGTAGCTCATACAAACTATGGACCCATAAGTTTTGACTCCTCTAGGTCTGTCTAGCATTGAGCTGATCTGCAAGTTTGATCATTCAAGGCCTCAAATAATTCCATACCAATGCTAGTGTGATAGCTATTTTTTTATGTGGACTACACCAGGGGAATGTGATAATCCCAACCAATGCCAAAATCTAGGATGCATGCACGAAGCATGTCATCCAACATCTGAATGGTCCGCTCTGTCTTACCATTCATATAAGGATGAAAGGCGGTACTCGAATGTTGTTGAGTCCTAAACGCCTCCAGTAATCCCTTCCCCAAATAGGATGTAAAATGTGCATCATAGTCTAAGACGATCCTCTATGGTTGCCCATTAATTCATACAATCTCTTATACATAGGGGCATCCCAATACCTCTACTGAACTGTCCTCTCAGATGGGTATGAATTGGTCCAACATGGTGAGTCGGTCAATGGTCACCCTAATAGAATCATGTCCCCTAGGCATATGTGGAAGCCCTATTACAATGTCCATGTATATCCCATCCCACTTCCACTCCAACACCTCTAGTTATTGTTCTATGTCTGCTAGAACCTGATGCTCAGTCTTCACTTACTGACAAGTGAGGCATTGGGAAAAAAACTCGGCTACTGCCTTCTTCAATCTGAGCCACCAGTGCTTACACCAGAGGTCCTAGTATATCGTTTCTACACTGGGATGTACCGCTAGATGGAACGTATGGAACTCCTTCAACACCTCCTCCGGAAGCATCACTCGTACCATGGTGCGTCCACTTAAAAGAAAGATGTGCTCTCCACCTTCAGGAAATCCTTCAGGAGTCCTTCCTGAGGATATATGATCATGTTGGGCCTCATAGTCAATGTCCACAAGAAATACCTCCCAAACATGCCAAAAAATTGGGGGACTGACAGTCATAGACTGGAGGTAAGTTTCTTCATCTCTATCCATGAAGGATATCTTCAACGTGGCTAGCTAGTTTATCGCCTCGCTCATCTTCTGCAGACTAGATCTCTTTCTATGTTCATTTTCTACCATGTTTTCCTTCTTAAGAGTATAGAATATCTCAAAATCATAGTCATGGAGGAACTCTAGCCATCTTCACTGTTTCAGCTCCAGAAAGCTCTGGTGACACTTCCTTATCCATAGAGAAGGCTCCCCTTCTTCATCAAAGCTGTCCAGGGTGCCGCTATCATGGAAAAGTCTGGTTAAAAATTCTGGTTGTACCCAACCAAAGAAAAAGTCCCCCTCTCTTCGAGGAGGTAATCTTGGAAACAACTTTTTAAAATATTTCCCCACATTCTTCCACTCATATTGGTAACAAAATACACCAAGCCCCTACTGCCATGAGGGTAAGGCCGGTCGACTCAAGAGTGATTGGATACACCCTCTAATGAAAGTGATTATCCTATTCTTCCTGGGTTTCCTTTTTTTCGACAAAGGAAAACCCCATTAAAACGTTGTAGATAAACCAACAAATTTTCCCCTAATACAGTCATTCTGAGTATGAACAATGGATGTCCAATCCATACCCAATCGAACTTCGTAAGGCCTCGACGCTACCACGAAGAGGTTCCAACTGAAAATCTGGCGTCAAGGGTCATATCACACCATTAACATATGTGTGATTATTGAGTCTCCTCCCAAAGTTATCTCCACATATAAGGTTCGAGTCAATGGTTTGACCAAAAACTCTAGGTCTTGAACAAGATTCATTGTAAGAAGGAATTATTGGAACCAATGTCTATTAATACAGTAGCTAGTAGTAGAAACAAGCCATACCTTGAATCATTATTGGAGCCCTTGGGTCACACTCTTTGGCCGCTTCCAGCTACTCCCTTCCCCTATCCTCCAGCTCCTTAAGCCTGGTGGGGACCACATTGGGGGTGGTTGTAACATGTTGAAATGTATATCAACTCATGCTACTCTCTTATCTCCACTTCCAAGTTTTATGCCCTGCAGATTCATCTATCCCTATCACTTTCTCTTATAGAAATATTTTACAAACCCAGGTCTCTGAGACTGGCGTTAGTTTCCTACTTTCCCACTGTTAACATTCTCTATTTTCATATGCTCTGCAAAATAATATTTAACCACAAATTTAATCTCTAACACCCTATCATAAGTAAGAATGCATAGAGGAATAGTTCCAGCTCGGATGTCCCTAAACACAACTCACACAGAGGTTCATTCCCTGTAGCACTGACCATAATGTATTCATCAAGTAACTGGGATGATCGGTACACCTAGATGAATACTGAGCTACTGACATATCATCCTACCGAAGATTTATAAGCTCTAGTAAACACTCATCCCATAGCTCTTTATGGAAAGAGACCCCCTTCTCTATGGAAAGTTCTCAAGATTGTCCACAGAAAAAAGTCACCTCTTCACAAGATCAGGGTAATCTAAACCCTGTCATTTTCCTCTTGAACCATGTAGAAGGATAACAATTATGACCGCCATTTGATTGAAGGGTGCCCTAGCTAGGTGGAAACATGGCCACATCCTCAAGCTATTTTTTATCAGTCTGTGAGTCAGGAACTCCTCATAAGATGAGGTGTATCAAATACTAAAACATGGGTAAGGCACTAATCGTACATGTGTCCTCTATATATATCGCCAGTTGTAACTGTTGTCCAATGAGTAGGGATATAGCTCCCACACTATCTGAAGATATCATCTCGGGAAATGGTCCATGTATCAAATCCTCATAACTATACAGACAATCCTCATGGTCACACAATGGTAAATTCTATTGGCTAGGATAAACATCTAATCTGTTGGTCTCCCAACTAGGTGGAAAACTCTAGCCACAACCTCAAGCCAGTCCTCGGCTGCCTGGGGATCTGTCTCGCCTCAAAACCTCAGAGGCCTCTACTACTGGAACTCGTGCGACATGCTCAGTCGGTGTGCACCATCCAATAATGTTGTTGGTGGTAAATGCTGCTGAATGGGTGGTGGTGCAGCTGGTACATGACTTAAAGGTTCCAACACAATAATAGGGCCCTACACCGGAGCCTCACCACTTAGTGGGATGTCATCGTTTACTCTCTCGGAAATTCTAGCAGGCTGTCAACGTTGAAGCATCCTGAAAGAAAAAAGTGTGCGATGGTCAATAAGTTTTACTTGATTAACTGATTAAAATAAATCAAATGGAAAAACATCCCAAAAACACATGCAATCATTGTTTTCATGCACTGAGTCAGAAATTTGAAATTAGGGTCCTAGTGTATGGATCTGTCGGCTACCGCTCCATCAGTAGATTCCCCAAACTGAAAACCACACTCATAACACTCAACACAATTGGAATATATAAATTATCAGAGTCCTAGTTCTTTGGTAGATCTGATTCCTCTGATACCACTTTTTGATGACCCATCGCTCGAGGAATGTTTCATGACTACACCAAGACCTTCTTCTATAAGCCTAGAGTTGGAGGCTAGAACACGAAATGTGTATCCCTATAAAGGGAAGGCATTGCCTTTAAAACTATTAAAAACATAGTGTAGAATGGAAGAAGATGAAACTATGAAGTAAACTATTGTAGTAAAAACGTGTTGAAAGTAAAAGGTGATGGAAGACATGCCCAACTGAAAAGTACAAGTGCAACTGAAAAGTAAAAATAACGGAATGGTGAAAAGAGGCTCCTGGATTTTCCACCACAAATCCAACCAGAAGGTTCTGTACATCTCACGATCTATCGTCCCTACATCACAACATGCCAAATGGTCCACCTATGAGCATTATCCAGTCCCTCCTCCCTCATCCTCGATCAATGTTGTACATCATCCACACATGCCACAACCTGGTGTGGGAGAAGCCCGTCCAGGGGTGAGTATAACGATACTTTTTAGGGACCCCGACACCCCGTAGGTCTCCTACTGTTCCAAAAATAAAAAAGAAATAAATGAAGCCTATATTGGAATGTTCCCATACATATACCTATGTTAGCGAGAAATAATCATCTCATACGTGAGGGAAGACTGCCACAAAATTAATTCCACTGAGATAATAAGTACCACATAGGTTAAAACATAGTTCAAAAAGATTCTCAACTCAAATCATGTATTAGTGAAGTATAGAAGTACATTTGATTAGTCATGAAGCTAGATAATTGCATTCTATCATGAGGAACTGGTTCTGACCATATGGAGTCTAACCCACACAAGATAGATTGGTAACTAACCACTAAAATGATCAGCATGGGATCCAACCCGCGCAGATTCGATAGGAATTAACCTCAACAATGACCCACACAGGATATGACCAACATAGGGTCAGTATGTGCTGACCCATAAAGGATCGCTGAGTGCTAACCCACAAAATATTTAACCCAAATAGAATCGGTATGCGCTGACCCACACAAGATCACTGAATGATGACCCACACAGGATCTAACCCACAAAGGATCAGTATGAACTTACCCATACAAGATCGCTGAGCGGTGACCTCCATATGATCTATCTCCAACCTGTGCCTCACTTCCAGCCATTGGATTACTCACACCCGGTGCACTGGAGTTCAGTAGAATCATCCATTGTGATATCAGTCATACCTCAGCCACCACTAATCTCCAAAAAGGTGTAAACAAAGGACCTCCATGTCGTAAGGGATCCAACTCGATGGATGGTGCGTCAATCGGACGCTCGGTCGGTGAGATATAAGCATCTTAGTTCCAGGGGACTGATTGGATTCAGGTTCGATCCAACCCGACCATACTCTAACCATCTCCAATATTCAAGTGTCATATACCAAATATACCATCTCCATCCAAGGATCCCAACACTACATATGGTTCATCAAAAGGATGTCTGGTTCTCAAGATATTTTCCTTTCTATGTTTCTGGGCCCAGTTGGGGTCGGGACCGGTCTGATGCCGTCGGACTAACCCAGGCCGACCCAATCTGGGCTGGGCCACGGTGAGCTTGGCCATACGTTCAAGGGGGAATCTCAGCTCGCTAGGGTGGGGGGGGGGGTGACCCACAAAGGGCAGCCTACAAAGGGCGGCCCGAAATGGGGCGGCCCGCAAGTGCAACCTGGTCGTTGTCCGTCCGTGCTGGCAAGGCGGGAAAACGATCGCCCTGGTATCCCGAATATCCTAGAGGTCATTCAGTTTTTTGAAATGGCTGCGCCACCTGGTCGCTGCGGAACCCGCCAGAGGTGTGGGTTTTTTCTTCCACCGTAGCTTCAGTGGTGACTTTTTTTCACCAGCGTCGCACTGGTCGAGTGACCTCTCCTTTCATGGTCGGCTACCTCCTCTGATCATTGTAGCTGATGAGCCGTGGCCCTTAACTCACCGACAGCGCACGATGGAAAACGCCAATACCTCCATGGCTGGTTGGATCCAGCCATTCCGATGACCTCCATGATTATGTGTTGCGACCTCCTCATGCGATTTGAGTCGGCATAAACCTTCTTCATAGCCGGTCGATGTATTCGTGTTGGTGGTATCCCACAGAGAACGAATGGGTGTAGCAAAGATAGCAGAGGGTTCGGTCCATTTTCATTAGGCCCATGCCCTACTCGTTAGCTCTTAAACAAGATAGAGGATAGAGGGGTTTAATAAATTCAATAAAAATGATAATCAAAACCCCACCCTCAATAATGATGGAGAAACACCCACGGTTGAGGAATTGGGTTGGTGTTTTCATTCCCCCACAACTATCCTCTAACAACGTTGATCGATCATCGATATCTGGTTTGGGGTTTCGGTCTCACTCTTCACTTCTCACTTGAACCAGCTATGTCTTCTGATGGTTTGGCATCTTGGCACTTTTTTAGCACTTCTTTGCTCGGTGAAGCTGTGTGGATACCCCTCCACAAGATATATATAAATAGGAGAGGGGAGGGTAAGTAACAACATGGGGAATTAATGGTGGAATATTCATTAGGAACCTTCATTTTTTTCCCAAAAATTTTGTTACTTGTGATTGAATGTTCAATCCATTTATTGGATGGACACGTTACTGGTCCCACATTGTTGCGTTTCCCTTAGGGGAAAAGAATAGAAATAAAATAACAATGTTATTTTATTTATTTCTTTTATAAAGTCAAGAAGTCATTGTTTTTATCTAGACCTATTGTGGTCAAATTGAAGCCTTCTTTAAGTAAGTCTTGGTGCTATGGATTCAATGGTTCCCTCAAATTTTTAATCCGGTCACCTGTTCAAAGTTTAGAAAACGCTGCTCACACCTTTACTGAACGTACCTAAAAAAGAGTTCAGAAATTCATTCCGGGCACACCAGGCCCTGGAATCTGGCACTGTCAATTTTTGTAAGAATCGTAATAATTCCATATAATTAAAAACATTATATAGAAATTTTAGGACATTATAAAATCGAAGGAATGGGTGATGAATTAAGAAGGTAAATTTTATATCTATAAATATGTAAATTACCTGATTACATATTGTGTATGTCATAAGAATACATGACATATAGTCCCTTTTTATGCACTTTTATTGTTTTATTTGGAGTTAAAGATAACATGACTATGTGACTAACTCATAGTACATGTGACCCCTACTTTGATAGAAGAGTGTGTACTATCAGTACATGCCTAAGGACTCATGTTTCCCAAAATACCAAGTATTTTACCCCACCACCTATGTTTCTTCGAAGGTACATGGATTTGGTAAATGGGTAACACACTGAGTACACCCAAATATATGAAATTTAGTGTACAACCTCTATAGCCATGATTATGGAAAAATAAATTTCATATTGGAAAGATGAACATGACCAAGTGGATGAATCAGGGAAGACCTATCTTATAATCTATATACACAGTGTACTTATCTATCCTTAGTGTAGGTCCTCTACGTTATTTCTTTTAAGTTCACAATTATGATAAAAGAAGTCGAGGATTATCTAATCCCCCATAGATAATTTTATGTATCTCATCCAATACTCATGATGTGTGATCCCTTGTCTATGGTGAAATCTTGTGTAGGGTCAGGGATCGCCATGTAGGTCTCAGGGTTGTTCTCCCATATTTCTTATAGAACCCAAAGAATTTCATATATAAATATCATTCATTTTAAGATGAATATTCATTAAATTTCATAGAAAATTATAGAACTATGATAGTTAGTGTCTTTGGTTACTAGAAATAGGATATTCTTATTTCATGAATGATCTTTAATATCTATCATAATGATCGTCACACATTTTACTCCTCATAGGCATATCATAAAAAAAATTCATCATAACATGTGGAAGGAAACATTAGTGAGGGTAAGATCATATGCTCAGTATGGGTAAACATAAGAGATCTCAATATATGATCATAATAAATCATAATATAATCCTAAGGGTATGTGATCATAAATTTAACATATAATGCTCATACCCAACCATTCGTAGATCATAAACAAGAGTCGTGTCGTGAAGATTTAACATTTTAGAATACAAGGAAATAAGATTTTGAAATCAGCATAATCCAATCATGACCTATATTCTCATTTTATAAAATTGTGGAACTATAAAAAATATAGCAAATAATTTCATATTTCAAGGATAACATTCAAGACACTCAAATATTATATTAGGACTTATCACCTATTTCTCATTGTAGATTAGGATACCTTTATTCCACATGTTGGATTAGGAGGAACACGTTTCTTATAGTGGGTCAGGATTCACCTATTTACCATAATGGATAAAGATGCACCTCTTTCCTCGAGTGGATCCGGATGCACCTGTTTCCCATAGTAGATAAAGACAATCAACTTATTTCCCATGTTTCCCTCATGGGATATAAATCATTTCATAATTAATTTAAGGGAGACTTAGGTCCCACACATCCCATAATTAAATCCAAATATATGTGTCCCAAAATATCATAAAACCTTAACTATTTTATCACATCATAACATATGTAAAGTTAATGCGGTTCATAAACAATTCATTAATCACTATAACATAACACACGAAAAATAATTGGGTTTAAAAAACATTTCTCAACATCAAATTTTTCTATCAACAGAAATATTAAAGTTGGAATCATTCAATATTATACCCAATAAAACTTAATTAACATCAAAGGATGTCATCTCAGATAGAAAGTGATTTTGAAAGATCATATGGAAAATTTATAGAGGAATATAGCAATTCCACTTTAAAAACTCTTTTGAAAACATAAAAAAATTAAAATTATTTTATTTAAAAAATACCATAGAAAATTATAATGATAGAATTAAAATAATCTAAATCAATTATTTCCATTTTGAGAATAAATTTTTAGAATTAAAAATTCATAAAATATTTTGGAAACCATTTTCTTTGAAAATAAACATTCAAACATATAAGGAAATATTTAAAATAATAATTTTCCCATGATCTTGGAAAATATTGTTCATATCATACTTTCAAAAAAAATATTCCATTCACTATTTCATTAAATCCAAACGTGTATTGTTTTTATGAAAACCACATGATGATTACTTTTAGAAAATATTTTAAAAGTCGATCATAGGAAAAAATGTCTATAATAAATCCTTTCAATAATGTTAAAACAAATTGTTTAACATTTTTTGAAATCATGGATATGTAATAAATATGTTTTTTTGACCGAAGTGACATATAAGGTGGGATTACTTTAAAAAACAATTTTCGATTAATGAGTAGCTAAATAGATTAAAATGAAGAAGAAACATTTATTATCCTGACATAACTAGTGTATATTTAATATTATGAGTTTTTTGCGATATGTATCATAATATTTCATTATCATAAGAAAAAAATATAAACAATCTTAATAAATGATGATATTGTGCCATAAAACCATCACCACATTGGTAACATTAAATTGTAATCCCGAAGAAAAAATTAAATTAAACTAAAGTTAAAATATCATTAAAACAAATATATTCATGATATTACATATCAATGGTTTTGTATACAAACCTCATAAAATAATATAGGTGCATAACATAACTTTTGTCCCAAAGAAGACAAATTGAAATAAAAGTATCTTACCACATTGGTAACTTTGAAACTGTAAACCCCATGAAAGTGATATCCTTAAATGAATATGTATTGAACCTAAATATTCAGGGAAATAATCATAAAATATATTCATGGTCATTATATATAACACAAAAAATAAATAGGTGGTGAATATGGCATGTGACTCACAAAAGTAAAAATGTGATATGGAAATCCCTTACCATAAATCATGATATCCTTTATAAGCATTCAAACCCCAAATATAATAAATATTTCTCTATTATACATCTATTAGAAGATAATAATTTTATGTATCATACCATATATTATTTACTTATATCCCTTTATCATATGTTAATTTATACTTCCTGATTAAATTCACCGTTCGGTAAATAATTGCTTTGTTTTTCATATATGTTTTATTTTTTTATTTTTGGAAATATTATATTCATCATGTTAAAATAATGAAAATAATTTTAAACATGATATTAATATAATATATATATTTATGATATTTTTTAAATATTTATCTAGAATATTTTGATATATAAAATAAAATACAAAGTTCATGGATATGGTATGTCGTACGTACGCTTGAACATTATTTCCATTTTCTCAAAAGATTTAGAGATAGAAATATATTTTATTACCATTATAGAATATTTTTTATGTTAAAAATATAATATATTTGAACTAAAATAAACTTTATTACATTTTATTTAAATAGTGAACTAATCTTATTACATCGTGAGGTGGTAGTCCGCCATAAACACGAGCGATGTTATCAAATTTCCACAGAATAAAATGTAAGAATTTAAATCTGATATAATAATTCGAAAAGTAAAATAATATCATAAAATTTATATACATATACACACCCATTTAACCCATAATTATATCAATCCGTGATAGGTGGTAATGGAAAAACGATTGACCTCGGTATGAGAGGCAGTATTCCTCTATAAAATTGAATGATGATTTCATAACTAATTTAATGAAATTGGATATATTTTTAGGTCATTATTGTAAAATAAAAAATCTCATTTTATTTAATATAATTAATTTGATTTATAATAATGTATTAATAATAATTGAAGGAGGTGAATGAATAAATATTATAAAATAGTCTATTACGGATGTTACCTCTTCTTCAAAAAACATTTTTTGGTTTTAACGAAAACAATCATTGGATGGATTTATGAACATACTTAGTCTTATAGGATGAGATTAGGGAATTAAGGATAGTATTTGGATAGTTATTGACCAAACCAATGGGTTTTGAATGTGTGAAGAGGAGTGGATAGCGGGTGTCTTTTTATAACCAAGGCGAGTGGCACACATGTAGTTTTTTAATTGAAAAGGTATTTGCACATTTCTCACCTGAAAAATGGATTAAAAATGGAAAACTATAAATCATAAAAGGAATAATGTAAAAATATTTCTATATAATTGGAGTTGAAAAAAAATTTAGTCATTTTTAGTACTTATATTTTTAGTTTAATCCCACGATAAACAAATTTTTACTTTAACTGCAGTAAATAATTTTTATTATTTTTACTATTCATTGGGGTTAAAAAATAAATTTTCATTATTATATAACATTAAATATGATTATTACAAATATGGAATCTATGTTTTTAATTCTCTATAGGTAATTTTAAATTTTAAATCTAATATTAATCCTCTAGATGTGATGGGAAATCAATTTTTCAAAGAGAAGATGTTCAAAAGATTAAAATGTTGTTAAATCAAGATTTAGAATTAAAATGAATAAAATAATATAAATTTTAAAATTGATATATAATTGAATTAAATTTTATTTTAAAACCATCATAAAAATTTTGGATTATTTTTAAAATCATTAAAATAATTCATAATACTTAATAAAACAAGTATGTTTCACTATTCATTGGAAATTTTATCTTCTTAGAAAATATTCATAAATTATCATTATGTTATTTTTGAGATAATCTTATCAGAATTGAAATTTATTTTTCAAACAAATTTTCTAAAATTTTCAAAACATATATTTAAAATATGTTTTCAAAAGGCGACAAAAGGTCTTTTTTGAAAAATGTAGTTTTTAAGCATAAAAATGGATATATAAATTTCTATTATCTAGAAAACACATAAGTTGAATAATTAAAATTTTATTTAATTTGACATATAAAAATTTCTTTAAAATAATTCAAAACATTTGTTTTTTTACAATTTATTGAGGCAAAAAATCTATTATGTACATAGAAATGCTATTTCAAAAATTGATTTATATTATTTTAAAATATTTTTTATTTGAATTTTAATTAATAGTTCACTGAAGAATTCATTTTATATACTTTCAAAAACCATATATTTTAATAAAATAGTAAATCATATTCATACCATCCATTAACATGATTAGGCGATAACTATAATATTAAATAATAATTTTTTTAATAGTATGTCACATTTAGTTTAAACTCAATTTTACATATAACACAATCTAAACTCAGTTTTGCATATAATGAAATATAAAATTTCTTGTTTTATTTATCACAAGCTAATCTCAATGTTTCATGTAAATCAATATATCAAACAGATTTAATTTTTTATAATTTTTTTTTAAAATATCAAGGTGTTACATTCTACCCCACCCATTATTAAAATGACTTTTGACCTTGAATTTCATAACTTTTGAAGCAAAAAAGAGGATAATTATGCTTCATTAAATATTATGGTTCCCACATAGATTCCTCAATCTGGTTGGTTCACTATAAAACATTTCATAGGTGAGTGGTCTTGTTTACTACAACTATCTCTGTATAATCAAGAATCTCAATTTATTATTCCTCCTAAGAAATATCAGGATCGCGCAGTATAAACTATGAGTTTCATACATGTGAAGGATCATGTATTTACTTCCTCGGAAAAGATATATGGAACACATATTAGACTTGATAGAGGTTTGGTGGAAGACTTATTATATATGGGAAAATACCTATAGGATAAACAATATAAAAGCGACGGATGTACCTAGGGCTTCACTGTCTTATATATCATAAGAAAAATATCATCCTTTGGTTATGATTTGATTAATTTCAACATCATCTATTACTTTAAGAAATTTAGTTTGATTTTTTATTCTTCGAGCACTATAGGATCATAAGTTTCCTAAAATAACGGTAAAACATTCCTTCTTTCTATTTTTTTTATCAAAAATAAAATTGCTATCCGAGGTTATCCAATAAAATCCAACTTAATAAATTCCCTAAATAAATAATCTTAAGGATCATCCTTGTTTGAAAAAATTGGAATATATACAATTAGAACTAAGATCAATAAAATTTAAAAATTAAACATAACAATAATCTCCAAATATCATAATGTAGGTCTTGATTTTCACATACCAAATATGTAAAAAACAATGTAATATATTTTCTTGAAACATGGAAATAACTATAATTACCAAAAAAAAACAAAATGAAAACATACATACATCCTCTATCCTTAAAAAATACCATATATTATTGAATATATTTCCTCAATGCAATAATGTTGTAACCTCTATCAATGAAAAAATAAAAATATTTGACCATAAATCATTAACCTATTCTTTGGTAATCAATAAAATCCAATTTACTTTATCCATATCAATCATCTATTTATCTCAAAATTAGTATCTCAATATAATTAACTTGTTAAGTGTTATCTTTCTCTTAATCATGTGCATTCAATTAAATAACATCTTTCCATTAAACCACTTTTCAATGTAATCCAAACTATTCAACATATTATTTAAAATTCACAATGAATAACATCTACAGAACAATCCTTATATATTCCAGGATTCAGATAACATAATTCTTGAATTCCATTACAAAAACTAATCAATCATTCCACTTCATTATTAAACCATTATCTAGGATTCTTCATATTATTCCCTAATACATTGTTCCTCCAATATGAAAGATGAACTGTGTCTTAACACTCATCAACCAAAATTTCATCACTCATTTAAAGTACACCATAAATATATCTTTTAGAATATCATATACCAATAATGAACCGACCAAGAGGGGCCACCTAGCAAGATGAAGGTCAAGTTGTAAATACCCCATGCCAGCCTCCATATGCCATGGGCTGGTGACAAGCATTAAAAATAAAAAATAAGTATGGGGGAATTTTCTTCATGTACTAGCATGCACAGACCCAAAAATCTCTACACCGAAGTGCAGAGGAATATGAAGAAAAGATACTAACATTTATTGTAATAAACATTAATATGAAAATATCTTGGGAATACAAAATAGTATGACATCATTATCTGAATGTATAGGGGAAAATTGAATTCCTAGCCTAAAATAATTTTTCAAACTAATAATAACTCAACAATTAAATTCTGATATAGATCATCTCTAGGTCTCCAAGTTCTGACCACTATATGTGGTCAAATGCACCTGAATATCCTTATGTTATTCCACAATCACCACCATCATGTCCTTCATTTTTAAAATACATGACATGTGGGGGTGAATCCCATGCTAGGGTGGGTATGTACATATCTATTAGGACACCATGAACACTTTAGGGGAAATAATAAGAGACATGATTGAAATATAATGCTCAACCCATTAAAAGAGTGGAACAAATTAAAATAAAAATATATACACACATATTCTTATAAAAGAATCTTGGATGATAGAAAAATGGGATCTCCATCTGAAAGCCCATCCCAGGAGGATAATCCTTCCTATAGCTCAAAAGTTCCATCATTATTTTGAAAAATCTCACGTTTCATTCTAAATATTTTTTATGGAAGGCCCACACCATTGTGTGACAGGGGAGTACCATCTCTATAGATAGATAACCCATGCCCTGGTCCCACATAAGGGTATTGTCTCTATCCATATGATGAGTATAAAGTACACATGCACTAGTGTTATAGAGTATTCCGATCACCACATATAAAGTAACCTTTTCTTGGTGCCACATGGGATTACAATCACTATCTACATAATGAGTAAGGGGACTCGTGTGCTATGGTCATAGTGAGTATTATCTCAACAGATATAGGACTCACGACCAGGTGTAATATCGACTATTGTCCTTATCTTCAAAACAAGAATGGAGGACTGGCATCCATGAAAGAAATATAAGTATCATCTCCAGGGATAGAGGACTTATACCCTAGTGTAATAGGGGAGTAACATCTTTATCTACAAAATTAGTATGGATAAAGATTATGGAGGACTCTCCATCAATAAATATAATTTTTATTCATGAAAAGGGGATATAGGGGGCCCTTGTAGGACCAAACAAACAAACAACCCGAATTATGGTGGCTAGAAATAATGGATCCCAAGGCCATCACCCCGTATTAGGTTCACCCCCTCCGGTTTCATACTGGACTCAATAGTAAGACATATCCCCAGTGTATGAGAGACTGATGTAAATTACATATAGTCTGCCACTTTATTCCCCTCCCACCATGTGTGTGAAATAATCACTTTGTTGTTGAGAAGTGACTTACACAGTCTAATTGTATAGGTGATTGACTAGGGTATGGTGACTCTATCGCGAAGATAGTCATGAATAATCATAGAGTCTGTATCCATGTGGATAATATAAATGCCCCTGAGGCTACGTAAAGAAAGGCCTGTAATAACCACCATCACTTCTGCCCATATTGGTGATTCGCTACCATAGTGAGATGAGAAATCCAACACAAGACTCCCTTTGGAGTCCCGAATAACTCCTCCTCCTCTCATGTCACCTATGAAATATGAGCCGTTAGAATTAATCATGAGCCCATCGCTAATGGGATTCCAATGAATCCGCCTTACCTACTCCTCCTCACCATTCTGGGTAGCACTCTTCAGTGGATCTTGCATCACATGCAGGGATTCCATCTCTCTCCTGATGCCCATGGTACCAATCAATTCGATCAACATGTAACGGGTACTCACCACCACAGATCGACCCGTGGAGCTGCTCCCCTCATATCTGGCCCAGTTTCTGGCATTCCATAAGCACCAACATAATGCGTTAAAGATGGAGGCTCTGAACTTGGACTCCTCCATTGACACACTTTCCTCCTAGAACTAGCACTCCATAAACAACTCAACATTACCCACCTTTTCATGGAATCTTGTGTGGACTCCATAGAACCTCCAGATGCGTTGAGCCCATTATCATTCAGAAACAATGTGATTCATGTTATTTTCACTTTTTTACACAGCATTGGCAACAAGATGCAAGTCTAATTCCAATCCGTTTAATATGATCATCGGAGGGGATGCCTTTATTACATATCCTCCAGGTAAGGAAATTGAGTTTCAATGGAATCTTGTTACACCACGCCATACTATTCCACCTATCATTTTCCCCTATAGGAAATTCGTCCTAAAGAAATATTTAGAGTTTATCCTCCCTAAAATATAATAATTATAGACGCATCTATCCTTCTCGGAGTTAAGAACCATAGAGTCGAAGACTTGTTACTAAGAGGCATCCAGGATTAACCTGTAGAATAAGGGATAAGAACTTGCCTCACTGAAAGAGATTGTGGGGGCCAGACATCTTGGGAAGCCTAGTACTTCACCCACCCAATTGTGGTGCTAGAAGAGGATGCCCTCTTCCCCAAAAATCCATCATGAGAGAGGGAGGAGAGTGGGAATGATGTTAAACACCGGGGCTCATAGCTTCATCACCCATGTTGAACCGTAATCCATATCTTCCTTATATCTCTGATACATCTTCTTCCCCCACAAGGAGCATGCTTCAATGGACTCCCATGAAAGATTTTCATGCATGAACTGGAGTGTCTCTGCCAAACTACGGATGTTAATTCCTCCTTCACAGATAGACTACGCCATATTTCCCCACGACATACACTGTCTCTTCCCCTTGCCTAACGCATCCCATATGAAGCACACCAGAATCCTGTTGATGAACCTAAAAACCCCCTTCGTCATAGACGTGGAGGCCAGATCATGTACCCAGATTGCTGAGAGCACACTTTGCACCTGGGTGATCCGTCCTCCGAAGGAGAGAAAGTGATTTTTCTAGTTCAGAATGCAATCCGAAATTCTGTTCACCACCTTTTCTAAATCCCTGTTCTGCAGCTGACCTGCTGAGTCAGGGATAGATTATCTCCAAAATAATTTGGCAGGGAAGTTCCACCACTATTTTGACTCTCTATTGACCATGTCTGGTCAGTTCCATTATTGAGTGTTTTCAAAAGAAGTTTCACACTTGGAACATCTTACATCATATCACAATAGACACGATAAAGTATACCGTCATTTTATATGAGGAAAAAATACTCCGAGTATGTAAATTTCGAGTACAAATATGAGCCAAAGAAAAGGATATATGGGAATTAGAAAATTCATAAGGAGAAGCATGGTTGGTAAGGGGACCACATGGCATGTAGACTAATTCATCTACATGGTTGTCTCCTCTCCAGCACATAGCTCACTATCTATGTAGTATATAGATACCAATTTTTTCTTTTTTACTACTTTTAAATATTTTTTATGTATTTTTTGAGCTATGTGTTGGGAGTCAGTATGATTCTAAGGATAGGTGTTTCCAAAATTAATTTTATAAAATTATTAAATATATTTTATTTTTTATTCTCATGATACCCAAAATAAAACATTATAACTCATAAATGGTATCTTGAATCAGAAATTGGAGACAACAATTGAGTTCAGAACACGTATTTTACAAGAGGTGCAACATAAAATGAGTTATTTTGGGGTTTTTGTACTCCTCGCTCATTGGATGTAAATTAAGTGAATTAAATAATTATTAAATTAAGTAATTAGTTAATTTTTTAGTAATGTATAACTCTATAAGTGTTTCTCAAAGTATAATTCTCAATGTTAATCCATATAAACCTTGGGAAAAATTTTGAGCTCTCCCTTCCTCTGTTGATGAATCACATCGAATGATGACGAAAATCTAGATCAGAGCAGATCGGGATGCACTGAATGCATCGAAACCACTAAAATTGTTAGTGGATGTGTTCTTCATCAGTGAATGATCCATAATAGAAGTAGGACTCATCATTTTCTGTTTTTATGACCATGATTAAATATTTGATCATATCAATCATTATTCTTGAATATGTTACTATTGTGGCCTTTAAATGTGCCTACGTACCCGATTTTATTGATTTAATCAATGTTTTATAACATGGGTTTCATAGTTCATGATCATTAGCCAATAATGTTTCGATGATGATGTTTAAAATTCACTTTTTAGTGCTTTTTCCCTCAGTGTTTTTTATTCATCACCTATTGAACCCCAGGGTCCTAGTTCGACATTAAAATGTTGTACTAAGGCTGATCAGACCCCCTAATCTATGATAGATAGAAGAAATAAGCATGGATCAATGAACTGATCCTAGATCTGGGTTCCTCATGAGACATGGGTGTTAATTTTGATGAATTTAGATCAAAGGATAGATCATGGAAGTAATGATGGGGTGATGAACAAATTAAAAAACACAAAATTATGAATGAAAACATTTTCTGATGAGTAGTGGCTGATATCCAAAATCCACTATCACATACCCGATCTTCGGACCGATTCTAGGTGGAATTAGTGGGATATCATGAAAATTAAAGGCAAAATATAGGAGATGATATTTATAGAGAAATACTGAGTACTTATTGTATACAGAGATGAACACACGACATATAACCGCTTCAGCAGTAGTAGATAGATTTTCCAAAAACATATGGATGACATGGCATGTATCCCATATACATATCATGGACCCCTTTCATGGTTGGAAAACCCATGTAGAATATCACAATAGCTAGAATAATTGGGGAATGAAATGGTAAAAAGTATGTCATATACCTGAGTACACAGATACTATGTCCGGTACAAGGACATAGGGTTCGATATATGGCCACGACCATCCGAGATACAAACTTGGTCCCTACTAGCCTAGAAACCTTGTGTAGTCTTTCTATATGATGTGTACTTCTACAAAGGATAGATTCATGTTCCATAAATTGACATGGAAAGGTAGTGAAGCAGGACAACACATTTTGTGGGTCCCATCATTATTATTTTACCCCTAGTTCCATTTTTAGCAAACTTAAACCCCCCATATATCCTTCCTTTGAACATGGGTTTTGCCCTACAAGTATCATATACTGAGTTTCATTCATGTAGAATGTGATGGTTCCCATGGTTGTTGATTTTCAGATATGACGTGATGCTTTATCATCATGGAACCTGATAATGAAATTCCTGATGATGTCAGTGGTCACGCAGGATCACGAGAGACCTTCCGAGTGGAGCCCTCTAATAGAGTTGGGTGGTGGGTCCTCGATGCCTTATGAATGGTACCCTATAGTAGATCTATGAAGTGTGTCCTTGATCCCTTCTTAGTAGACCCTCTAGTAGATATGGGTAGTGGATTCTCAACCACTTCTGAGGGGTACACTCTAGTAGAGCTAGGTAGTGGGTCCTCGATGTCTTCCAAGTGGTACCCGCCAATAGAGATGGGTAGTGGTTCCTCGACATCTTCTGGGTGGTACCCTTCAGCAGAGTTGGGAAGTGGATCCTTGATGACTTCTGATTGGTACCCTCCAATGGAGTTGGGTAGTGGTTCCACGACTCCATCCATGTTTTACCCTCTAGTAGAAATGGGAAGTTGGTCCTCAATGCCATCAGAGTATACCCCCCCTGATTAACTAGGTATTAGGTCCTCTACTAGGATTCTAAATCCACCTCTACTATGATGCATTGTGATGAGGCCTAGTTGGACTCGGGATAATACTACATTGAATATGTCTGAGATGTTGGGTATTATTAATGAACGTCTGGAGCTATTGGATGCTCTTCTTTGTTGGCAGAGCTATGAGATTTAGATCCCCTTACTCCCTCATTTGGGACTCTTTTTAATGAGAATATATATATTCTTCTTCTTTATCTACACCTTTGATTTGTTTACTCACTTTATAAGAGAGGTGATGATGTGTGGGTTATTCCTCATGCTTTCTGTGTTTAGATTTTCATGGTTGGATGATTATAATCTCAAACTATAGGCGGTGAATACTCAATGGATAGTTCATCTACTCACCATGTCTATCCCCTTGTTCTTCGATGAATTTACTTTCACTCTTGATTGGGTTGAGCTACTTTCGTTTAGTATACCTTGTAATATCTGCTAACATTATCATTATATTGTATCTCTTACTTCTCCCCCGTCAACTTTTGGGATTTCCTAATGGGTATGTATATACTCACCCCTACATGTGATTTCCCCACACATTTTGTGTCCTATGAAGACGACGGATAGGTCGACCA
Organism: Viscum album; assembly: GCA_963277665.1. NCBI lineage: Eukaryota > Viridiplantae > Streptophyta > Magnoliopsida > Santalales > Viscaceae > Viscum > Viscum album. The sequence goes on from OY728148.1 coordinate 696,390,728, forward strand.
TGACTACAGAGGAACTTTGGGATACTAATTGCTAAGACCACATATGATGACCATATCTTGGGATTCAGGAGATGTGACCTCCCGACTAATTAATTTTGTAGTTTTCATTCTGGTTTGGAAATATAATTTGATGGTCATGTATTTTACCCCTTTACATTTAAATTTAAACTACAATACATTTTTATTATCTAGAGGTCCATGAATTATAGGATTACTTTATAGAAATGTTTCATATTTTAGTCTTTTACACTGCAATTTTTCATTAACATGGTTATCTATAGATGTATTGGAACTTAGGAAAAGTACAACTCAAATTTAGCTATTCCATTGACACACATCACCATCCAATGGCATATAGAGGTGTGCATGGGGTAGTTGCAGCCCAAGCCCCATCTTATGTCAGATCATAATAGAATTGTATTAGATCAGTTTCAATCCTTGGGATGTCGTTCAAATATATACATTTAATAAGATTGTTTGGGTTTATGGAAATACTATCTTGGTTTCACAAGTGCGGCTCTTAGACTAGGTAATCCAGTGATAGTGTGTCAGATGGCCTATCTATTCACCAGGATCTTGACTATTTTATTTTGAACTCAACGTGAGAAGACATTAGTTTCCTGGGTTAATGGCACATACATCATATATTATTTAGATATTGACTATCCTTCTTGAATCAACACCCCATTTATATATATATATATATATACATATTATCATCTCACTATGGTTTCCCTATATAACTTTCAGGATGCCTCTCTGATGACCACCAACCATGAAACTAGCTCTTGTTCATGATTACAACTTGATGAGTGACAAGGACTCAGTTCATATTCCATCCTGTGATCCCCTTCCCCCAACTGCAATAGTAGAAACACCTCCTTTTTAAGTTAGTATATCATTCTATCATATACGGATGAGGATGCACACAACCATAGAAAGCTCTTCAAGTTCTATATTTAGAGGAAGTTGAGGTTCCATGGTAAGCCAAACCATCAAAAAGTATAAGATTTGAAAGATTCATTAGTCTGTATCATCAGGTTTGTTCATATCCTGGAAGATCATGTTGTTTTGCTAGAAGATACCCTATTCCACGGTGTAGTTGGGTACGGTTATATCCTTATTACATAGATTCAAAATCACTCAAAACTCTCATGTATTGACATACAACAACTATTTCATGAGGATTACTACCCCTCCAAGTTTCTCATAGTCCAGATATAGGAGATAATAGAGTTGCAGGAGGGAAAGATGATGGTGGCTGAGTACACCATGTGGTTCGCAAATATTATGTGGTACTCACATGAAATGATTTGATATGGTTACTTATGATCATGGAAGTTTGATAAGGTCCTCTACAAAGATATCTATGCCAGCTTAGTTCCTGTGTGCATCCCCACCTATGTTGTGGTGTTATAGAAAGAACTATAGATAGATAGATTTTTTTCAGTGGGATGCCAGACAACTAGAGCTGTCGTTGGGTTCCATAGAACTCAGTTGTCTATAGTAGCTTGTAGATGAAAGGCACTAGGTCTCAGAATAGAATACCTTTCCATTTTCAAACCTATGAAAGTGGCCAAAAGAATCTTAGAGAGATAGGGTAGCCTAAATAGGGGAGGTTCTTTAATTGTAATGGGAGAGGTAGTATGGCATGAGACAACTCGACCAGACATGCAGAGTAGACCATGGAGAAACTTGCTAGACCCCTATGACATATGAAGTGTCTTGATAAGGTTTATATCGGGAATGGATAGGGTGGTCCCCAATGAGGTGCATATAGAATAAAACAATAGGATCTAGTCTTGTGGATGACGTTATGATATCCTTCTACCACCACCACCTACTAACCCATGTCAGGATCATGACTTTGGAAACTCGAGAAGTAGATAGCTACATGCTTTGTAGGATTATTATCCCAAAATGCATGAGATGATTATAGGTATGATATGTTTGTTTTCTACATTCAATTTTGTGTTTTTAAAAATATATGCATATCATTCATTTATCTCTATACTCATGGCGTGAGATCTGGATCTCCTAGTTAAGGGTCTATCATGACATCTTCATCTTGAGGTTCGTACATGGAACACTTCTTTTGTATCTTTTATCTTCCAGTAGAGTAAGCTATAACATGATGGAGAGAGGTTCACTTGGTACCTTTTAGTGATTAAAATGTATATTATAATGTCGTATTGGGTATGTATTGGATATCCATTGTTTGATCATAGATTGATTGTCACTTAATACAAGTCAAATTAATAAGAACTGATGGGATGAGATTCTCCATTTTGCGGAGAGAGATAGCATGGAATGGAATGTGGGTTATATGTGTAGGAGGATTAATCCTATCATCCATTAGTTAATGATTATATCCCATGGTACATCAAGATCTTGATACATCTAGATTCCTTCAATTTTGGTGGATTACATGGATGTTTTCCCCAAGGATGTTTCAGGACTACCTTTGAAGTTGAAGATGATGATTTGAATTGACCTTCTTCTAGGAACAAATCTAATATCTTTAATAGGATATAAAATGCACCATGATGAGTTATAAGGGTAGTATTTTTATTTTTAAGATATTCATGCGAAAGGTTACATCAGACCCATTTTGTCCCCTAGGCAACTCGAGTGTTTTTTGTGAAAAATGTGGATGGGAGTTGTGGATTTATATGGATTATAATTTCTTGAACCTAGCCATGGTAATGAAAAAGTATCCCTTGTCGAGGTCTGGAGACCTATTTGACCCGTTGAGAGGAGTGATATGGATCTTGAAGATCGATCTCAGCTTCATTCACCACCATTTTAGGGTTCACGGGGCTGATAATCTATATTTGTCTTCTAGATGTCCCTAAGGAAATAATTAATTCATAATTTTTCCTTCTAGTGTGAAAAAATTATCCTATTGTATTTATGGATTTGATGAACCTGGTCTTCCAGCCATTCATGGACCAATTTGGTTTTTTCTTCATCGATGATATACTCATCTACTATATAAAAGAGGATGAGCATGCATAGCACTTGATGATGGTCCTAGATTTGCTTCAAGAGTACCATCTTAATATAAAGATGTAAAAGATCCATTTTTGGATTAATGAGGTTCACATTATAAGGAATTTCACTTATGAGCATAGATCAATTGAATATTGGAGTAGATATTTTTTAGGATCCACCCATGAATGTGTTCTAAGTGTTGAGTTTTTGAGGATTTTGGGTGTACTACGTAAGTTTTTTGGAAATATTATCCTAGATTGATGTGCCTTTGACCTCTCAGATGTGGAAAGGAAAGTCGTTTACTAGTTTTTTGCAGTGAAATAGGGCCTTAAAAGAGTTTAGGTTGAAGTTGATGAGTGGTCTAGTACTGAGACAACCATAGGAGGGTATGGAGTTGGTAGTGTATTATGATGCCTCAGTAGATGGTCCTGACATTATGTTGATGTAGTGGTAGGAAGTTATCATTTAGGTGTTAACATTATTAAGACCCCACGAGTATAACTACAAAGCCCATGACCTATGGATGGATGTGTTTGTTCTATACCTGAGGATGTGGAGGCATAACCTTCTAGGGGAGCACTTTGTGGTTTACTCAGACCACCAAAAACTCAGGTATGTCTTCAAATAGAGAGTCCGAAACCTGAGGAAACGATGCTTTATAGAGATCCTATAGGACTATTACTTTTAGATATTCCATAATTTGTGGAATATAAACACTGTAGTAGTTTCCCTTTATAGGAAGTCCTGGGATCGCATTGTACAGGAGGCTTAAGAGTAGCTTTCCTCCATGTAGCTAATAGTGGTGAAGTAGAAGGTTACAACTTTTTTGAAATCAATGGTGTTGAATCCTTTAATTATTGAGCATGTGAAAGAGTCTAAATTAGGATAAATTGAATACAAGTTTTTATGTCATCACATATCAAAAGGTGATTCAACATATATATATTCTAAAGGATGGAAAAACACTATCATGTTCTAGGGGAGTATAGTTGGTCAAGTCATGTTGTGGGAGGAGGTGATGAAGGAATTTCATACTTCTCCATTATCTAAAAATCCTAGTGTGTAGAATTTGTACAAGTAATTTTAGAGTAGTTTTGGGGTCTGGTGTGAGACAAAGTGTAGATGAGTACATATCTTTCTACTTCACCTATCAGTGGGTGAAATCTGAGCACCCAGTTTCAACAGGTTTGTTGTAGCCCAATGAGGTCGCAGAGAGGAAATGGGAGGGCATGTACATGGAATCCTTCACATAGATTCCATGCATAGAAAATGGCCATGACATTATATGAATTACAGTCGACAAAATCCCAAAGTATAATCACTTCTTTTCTACCATGGAACATAGTTTTCTGGATATTTTTTTGTAGTTGTACATATGATAGATTGTTCTCTATCATGTGGTTAACTTGACTATTTTCACAAATAATGATTTTTTGTTTATGTAATGATTATGGAGAGGCCAATAAGAGTAATTTGGGTCCATGATTTTGTTGAGTACAACCTTTCACACCCAGATCAATGGGAAGACAAAGCACAATATCAAGGTATTGGATGATATGTTGTGGGTGTGGGTGTTAGAATCCAGCTGAATCTAGGAGGATTACTTGCACTCTGTAGAGTTTACATACAATAATAACTTCCATGATAACAACAACATAGATTTTTTTGATCCCTATATGGGAGACCCTTTAGGTCACACTTATGTTGGATAGAGATCGGTGTGACAAATATTATGCACCTAAAGATGCTACAGTTGCTGATTGAGAAAGAACAAGTCATTTTTGAGTGGATGAGTATAGACCCGAGTATATATAAATCTTGTGTGGATTTTTGTTTTAGGCCCTTGAATTTTGAGAAGGGTGGCCACATTTTCCTAAGACTATCTATATGATAAGGATTGTATAGGTTTATCTAGAGAGTCAATCTATCCTCGAGGTTCCTAGGGACGTTTGAGATCATGTAGAGGGTTGGTGAGGTTACTCACTGCCGCCTCTTTCACACAAAGTTGAAGTGGGTGTATGACATCATCCATGTGTCATAGCTTAGGAGATACGTGCATGACTCCATGCACATCATTTACCAGTAAGAGCTAGACATTGAGGATGGAACCACTATTACAGATCATATGATGGTATTGGATGATGGGCAAGAGTAGACACTATGTATATCGACCATCAACTTGTTTTTTGAGTTGTGGAAGTATGAGAATGTATAAGCGAGTTCCTGGGATCGGGAAAGCCATGTATGGTCTCAGTATCATGGGTTTTTTGATTAGTTTTTTATTTTTGGAGATGACAATATTGAAGGATAGAATGATGTAGATACATATTTTTTTCCTTGTAAGACTTTGAAATATTTATATATATATTTCATGAGTTAAGCGCTTAGACAGCGTGTTGTTCTGAGACTCGGTGTGCATGTAATTAATTTTATTAAACTATTAAATATATTTTTATGTTTATAATAACTCAATGAAAATGGAATAAAATTAAATGGTATCTTGGATTAGAAATAAAAGACCATGTTTCATCCTTGAATGAATTTTTTACACAAGGCGTGACATAAAATTAGTCAGTGTAGGGTGTTCAAACCCCTTGCTCATTAGTGGTACATTAATAGAATTAATTAAATATTAAATTAGTTAATTAATTAATTTCTACAAAATCGAAAATTATATAAGAGTTTTCCGATAAAAATTTCTCTAGGATTACCAGTATAAACCTTGGGAGAAATCCATATATCTTCCTTTATCCAATGTTAGTGAGTCATGTTGAACGATGATGACAGTACATATCATAGAAGATCGAGATGTATTAAATAAAATGACCCCTATAAAATTGTTGGTGTATTTTTTTTCATCATCGATCAATCCATAATCAATGTAGGACTCATCATTTGGTGTTTTTATACTCTTGATTAATTTATTGAGAAGATCCACCTTCGTTGTTGGATCTAGGCCAGTTCATTCATTTTCACGCGCCTTCAATCCATATTTAATTGAATTATTAAATGTTTTATAACCATAGTTTCACATTAATTGATCATTGTCCATGAACTCTTGGCCAAAAGTATTTAAAATTTGGTTTTTGGTTCTTTTGTCACTCGTTTATTCGTGTTCACCACCAATTGGGCCCCTTGGTCTGGGTTTGACATTTTCGGGTGGTACCAAGTCTAGTCAAACCCCCATATTTTTGACGTATTGATAAAATAATCACATATAAATGAAACAAGCATAGATCTGGGAATCATACATGACATGGGTGTTTATTTTGGTGATTTTTTGAATGACATGATTGATCATGGAAGGAACAGTGGATTTCAGAACAAATAATGAAACACCTAATGATGAATGGGATCATTTTCTAGTGAGAGATGGATGAGATCCACCACCAATGTTCAAATATATGTGATTTGGCCCAATTCAAGGAAAAAAATAATGGACCAAGTATATTTAAGGTGCAAGATTGGAATATGGGATTTCGTGAAAATCCTAACTACATTTAATGTACAAATACGAATACATGGAATGTATCACCCTTATTAGTGGAAGCTAAGGTTCTAGAAAACATAAGTATGAGATATTTAGTAACACTCTTACACATCATGTACCCCTTTCTTGGTTGTATAACCCATGTGGAAGATCACATGGGTGGAAATTTTTATTGAAATATAATGCCATGATAATATTGTGTACTCGAGTGCACACACATAGTGTCTGGTACTAGGAAATGGGGTTTGGTACACTGACATAGCCATTAGGGACACAACTCCAGTCATAGTTATCTTGGACACACCATGTAGTACACCTACACGACATGTACTATTACATGATATGGATCTGTGTGCCCACCAGGGACACGACCATGCGGTGAAGTGTGACCACACTCCATGTACCCATAATAACATTTTTTTGAAAACTAAAAACCTTCATATATCCTTTGTTTGAACTTTCATTTTAGCCCCTGATTAGTCTATATTGAGTTTATTCCCACATATAACATGATGGTTACCTCGATTATGGATTTTGATATACAATGTAAATTGTTATGGGTATAGAACATGATAACGCAATGAACGATGATGGAAATGATTACACATGATCACAAGAGACCATCTGAGTGTTAACCATTAATAGATCTTGGTATTTTATCAATAATGAATTCAATGTGGTACACTCCATTAGATCTAGGCAATGCATCTCGATGCCTTCTAAGTAATACACACCATTTGATCTGGGCAGTGGGTCATCAGCGTCTTCTGAGTTCTACCCTCTAGTAGTGCTAGGTAGTGGTTCCTTGACATCTTCCATGTGGTACCCTCATATATAGTTGGTTAGTATGACCTCGATGCCTTTGGAGTGGTACCCTCTATTAGAGCTTGGTAGGGGGTCCTCGTAGTCTTCCAAGTGGTACCCACCAGTAGAGGTGGGAAGTGAGTCTTCAACGTCTTTTATGTGGTAACCTCTAGTAGAGTTGGGATGTGGGTCCTTGATGCTTTCAAAGTGACCCCCCCCCCCCCGGCGCACTAGGACATGGGTTCTCTACTTCAACTTTTCCCCCTCTATTATTCAGCATTGTGAAATGGCAGGGTTAGAATTTTTCAAATACTTCTTGGAAGGCTCATGAGATTCTTGGAATCATTTATGGGCTTATTGAACTATTTGCGGCATTTCTTATTTGTCTTATTTGTGAGATAGAGGTCCCATTTCTCTCCCGTTTAAGTTTCTTTTGACTGACAATATATATATATTCATATTTTGTATCCAAACCTAGGATTTTTTTACTCTCCTTCCAAGAGAGGTGAAGACGTGTAGGGTATTTCATATTCATTCTGTGTTTATCATATCATGGTTATATGAGTCTACTCTCTAACAATTGGGGATGAAGAGTCAATGGTTACTTCATCTACTCACCATGTATATCCCCTAGTGCTTAGATGATATTACTTTCACTCTTGGTTGTGGTGAGATGTTCTCTTTAATTGTAGCTTGTTCTATCTACCAACTTTATCTTTCTAATGTTTCTATTAATGATCCCCCTACAACATTATGTGTGTCCTTATATGTATATATATACTCACCCCTACATGGGATTTTCAAAAATGTGCCATGTCTTATACCGATGATAGATAGGTCGACTGTGACTACATGTGAGCTTAGGGATACCGAGTTCTTTGACCACATACAATGTTCTTAGATTATAATTAAGTAGTTGGGCTCTCTGATCTATTTAGTTTTCAATTTATTATCAGATCTAAATATATTTTTGGTTGGTCAAGTACTTTTACCCTTTACATTTAATTTTACACAACCATTTTTTTACTATATAGAGGTTCATTAATGCTTAGTTTAATTTATATAAATGTTACATATTTTACTCTTTTTCTCTACACATTTCCATTGAGTTGGTTGTGTGTGTTAATATATGTAATTAATAAAAATCCTCTCTAATTTTTTTTATGACATCGATGCTTGTTTTCACCCTATAGCCTATAGAGGTAGTCTTGGGGTAGTTGTGGATCGATCCCCAAATAGGGTTGGGTTATGAAAAAGTACTACATATCATGTAATGGTACTCAAAAACATCTATCAACCACCTATGTTTGATCTGTGTTCCCTTATTTGTGTTCATTTCCTTTAGGTTATGTCTGTGTACATCGGTCATGTGCCAGTAAATGGAGTGTTCCCTACCCTATAAGGATAATAGGTCCACATGGTCACCATGGAGTGTAATTAATTTACACTCTGAGCCAGAGAACTATGGGCCACATGGAATGTGGTCCCTTTACATAACATGTTACATTTAACTCCATTATAAAACCCTAGCTGTTGAAGAAACTAAACTACATGGCATGTGTTCTTAAAAAGGTAGAATATGTAAATGAATTTTTTCCAAAAAAAAGTTATATATTCTCATAACATCTTAGATCCACTTATCCCGCCATTGAATCAACCATTTTACTGCTCAAAAATTTCAGTAATCCCCTCCCATAGTCAATTCCATCCCTCTAGTGGTCGAAATTAAGGTTTTTACCCTTTTCTCGATGCTTCCCCATGCCTTGTGTTTTTCCTATCAATATAGTTCTATCTCAGATCCCTAATACATTGGATTCATCACATATATCCCATAAAAATATTAATATATCCTCAAATATTAAATACATTTTTCACACATGAATCTTTTGTGAATACGGATGTTTGATCACACTCGGACCCCCCAGGCAATGTCAAATCATGGCTCTATTGTTCAAAGGTAAAAAATGATATAAATGATAGGGGAAAAGTATAAAAATAAGGAAAATATTTTACATGTTTTCATTGGAAAAATATATATTGGTGATAACTAGGATGAAGAATCTTACATAAGAAGAAAAACATGAATAAAAAATTTAAATTTGATAGAAAGGCTCATGCAATGTATTTATTTTAAAAAATCAAAGAATGATGTCTTGATCAAGCTGAATATATTAATAATAAGAGAGGAAACCACCAATTATGATTTCCTCATTGATTTTGATTGATCAATAATGAATAATGAAATTTTCAAAAAGGGATAGGACTAGTTGCATTCATTGTTCCTTGATCCACTTTCTTCTAGTTGTCGGTCTTCATATAAACTTGATTCACCAAATAAGAATTGAATATTCCTCTAAAAATACCCCATGTATTATCTGAAAAACCCTGTAGAAATTTCATAATGTTATATTTATTGAATTTTAATATTATATAAATTAAATTAAAATAAATTAATTAATCATTTTTTAATTTAAACGCATCCTCCAACAGTTGGCTCTACTGGAAATCTGGGGCAGACCAATAATATGTCTCACATAGGGTAAATCCTATTCTACGGGCTCAAATATGTTTCTATATCTCCATTTAGTGAATCATTCTATGATATAATCCATTATTTTGGAAAAACTATGTGCACAAGATATAAAATAAATTTAATATTTTTATAAAAATAATCTCGGGCTCATCGGGCCTCATAATCATACTTCATCTCAAACCCTAGAACCAAATATATTATTTGATATATTTCAAAGTCAGAAAAATAAAACATAGGGTCTTATATTATTCCCTCCTTTAGTGTTTTATTCCCTTAAAAACTAATTAAATAGTTGGGGATACTGAGCCCGCATCTAGATCTCCCACTCCTAGGAGTTATCTTGTGTACTCTCATGCTTCCACAACACATGAACCAAGGGAATGGTCCATCCATGTATTATCCTTTCCTAGAGATCCTCTTTTTCCACTGGTTTCTCTATATACTGGTTTCTCTATATAGGTTTTCTCATCCGTGATGTCCTGATCTCCCCAATCAATAATTTATTTGAGATCATTTAAAAAACTCCTCATATATGACACTTATAAGATTTCATGAGCCTACTTATTCTGTGGGGATAATTTAAGGTGGTAAGAAACCTCTCTAACCCTCTTTAAGATTTGAAATTTTCCAAATAAACCTCTAGGATAGCATACATGCCTAGTTTAATCACTGAAATCCTTTTTTGGGGTGACTCTTAAGAAAATTTGGTCTCATTTATTGGACTCCAAGGCCTATGATGTCTCTCATAATAAGATTTATGATGTCTCTGATATTTCTTCATCTTCTTATGGATCACCTATACCTTCTCCATCATTGCATATACCATCTCTATCCCAACAGGTGATTCCTCACCAATCTCAATCAAACGTAAGTATGACCATCGGGGTCTTCAATATAGATACTTGAATGGAATCATGCTGATAGTAGAGTAATAGATATTATTATAAGAATAAAATTATAAAGGAAATTGATCCACCCAAATTTGTAAAAAGTCTAGCATGTAGTCCCAACATCATATCCTCTAGCACCAAGATAGTTCACTTGATATATCCATCTGTATTTAGGGGGACTTGTACCTATCCTCAACAATGTCCCAAATACCTCAGGCAGGCCTCTATAAAATCCTAATGTAATCCATGCATCATGGATGAAGACAATTTTTTAGGGAATCACATGAAGGCATATGATCTCCCATGTGTACAACTACCACATGCTCTCAACTGAACTATTCTCCTTGATCTTAAGGATGCGGGATGACCTATAACAATCAACCATATGGAATCATAGCCTCTCATTGTATGTGGAAACCCCATCATGATTTCAATTGAAATTTCATCCCATTTCCACACTGGGATATCAAGAGGCTACAAGAAAACTTCTTCAACCCAACTGTCTGCCATCACCTACTGAAATTTGAGTCACCGAGAAATGAACACAGCCATTATCTACCAAATTTTATCCCACCAAAAGCCACTAAAGGTCGTGGTACATATTCCCCATATCATAATGGATAGAAAAAATAAAAGTGTTAACCTTTCCCGTCACCTCCTCCCACATAATGACACAGAACACTTTTTATCCATGGTATAGAATGATGTGATTCCTTCCTTCAGAAAATCCTTCTAGTGAACCACCTAAGGATATCTTGTCCATTAGGTCCTCATATTCAATTTTTACAAACTAAGAATTCCTCTAATGTTGTATATGTTGTTGATTTGACAGAATTGATCAAAGAAATGTTGCAACCTTATGCTCTACTAGAGTTTGCATTAATGAACCTAACTGCTCAGACTCATCCTCTACCAACTGGGCCTAGGAATTCCTACTGAGGTAATATGACACTGCGTTGCCCTCCCCAGAAATATAATCAATCTAAAATTCATAGTTATATGAGAAATCCAACATGATTCTCTATCATAGGCTTATATATCTCTTTTTTAATTAATACCATGGACACTGATTTTATGAGTAAACAACAAAGAACTTTATTATCAGATAGTGCATCTGCATCCTCATAGCGAACACTACCACTTCAAGATCTATATTTTCAGTCCATAGTTTCTCTCCTGGAGTCTCAACTTCCTTGAATCGTATATGATCACTTCATTCCTCTCAATCGACATAAAGCTGAGCCCAACTCTAGAGGCATTAGAATATACTATGTACACCTTTCCATCCTTTGGTTGTCACAAAATAGGATCACACATCAGCCTCAATCTCAACTACATAGAGGATCTCTGGGACTTCTCAATCTCGGTAAATGGTTCCCATTATAAAATAGGGTGTTCCAAGAGTATACAATACAAGATAAGTATAACATGATCCTTTTGTAGTACCTAACCAAGCTAATACAATTCTAATCCTATGACATGCTCTTGGGTGGCTCCCAAGAAACCACTGCATTGATCTTTGTTGATTACACTATTAATTTATCCTCAGAGATGAAATCCACATAAAATTGAACCCCATGGATCGAAAACAAGAACTTTGTCATCTAACAATAAATTTGGTGCTTCTGATGCATCTCTGGGACCATCCTCAAGTGCTTTACATGCTCCTCCTGTGATGTAGAATATATTTGTATATCTTTAATGATGAAATCAACAAATTAGTCTAATTTTCCCTAGAATACGTGGTTTATAATTTCCATAAACATAGGTTGGCTTTTCCTAACACTGAAATACACCACCAGTAACTCATAATGTTCATAGAGACATCAAAATGTCATCTTAAGAATATCATTTTTGCTAACGCTCTGCTTGTGATAGTTGGACCTGAGATCGATCTTTGAGAAAAATATCACTCCTCCAAACTAATAAAATGGGTTATCAATCCTCATCATGGAGTAATTTTTCTTTATGGAGGCCTCATTGATTAAATGTTAATCAACAAAAAACCAAAAACTCTAATTATCCTTATTCACAAACAAAACCATATCTTCCTAGGTGGTTGCATTGGTTCTGCTAAAACCATTCTCTCAAAGGTCCTCAAACTACACCCTTATCTCTCATAGAATAGTAGGGGCCATTTGATATTATATAAAGGATATAATAGTGGTCCTGAGGTGCAATTATACACAAAACTATGTCTACCACATTAAAGGTAGTCCTAGATAATCTTAGGGAAGATGCCCATATAGTCGTCCATGACTAAGTAATTTAGATTCATGAAGAGCATGCTGCACTAAGGGATAAACTCGCCAATTAAGGGGATATTGGTTTCAACATCCTTCCCTCAAGACCCAATTGATATAACATGATTTCACTATCACCCACAAAGGAGAACCTCATAATATATGTCGAAATGTATCTGACTCATATGCGATGATATTCAATCTAGGATCGCACCATGGTTAACCAGTCCACACACATGATGAAATAAAAGGTCAAATGGTGATGATCAACATGTCCCATATGAAAATATATCCACAAAGTGATAGCTTACACTATCTATAGATATATTATATCAAATAATTGTTCCCAATAGAAAACTCAAGCTAGAGATGTTGGACAAAAGTATCATTAATAATCTCCGCTCTCGCACCCGGGTTAAGTGTATAATGTAATGTCACGCTCCTTTTTCTACTAGTACTAAATAATGAGTATAATACACATTTCTCAGACATCTAATCGTATCATGATTGTTAGGTCATATGCCTCTATTTCCTAAGGAAATACATTTCCCTAACTACCTAATCCCTGAGCTATACATGGTCTATATAGTGGTGGGGATGTAAGTAGATCATAACATCATCCACCACTTGTAGTTTCTCCACTGGGAGCCCCACCTTCTCCTATTCCTTCTAAGCCTCTTGAAGGGTACCCTAACCATGCCTGGGAGAACCATGATCAGGGTTTTGTATCAACAATGATGGTCCATCTTCTATATTCCTTCCCTCCACAACACATAGGGTACGAGAATCATGTGATACGTGACCTCTGCTGTCACAGGCATAACATAACCTATCTCTAGGATACTCTAGTACATTGAACTATCCCTGAGGCACCTGACAATGTGTCTAGATCTGAGTAAGGGTATTCCTCTTTTACCTCAACTCATGTTTCATGCTATAACCTATAAATCACTCAGCCCTAGGATACATACCGAGGTCTCTAACATTATGAAATCACTCATATAGGAATATCTCTATCACCAGCACCTTCTCCCACACTCTGTCATATATGGGAAGGAACAGGGGTACCACACTAGTATGGATGTCTCTATGAAGGCCATATTAGAACCTTTTTTATGAATATAACCTTCAAAAATCATGTTAAGAGAGTTCCTTGTGTGGTCATTGAACCACAAAAAAAATATTCTACTACTTTCATTCCCCCTATTGTAGCTCTAGTTGCTCATGTACCTGAACTAAGTCCAAGAATGGTTGTAGTAATTATGAATAAACCACTAAATTTTGGACCATGAGAGTTTCGACACATCATGAATCACTGTGGCTACACTCCACCACCAACTAGCTACTCTATAAAAAATAATGGATTCCCAAACAACCACCAAATCATTCAGGGTCTATATAAGACTAAAAAACAAATCATAAACTCAAGAGAAACCACCAGTGCCTGGGGAGCTTTCTCACCACAAAACACAAGTGGACACTAGAAATAGAATTTGTAGATTATTCTATGTAAGAATATATCCTCTTCCATCCCTATTGGTATAATCTTCTCCTCGAAAAGTTGGGGTGTTTCTACCTACCCTCCTAGAGTAAAGATCTCCCTTGGCGGGCTTTAAACTGAGGCCTCATCACTCATCGAATCACAGTCAAGATCCAGAATCTATAAACAAGATGGATATCATCACAGATGAATCCTAAAACAAATCAATCCATACAATGGTAATATGATCTAATATATATATATATATGGGGAGATGACTCAAGAAGTACAGTCAAAAGTCTTATTCTTGCATGATTGGTGTACCAAAATTCCCTACAACCAATATCTATGTATGTTGAGTCGAAAAGTTGGTTGTAAAATTCATTATGCTTAGATAAATCAGCCACTACACTAACACTGGGTTCCATGGCCTGAAAGACACACTTGAGACATAATGACACCATTTCTGTAATTCCCAACCAACACATTGTAAGGGGACAACTCCAAAAAACCATACCAACAAATGAACCATCTCTGATACTAGTATTCCATGACCTGATCCACCGAGGCCCACCTGGTCAGCGGAAGGAAGACCCACAACTACCCCTATCCCACCTACATTGTCTAGGGAATGGTGAAAACCACCAAAGGACATAAATAATATGGGAGTCCCTTACTTAATGTACCTACACACACACCTAGCCATATACATGTAAGAGTTAATATAAATAAAAAATAAACCCTGTAACAGATATAGTAGTTACCATGCATGTAAAGACCTCTAGGAATAAAAATGAGTATGGAAACGTAATATGAAATGTAAAGGGTGAAATACATTCCCAACTAGAAAAGATGTCCCAACATTAAAACTATTGGGAGAGTAAACAATAATAGATTCCAACTATAGGTCTCCAAGACATGACAACCCTACATGTTCAAATTCACCAATGTATCCTTATGATACTCTAAAACCATTATATACCTTTCCATCATCTTCATAAGACACATCACATGAGGGAGAATCCCATATAGGGGTGATTATTTACATGCCTAGTAGGACACCCGAAAAGTTATAGTGGGATAAATAAGAGACTACATAGTGTTACACAACTCGACTAATAAAATTATTTGAATGAAATCCAATATAAATATATACATATGTATTCTCATAAAAGAATCCCATCTCAAGGAGAATTAGGATCTCCATCTCAAAACCCAGCCTAGGATGATGAGTCCACCTACAGCTCTAATGGTCAATCATAGATGACTATCATCTCATGTGTATATATGAATTAGTCATATGGGTGACATGAACCCTGGTGTAATAAGGGGGTACTTCCTCTATGGATAAGGTAACTATGCCCTACTGTCACAAGAGAGTACTATCCTAATCTTAACCATATGTATGGAGGAGCCATATCTGGTGAAATAGGAGAGTATTGTCTCCATGTATAGGGGAAAAGTACCCTAGTTCTATAGGGGATTGCAATCTCTATATATAAAATAAATATGGAGGATTTTCCCCTTTTGTGTAGGGGAGTACTATCTCCATAGATGAATTTCCCAAACCCTAGGGAAATAGGGGAGTACCGTCTCTATTTGTATAATGAGTATGAAGGACCTGCACCATGGCGCGATAGAGGAGTACCATCTCCATTAATAGAGGAACCTCGCCCAAGTTTGACAGGGGAGTACTACCACTATATAAAAAATGAGTATGGACCAAGAGAATGGAGGAATAAAACTTTAACAGATAAGGGGATACCATCTCTATGGATAATGGACCTGTACCCTGGTGCGATAAGATAGTATAGTCTCTATATACACAATGAGTAGAGATAAATATTATAGAGGACCTGAACCTTGGACGTTTGGGGCATTCCATCTCTGTGGATAGCTGGACTGCACCCTGATGTGATAGGGGAGTTCGACATCTATCTGGACTCTCTGATGATTCTACATGATCACCGCCATCATCAAGTATTTCATAAATAAGTGTCACACTCTGAAGATATTTTTTCTCATATTAAAACAACAATTAAGGTCACCATATCATTCTATGTGAAACAATTCTCAGGATAGGCTAGTCATAATAAAAAATATGAGTCCAAAAGAAGGAGATAAGGGAAGTAGAAGATTTATATCGATACACAGATCATTTAAGGTGACCAGATGGTGTATGGACCCTTTCTTCAGCTTAATTGTGTCCCTTCCATGTTCTAGAACTCTAGAAATATAGTATTGTATGAAATGTAATTGTACTAAACTGCATGTCTAAACCACTAGGGGTTGATCCTTGTTCTCCCAGTCATTCTCGTGTTCTTTAGTCAATGTCTATGTATACAAGATATGTTTTATTACATTGAATATACCCTACCATACACAGCATATAGGGAACATGGGATTCTAGGAATATACTGCCTTTACACTTTGAGTGAGATAGATGGGGGTCACATAGTGTGTGTTCCCTCCACACAGTGTGTGACATTTAACTCCATCATGAAACCCTAACTACCACTAAAACCAAAATACATATCATGTGTTATTCGAAATACATGGTATATATGCATATTATTTTAAAAAAATATTTATCTACACCAAGAATCTATGTTCCTTTTCTCCATCTATAGAATCAACAATTTGAAATCTTTAACATAGTGGTATTCACCTCAGTCCATCAATTATTTCTTATTAGTTTCAATACTTGACTCAAATACACTATACACCTCATGCACTTAAAATCATTGGTCATTCAGTATTATGTCCCACATCCAAGAGAATTATCACAAGTTTTCTGTAAATAAATCACATATATCCACAAGTATTCAATATATTCATCACAGAAAAATATTCTATGAATCTGGGGTATGATCATGCTCAAACCCACCTCGAAATGTCAAACAGTGGCCCCATAGGCCAATAGTGAATCTCATGAAGAAAAAGGGGGAAATAAATAAATTGTTCCTATCATTGTACAAGTTTTCATTGAAAAGGAATTTGTATTGGGGATAAATAGGGTGTTAAAAATATAATAAATAGAATAAATAAAATTAATAAACCAATTAAATTCAATATGCACTCTCATGTAAAGGATTTATTTAAAAGTTGATCAAAACATAATGTTTTGACCATGCTCGATATTTTAATAATAAGGGAGTAAACCCAAAATAATGATTAAATACTCAATTTTGATCAATATATCATGAGGAACAATGTTTCCAATGATGAATATTTCCAGTTTCATTCAATACACCATGATTCACCTTGATCAAGTTGTCAGTTGTCATCTGATATTGATTCACTGGTGAAGAATAGTGTATCCCACTCAAAATCCTCCGAGGTATATGTGACAAATCTTAGAGAAAATTTAGAATGAAATAATTATATATTTTTAGGTTTAGTTCTTTTATATTAAAATTAATAAATAATTTATTTATTTTAATTTAAACTCACACTCCAATGGATTTCTCTACTGGATATTGGCATTGAACATATTTAGGTCACACCTACGGAAAATCCCGCACTCTGGACTCAATAGTGCTCTCATATTTATTTTTCAAAACTCCACCTAGGAGATGATCCATTTTGTTAAACTTATCCATGATTAAAATATAGTATATTTAATATTTTTATAAAATTAATTCATCAATAATCATACCTCCGAGTCTCCTAAATCATAAAATATACATTGATATATTTCATATTCAAACAAGGGAAATAGTTTCTCTACAATACCTTTCATATTTGGTTCAATTTCTATTAATAGTTAGTAATATAACCATTATTCCTTTCACTTTATCAATTAAATTCATGTGAATTACCCCTAGGTCATCAATTTCCATAATTCCCATAATTTACACTATTAAAATATTCATTGATTGATAATACTTTAGGGAGACTAATATTCTCATACATTACATTAACTAAACATTTAATTTTTTCTATAGTTATCACATACCCCATATACTTCTTCTCCATATATAAAACATCTTCTTATTCTTTTGATACATTCCTTTGAGTGTTTCATTCCACATTAATGACATATTAAAAAATTTATCTTCTTTAATCTATGGTAATCACCAATGGATCTCTCAATAAACGCTTTCTTACTCCAATTTTGTGTATATGAAAGTTGGTAGAGGTGAATAAATTTAACCATGTATCCTGATAAAAAATTAGAAATAATAAAAAAAATCCTTTACTCCAATCATCATCCCATTTGGTTTCTCATGAACACATTATCTATCAAATTCAATGTTGACTGAGTTCCTACTGGTTCCTGTCATTGACTAAAATGTAAAATTATTAGGTGAGTAACAATATTCATAGCGGGAAACCACATAATCTTGAAAAATCACATATAGTCTATATAAATCATAGAACCTTATATCTAATAAATAACACTACTGGTTTATCCTTGATAATTCATAGTTATAGGATATTTAAATCCATCATAAGGTTTCTTAAAGTGTTTGTGGATTTCTAAAGAATATCCCCCAAATATGTCAACCCTGGCGTGCAGAATGACCCATTTTTGTTCACTATGTTATAACCTAGTCCATCTCAATGAACTCTTTTAATAGTTATTACCCATAGACACATCTTCCCTATAAGAACATCAACTTTTGGTAGCTAGATAAGGATTTAATTCCTTGGAAACCACTCACTATATCCTTTAACAATATTTAGAGCCATTTACTAAACGTTGAATCATCCATAGACTTATACACAGACAGTTACTTACTTATATCACTAATGTTTCCTCAAACTAGTTTCCAAAGGTTAACGATTCTTGTCCACAAATTCCAACTATTTAAACCCATAATATTCATATATAAATATGACATCTTTTTAGATTAATATTTAAATCATTTCATAATAACACACTCAAGGACAAAAATAGATTAGTTTATCTTGAGACTAGAAACACAATATTCATATTTCTTGAAATAACAACAACATGTCTTATAAAAATATTCTCACATAGAACCCCTCTTAGGAACACCCAACCTAAACATTTCTTCATACGCTCGGGTAGGAAGAAGAAAAATGGGTGAGCCTAGATTCTTTTTAATGGTAAACATAAGATATATAAATCATTGATCATATGAAATCATAATATAATAATAAGGGCATGTGATCAGAAAAAAATTATTTAGTTTATACCAAACCATTCATAGATCATAAAAATGATTCATGGAATAAACATTTATCATTTTGGAAAACATCTTCCATAACAGTGGAAAATAATCAAAAAACAACCATAAGCCATAACACATTTCATAAAAGTGTGTCACCATCATAAATATATAAACCCATTTAGTATGTCAAGGATATTTACCAATTCCATCAATATAGTTGACCAAGACTTATCACCAATTTACCAAAGTGTTTCGGGATGCACCTATTTCTCATAGTCGATCAGGACACACATGTTTCCAATAGTATTAAAAGGTGAACCAATTTCTTATAGTGGATTAGGATGCACCTATTACCCATAGTGGATCCAGAATATAAACTAGTTTCTCATTTTTATCTCGGGAGATATAAACCATTTCCCAATGCATTATAGGGAGATATAGGTCCCACCCATATCATTAGTAAAACCATACTTATGTGTTCCATAATATCATAAAACATTCTCCATAACATCACATCATAACTATTGTAATGAAAATTCGTTTAATAACCTTTCACTAGTTCCACATAGCATAACCCATGAATAATAATTAGTTTTCAAGAACATTTCATCAAAAAAATTAACCATTCGAATAATTAATAACAATGGAACCATTTAATATTTTCTCTAATATATTATAAGTAACTTCAAAAAATTTCATGTTAGATGAAAAATGATTTTGAAAGATCATTTCGAAAATTTATTTTCAAATACAACCTTTCAAATTTGAAAAAAAAACATTTTAAATTATAAAATATTTTCAAAATCATTTGCATTAAAAATAATGATGGTAATATATAAAATATTCTTTAAAAAATTAAAACACATCTTAATTAAAATATCCTCTCTATTTTAATATTCAAATTTTATAACTATAAAATAATAAAACATTTCAGAATTCATTTTATTTGAAAATAAACAATGAAACTTGTAATGGAATAATTAAAATAATGATTTTTTGTGGTGGAAAATACTATTCATTCCATACATGTTTAAACAATTATTGCATTCACATTTTAAATAATATCCAAAAAAGTAGTGTTTTCTTGAAAATGACATGAATATTTTTTTTAAAACACTATTTAATGTTAAATAATAGGTAAAAAGTTCTTTAATAAATCGTTTGGAAAATGTTAAAACAAAATTAAAACTTTTTTAGAAAACATAGATATGGAAGAAAAATAATTCTTTGACCGAAGTGAGAAATAATATCGGTTTAGATTAAATGAATTGTTTTGATGTTTTTAGTACATCAAGATTGAAACTATATGGACAACATGTATTTTCTTGACAAAACTAAAGAGGAATACAATTAATTGATTTTTTGAGATATGGATCAAAATAATTCCTTGTTAGAGGCATAAAAATAAACAATTCTTTTAAAATATGATTTTGTACCATTAATCCATCAACATTTTTGTAGCTTTAAATCATGATAACCATGAAATAATAAGAATAAATGAAAATTAAAATATCACGAGAATAAATCATTTAATTATATTACATATTAATGGGTATTTTTATAAATCTAATAGAACAAGATAGGTTCATAACATAACGTAAGTCTCGATAAAGACAAAATGAGACCAAAGATCTAATAAAACATTAGTAACATAGAAATTATAAATGCCAATAAATAAATCTCCTAAAATTAATATGTCAATACCGATAATTTCTATGATAATAATTATAAAATACATTCATGGTCATTATATACCCCCACATAATGAAATATGTGGTGAATATGGAATGTTTTAAAAAGTGATATGGAAATCCCTTACCATAAGTCTTGACATCATCCAAACAAGTTCAAACCTACTATATAATAAGTTTACTATAAAAAAAAATTCATACACATATATAAATATATAATTTCATATATGATTTAATTATAACCTTTTATAACCCTTTAATTAATAATTTCATCTAAAAGTCATGTTTTGGGCATTAACTGATTTGTTTCTCATGTCTGTATCAATTTTGTTATTTTTGGTCTTCTTAATTTGATAATGGTTAAATAATTCTAATAATTTTAATAATTATAAAAATATAATATATATTATCTTATATATGATTTTATTGTAGTATATCAGTATCATTGAGAGATAATTAAATACTCCATTCCTGGAGACAGTTAAGCTTCTGTTCACAGAAACGTTGATTCCATTTTCTCTATAGTTGGAATGGATGAAAGATAAATTTTATATTAACATTATATAACCATTTTTATGTCTTATATATCACATATATTCCTTAACCCTATCTTTATTACCATCCATGTAACGTGTGAACAAATCACATTGGCTCGCGAGGTGGTAGACTACCATACACTCAAGCGATGTAATTTTATTCCCAAAAAATGAAATGTAAGAAAATATATGTGATATAATATTTATAGAAGTATAATAATATAATAAAAATTATATAAAAACATTTTATCCATCATTATATATATCCCTTATATGGGGTAGTAGAAAAATAAATTACATCGGTTCATGAGACAATAATCTTCCATACACACAAATGGTGGTTTCGTAACCCATATAATGGAAGTGGAGATGGTTGTAGGTCATTATATTAACATAAAAACATATAATTATAAGTAATGTATTGTTGTGATTAATTTATCATTTTTAAATTATATTTATTGGTGGTGGAGGAATAAATAAAATAAAATGCATGATTAGGGATGTAAACTCTTCTTTGGAAGACTACTTTTGGTTTTCAGAAAAAGGATTATTAGTTTAGATTTATAACCAAAATAATGATATTAATATGATAGGATTGAATAATTATGGATGTTTTTATTCATTTTCAGAACCAATGGGGTTTGGAAATGTGAATAGTAGTGGAGAGTGGGTGTCCTTTAATATGTGATGTGAGTGGGACAGTTGTTATTTTTGAAATGAAAAATTGTCTCCACATTTCACAAATTCAAAAGAGATCCAAAATTATAAATTCTTAATAAAAAATATATAAGGTAAAAATTCATCCTGTAATTGTATTTTGGAAAATATTTGAGTCATTTTTAACCATTATCATTTTTTGTTAGCCCCCAATAAACTCATTTTTACCTTAACCGTAGTAAATAAATTTAACAATTATTACTATTCATTATGGTAAAAATTTAATTTGAACTTATTTTATATTAAAAATTATTATGATTACAAATAATTTATCTATTCTTTCATATTGAATTTACAAAACTTGAAAAAAATTATTTAAAATTAGTCCTGTATACATGAAGCGAAAGCAAGTTTTCAAGGAGTAAATTTTCAAAAGCTTAAAAAGTTTTTAGATAAATATTCGATATGAAATTTTTTTAAAATGAACTAAATTTGATTAATATATATTAAACAATTAATTTTTTTAAAAACAATATTCATAAAATATTTATGTTTTTTAAATATTTAAAAGAAATTAAAATTAATAATTTGACTAGTATTTTTCATTACTCATCAACAAAATTACCTTCTCATAAAATTATAAAAAATTCACCCTATGATATTTTTTCATGATTAATTCTAAAATTAGTTTTATGAAATAAATCATTTAAAATTATCAATCAATAATTTTAAAATAATTGAAAAAAAGGTGACAAAACTAATTTTTATAAAACTAAATTTTTTTAGCATAAAATTGGATTTATTCTTATGTCTTTTCTAAAAACAAATAAAATCAATTTTAATCATTTAATTTAATCTATAGTATATAAATTTCATTCATATCATAAAAAAATTAATATATTTATGTAAATCACATTTCTATGCCTAAAATAGTTTTTCATATAAAGTTTTTATTTATTTTCAAATAGGTTTTATATACATTTCTTATCAATTGGTCACCAAAGAATTAATTTTATATACATTTATAAAAAATATATTTTCATAATTTATTTTTTCATATATCCCCAACATTCCGATGTCTAGGAAATAAATATCACATTAAATAATAATATTTTAGAAATATTTCACATTTTTTTAACATGTATGTGCATGCAATGCAAGATAAAAACTATGTTTTGTGCAATTCAATCAAAACATAGTGTTGCATATAATTTGAAATATGAACTTAGTGTTGGGTAGAATTCAATATATCAATAATATTAAATTTATTTGAGAAAATATATTTAAAAAAACTACTTATTTAAAATTCTTCCCCACCTTAAATGAAATTCACCCTAAAATTTTATCCGGTTTGTATAAATAATTGAGGATATTTTTTTCACATTACATCCTTAGGTACAGTTATAGATTCTTAAGGCTAGTTTCTTCAACATAAACAATTGACTCGGTGAGTGGTCTTCTTCCATATAAATTTCACTGTATGATCCAGAATCACAATAGATTTCCCTCATAAGAATGATCATGCTCTAGTGGTATGTCCATAATCCTTAGTACATGTGAAGGATCAAATATTTACATCCCCATGAGTGCAACATGGAACACATCGTAGAATTTAGATAGGCTCAGTGACGTGCCAATTGATTGTTGACTATCCTGATATTATCAAGAATACAAAAGGGACCAATATACATTTGGATTAACATTCCTTTATATTGTAAACAATATTTTATCGTTTTTTATTTGATAAAATTGAACATCATATCCCAATTTATGAAATGAGGGTGAATATTTTGTATGCCTGCTACACTAGTGGATCATATATTCCATAAAAGAATGATAGTTCACTTCTTCTTTCCCATATAATTATCAAAAATATAATATTTAGCATGTGTCATCCAATAACATCCAATGTTCATCATAATCCATTACATGAATAGTTAAACTTAATGTTCCTCTATGTTTGACCAAAATTAAAATCCGAAAATTAAGAAAAGTCGCTAAATTTCAAAAATCAACTTAACATTATTCCCCAACAAATATTAAATTGGATCATAATTTTCATATACCAAATATGGGAATAACACATTCCTATATTTTCTTAAAATATGGTAATAAACATAATTACCATAAAAGATTAATTAAAACATATAAAATTTCTCATTCCTTGAATATAATAATTTATTATTGAATATATTCCATAAATTCAATAATACTGAAATCCCAACCAATGATAACATAAACCACATTTTCTATAAATAATTAATCAGTTCCCTAGTAATTAGTACTATCCAATTTATATTATCGATATCAATCATATATTTTTTCAACATCATTATCTCAACATTAAGAATATTTTAAGGGTTATATTTCCCTTAATCATGTGTTTTTTATATAATATCACCTTTATATTAAATCACTCTTCTAGGTCATCAGCACTATTCAACATATTCATATACATCCTTATGGAAATACTTCTATATAAAAATCCTTAAATATTTCATGATTCTTATAACATAATTATTGAACTCCCACACATAAACTATTCAGTCATTCAACCTAACTCTTAAACCATTAACTTGTCCTTTTCATTGTGTTTCATAGTAACTCTTTTTGATGATATGGAATATGTATCATGACTTCGATTTCATCAAACTAAATTTAATCATGTGTCCCATGTTTAACATAAAAAATATTGTTAGAATTACCACTACCATTCATATGTCCTTTTTTGTGTCTTTATCATCCGTAATAAAATCATTACTCATACCCCTTGATAGTTTATATCATGAGATCTCAACCTAGGAAATAAATTTGCATAATTCCAATACTTTCCGAATTTAAAAAATTTATCAATAGATAATATATAGAAATCTTAGCTTGACATACATGGATATTACATAATTTTATATGAATACTCCATACATTACAATAATACATGGTTGAGGACCACAATAGTTTAGTGTATTTGGAAACTTGGAAAGAAAATATTCTATCCGGGTAAATTAGCATCAATATATCCCATAAATATCTCCATTTATGTAATTCTTCCTAAAACCTTTTTTCATAATCTAGGGAAAGGAAACATAAGAAAGGGGAGAACATAAATTCTCATTAAGGGTGAACAAGTGAGATATGTAAGTATAATCATAAGAATAAGGGTATGAGAAGATGATCATGAAAATATAAGATCATAACCTATATATCAAATATCATTTACATGAATCATCTCATAAATCATGTAATCTCATAAGACATGAATCATAATGAAATATGGAACATAACCATGAAATCATTAAATAAGAATAAAACATGTAATTGTGGAAAATAGAAAATAATATAATATGATGTCCATAGTAGCCATGTCACCACTTCCAAGACCATCTTGGTAGTATTGATTCACATCCCATAACATCATGGTAGTTAGGGTGTAATCCCATGGCTATATTAGTAGCATGAGTTCACTCCTCAAACCATATTGGTAGTCATGGTTCACTCTCACGGCTATATTAGTAGTCAAGGTTTATTGCCAGGAACATTATGGTAGTCATTGTTCAGTCCTATGGTCATATAAGTAGCATAAGTTCACTTCACCTACCTTCTTGTTAGTCATGGTTCACTCCCACGACAATCTTAGTAGTTAATGTTTTCTCCTAAGACCATATTAGTCTATATAATGAGATATAAATCATTACCCAATGCATTAGAGGTAGATATAAGTCTCACCCACCTCATTATGTAATCAAATATACATGTTCTATAAGATCTTAAATAATCATATCATAACCCATGAAATGAAATGGGTATTATAAAAATATAATCAAATCATAACATCCAAAACAAGACAGGTTTCATTATCATTTCATCATAAACATATCCAATTAAAATAAGATGGTTTTAAAATCATATAACTTTTGAAAGAGAAATAGGTTTCATAAAGACTGTGAAATTAATCCTAACCCATTCATAGAAAGAATATTAATGGATCATTTAGATCATTTCCTTAATGGTAATGAATAACATTATTGGATGTCATCTTATATAGGAAATAATTTCTAAATATATTTCAAATACATTTCATCATTAAAATATCTTTTATTCATTGAAAATGACTATCTAATAAATAAAACCATTTTATAATCATTTAATATTAAATACCTTTGAAACATATAAATAAGACTTGAAATTATTTGAAAATATTTTTACTTGAATACTTATAAAATAATATTCAAAAAAAAAATAACAAAATTTTCAATTAAATCACTTTGAAAAAATATGATATATTCTTGAAAAAAATTTAAAAATAATTTCATTTAAAAACCCAAGAAAATGTATAAATAGAGCATGAAAACTTTTTGAAAACTATTTTCTATGAAAATATTTTGAAAACATAAAAATAAATCATGATAGAATTTGGAAAACCATATTACTTGAAAAATTATAAAAGAAGTTTAAAAAACACTTGAAAAATATTTTCCTAAAACATATATAAATATTGTTTGAAAACATTTTTTAAAACATTTTTCATCATTACTTATAAACAAATTTGGAAAATAGTTTGAAAACCCTCTTTTATTGTAAAATTATAAAATAAGAATTGAAAATATTTGAAGACTATCTTCATTGAAAAATATCTTTTGAAACTATTTTCTAAAAAACAACCATTAAAAATAAAAAGAAATCATCAATGTATTGATGACTGAATAATTGATACTTTTCATTTGAAGTAAAAAGAACATTCATTTTGCAAAGAAAAAAGGATAAAATTATATTCATTAATAAAGTTATAAGAATATTACTTATAATAAAATGGTAAAATTAAAAAATAGTAAATATTTATTTTAATTATCATATGATATTAGTTTAATATTATTGTGAACACTTTTTTGAAAACATGGTTTTTATGAAACATAGATTTCTGACCAAAGAGAGTGTAAATTCGGGCTTTCATAAAAATACTCTCTCGAATATCATATGTACCAAAGAGTATAAAATGGTGCCAATAAATGATTATAGATTGAAGAACCATAGTAGAATTAATTTCATTAATGTATTTATATAGGGAAGATAATAATTCATCAATGTAGGCATTGAAATAAACAATCTTGAAAAGCTATGAGATTATTTCAATAAACTCTTATCACTTGGTAACGTGGGATCATACTATCAATGTAAGAATAGAAAATTATATTATTCAAAAAAATATCATTAAAATAAGGTATTTCATGATATTAAATGTAAAATGGAAATATATACTCCTAAAATAAAATAATTTCGGAGCAGGAAAAATCATGAGACTCAATGAACGAAAATTGAGACAAAACTATTTTGCTGATTTGGTAAATATTATATCTTAAACACCAGAAAATATGAATCCAAAAATTGATATGTAAATACAAATAAAATTAACTATAAGAATAAATTGATACAATCATGGTCATAATATAAACCACACAAAATAAAATAGTGTCGAACATAGCTCATATCTCATAGAAATTAAAAGTGAGATGAAATCCACTAACCTTGTGTCTTGAATCAATTCATACTCATACAATATTTTTGTATAATAAATATAATTTTATTATAAATATTTTACTAAAACATATTTTTATACATAATACCATATATGTTTTTCTTATGACATTATATTACCCACTTGATAATGATCATATATAAAGGTTTCACTTCGACTAATTTTCGCTTTGTTCTTCACACCTATCTTAATTTGTTATTTCTTTGGACCTTATACTTATATCATGCTACCATAATTTAGAAAATTATATAAATATATGTTATATATAGTATATTTTTTTATATTAGTCTATATAATATATGATTACAATATAGAATATAATGTTTATTGAGACAGTAAGCCGTATGTACACATGAATGTTGTTTCTGTTTTAATTGTCGCATTGAATGAATGAAAATGAAATATATGTATATATATAAATATAAAAAATTATTAAACTAGATTTATGATATCATATATATCTTATATATTCAACAAAACCATCCTTAATACAATAAATGTAGTGGATCAGTGAATTATATCACTTTTAAGGGGCGGTAGTCAACACTTCCTCGAACGAAATAATCGTATTAACATTAAATGAAAAGTAAATATGTTTGTTTTTTAAAAGTAATAAATAAGTTTAAATAAATAATAAATATAATATATGACATATATAAATATATTTTCCATCATATTTTCCTCCATGGTAGGAGGTAATGGAAAAATGAACAATCATCATTTTGTGAGGTAGTAGTATGTCGTACACAGAAATAGTATGATGTTACCTATTAGATGGATGCGTGTGTTTATATAGTTAAAATAATTTATATAAAAACATAATAGATATTATATATACTGTATTTTTATATAACCATAGAATAAAGAGATTTTTAGGGGGTGGAGAAGGAAAATAAAAGAAAGAACTTGAGAGAAGACTCTACCTTTTAATTGGGTAACTTCTATGGGTTTGTGCCCAAAGGTTTACATGGATTTCATTCTTCGGAAGTGAATAATTCTAGGAGTATGGTATGGATTTTTGGGAAGTTTATTTGAAAGATATTTTCTTATCTTTATAGGTTTTATATTCATCATTAAATGGGATAGGTGGTGGCCTTTTATTGGGAATGAGAAGGAATCACATGGAATTGTTTTAAACAAGTTTGTTGTACCCAATTTTTTACCCAACAAAATTAATAAATACCCAAGAAAAATCAATAATGGATGGTTAATAGATGGATAATGTATATAATATTGGGTTTTCCCAAGTTTATAGGTAATTTTAGGTCTTATATTTATGGTTTAATACTTTATTAACCTTATTTTCCTCATAACAAATGTCATTTATTTTATTCACTTTCACTAATATTTTGGGTCAAAAACATATTTTACCTTATTATAAATTATATATTATGTTAATTATAGATAGTTATTCCATTTTTCAAAAATATAATCACCTAAGTGGAAAAAATTAATTTTAAATTACTCCCGTTGATGGGACGAAACTGGGTGTTTTTAATGTAAAATCGTCCAAACATTTGCTATGTTTTTATATAAAATTTCAATGTGGAATTTGTTGCAATAAAAAAAATTGGATTAATTGAAAAAAAATTATATAAAGAAACTAATAAACAAAATTAAAATATATTTTATACTTATAAGCAAATAACATGAAAAAGAAATTTTCAATTAAAATACATTATTTTAACTATTCATTAAGAAAATGAAACCATGTGGAAAAATACCAAAAAATTATCCTAACCTAATTTTTATGTATTAATTCCAAATATGAACTTTATTTTTAAATATTAAATCAATCAAAGTCACAAAATTTTATTTAAAATGGGGTATCCGTTTAAATGCGATAAAACTACCTTTATAAAAAAATATGTTTTTATGCATAAAAATGGGGTTTTTCCTCTATTATGTCTATAAAATAAACTGGATGAATATAATAAATATTTTATTCATTATATAACATATTTATTACATTTATATAGTTTACCAATTGAAATTAATTTATTTTACTAGTTTAAAAAATATTTGTGTCCATATTAATATTCTCCATTATATTCATTCAATTTTCATATTCATTTATAATTAATTAGTAACCTATGAATTCATCATATATTTTTGTGAACCACATATTTTCATAACTTAGTTAATAATATTCATATCAATAAACCTAAAAACTATGTTATATTCCATTATAATAACATTTTTAATAATATATTATAGTTAGGTAATACTCGGTCTAGTGTGTTACACAAGCCATTGTGGATGGTCAATATTGTGTACAATGTATGATAAAATTGTTGTACTGTGTAATGTATTCCAATTGCATGTTTTTATTAGTGCAATCCAAGTTTGTATTTCATATACTGGAAACCATGTATGCATTGCTTGTAGAAAAATCCAAGTTGGTATTGCGAGTTGCGAAAGATAAGTCGGGATTGCATGTAAGGAATATATGACATAGTGTTTTAATATATATATATATATATAACTATTTATAGTGTCACAAATAATGAAAAATATCATAGGATAAATTAATTCAGAAATATAAATTCACAAAATCTCGGGGTGTTACATTCTATCCCCTTAAAATGAATTTCACCCTCAAAATTCATCTAGGTTATCAAAGGTTAAGTACTAGAATGTTTCATTTATATAAACCCACATTACTAAATTGATAAGAAAACATCCCATAAAATATAAATTTGAGTCCATTACGGTTACCCAAAGTTAAATATGAATAGATTTCCCCATAGTAGAATATAGGTTGTGTGTGAATATTGGACATGGATGAAAAATGTAAATATTTATAGGGAGTGATTAATTTATTGTATAATAAATAAGTGAATGATCAATGAAAATATAATGCCCTCAAACTAATAAATTAGTGATGATTTTAAAATCCAGTGATTCAATAAAATTAATTGTATTAGCACAATAATTTTTTAATCACTTTCATAAGGTTGTGTAATTCTTGATATATTTCTATAAACAAAATTTCATTATTTGGTTTTTCATTGATCATCTTATAATATATCCATTACCTCAAGGAATGAGTGTATAGAAATTAACATTGATTCATAATTCAATAAAATAAACTTTTAATTGATCATGTGGCCCACAAAAGAAGTAAAAGTCTCTCTATTTTTCTATTTAAAATCAATATACAATAATCTATAAACATGAAAAGAAACACAACTAATTAATAATTCATATTTATTCATAAGAAATAAATACTCATTAACCTGTAAATTGCATAATCCAGTGATAGGCATGAAACCCTTACTGTCTTTCAGAAATGGGTTCATGACCCATGGCCATACCAGATTTGATTGGTTGTCACATGACATACATGATGTCCTTTTATAAAACAACTCTAATATGTTTTAAAAAATATATAAGATGGACATCCTTGATATAACGTTAATCACTAAATAACCTTTTATCCAATTTTTTCAATACAAACTTAGTGTAGAAATACTTACTTAGAAGTTTAACTTATGGTTTTCATGAATCGTTAACCTTATAACCCTTCTCAAATATGAAAATCCAAAAAATTAGAAATAAGTTTCTGAAATCAGCATAACATTGATCCCCCATATATCAAAAGTACCACTTTTTTCATATTCCCAACATGTTAATACCTTCATCATATATTCCCTTGAAACATGGTAATAACCTTAATGACCATAAATCCTTTTAGCAAACATGAATTCATCCTTATTATAGAGTATACTAGATATATTCCTCAAATCCAAAAGTTTTTTAAACTACATCAATGATTTCATAAACCACCTATCAACAACTCCTTACATTGTTACAAGGTAATAAGTACCATCCAATTTACTTATTCATAACATAATTATCATAATATAAAGAGCATGTTAAGGGTTACCTTCCCTTAGTCAAAATATCACCTTGTTGTTAAATCACCTAACTAGTCCATTGAGGTCATTAAATATAGACTTTTAAATACTGATCCAAAAAAATAAGTAGAACAACCCTTGTATATTTCATCATTCATATAACTTAATTATTGAGTACAAATACACATATATTTTGATTAGTCTCCTTCATCCTTATTCCAATAACACTAATACCTCCTCCTATTACACAATACCACTTTCCTTTTATATTTTATCTCTAGTCACCACATTATCTACAATGTCACCATTACTCGCAAAACCTTGTTGATACTCTTTAGAAAATTTCATTTTGGGATATTGAGTTGTATAATTTCCATTTATCCCACATTTAAAACACTTAACCTTCAATGATGTATTAGGGAGGCCAATATCTCATCCATTCTGTTAATTGAACTCTTCATTTTTCCCTTGCTGTCATTTGCTTTTTTTATTTATTCTCCTTAGTGAAAACATCTTCTTATTCCTCTTATACATTAAATTTGGCGAGTCATACCACATTCTTGACTAAAAGGAAACATAATATTATTTCTTCAATGGTCTCTGTTACTCAATCTCCCAGAAAATTCCTTCTTTATCTTCCATGTTGATTCAGATAGTTGGTTAAGGTACACATTGTTAATCATGTTCCTTGAAAACTGATTAGGTATGATCACAACATCTTTCACTCCCATGATCATCCCAGTTGACTTGTTGCAAGCAATTTTTCCATCACAATCAAAATTATTCCATCTCATTCTGATTCTCGTCATTGAATAAAATAAAAATCGTAGTGTGAGATTTACTTATCATGGTAGAAAACAAAATTATCATGAAAATATTTACTTATGTGATGTCTAAATCATGACACCTTCTTTAATATATGACACCCTTGGTTTATCCTATATTATTCATATCCAATATATATATAAATCATTCTTGGTTTTTTGTGAAGAGTTTATGAATTTCAAAATCATATATCATGGGAGTGTCAGACAAGGTGTGTTGAATGGTTTGTTTTCATATACCATATTACCCCCGAGTCAGGCCCAAAAAATATTTTCAGAGTTGATACCACTAGGTACATCTGTTCCAGAGCCACATCTACTTATAGTATCTAGTCAGACATGTATTTCTCTAAAACCACTCACTCTACCTTTTACCAAAATTCAAGTACATTTTCCTAAACATTGCCTCATCCTTTTACTTATCCTTAGATACATCCGTAGACAGATCCTTAGAAATACACCTAGGGTTCTAACAAAAGTTTTCTCATACTAGTTTCAAAAGGTTGACAAAAACATTCCATTGATACCATCTATAGAAACCCATGCTTGGGATACATGGATATTACATCATTCTAGATGAATATTCATTACATTACAACAATACATAATCGAGGACCATAATTGTTTAGTGTCATTGGAAACATCAAACAAAATATTGTATCCTAGTGAAATATCTTCAACATATCCAATAGAGATCTATACCTTCAGTAATTCTACCTAAAACCATTCATCATAACTTGGGGAAAGGAAACATAAGAAAAGTGTGATATCAAATTCACTTTAAGTGTAAATAAGGGACATATGTATGCATATTCAATATCATAAGGGTATGAGAACATGATCATGAATATATAATAGCATACCACGCATATCAAACATCATATGAAAGATTCATGGAATAAATAATGTCAGTTCATAAGACATGAATCATATGGAAATAACGAACATAAGCCATGAAACCATAACTTATGAATAAAACATAGAACAGTGGAAAATAGAAAATTATAAAATATTATTTACAAATTATCCAATTCATTTATTCCAAGTCCATCTTGGTAGTATTGGTTAACTCCCCATAGCATCTCATTAGTCATGGTTCACTCCCATGGCCATCTTAGTATCATTACATCACTCTTCATACCATCTTCTTAGTCATGGTTCACTCTCATAGATATCTTAGTAGTCAAGGAATATTCCAAATAGCATATTAGTAGTCATGGTTCACTCCCATGTCTATCTTAGTAGTATGAGTTCACTACTCATATCATTTTAGTAGTCATACTTCTCTCCCATGGACATCTTAGATGTTATTATTTACTCCCAAGATCATATTATTCAATATCATGAGATATAAATAGTTACCAAATGCATTAGAGGGAGATATAGGTCCAACCAGTCTGATAATTAAATCATATATAGTTGTGAAAAAATATTATAAGTAATCATATCATAACCCATGAAATGAAATAGGTATTATAAACATCTAATAATATCATAACATGCGGAACACAACAGGTTTCATAATCATTCATCATAATCATATCCCATGAAAAGAAGTTGTTTCAAAAGAATATAAACCATGAAATAGAAACAGGATTCATAAAGACCAATACCTTAAGCGTAACCCATTTATAGAAACATTATGATTCGAATAATTATATCATTTCCTAAAGTGACATGAGTAACATCAATATATTTCATATTATGTTGAAAATAATTTAGAAATATCATTAAAAAAATTCATGAGGAAAATATACTTTCTTCATTGAAAAAATAATTTTAATGCATAAAATTTTTTTTTAATAGTATTCATATGAAATACATTTAAAACATAAAAAGAAGACATGAAATTATTTGAAAACTATTTTCCTAGAAATCTTATGAAATAAACTTCTAAAAATTTTGAAATTTTTTTTTCATATAAAACACTTTGAAAATTTGTAATGTAATATTGAAAATGTTTTGAAAATTATTTCTTTAAAAATATTTTGAAAACTTACAAAAATAATTTGAAAACATTTTGAAAAATATTTTCCATTAACATTATTTGAAAAATTATAAATAAATCTGTAAAATGTATCAAAAACCACTATCCTTGAAAACATATAAAATAGGATTGAAATAATTATGAAAACCCATTTCCTTAAAAACTTATAAAAGTATTTTGAAAATGTTTTGAAAACCATTTTTCTTGAAAAATTGTAAAAGAAGTTTGAAAATGATTTGAATCAAAATTTTCATGAAAATTTATAAAATAATATTGAAAACATATTATTGACCATTTTCATTAATAATCACTTTTAAACTCATTTTCTATAAAAATAAACTTTAAACATGAAATGAAAGAATCAAATGATTGTCAACTGATAAATATTTACATGTCATACAATGTGAAAAGAACATTCCTTTTACATGGAAAAAAAGATAGAAAATTACCTCCTTCATAAAGTAAAAATATGACTCCTTCAAAATAATTGGTAAAATAAAAAAGTGTAAAAAATTATTTTTATTCTAATATTATATTAGTTTAATGTTCTTGGAAACCCTTTTTAGAAAACCTGGTTTTGAATAAACATAGATTTCTGACCAAATAAAGGTTAAATTTGGGATTTCTTAATGACACTTTCTTAACAATAATATGTGCCAAAGAGTATATAATAGTACCAATACATTAATAAAGAATAATTATGAAAAGGAGAATAAATTTAATAAATTTATTTAGATATGTAACTTAATAATTAATCTATGGATTCATAAACAGTAACAATCTTTAAAAGTGATGAGATTGATTCAATAAACTCTTATCACATGGTAACTTGGGATCATACTATCCATGTAATAAATTAAAATTACATGAAGCTCTAAATATCATGAAAATAAGGAGTTTCGTGATTTTACATTTAATCTATATGTATGTACACCTCAAAAAAATAATTTTTACACATGACAAAACATGAGTCTCAAATAAGGGAAATTGAGACAAACTATATTACCAATTTAATAACTTTTGAAACATAAACCCTATAAAATAATAAACATAAAATGGATGTTTAAATACCAATAAATTTATGTATAATAATAATGGGTTAAAATATTTGGGTATATATACACTACAAAAAAAGAGTGGATAACATAGCTCATATCCCACAAAAATTAAAAGTGAGATGAAATCCCCTTATGTTGTGTCTCGACTCTCTTCGTAATCATATAATATTCCTTTATAAAAACAGTAATTTTATTATAAATGTTTAAATTAAAATTTCATCATAAATAATACCATATAAGGTTTGATTATTCCTTTATATTACCAACTTTTTAATGATTCTATGTTAAGGTTTCACTTCTGGTAACATTCGCTTTGTTCTTTGGTGGTTTCATAATTTTTTATATCATTGGTCCTTAAAATTATATCATTATTCCAGAATTTGTAACATGAAATAAATATCAATATTGTGAATTATATTTTTATTTTAACAATCTATATAATATAAGTGTACGAAATAGATTACACCATTCATGGAGACTGTAAGTCATACATACACATGAATGATGCTTCCATTTTAATATTTATACTAAAAGAAACAATGAAAGCAATGTATAAGTATATATAAATCAATATTATATTATATTTATGATATAATACATATCTTATATATTTAATAAAAACATCTTTAATACAATCCACGTACTATATGAAAGAATCATATCTCTTTGAGGGGTGGTAGTCCACTTCCTCAAACGAAACTATCATATTAAGACAAAATGAAAAGTACAAAAATCTCTATTGTAAAATGAAAACATAATATTAAGGATTATTAAAATTAATATAATACATATATAAAAAAATTAAATCATAATTCCCACTACTTTAGGTGGAAATGGAAAAAGGAACATTCATCGTTTTGTGAGGAAATAGTTCATCATACACAAAAATAGTATGTCTATTACCCATTAGATGGAGGTGGGTGTTAGTGTAGGTATATAAATTTACATAACAAAATTATAGTATATTTAGGATACTATTATTTATATATAATCATATAATAAATATATTTTGAGGGGATCAAGAATGAAAATAAAAGAAACGACTTGAGAGAAGAAGTTACCTCTAAATCTGGTAACTCAATTTGGTTTGGGCCAAAAGGATTCCTTGGATTGGCATATGAAAAAGGTGAGGATTATATGATTAAGTGAAGGTTGTTCAGAAGATTTTTGGGAATCTACTATATAAACCTATGTTGTTTTAGATGTGTGAAGAAGTGGGAGATGTGGTGGCCTTTTATATGGAAGTAAAAGGAATCACATGGAATTTTTGAAAACAAGTTAGGTGTACCATATTTTGTACATAAAAAAGTCATACAAGGGCAACTGAACTAAAGAATGGAATGCTAATTATAAGTCCCCAGCCTTAAACCTTACTTAATATTGAATTAAATGAATAATTGGCATTGAGGATCTTTTCAGGTTTAGAATTTTAGAGAATTAGATCATAAATCATGAATTACATTCCACATTTAAAAAAAGTGGTTACATAAAAGATAGTATTCGTTTTTCCCCATCAATGGAAAAATATATAAAATAAAACATGGACTGTTTCTTGACCCTTCCTTGAAACTATCATCATAAAATACACCTTTCCCTTGACCTGTGAAAAACATTTGAAAAACTTGGGATGAGCATAAAAAGTTCAGTAAGGGATATAAATGTACGAAAAGAAAACATTAGTCCATGTATGAAATCATACTTTACTCATAAAACTTAAGAATTTTAACATACCTCATCAAATCATGAATAAATCATAGAAATCATAATGCATAAAGGTAACTTGAGGCATTCATAACATTCTTACGTAGGGAGTAACCCTCTCGGTTACGTTTGGAATACCCATGAAAGTATATTCCCTAAATCTCTTCGGAGGAACCTTAACGTTTAACTCCTTCACGTTACCCAATGAATTGGAGAGCTATATCAGGCTCACCTGCCCATAGTTTATCACGGAACCACCTGTCTTCATAATAATGCCCAAGAACCATAACATAATCGTATCACATAAAACATGCATAAAGGAAACATAAAATTTCCACTTTTCAATCACAAGATATCAATACAACACATTTATATAAAAACATTATGAAAACCACTTTCAATACCTAAATAAAAGAAAATAAAAACATGGTATTTATTTTTCATCTTAAAAAAGTTATGGCTTGTAGAGGAAGCTGAAACTCAAATAATGGTCACGGCGGTTGAGAAGTCATTGTCGCCGCATACGTATGACAAAAACATTCCCTTTTGTCGTTTGGTAAAACGCTTTGTATAAAAAATATTCCTTTCAGATAAACATAAAATACAAAGGGGTTTATACAACTTATAAAAGAAAGTTGTGTATAAAACAAATTATGCCTCAATGAATGGAGATTGAGACGAAGTCCCATACAAAGACGGTATCCTTGGATTAAGGATAAATCAATTACATAATTATGTGTGACAAACGAATACACCAAATATAAGTGGATATTAAGTGTAAAAAAATCATATGTCATTCTCACATATTCATAGAACCACATATTCAAGTAGTACAAGTTTATCCCAATGAATCAAAATTGGGTTAAGAAGTTCCCTTGTAAAAATTTGACAGCCTAACGACGTCACTTCAAACTTCAGAAAATGAGTTGATGAGAGATAAAAAGGGTATCTCATCACTTGGACATAAAATTTACATCAATAAGGATATAGAATAACATATCCCAACATTAAAATATGTAAATTAAAAGACCCAACAAAAGAAGTCTTTTAAAAAGAAGAGGGTGAAAAGTTCCCTTAACGACTTGGGTATCTTTCGAAACATATACCCCATGAAAAAAGGACAATAAAACATTGATGTAAATACTCATAAAAGAAAGTATATTACACAACGAGTAGAATAATGGGTTGTACATATACCACTCAAATGAAATGGTGGTAAAAGTAGCATAAATCTCACGGGAATAAAAGTGAGATGAAAAATCCCTTATAAAAACTCGGCAGCCGAACGACGCCACTTAAAACTTCCAAAAATGGATTTATGAGATCAAATAGGGTCTCTCATCATATTATAGTAAACTTTACAGAAAAATTAATATAAATGAACATCCCAATCATAAGAATGATGAGCTTAAAAGGAATTACATAAAAGAGTGTACTTAAAAAGAAAGAGAGGGGTAGGGAGAGGGGTAGGTTCCCTTACCTCGGGTCTGACTTGAATCGATCGTTCTTTAACCTCTTGAATAATAAACATGAGTTAATTTATACTTTCTTAAGAACCTTTTTCATGTTCATTATTCCTTTTATATCACTTACTACCATGCTATGAACACTATGTAATTATTTAAGTTAAAAATGGTCGTTTTGTAGATCATTGCTACTTGAGTCAAAAATAAACTCTTTATAATTACAAGTTGTTCATGTGGTAAAATATATATTATATCCATAATTATATTCACTATGTAGATATCATTTATATCATATATTTCCATTATATACATACATTTATAATATTTCATAACATTTAGAGGTATGAAATGAAATGCACCATTCATGGAGATGTTAAGCCGTATGTACACATGAACGCTACTTCCATTTCTATTTCTTATTTAATGGAATTAAAACATAATGATACATAATGGTATTATAATTCCTGTGTGGTATCATATTAAATATCATTAAATCTATCCTTTATACGTACCACATATGGTATTAACTAATCAAATCACTTTGAGGGGGCGGTAGTCCACACTTCCTAAAATGAAGATATCACGTTTAACCATAATGGAAGCCATAAAGGTATGCCATAAATGAAAAATACAGAATCTTAAGTAAAAAATAAACATATTATATATCATATATAAATGTTGTGACATCTTAATGTCCACCTTTGAGGGTGTTAAAATAATATTGAACAATCATCGTTTCGTGAGGAAGAAATTCACCAACCACAGAAACAGTACGTTCTTTAACCATTAGATGTAGGTGTGTGTAAGTTTAGCTCTAATACTTCTTATAAAAACATCCTAGTATATTTAAGATACTTGATTGTTTACAAAATAAATGAATAAAAATAGTTTAGGGGGTTGGAGAAGCAAAATAAAACAAAAGAACACAAGTGAAGACATTACCATAAAATCGGTTATCTCTCTTTGATTTGAGCTGAAAAGCTTCCTCGAGAAGACATCGTCCCAAATTGAGGCTTCTAGGAGTAAGAGAGGTATGTGGAGAGACAAAATTAGAATGGTTTGGCTGAGCCAAAGGCTTGAGAGGTATGGGTAAGGTGGTAGAGGTGGGGGCCTTTTATAAGAGGAGAGGAGGGGAACTCTTGGAAAGTTACAAAATGTTACTTTATTTTCAAATGAGTATCAGATTTTAAAGGTCCCACATTGATTTATTTAGAGGATAAAGTGTTAAGGGTTCTAAAAATACTCATTCAATAAGTTTTTGAAAAGTTTATGTTATATTTTTAACATTATATATTCATTTTATTTAAATCCTTTATTAATGAGGTAATCGCTGCACTATCATGATGTCATAAATAATTTAATTTATCTAATGCCTAGAAATTATAAAAAATATCATGATGTAGGAAATATTTTTAGATTTCTAATGAATATTTATAGTAAAAAATATGACTTGTATAACCCCATTTAAAAATTGTTTTAGTAAAACAACTCATGCTTGTGACATTTTTATTTTAACTTTAAATAAAAAGTTATTTATGTCATTTTCCGACAAATGTGGCTCCATGGGGACCCCAAGTTGACCCATGGATTGTATTGGTCGTCCATGACACATCCAATGAAGGTATGACATATTTCTAGGTCATTTCATATTATTAAAACATTATTTTAACCTTAAAATACACTAATTACCTCTAATCGCAATTAAAAACTTAAAAGTTACTATTCACTGAAAAAAAATTTAATCCCATTGAACCACATTTTCATCCTAATGAAAAACATGTATGTTGGATTTTTGAAATTCAAATCACAAATGTGGTGAAGTTTCATTTAAACGAAAAATCAGTTTTTAAAATACCACTTAGTGGTTTCATTATTCATCAAAAAGTAATATTTTTCAGAAAAATACCAAAAATTCACCCTAAGCTATATTTGATATTCCAAATTCAAAAATGATGTCTATTTTACAAAATTCAAAACATATAAGTTTCATTAATTAATTTAATAATTAAATCCCGCTGTCAAAACTAATAGCATGTTTTTAAGAAACAATGTCTATTAAAAGATTGACACTAGTTTAAGTCCAATTTCAAAGTGAAATTAATTCCAATGACACCTATTGGATTATATGGTAAAAATATATTCTAATTTAAATTTAAAAACAATTCAAAATATAATCTAATCATATAAATAAATTAGATTAAAAAGTGGTTTTAAATTAAAACACAACATTTTTCACTATTCAATAAAAAATGAACTTTATCAGAAAAATACCTAAAATTTACACAAAGTAAATTTTGAGGTCCCGATTCTAAAGATGAATTTTATTTTGCCAAATATAACTCATAAAATTGTCAAAAAGTGTATTTAAAAGAGGTTCACCATCAAAAGGCGGTTATTCGATTTTTTAAAGAATATTAGAATGTTTACGCTTAAAATTGCAATCATTAACATTTTTAATCCTCTAACATTTATTGTAAAAAGTAAAAATATTTGACAAACATATATAATAATTTTTTAGTTAGTTCTATTAATTCCCTCCGTTACAATGGCTAGGCATTAACTACCATTTAAAATAATATTATTTTGTTATTAGAGTGCAACATAAGATTCCCAAGAAACTCATTGTTGCATATTGGGTACGCCATCGAGCATAGCGTCCCCTTTAAAGTAATATTAATATTTTATTCACAAATATGGATAAATATGAAAATGTCATATTCTTTATTTACCTGGGGTGTTACATCCTTCCCCCCTTTTGGGAATTCTGTCCACGCTATTTTAAAATTGGGCTTGCAAGCTTCACTGAAAATCCCACATCGGAACAAGAGATAGTAAAACTATCACTTTAAAAGATTGGGAGAGTAGTACAAATGACACCCGAGTTAACCCATACTAGGATTCCAAGTATGAAAATATAGATATGGAGGAAAAACAATGGGTCATGTTTTGATGAAGAGTGATAGTAAACATGTCTAGGAGAATGTTAACAACAAGAAAATCACAAACTTGTGATGGGTTAAATGGTATTTGATTCCCCAGTAGAAAAACATAATAGAAAACATTTTTGTTTTATGTCGCTTTTCATTGAGGAATTTATTTATGATCTTAACTAAAACATAAGGAAGCATACTTAATTGTCATGTTGACTTTAAAATTTTACTATATTTCTTACACGAACCCATATTTTCTCCAAAAGATGAGTATTTTTGATGACTTGTTAACATTAAGAGAGCTATAATCAACTTCTAGAGAATCACCTAATCCAAAAAATAGAACTATATACATACCCTGTCTTAAGACTGTAACCAAAACTAAAACAAAAAAAGTTATTATGAGATCAAATAATACCCAAAAAGGATAATCCTTTATAAAAAAATCTATTCCTAATATCCATAATTTGTCAAAAAAACCCAAAGTTCAACAAAGTCCATTCAATAAACATCTATCCATAAAATTCTACAAAGTAAACCAAACTAATATTGAAACCCAATTCTCTGAAGGATTTAATCACATAGTTTCCTAAGATAAATTTTAACATTTTTCTCCAAAATAACATCAGTTACTCATACAGTCTCATACTGAAAAGTAATTAACCTAATCAAATAACCTCCATGATAGGATAATCATTTCCATTGATAACCAAAACTCAACTTACTCTTAATTCATAAAATCATCTAACTAAAAATAATCATTCAAACTAACCAGGGACTTCACGTAGTCTAGTGGTAAGCAATAAATACCAGTTGCACTTTGGTTGTGGGTTCGATTCCCACAGCTTTGCTCGACGCGATGGGTTGTCACACGGTTTTCTTGTTGTCCCTTTTCAAAAGCTATATAATTTTATTACATTCCTCAAAAAGAGAGAAATTCATCAAAAATAACCATAACATATTTAAACCACAAAGGTTATCTGATAACTTCCATTTTGAAACCCAAAATGTATTAACCAGTAATTTCCACAAATTCAAGGATCATATAAACCCAAATGGTTCTTTATAACTATATCCACAAAAGAAAGGATAATCATTCCTTGAATACAATTTTCGTATATCAAACATCAGGATTACTATAAAAAGTCTTCTAATGTAACCCCATC
This sequence comes from Viscum album, assembly GCA_963277665.1. Lineage (NCBI taxonomy): Eukaryota > Viridiplantae > Streptophyta > Magnoliopsida > Santalales > Viscaceae > Viscum > Viscum album. The sequence continues at coordinate 696,433,709 of OY728148.1, forward strand.
ATCAAAAGAGACCTAATACATCTATGAATTTCACCATCTTAAATTCTACCATAACTCTTGAATCCCATATATGATGACTTCTTACTCATTCAACATTCTTCATGATTCATTATCCATTCCTTTTCAACTTATTCTGAAATACTTCTTTCCTATAAACTAAATCATGAATCATATCCTAAGATTCCAATAATAGGAAAATATATGTTAAGATATAATCCATACCTTTCATTCTTCATTTTCAATTTCTTCTTCCTCAATCAGAATGGCATTAGGTATTGGTAAATGAATATTTGTATGATCTTGGTGACCCCATTCCCGAATCTTCTTCGTTGGACATGTGTTTGCATAATGACCATGAACACTGTATTTAAAACATTCAATTGATCCTTCAGAAAGAACTTCTTTCCCTTTCCTAGAGTCAACTAGATGTTTCCTTTTTCCATGGCAGGTTGTTGCTTTATGACCTTCATTTCCACATCTATAGCATCTTTCTATCCCTTTGAAACATTTTCCTATGTGTTTCATTCCAAATATTTGACACATAGGTTTTTGAACATACTTACCTTTATGATTATTACGTGAACTTCTGTAGGGATTTGTTTCTCTCATATACGATGCCTTATAAAAATCACTAAGGTTCAAGTGGTCAATCATGACTCCAGATAGTTGGTTGAGGATAACCACAAGAGTTCTCAGTGCAGCTCCCATATCATTTAGTTTTTCTTTCATTAAACTGTCACAGTTTTATTCAAATCCACCGTTACTTTGGTCCCTGCTAGATCTAGCCATTTACTAAAACCAAAAAGGTCAGTGTGAGTATATCAATAAAATCATAAAATAAAAAAGAGGAAGATAAACACCAAGATATACTTATCCAAGTTATCTCAAAGTCATTCTAACTTTCATATAAATTATTACTCCATCTAATATACTAACCATTGTGGTTATACACAACTTGTCACTTTTTCTTAAACAACACTCTAACCTCTAAAGTTATCTAAACCGACCTATGATACCAACTATAAGGCCCCGACCATAAAACATATTTAATATTGAATTAAATGAGTAATTCAAATTGAGGATCTTTTCAGGTTTAGAGTTTTAGGTAATTAGATCATAAATCATGAATTATATTCCACATTTAAACAAATTGGTTACATAAAAGATAGCATTCGTTTTCCCCATCAATGGAAACATATTTAAAATAAAAAATGGATTCTTTCTTGAAACATCCTTGACACTATCATCATAACATGCAACTTTACCTTGACCTAGGAAAAACATTTCAAAAACATGGGATGAGCATAAAAAACTCAGTAAGGTATATAAAAGTACGAAAAGAAAACATTAGTTCTTGTATGAAATCATACTTTACTCATAAAACATAAGCATTTTAACATACCACATAAAATCATGAATAAATCAAAGAAATCATAAGGCATAAAGGTAACATGAGGCATTCATAACATTCTTACATAGGGAGTAACCCTCATGGTTACGTTTGGAATACCCATCACATTATATTCCCTAAATCTCTTTGGAGGAACCTTAACGTTTAACTCCTTCACGTTACCCAGTGCATTGGAGAGCTATATCAGGATCACCCACCCTTAGTTTATTAGGGAACCACCCATCTTCATAACAATTCCCAAGAACCATAACATAATCGTATCACATAAAACATGTATAAAGGAAACATAACATTTCCACTTTTTAGTCACAAGATATCAATACAACGCATTGATATAAAAACATTATGAAAACCATTTTCAATACCAAAATAAAAGAAAATTAAAACATGGTATTTATTTTTCATTAAAAAAAAAGGTATGTCTTTTAGAGGAATCTGAAACTCAAATAATGGTCACGGCCGTGGAGAAGTCATTGTCACCGCATACGTACGACAAAAACATTCCCTTTTGTCATTTGGTAAAACACTTTGTATAAAAAATATTATTTTTGGATAAACGTAAAATTCAAAGGGGTTTATACACCTTATAAAATAATTTTGTGTATAAAACAAATTATGCCTCAATGAATAGAGATTGAGATGATGTCCCATACAAAGACGTTATCCTTGGATTAAGGATAAATCAATTACATAATTATGTGTGAAAAACAAATACACCTAATATAAGTGGATATTAAGTGTAAAACAACCAGAGGTCATTCTCAAATATTCATATAACCACACATTCAAGGAGTATAAGTTTATCCCAATGAATCAAAATTGGGTTAAGAAGTTCCCTTGCAAAAATTCGACAGCCTAACGACGTCACTTAAAACTTCACAGAATGAGTTGATGAGAGATAAAAACGGTATCTCATCACTTGGACATAAAATTTTCATAAATAATTATATATAATAACATATCCCAACATTACAATATTTAAATTAAAATACCCAAGAAAATAAGTCTTTTAAAAAGGGGAGGGTGAAAAGTTCTCTTACCGACTTGGGTATCTTTCGAAACATACACCCCATGAAAGAAGGACAATACAACTTTTATGTAAATACTCATAAAAGAAAATATATTAAACAAAGAGTAGAATAATGGTTAGTACATATACCACTTAAAGGAAATGGAGGTAAAAGTATCATAAATCTCACGTGAATAAAAGTGAGATGAAAAATCCCTTACAAAAACTCGGCAGCCGAACAACGCCACTTAAAACATCCAAAAAATGGATTGATGAGATCAAATAGGGTCTCTCATCATATTAACATAAACGTTACAGAAATAGGAATATAAAAGAACACCTCAATCATAATAAATATGATATTAAAAGGAATGAAATAAAAGAGTGTACTTAAAAAGAAAGAGAGGGGTAGATTCCCTTACCTCGGGTCCGACTTGACTTGAATGTTCTTTAACCTCCTGAATAATAAACTTGAGTTAATTTATAATTTCTTAAGAACATTTTTCATGTTCATTATTCCTTTTATATCACTTAATACCATGCTAGGAACACCATGTTATTATTTAAGTTAAAAATGCTCATTTTGTTGATCATTGCTACTTGAGTGAAAAATAAACTCTTTATAATTACAAGTTGTTCATGTGGTAAAATATATATTATATTCAGAATTATATTCATTATTTATATATCATATATATAATATATATCCATTATATACATTCATTTATAATATTACATAACATTTATATGTAATAAATGAAATGCACCGTTAATGGAGACGGTAAGCCGTACGTACGCATGAACGCTACTTCCATTTCTATTTCTTATTTAATGAAATTAAAACATAATGACACATAATATTATTATAATTACAGTATAGTATCACATATAATATCATTAAATCTATCCTTTATACATACCACATATGGTATTAACGAATCAAATCACTTTGAGGGGGCGGTAGTCCGCACATCCTAAAATGAGGATATTGTGTTTAACCATATTGGAAACCAGAAAGGTATGCCATAAATGAAAAATAAAGAAGCCTATGTAAAACATAATAATATTATATATCATATATAAATATATTGACATATTAATGGCAACCTTTGAGAGTGTTAAAATAATATTGAACAATCATCATTTCGTGAGGCAGAAATTCACCATCCACAGAAACAGTACGTTCTTTAACCATTAGATGTAGGTGTCTGTAAGTGTAGCTCTAATCCTTCTAATTAAAACAACCTAGTATATTGAAGATACTGGATTTTTTACAAAAGAAATGAATAAAAAGAGTTTATGGGGTTGGAGAAGAAAAATAAAACAAAAGAACACAAGTGAAGACATTACATTAAAATCGGGTATCTCTCTTTGATTTGAGCTCAAAGTCTTCCTTAAGAAGACTTCTGCCCAAAGTGATGTTTCTAGGAGTAATAGAGGGATGTGGGGAGGAAATATTATCAGGGGTTGGCCGATCCAAATTCTTTATAGGTGTGGGTAAGGTGGTAGAGGTGGGGGCCTTTTATAAGAGGAGAGGAGGGGCACTCTTGGAAAGTTACAGAATGTTACTTTATTTTCAAATGAGTTTAGAATTTTAAAGGTCCCACATTGATGTATTTAGAGTATAATGTGGTAATGGTTCTAAATATACTCATCCAATATGTTTTTGACAAGTTTACGTTACATTTTTAACATTATCTTTTCATTTTATTTAAATCCTTTATTAATGAGGTAATCGCTGAATCATCATGATGTCATAAATAATTAAATTTATTTAATGCCTAAAAATTATAAAAAAACTATCATGATGTAGTAAATATTTTTATCTTTATAATGAATATTTATAGTCAAAAATATGACTTGTATAACCCCATTTAAAAATTCTTTTAGTAAAACAACTCATGATTGTGACATTTTTATTTTAACTTTAAATAAATTATTTATGTCATTTTCCAACCAATGTGGCTCCATGGGGTCCCCAAGTTGATCCATGGATTGTCTTGGCCGGCCATGACACATCCAATGAGGGTAGGACATGTGTATAGGTCATTTCATATTATTAAAACATTATTTTTACCTTAAAATACACTAATTACCTCTAATCGCGATTAAAAACTTAAAAGTTACTATTCACCAAAAAATTATTTTAATCCGATTGAACCACATTTTACATCATAATGACAACTATGTATGTCGGATTTTTTAAATTCAAATCACAGAAGTGGTGAAGTTTTATTTAAACATAAAATCAGTTTTTAAACTACCACTTGGTGGTTTCACTATTCATCAAAAATTGATGTTTTTCAGAAAAATACCAAAAATTCACCCTAAGATATATTTGATATTACAAATTCAAAAATGATTTTTATTTTAAAAAATTAAAAAAATATAAGTTGAATTAATTAATTTAATAATTAATTCCCGCTGTCAAAACAAATAGCGTGTTTTTAAGAAACAATATCTATTAAAAGATTGACACTAGTTTAAGTCCAATTTCGAAGTGAAATTAATTCCAATGGCCACTATTGGATTAAATGGTAAAAATATATTCTAATTTCACTTTAAAAACAATTCAAAAGATAATCTAATCATATTAACAAATTAGATTAAAAAGAGGTTTTGAATTAAAATACAACATTTTTCACTATTCATTAAAAATGAACTTTATCGGAAAAATACCAAAAATTTACTCAAAGTAAATTTTGAGGTCCCGATTCTAAAGGAGAATTTAATTTTTTCAAATATAACACATAAAATTTTCAAAAAGTGGATTTAAAATAGGTTCTCCATCAAAAAAGTTGTTAATCGACCTTTTAAAGAATGTTAGAATGTTTACGCTTAAAATTGGATTCATTCGCATTTTTAATCCTCTAACATTAATTGTAAAAAGTAAAAATATTTTACAAACATATATAATCATTTTTTAGTTAGTTCTGTTCATTCTCTCTATTACAATGCCTAGGCGTTAACTACCATTTAAAATAATATTATTTTTTTTTAGATTGCAACGTAAGATTCCCAAGAAACGCGTTGTTGCGTATTGGGTACGCCATCGAGCATAGTGTCTCCTTTAAAATAATATTAATATTTTATTCACAAATATGGATAAATATGAGAATTTCATATTCTTTATTTACTTTGGTTGTTACATTAATGGATGAATTTGTTCCATAAAATAGGTGTTGGGCATGTTTCTTGGTTATATTTGGTTTTATATTTAAGGTTTTATACTTCATTAACCTTATTTTTCTATTAACAAATGTAATTATTTTTAATCACATTCACTAATTTTTTAGGTCAAAAACAAATTTTACCATATTATATTTTATAAATTATTATTATTTCAAATATAAAAACCATTTTTAAGAATTATTATCATATAAGGGATAGAAATTAATTTTAAATTAATCTCACTTACGGGACAACACTACGGGTTTTGAACATAAATAAATCCAAAAGATTGTTATGTTTTTATATCCAATTTTAATGTGGAATTCGTTTCAATGACATAAATTGTACTAATTGATATAAAATTTATATAAATAAACTATTAAACTAATTAAAAATATAATTTAACCTTATAACAAATTAGATAAAAAAGTATTTTTTAATTAAAATCCATTATTTTTAACCATTCAATAAAAAATGAAACATTACAGAAAAATATTAAAAATTTATCATACACTAATTTTTATTTCTTTATTTCAAATATAATGTTTATTTTGAAATATTAATTATGAAAAAAAAAATTAAAATTTGATTTCAAATGGGTTCTCTATTAGAAGAATGTAAAACTACATTTATAAAAAAATTGGGTTTCTGCAAAAAATTGGTTTTCATATTATCATATGTCTATCAAATATATTGGATGAAAATACAAGACATTCGATACAATATATAAAACATTTATTACATTAATATCACTTTACAATTTTAATTAATTAATTTTACTATGTTAAAATATCTTTGTGACCATAAAAATATTTTCTCTTTTTTTCAATCAGTTTTCAAATTCATTCCAAATTTATTAGTAACCTACGAATTCATATTATATTTTTTAAACCGCATATTTTTGTAATTTATTTAATAATATTAATATCCATAAACTTAATGACCTGTTTATATACTATTTTAATAAAAAAAATTATATATTATAGTTAGGTAATACTCGGTCTTTCATTTTACGCAAGCCATCGAGGAAGGTAAATATTTCATGGAATGTATGCTAACTAGGTTTTTCAATTTAATGTACACCAAATCCATGTTTTGGGTATAAAAATCCAAATGGGCATTGCATGTAGCAAAATCCATGTCGGTTTTGTATGTAGCGCAACTCATTTTGGTATTGTGTGTAGCGCAAGAAAGGTTGGTATTATGTGTAAGGAATATTTAACATAATGTTTTACTATATATATATATAACATTTTTTGTGTCATGTTAAATTAAAAATATCAAACAGAATAATTAATTTGAAAAAAAATATTTCACAAAATCTATGGGTGTTACATAATAACATAGGGAGACCATGATTCTCATCCCTGAGTAAACTAAAAATATCATTGTTTCTTGGAAATCTCTTTCTCTATGTGTTCCTTCTCTACACATAAAACATATTATCTTTACTTTGAGACATGACATGGATTTTTTATTCACACATTATTGACATATTTCAAACTGAATCGTATTTCCTCCACTGTCTCTACCACCTAATCTCTTAGTAAACTATTTCTTCCTCTTCTATGGTGTATCTGGGAGTTGGTTGTTGTAAAATTTATTAATCATTTATCATGAAAACTTACTAGGAATAATCATAATATCCTTCAATCTAGTCATCTTACCATTTGGTTTCTCATAAACTCATTTTGTATCATATTCTTTAATAATCTGGTTCCTTCTAGTCTGCACCATTGACTAAAACCAAAAATCAATGTTTGAGTAAAACAATTCATAGTAGGAAACCACATAATCATTAAATAACACTTGTATGAATTCTAATTCATGAAAATTTTCTTTTACGACTGACAACTATGGTTTATACTTTGTAATTAAATGTAAAAATCTATTTAAATCTATCATAATGGTTCATAATGTTTTTGTGAATTTCCCAAGATATACAAAGGAGTGTCAAACCAGGTAAGCAGTATGGCCTATTTTCATACCACATGATATGATCGAGTGCATCTCAATGACTTATTTTAAAAATTATTACCCCTAAATACCACTTTTATAGAGCTACATCTAATTATAGAATCCGTAAAGTGATGTAATTTCATGGAAAACACTCACTCTTTCCATTACCAAAATTCAATGAAATTATCCTAATCTTTGACTCATCTTTAGACTTATCCTTATACAAGTCCTTAGAGATCACAAAAAACATTTCCTAATCCCTTTTTACCAAGATCAATTAAAATATTCCTATAATATTAACTATTGGGTCCTAGGATTTCCATACATAAATATAAAATCTTTTGATAATAATATTCATTATGTTTCATTAAAACGTGCATGGAAACCATAATAGTTTAGTTTATTTGGAGACTAGAAACACAATATTCTTATTTCATATGTGATATTAAATATATCCCATAAATATCTACTTCTATATTACTCCCTTAAAGAATACCCTACATAAACTGTTCTTTAAAACTCGAGGAAGGAAAAATAATAAAGGATAAGATCATATGCTCGGAATATCTAAACATAATATAATAAAATTTATGAGAATATGAATGAATAAGATAAGAATAAGGGTATGTGATCCTGAACATAACTTACGATGTTTATTCCCAAGTTTTCATAGATCATAGACATGATTCATGGGATAAAACATTATCATTTCAGAAAACATTGTCCACAAGAGGGAGAAATAGTTATGAATTAATCATGAACCATAATGTCATGTCACAATAGAGTGGTATCATGATAAATGTATAAAACCTATTCGTATTTCATGTTTAACTACCAATACCATCAATATATTTGAGCATTAATTATCACATATTTCTTATTGTGGGTTACGACAGACATGATTCACATAGTTGTTCTGGATTGTCCCTATTTCCCATTATAGATTAGGATGCACCTGTTTCCTATAGTGGATCAGGATGCACTTATTTTCCATAATAGATCAATCCCATCAACTTTTTTTCCCATAGTTATCTCATGAGATATAGTGTTTCACCAAATTAATTGGATGGAAACATAGTTCCAACCCATATCATAAATAAAAAACTACTTATGTAAGACATAATATTATAAAACAACCATCATATCATCCCATCATAATCCATGTAAATAAAATAGTTTTCATGAATATTTAATCAATTCACCAGAGCATAACCCACAAAAAATAAATGTGTTTCAATAAAATTTAATTAACATAATCATTAACTATTTAGATAAAGAATTAAGATGATATCATTAAATATTATCCCTAGTAAAGTATAAGTTACATCAATGGATGTCACCATAATTGAAAAATGATTTCAAAATATCATTTGGAACATTTCCTTTGGAATATAGACTTTAGATAATGAAAAAAAACTTTTAAAACATAAAAAAATTAAAACAATTCATTAAAATTAATCATTGAAATTTATAATCGAATCATTGAACATCATTTATAACATTTTTTGAGGAAAATATCCTTTCAATATTCAAATTCACTTTTTAAACCATGGAATTCATAAAACATTTTAGAAGTCCTCTACATTCAGAAAAAATCATAACATATAATGGAATATTTAAAATATTGATTTGTTCTTGATGGTGGAAAATACCATTCATTTCATATATGTGAAAACATAGATTTCATTGACATTTTTGGTAAAATCCCAAGTGGCATTGTTTTTTTGAAAAAAAACATGATGATTCATTTTAATTTTTTTTAAATCCAATAATGTGTGAATGTTTACTTAATAAATCCCTTGGAAAATTCAAAAACATTTTTTGGAAATATTTTTGGAAAACCTGAATATGAAATAAATATGGATTTTTGGGTGAAGAGAGAAATAAGGTCGGTTTACATTAAACATGTTAATTTTTAATATTGAGTGCATAAAGAGGGTTAAATTAAGGGAAGACATCTATTTCCATTATATGAATAGATTATAATACAATTCATAATTTTTTTTAAAAAATATGGATCATATTATTACATCCTCAGAGGCACAAACATAAATAATACTGAAAAATTATGTGATTGTATAATAAAAACATCACCACTTCAGTAACATCATAGGTGAATAAAGAATATGGAATTTTAAAATTTATTAAAATTTTGGAATTAATTATTGATTTTACAATAAATTTGATCCCATGTTCAATGGCGTACCTGATACGCAACAATGAGTTTCTTGGAAATCTTTCGTTACACACAACGTTTAGTTATACCAAAAAATAATATAATAATACAATTATATTAAATTGTAATTAATGCATAGTGGTTTTATTCGTGGGATTGGAATGTACTAAATACAACAGGATTATATAGGTTTTCAAATGTTTTTTCATTTATCCAATACAAGTTAGAAGCCTAAAATGTGAATGAATCAGATTTTAAGCATACATACTCTAATATCCATTAAAAGGTTGATTTATATCTTTTTGATGGTGAACCCTCAATAAATATTGTTTTGGTCACTTTAATATGTTTTATTGAAAAAAAGTAAAACTCTTCTTTAGAATCAAGATATAAAAATTTACTTTGGGTAAATTTTAGGTATTATTCTAATAAAATTCATTTTTTAATGAATAGTGAAAAATACTGTATTTTAATTCCAAACTGTCATTTAATATAATTTATTTTAATTGTTATATTATCATTTTAATTGGTTTTAAATTTTAAATTTTTTATATTTTTTTCATTTAATTCAATGTTGGTCATTGGAAGTAATTTCACATTGAAATTGGACATGAACACGTGTCAACCTTTTGATAATTATTATTTCTTAAAAACGTGTTTTTTGTTTGGACAACAAGTTTTAATTATACAATAATTAATGAAAATTATATATTTTTAATTTTCTAAAATAGACAACATTCTTTAATTCATAATATCAAATATTTCTTAGGCTGAATTTTAGGTATTTTTCTGAAAAAATTCAATTTTTTATGAATAGTGAAAACACAAAGTAGTAGTTAAAAAAGCACCTTCTTCATTTAAATGAAATTTTACAGCTTCTATGAATTGAATTTCAAGAATCCGATATACATGGTTGTAATTAGTAAGTAAAATGTGGTTCAATAATACGAAAATAATATTTGGTGAATAGTAACTTTTGATTTTATTTACCACGGTTAAAGGTAAATAGGGTAATTCAAGGAAAATATAATATTATAATAATAGAAAACTTATCATAACACTTGTCCTAACATTATTTTATGAGTCATGGTTGACCAATAAAATCCATGGGTGAGATTGTTGGGCTTTAAATGCAATTTGGGTAAGATAATGACATTAATAACATTTTATTTAAAGTAAAAATAATAATATCATAAACATTTATCATTTTTCTAAAATAATTTTAATGTGGGGTTATATAATTGATATATTAGACTATAAATATACATTAAAAATATATAAATATTTCCCACATAATTTTACTTTATCGATAAGTTTTGGTCATCAAAAAAATAAAATTATTTCTAACACAATAATGACGTAGTGTTTACCTCATTAATGAATGATTTAAATAAATAAGATTATAAAAATCAAAAAAATATCCAAAACCTATACAATTATTATTGAATTATTTTATTTCGAACAAAAGTCATCTTATATTTTACTTTAATAACTCTTGGACCTTTGGAAACAAAAACTCATTATATAATAAAATAATTTTCTCAAACTTTCTTAAAGATCCCCTCCTCCCCCTTATAAAAAACCATCACATCTAACCCATTACTCACACCTCTCAAGCCCCTTGTCTCATCCAAACTCTAAAAAAATAATCTCTCAATATATCTCTCATCCATCTAGAAGACATACCTTAGGCAGAAGTCACTTCAATGAATCTTTTTGGTTCAAACCAAAGGGAATTACCCGATGTAAATGTAACAACTTCTGTTAAGTTCATTTCTTTTATTTTTCTTCTCCAACCCCCTAAACTATTTTTATTCCATTATTTTATATAAAAAACTATATAATAAGTATGTTAGGTTGTTTTTATGATTTTTATTCGAACAACACTTACACACACCTCCATCCAATGGATACAAACATGTTGTTTCTGTGGAAGTTGAACTACTCCCTCACAAAATGATGATTATTCAATAATCTCTTACCAACTATAATGGTGGAAACTGTTATTTTACTATAGTTATATATGATATTTATTATATTTACTTTATATCTATTCTTATATAATTATCTTTTATAACATATGTTTTTTGTTTTCATTTTGTATATATATAATAATTTCATTTGAGGAAGTGTGGACTACCGACCCATCAAAGTTATATGAATAATCTATACCATACATGGAACATATAATAGATGGTTTTAATGAACTTATGTAACATATATTTAAAATGATATAATAATTTAATTATAATATACTTATATATCATTTTGTTTTTAAACCGTTAAAAATGAAAAAAAATGAAAGTAGCGTCCATGGGTACGTACAACTTACCGTCTCCATAAAGGGTGAATTTATTATGTCCAAATATTATGGACTATTATAAATACATATATACAAGATATATATGATATATATGAAATATAAAACATGAATATAATTATTGAGATAATGTACTTTTGACCACATGGACAAATTATAATTATAACAAGTTCATTTTTAACTCGAATTCTGAACATCGAAAAAATGTATGATATGAACTCAAATAATTAAATAATTTTTATTGCAAGGAAATAAGTTATATAAAAGGAAAAATAAACCTGAAAATTTTTCTTAAGAAATTATAATTTAAATTATGTTTATTATTCAGGAAGAGCAAGGAAAAAACATGTAAAGTCAGACACAAGGTAAGAGGTTTTCATCTCACTTTTTATTCCCGTTAGATTCATTCTATATTTGCCACTATTTTCATTTGTGTGGTGTATTTACTGTGTATTATTTTATTATTTGTGTAATATAATTTAATTTTTGGGTATTGAAATCTTCATTGTATGATCCTTCTTTCATGTGGTTTATGTTTCGTAAGTTACCATATCGGTAAGGGAATTTTTTAACCCAATTTCCATTCCTCGGGTTAATATTCTAATTCTAAATTATGTCAGGCTACGATTTTCGGTGGAATCAATGTTTATATATTTATGTACTAATTTCCACTTCCCTTTTCGAGGATATACTTCTCATACACATAATCACTCCATTGATAAATTCTTATGTCATTAATGTGAACTTCATAATGGTAATCTTAACTCAATTTCCATTCATTGAGTAAAACAACCAAGTCATTGGTTTTCTTTTAAATAGAACATGTGTGAATGTCATCTGTTTGATTTACATTGAATATCCAATCATATTGAGTGTATTTATATTTTCCACACATTATTATGTTATTGGTTTATTGTTAATCTAAGGATACAGTTTTTATAAGGGATTTTGTCTCAATTTACATTCCCTTCAGACATCATTGTTGTTATGCACCAATTCGCTTTTATATGATGTTATTACTGTCCTTTGGCATATTATATAATTAATACATTTATTTTCGTGATATTATAAAGTTTGTATTAATGTTATTCCTCAATTATTTGTATTCATGCGTCTTTCATTTGGTTATGAACTCTTTAACTAAAATATCGTTTTAAATGTTTAAAATATTTTATTCTTCTAAATCTTTCTCATTAATGCCCATGTTTTAAAAACGATTTTAAATATTTATTTATATGTACATGAATGTTTTGAAATTAAAATTTCTTTCAAATTATTCAAAGTGGAATGGGACACTTTGATTCAAAAATCTCTTTATTAAATTTTTTAAATGGTTTGGAAAGTGGTTTGATAATGAATTGATTATGTCAATATCTTCAAATGATATATTTTGATTGCAATGTAGAAATGTTATCTTTTCTTTGTGATTTTTTATGTGTTTGGAATATGATATGGTTATTGGTCAATTTATACGTATATGGGTGGTTCTCTTATAAACCTAGGGCGGGTGTGCCCGAGATAGACTTCCAATTCATTGGGTAACATGACATAGGTAAACATTAATGTTTCTCCTAATAGATTTAGGTAATATACTATGATGGGTATTCCAAATGTGACTCCATATGTAGCTGTGATAGCTACAATGTAAGTATGTTATGGATGCCACAAGTTACCTTTATGATTTATGATTTTTGTGTGTTATTCATAAATCTTATGATTTCATAAGGTATGTTATGATTGAATAGTATGGTTTCATTAATTTGTATTTATTGATGGGATAATGTTTTATTTCCTTATTTGATAACCCTTTCTATGATTTTTATGCTCATACTATTTTTTGAAATGTTTTTCATAGGACTTAAAGACGAATAGGGTCAAGGATGGGATCAAAGAAAATTCATGCTGTCTAAAACCTGGAACTAGACCTGAATCTTATTGTCAAGAGTTTTTATTTTATGAAAAAATAGAAACTGAGTATAAGTTTCTAATTTTTAATTTTTGAGATGTAATGTAATATTTATGGACTCATTATCTAAAACACTAAACATAAAAGTATCCTCAATTTGAATTATTAATTTAATTCAAGATTATGTAATGTTTTAAGTCTGGTTCCTTATATTTGGTATCATAGGTCGGTTTATATAAATTTTGAGGGTAGGGTGTTATTTAAGAATAAGTGACATAACTATAATGGTTAGAAAATTAGAAAGATTCATACTTATTTTACAGGTGATAAATGGTTATTAAATCTTTTGGTGAAAAATGAAAGGTATTAGATTACCTTCAAGGATAAAATTTGTTATGATTATTTTTTAGTAATTTGCCTCATTTTTTGTAATGTTATAAAATTATATGGTTTTAGAAAAAGTAGAACCCCTTGGAAGGGTGACAAAACGTTGCGTCTGGCAAGGCCGTTGGAATTGAACTCACAACAGAAGGGCGAAAAGGGTGAATTGCCTACCACTGGACTATGTGATGCCCCTGGTTAGCATGACTTATTCATTTTTTAAATTATTTTACTGTTCATTAATAAGTTTATTTGGTATCATATGTTTTATCAAATGGATATTCTTAGTATAGGAAAATTATTTTGGGATTAAGTGATAAAGGTTTTCTTGGATGACATTTTGTCTTTTTTGGAAACTATACGACTACGAAAATAGATTAATTTGGGATTTCAATTAAAGAGTAATGGTGGAATTTTATTTTGGAAGAATATATGTTTTTAATATGGACATATGGAGAATTGTGTTATTTATGAAAATTATTAACCTATCATAGAGAATATGTTATTTGGTTAATTACACATCGTTATGAGACTTTAAGAGTTGTCGATGTTATTTGGGGATAAATGTTAAGATTTACTATGGAAGACTATGTGATGAAATCCTTATGAATTTTGGGTTTCCGACTTATTTTGGACTATTTTAATTAATTTTAAATATATCTTTATATTGAATTTTCTTTGATGAGATTTGGTTATTTTTTATTCAATTTTGGAGATTAAGAGTAGTATTTTTCTAATTAAATATTATCCTTTTTTTGGATTATCTGATCTTGTACTAACCATTTTAGATTTGGTTAATTTATAAAGATAGGGGAAATATATATTACAGCTTTTTTGTATTATTTTATTCCTTATAAGATTACTATAGTTCTTTAGGTGTGACCAAATCATCTTGAATACACATCGTTTGGAGAAAAGATGAGTTTTTGGTAGAAACTTACTTAAGTAAGAAACTGTACTTAAAAATTATGTATATTTTCTTATTTATTTATTCAATATCACAAATAAATTCTACAACATTATGAAATGGAAAATAAAAAAAATTCCGTTATCTTTTCTTACTGGGGAATCAAAGACAATTTAACCTATCATAAGTTTTTGTTTTTCTGGCGGTTAGCTTTCTCCAAATCATGTTATTTATCACTCTCTATCAGAACATGACACTTAGTTTCTCCTCCATATACATGTTTTCCAACATGGAATCCTAGTATGGGTTCTCTCGGTGACCTATGTACTAATCTTTATTTCTTTTAAAGTGATATTTTTGTTGACTCTTTTTCTGATGTTAGACTTTTAATGATGTTTCAAAGCCCAATTTTAAAATTGCAAGGTTGCAATTCTCAAAAGGGGGGAAGGATGTAACATCCTTGGTGAATAAAGAATATGGAATTATCATATTTATTAATATTTGTGAATTATATATTAGTTTTACATTAAAGTATATACCATGTTCAATGGCACACCAGATATGCAATAACGAGTAATATTGAAATCTCATTTTACACCCAACGTTAGGTTATACCGAAATATAATATAATAATAATATTATTATTTTAAATGTTAGTCAATTCATAGACATTTTATTGAAGAGAATTAATAGGACTAACTAAAATATGATTATACATGTTTTTCAAATGTTTTTACATTTATCCAATAAAATTTAAAAGCTTAGTATGTGAATAATTCCGATATTATGCATAAATACTCTAATATTCATTAAAAGCTCGATTTACTGCCTTTTGATGGAGAAAAATAATTAAATATAGTTTTGGTAGCTTTTATGTGTTATATTTGACAAAATATAATTATTCTTTATATTCGGGACATCAAAATTTACTTTGGGTAATTTTTTTGTATTTTTCTGAAAAAAATCATTTTTTCATGAATAATGAATAATACAATATTTTAAATCGAAATTGACTTTTAATATTATTTTTTAGGGATATATTATCTTTTTAATTGGTTTCAAAGTGTAATTATATTATATTTTTACCATTTAATACAATGTTGGTCCTTGGATGTAATTTTACATTAATATAGGAAATAAAAAAGTGTCAATCTTTTGATAGTTATTATTTCTTTAAAACACACTTTTTGTTTTGACAACAGGTATTAATTTTAAATTATTTAATACAACTTCTATGTTCTTAATTTGTTAAAATATACATCATTTTTGAATTTGGAATATCAAATATATCTTAGGCTTAAATCTTGGTATTTTTCTGAAATGCTTTATATTTGAAGAGTAGTGAAAACACTGAGTAGTAGTTAAATAAACCGACTTCTTCATTTAAATGAAATTTTACCACTTCTGTGAATTGAATTTGGAAAATACAATATACATGGTTGTTATTATAACGTAAAATTTTGTTCAATAGGATGAAAATAATTTTTGGTGAATAGTAATTTTTGACATTAATTTACCGCGGTTTAAGGTAAATATGGTAATTTAAGGTAAAAATAATATTATAATAATATCAAATTACCTTAACACTTGTCCTAACATTATTGGATGAGTCATCTCCGACCAATATAGTCCTTGGGTAAGATTTTTGGCCTTTGAAATTTATTTCGGTAAGATAATGTCATTAATAATGTTTTATATAAAGTAAAAATAAAAAATATCATAAACATGTATTTTTTTGCTAAAACAATTTTCATGTAGGGATATATAATTGATATTATAGACTATATATATTCATTAGAAATCTACAAATATTTCCTACTTTATCATATTTTATTTATAATTTTTAGACATCGTATAAATAAAATTATTTATGACACAATAATGATGGAGTGTTTACCTCTTTAATGAGTCATTTAAATAAATAAGATTAAAAAAATTAAAACAATATCTAAAACCAGTCCAATTATTTTTTGATGATTCTCTTTCTAAGAAAAGTCATCTTATATTCTACTTTAATAATTTTTTTACCTTTTTAAACTGAAAATCATTCTATATTAAAATAATATTTTCAAACTTTCCTAAAGAGTCCCTCATCACCCTTATAAAAATCCCTCATCTCTAACTCATTACTCACACCACTCACACCCCTTCGCTCATCTAAAAACCTCCCAAATAATCTCTAAATATCCATGTATTCCACTTATAAGCCTTACCTTAGTCATAAGGCACTTCATTAAATCCTTTTGGTTCAACCCTAATGGAGTTACCCGATTTAAAGGTAACATCATCTCTTAAGTGATTTTATTTTATTTTACTTCCCCAACCCCCTAAAAACTTTTTATTCCTTTATTTTATAACAAAACTATTATCATCAATATACTAGGTTGTTGTTATGAGACATATTTAAACTACACTTACACACACCTCCATCAAATGGATACAAACATAGTGTTTCTGTGGATGTCGAACTATTGCCTCACAAAACGATTATTGATCAATTATCTCCTACCGCCTCTCATACTGTCCATTATGATGGAACTATAATTATATATTAAATTTATGATATTTATTTTTTCAATATTCTTCTCTAATACTATTTTAGAACATACCTTTATGGTTTTCATTTTGTATATATACGATAATTTTATTTGAGGAAGTGCAGACTTCTGCGCCCTCAAAGTGATATGACTCGTCCATACCACACATGGAAAGTATAAAGGATGATGTTAATAAACTTATGTATCATATATAAAATGTTATATAATACTGTATTTATAATTTAAATATGTTCCATTTGGTTTTTATACCTTTAAAATTTAAAAAAAATAAATGAAAGTAGTGTTCATGCGTACGTACAGCTTACCGTCTCTATGAATGGTGCATTTCATTTATTATGTCCAAATGTTATAGAATATTATAAATACATATATAGTTCATATATATTATATATATGATATCTAAATCATTATTATAATTATGCAGAAAATGTACTTTTGACCACATGGAAAAATTGTAATTATAACAAGATCATTTTTAACTCAAATTCTGAACATCGAAAAAATTTCCGATATGAACTCAAATAATTAAACAATTTTTATTTCAAGTTAATAAGTTATATAAAAGGAATAATAAACTTGTAAAATTTTTCTTAATAATTTATATTTTAACTTATTTTTATTATTCATTAAGAACAAGGAACAAATGAGTTAAGTCGTACATGAGATAGGGGGTTTTCATCTCACTTTTTATTCTCATGAGATTCATACTATATTTACAACTATTTCATTTTGTGTGGTGGATGTAATGCACATGATTTTATTATTTGTGTAATATAATTTAATTTATTGGTATTTACATCTTATTTGTATGATCCTTCATTCATGTGGTGTATGTTTCGTAAGTTACCAAATCGGTAAGGGAACTTTTTAACCCAATTTTCATTCCTAGGGTTAATCATATAATTCTTTATTATTTAATTATGTGATTATGTGTGGAATAACTTTTTATTTATTTATTTTTAAATTTACACTTTTGTTTTTTTGGATATAGTTTTAATACACATAATCACTCCATTTTTATCTTCTCATGTCATTGATATGAACTTCATAAGGGTAATATTAACTCAATTTCCATTCATTGAGTTAAACATCCAAGTGAAAGGTTTTGTTTTAAAAAGAAAATGTGTAAATTTCCTCTAATTTATTTACACTGAAAATCCAATCATATTGAGCGTATTTATATTTTTCACACAATAATATGTAATTATTTTATCCTTAATATAAGGATATAGTTTTTTAAGGGATTTCATCTCAATTTACATTCGCTTGAGACATCATTGTTGTTATGCATCAGTTCACTTTTATATGGTGTTAATACTATCTTTTGGAATATTATGTCATGAATAACTTTATAATCATGATATTATAATGTTTGGATTGATGTTATTCCTCAATTATTTTTATTCAAGCGTCTCTCATTGGGTTAGGAACTCTTTAACTAAAATATCATTTCAAATGTTTTAAAGATTTTATTCCTCAAAATATTTCTCATTATTGTTCATGTTTTAAAAATTGTTTTAAGGATTTATTTATATAGGTATGGATGTTTTGAAGTTAAAATATATTTCAAATTCTTAATTGTGGTATGGGACACTTTGATTTAAAAATATATTTATTAAATAATTTAAATGGTTTTGAAAATGGTTTGATAAAGAATGATTATGCCAATATCTTGAAATGATATATGGTGATTGCAGTTTGGAGATGTTATCTTTCCATTATATTTATTTTATGTGTTATGAATATTTTATTTTTATTGGGCATTGTTTACGTATACAGGTTGTTCCGTTATAAACCAATGGTGGGTCAGCCCGAGATAGCTCTCCAATGCATTGAGTAACGTGATGAAGGTAAATGTTAATGTTTCTCCTAAGAGATTTAGGGAATATACTGTGATGAGTAATCCCAATGTGTCTCTCTATGTAGTTGTCATGTCTACAACGTAATTATGTTATGGATGCCACAAGAAACATTTATGATTTATGACTTCTGTGTGTTATTAATAAATCTTATGATTTCATAAGGTATGTTATGATTGAAAAGTATGGTTTCATTTATTTGTATTTATTTATGGGATAATGTTTTATTTCATTATTTTATGACCCTTAATGATCTTTTTATGTGCATCCCCTCTTTTGAAATGTTTTTCATAGGACTTACAGATGAATAGGGTCAAGGATGGGATCAAGGAAAAGTTATGTTGTCTAAAACATGGAACTAGACATGACACTTTTTTTCAATAGTTTTTATTTTATAAAAAATGAAAACTAAGTAGATGTGTATAATTTTTAATTTTTGAGATATAATGTAATAGTTATGGCCTAATTCTCTAAAAATATAAACCTAAAAATATCCTCAATTTGAATTATTAATTTAATTCTAGATTATGTAATGTTTTAAGGCTGGGTCCTTATAACTTGGGGACAATGAATAAAAATCCCCATGAAATATTACTATTAAATGAAACATAAAATATCATGAGAATAAATAAATTAATGATATTACATATCTTATTTCCCATATATACACATTATAAAAGAAGATATGTGTATAACATAATGTATGTCCAAATGATGACAGATTGATACAATAATCCCTTTCTGTATTTGTAACATTTAGACCACAAAACCAATGAAAGAAATATAAAAAATTAATATTTGAATCCACATAATTTCTGAATAATAATAATAAAACACATTCATGGGAATTATATACACCACATAATATAACTAAGTGGTGAATATTTCATGTGTATCACAAAAGTAAAAAGTGATACAAAAATCCACTACCATATGTCTCGAATTACTTCATATACATTTGAACATAATTTATAATAAATTTATATTTATTATACATATATTATAGCACCATAAATACATGTATCAAACCATATATGAAATATTTATGGCTTTTTATTACTTGTTTATTAACAACTCCATGATAAAGTCATGTTTTATGAAATAACAACTTTTTTCGTGTATATTATGACTTGTAATTTGTAGTCCTCCTACTATAATCATGGTTCCATCATCTAAATTTTTTTAACTGTGATATAAATATCAAAAATATTTAGTATTTGTGTTTTATAACCACCAAAATATTTATAAATATAATTCACTTATGATTGAATTAAATTCCATGTAATGTGTTATGGTTACAGAAAACTTATGCACTTATTTTTCTTAATTATTAAATCATTTAATATTTAAAGACCATAATGAATCATAAATATTGAGAATATATCCATTTAATGGTGATCATATTTTTATTATTAATATAAGGTTATGATATATCCAATTGATATAGGAAAAAGAAGAAATAGCCTCAACCAATAGATCATACCCTATGATGCCCATTTATATGAGATTCTTATGAAGATAGTGTCACTGGGATTCTCCCTAGACTAATCCCAGAATAATATAAAATAATTAAATCATGACAAAAACTATTTATGGGAATGTTTCAAGATCATCGAGATCACGGCCCGAACCATGTACACGGAACCCCCCCATAAAAGTCTCACAATCGGGCACCCTACCCATAGGGAATTTGTCGGTGTAATAAATATATATGTATCAAAAACCTGATATATGAATATTTATATTGTATTTTCAATAGAATAATCTTTATATTTACTTCTTATTATTGTTACATTGTAAATTATTTTGATTTGGATACTATAAAACAAAAATTGTATATATTTGTTACATGAAATTTTAATTAATACATTCCATTTTTATAAATTCATGAGTCTTAAAAATAAATTTTATATTAATTAAATTACATAATATTTATTAAAAATAAATTATAAAATAATTTTTATTTAGTAAAATTTAATTGTTATAAGGGTTATAAAATTGTTATTATCAAAAAAATAATCATTTCTCAAAAAATATCTATTCTTATTTTAAAAGTAAAAAATTTTTTATTTAAAAAATTATTTTGGACAAAATAAATATTATTTTTGGAAAAATCATGATGAAATTATCCAAATTTTAATTTTTCATAATTTTCTAAGATAATTTAATTTTTTGTTAATAATAAATATGACATAAAATATGGTGTATGTTATGACTAAATAAAATACCAAACTTTATGTATTTAATTATATAAAGGTTATCAAAGAGAAATATATATTTCCCCTATAAAATATTTTTATTTGGTTATTTTATTATTTTCAAAAATAATTTATAAATCCTCCAAAACATATATTATGTTTTATGGGTTTTAAATCGATTTTTTATAAAACGGGCTAACTTCAACATCACAAAGCTTAATATTTTATTGAGTTAGGCCCTTATACATATAAAATAATTTAAACCACTACTCTTTATAAGAAACCATGGTCTAAACCCATAAGATTTTTGGTGGTTTTGATTTCATTATTATACATTTTCAAAAACCTTTGTTTGGAAAATAATAATGATCTCTACTCTCATTTATATATAAATCCACTCAAGATCCCACTCCAATGAAGTAAACAACGTGGATAATTTCATGAATCCTTACTACTCACTCTATATTCATCCCAAAATCTAGAAATTTCCCAATAATTTCCTCCCATACTTTTGGAATCACCCCCTCAATGTCAGGGACATCTCTCTCTTATTTTCAACTGATGCACCTTCTTTGTATTTATAATTTTGAATCTAAATTGGTTATGTTGTAAAGACTTTATGAAAATAAAAATGATATCCAATTGATTTTCTAATAATGATGGATCATTTATCCCCTCTCATTATATCATTAACATATGTCTTCACAATGCCAAGATTTAGTTTGTGATCCTCTTATTATTTTAATTATTCAAGTTTCTTCTCTAATTTATGATTTATTATTTCCATTTCATAAAATTGGAATATAATTATTCATATCCTTCTTACATAATATTTTATATAAATAATATTATTGTCATTTTTCGCACACATTATACCATTTTATTAACCATTAACTACTGTTATTATCCTTCCAAAAATTCACTATGATATTTCATGCCAAAGGATTTTGTCGTGAATATCCATCCCCTATTTCAACTCAATGTTATTAACATATATGTAAATATCTTTAATTTATTTGTGACATCCATTAATTTAACCTAAACTCATTTATCATGGTTATAAAATAAATAAAACACATCCTTTTGTTGTATGATCTATGTTACACACTTATGCATGTACATAATATTAAAGTGATAGGTTCCCTCAGAATTATATAGTTCTTTAATACACTCAGTAATGTTTTATTGTTATGAGACATCATATATGATATTAGGGAGTGAACCTAATCCATTATGTGAATTTTTTCACCATGTTATGGTGACTTAGTGTTTATCCTTGACTACGTTTGTGATGTCATGTTTGATGTTATTACAACATTCCCTTGTTTCCCTAATGTTATCATTTTATATCATTCGTCACTATTTATATATATGTTTCTCACCTCTTTAATGTCCCATCAAAATTCATATTGTATAGTATGTAATAATATCTTCATTTTATTCTTTGGTTTTTCTCTTTCTATGATTTTATATCTCACCCCTTTTATTGTATGTCCCCATGTTATCCCATGATGTTTTTATAATGTTGGAATACTATGAGCATATTAAGGATGTTTTTAAGAATTTATATGTACCGCATATTTTTAAGTTGTAATGTAATGTACTAACTTACCTGAAGACACAATAATTATTAATATTTTATGTTGTATTTTGTATATTCTTATTTAATAAATCATGAATTAATGTGTAATAAATAGATGGGTTTTAATGGCTTGTATTATATGGAAAGGAAGGAAATGGTCCTTGGGACTCTCATGTGGGGCTAGTTATTTTTGGATTAAGATTAGGATTCTCCTATGAATGATTTAGGGATAACACTAAACAAAAGAAGACGTCCCTAAATTTTTTAATGTATAGAGTAAGTGATTTTCATGAAAATGCATCCCTCTCTAGATACTATTAGTAGTTTTGGAATTGGAAATTATGTACCTAGGTGTAACACCTGAAAAAGTGCATATATCAGGACTATATCAGGAACTAGTTAAGGAAAATGGGTCTTGTTGTAATTATAGTTTAATACTCTCAGTGGATATGCTTTAGAAAATTCATAATCTAATTAGAAAACATTAATAATGGAAAGAAAATCCTATAAGATTCTATGTTAGCAAGTACGTCATGGATAACATATATTGAAGGCTATAAATATATAAGTGAAGTAAATACAATTAATTTATAAATTATCCATTTGATGTTATTTGATTAAAATTTATGTGATTAATAGTTTAAAATTACCCATACCTAATTTTCTATTTATTCTATCCATTAATAGAAAATATGAGTTACTAAGTAAACAATAAATGTGAATGGAAATGTGATGGCTATCCAAACTAGATGCCTAACATGATGGGAACTAAAGTAAGACATCTTTTAATTATGCTAAACTTGATATAAAAATCATGATTAACATTTGGAACATTCTTGAATTTCCAAATAACTCAAATGATATACTGATGAAATACTAAGAAATTTAATCTGATATTGATGTTAAAGTAAAGAATACCTAATTTATTTTGTGTAAAAAATATATACAAATAGGCGGAAAGGGGAATGTCATAAAGGAACTAGGAGATGTTTTATGTGTGCAAAGATAAGTCACAGTGTATCCAATTTTATGGAAGAAATAAATAATCTGATAAATGTGAATGAAGTTCAATCTAAGGTACCATATATAGTTCAATGTGATAAATTTATAGAATTTGGGATTTATCGAAGACACTGCTCAATTCTAAGGGATAAAAAGAATTATGAGAACCAAAAATCTCCAAGAACAAGGGAACAAGGAAAGTATAATGTTGAGATGGATCATGATGACTGAAGTTCATGTACCCTCTACTTAAAAGTATTGTATGTAATGATTTATTTCAATTCATTCCATATTCACATATCTTGTATGTTTTATAAGATCAACAATTAATTATAGAAATGAATTGTTATCATTGTGATTAACTTATATGACTATTGTATCACATGTTGAGGTTTGTGGGAATTATCTTTTCTAAAATATTATCAATCACCATTTAGATTTATTTGATTTCATCCAAATTAAATAATGTTTTTATTTTTTAAATAAAACATAAATTTTTAGGAGAAGAAATTCATCCCCGTACAAATAATCATCAAACACTTCTATACAAGTACAAAGAGGATGATGAATCTTCTTTGGTATCATCATCTCAATCATGTATATTATTACCATATGATAAATTTTAACGAGATAAAATTATTAAGACTAAGGAAAATATGTTCTTTAAAGACATGAATATTTGAAGGAATACGCTAATGTGTTTCCCAATGAATTGCTGGGTCATCCTCCTAAAAGAGTCATTGAGTTCATAATCAAACCTATATATTGACCAAGTAAAATTCCTACTGAATTTCACCACCAAAAAAGGTATATCTGTGAGCCCTTAAATAATAGATATAGTTAAAGGATGGAATAGTCCATCATTTGTGATGGGAATACATAGTTTCCTTAGATAATATTGGTACTATAATTTATTTTTGAGAAATTTTCTTTATTATCAAACCCAGTAACCAAGATAACATGGAAGGGAGTCAATTTTTTTTAGAAAAATTTCTGTTAAAATAGATTCAATGAGTTGAAAAAGAGTCTTATCATCTCACATCTACTTACACTACCGAAAAGTGGGGAACATTTTATATTATATAGTGATACATCAAAGATAGTCTGAGGTAGTATACTAATACAATATGATAAGGTGATAATCTATTCCTCAAGGAAATTGAATGTTCCAGAAATGAATTACCCAACACATGATTTGGGGTTTTTTGTTGTAATATTCACATTGAAAATATTTTGGCATTATCTTTTTTGGGAGAAGTGTGAAATATATATGAATCAAAATAACCTCAAGTATATATTCATACATAAAAGAGTTGAAAATGTACTAGAAATGATATTTATATCTAATTGAGGACTATAACTTCTCAATCCCATTCCATCCTAAAAAGTAAAATAATGATCCATATTCTCTATTAATAAAGGATCGAGAACTTTAATCAATGACGATAATTTATAAGGATTTGATCTTATTATAATTTAAATGGATGGAAATAAGGATCATAAAGTAAGGATCATCAACAATCCATTCACAAATTATTTCGTAACCATTTCTTTTAGAGAATATAAAGGATTCTCAAAGAGATGATGTGAAAATTCTGAAGAAGGTGGAAGCTATAATAAAAGGTAAATAATCAAAGTTAAAAATTAGTGAATATTAAGTATTAGGACTTGTGGAATAACTATGTGTATATCAAATTCTGAGATATAGAGTGATACATTTGTTAATACACATAGCTCTAACTTCGTCATCCATATTGGTATAAAAAAGATATATTTAGATCTTATGGAGCACTATTTGTGGGAAAATATGATTAAGGAGATCACATAATAAACATCAAGGGGTCTTTTATGTTATTAATTGAGTGATTTAAGAGAAAAAGCTATGCGGATGGTGCAACCATTACCCATACCTACATAGAAATGGGAAAACATAACTAAGAACTTTTTAATTGGACATATAAATAAATCAATATGAAATAATGTTATATGGGATGTGTTGTATAATCATTCAAAGGATATTCACATCTTTGAAATTTGAGAGTACTTCTGACTTGATCAACTTGAAAGGATACACATTATAGAAGTGGTGAGGCTACATGGAACACCACTATAAATTGTATCTGATCGAGACCCTAGATTTACCTCCATTTATTGGAAGATTCTTCAATATTATCTATATTCTGAGTTGAACATCAGAATGTCCTATCACCCTCAAACTAATGGTAAATCTGAGTAGACTATCTTGAAACATATGTACATGTTGAGAGAATTCTTGAGGGACTTCAAAGGATGATGGGATCAACGTCATCCTCTGCTTGAGTTCTCATACATTAATAGTTTCCACTAAAACATCAAAAGGCCCCCTATGAATCTATTTAAGGGAAAAGGTGAAAAACACATACATGCTTGGATAAATTTTGTGAATACAAATTGTTGGGTCTTGAAATGATCTAGGAAATGGTGGAAATGGTTCATAAAATTCCACAACACATCAAGTTTTCTCAAAGTTAATTGAATATATATTTCAACATTCATCGACGAGACCTATAGTTTTATGTTAAAGATATGGTATTCCTCTACATATCACTATAGAAGAAATTCTTGATATTTTGGAAGATATGAAAGATTATTCAAACATACATAAGTCCATTTAAATCCTTGATCACATCAGTGTAGTTCCATATTAACTATTACTCTCACCAAACCAATCTCAAGTACACGATGTCTTATATGTATCTCTCTTATGGAAGTAAATAATAGTCACCTCACATGTACTCAATACAAAGGTGGTACCATTGGATAATGTTATTTAATATGAGAAGAATCTATTTAATATCATAGATTTTATAGAAAAAATCAATGAAATAAGATATTGCAGCTGGTTAAAGTGTTATGGAAAAAGACATTTGAAGAAGCAATGTGGGAACTCAGGGAGGAGATAAAACAAAATAACCTTCATTTTTTTAGTGTATGAAATGAAATTTTGAGGTAAAAATTTCTCAATAGGTGGAGATTATAACAACCCAAACTATAATAATTAAATTTTCCTTGTGATTGAATTAAATGAATAATTAATTTTTATAGTTTTAGAAAACTTATGAACATATTTTTTTTGAATATGAAATATAATTGGATTAAGAAAACCATTAATAAATATAACCATTGAAAATATTCATTGAATAGTCATCATATGATTAGTATATATATTGGTTAATGATAAATCCAATTGACACAGACAAAAGAATCATTTCCCATAACCTATAGGATCATACCATATGAATCCCATTTATGAGAGCATCAAAGGTACATAGCATCATAGGGATATTACTTTACCCAATCACAATCTAATATATAACAAATAAAACATGAGTGAAACCATTTATTAGAAAATTTCAAACTCAAAGAGATCTTGGCCAAAACCATGTATAGTGAACCACCACAAGGAAATATTACTATCACACACCATACCCTTAGAGAGTATTCTGGTGTAATAAAGATATATGTATCATGACTCAAATAATATTTATATTTATATTGTATTTTTAATTGATTAATCATTATATTTACTTCTTACTATTTTTACTTTATTAAAGATTTTCATTTTGATATGAGAAAACATAAATTGAATTTTTCTTATATATCCAATTTCAATTAAGACATTCCTTTTTCATAAATTCATTAATTTAAAAAATAAAATATATTGTAATATAATTAAAAAATATTAAATTTTATTGATTTTATAATGTTTATGAAGTCAAATGTAATTGTTATAAGTGTTCGGATAATGTTATTATAGAAAAAACTGAAATTACATAAAATTTTTGATTCTTGATTTAAATGTTAAAATTTATATATTTAAAAATTATTTGGGTAATATAAAAATTTTTTTGGAATCAGAGAATTGAAATTATCCGAAGGAGAATCATTCATAAATTTCTAAGGTAATCAAATTCTTGGGAAAATTTAAATACATTATAAAATATGGTGTATATTCTGAAATCATAAAATCCAAAGAAGTTTGCAATAAATTCTGTAAATTGTATCCAAAACCAATTATTTTTTTCAGTTTTTCAAAAAAGTGTTTTTATGTTTTTTTATAAATTATTTAATGACATTATGAATCCTCTAAAACCTATATTATATTTTAATGATTTTAAATCAATTATTTATAAACATGGCTCACTTCCACTTATCCAAGGATGATATTTAATTATATTATGAACATGTACATATAATATAATTAAAACCACTCCTATATGGTATAAAAACGGTCATAACCATGGAAAATTTGGTACTTTTGTTACATTGTTATATAGAGTCCAAAACCTATGTTAGGAAAATAATAAAGAACTTCCCTATCATTGCTTATATAAACCCACCCAACCTCCCATTCCTTTTCAATAAAAATCCTTTTAGCATGTCCTTATACTTACCTCCCCTCTATAGATTCCACTCAAGGTTCCCATAAGTACATAATAATCTCCTCCCATTCTTTGGGCTCACCCTCTCAAGGTAAGGGACTTCTCTCTCTTCTTTTCAATTCAAGCACCTTCTCTGTATTTATCATTCTAAATATCAATTGGTTATATTGTAATGACATTACAAAATCCCTCTACAACATAAGTGATTTATGGATGATGATATACCATTTATACCATACAATTTTATCAATATCCTATGTTGTTACTATACTAAATTTTATTAAGGGATTCTCTGTTTCTCCTCATTATTCAATTGTCTTCCCTATTTTATGCCTTTTGATTTCCAATTACTAATGTTAGGATATGTTTTTATATAT
This sequence comes from Viscum album, assembly GCA_963277665.1. Lineage (NCBI taxonomy): Eukaryota > Viridiplantae > Streptophyta > Magnoliopsida > Santalales > Viscaceae > Viscum > Viscum album. The sequence continues at coordinate 696,462,946 of OY728148.1, forward strand.
CTTTATTTTTACCCATTTTATATCTAAGTATAATAGACTCATTTTTCTCTCGTTAAACTATTTTATGAACCTTTAGGTACTACCATTATGCTACTGAAGTGTCACAATAATTTTTCATTCCAAATGATTGTGTCATGAATATCCACCCCCATCACCATTCATGGGTATTCACCTACATGTAAAAATACTACATTGATTGGGGACTTACATGTATATAATTAATATTGTATTATTTTGGGGTTATATATTATTAAATACATCTTTATGTTGTATGATCTATGTGGCGCCCTTATGAATATACAGGATATTAAAGTGAAGGGATTTCCCAGAATTATATAGTTCTTGTAACAACAAGATGTTTTTTTAAATATTTTCTTTAAATAATTTTTATTCATTAATATATTTCTTTCAAAAAATAGTGAGTTTAAATGGACCTTGAGATGCTGTTATTATAAAATTAATGTTATAGACTATCTATTGGGTTAGCAGAAATAATGATAATTAACATATGAAAATGCATTGTGAATTCATTAGCTATCAATTATTTATGAAATATATATATCAATTATATATTTGTATTTTTGAGTGAATTAATTATTTTAATTAAATTAATATGATATATAAATGATATATACTTAATAAAATATTTTTTATTTTCATCCAATGGATATTTTAGTCATATGGTATGAATAAAACCCTATTTGATGTATACAAACCAATATTTTTAAAAGTTTAATTTTACACCTTTGAATAGAGAACCCCTTTCAAAATAATATTTTGACAAGTTAATAAATTTTATATGAGACCATAAAAATTTCATTTTGATGTGGGGTATGAAAAATTAATTTGGATTAATTTCTGATATTTTTCTGATAACTTTGATGTTTTTATTATTAGTAAAAATATGCTAAATATTAATTCAAAAGAACTTTTCATTAAAATAGTTTATGTCATTCAATTATATTATTTAATAGTTATTGGTATAAATAAAATATATTATTACCATTTTATATATTTTAAGTCATTGAAACTAATTTTACATTAAATTTAGTTGTAAAAATATTTCAATCTTTTGCAATATTTAACTTCTAAAAACCGTTTTCTCATTTCAACGGGTTGATTAATTTTAAATTATTTACCACAACTTATTTATTTTTAATATTGAAAAATGGATTCCATATTTTTATTTCATAGGTCCAAATTATGTTTATAGGGTACTTTTATTTATGGTCATTATGAATAGTAACTTTTCTAATTATTTTTATTACCATTGTTATGAGTAAATTAAGTAATTAAACGTAAAAATAATATAATAAATTTACATTAACACTAGTAAAAATCCCATTGGACGAAAAAATTTGACCCTTATAATCTATTATCTTAAATAGAATAACTTAATGGCCACTTACCTTTTAATATGACATGAATATAATAAAAACTAATGAATGTCACAAAATGTCACAATCTCATTTTATAAAATTATATTAATTTTACTATATAGATTACTAGGAGATAATATAGGCTATAGATAGAATATGGAAAACTAAAATAATTAACTACATCATATAAATTTATTTATAATTTTTAGATATTAAATAATTAACATTAACGATGACACAATAGTGATGTAAAAATAATTTTATTAATAGAAATTTCAAAAAATGGTTTTAAAATTATTAAACTAAATATAATATGAACTAATTAATGTTCCAAACTAATTTTATAAATGAATATGACATCTTAGGAGTGTATTAAAGATTTTTTTGAATTTATCATCTTTTTTTATTTTATTTAAATTCAAATAAATGAATAGTGTGAAAAATGACACTACTGATATTTTATAAAAATGTCATTTTATTAAATTATTTAAAAATAATAAAAATATTTTAAAATTACGAAGTGATTATAATGATGTCTAAATGTTTATAAAAGATCTATTTATGGTCAATTAACACCGTATAATTAAATCCGTATATCCATTAAATATTTAGAATGTTATTACCACAAATAAAATTAAATGGAATAACATAGTGTCAAATAAAAATATACGTTTAAAATTGATAAAATTACTTGTCCAAAATTTATTTTTTGATGATATTACAACCAGATATCATCTCACCTTGGAAATTAGGACATTTTGGAGCTTTTTGTGTAGGGTTTGAATTTATTATAAATTATTATTTATAGACATTCCAAAAGTGCCCCTCACCTCAATTATAAAAGGGAACCTACTCCCTAACACACCCACTTCCTTTTTAGACTTCAAGATTGGAAATCACATGACATTTTTTCCTATAAAATTCACTATTTTCATTACATATGTTTTGTTCATATTCAAATACCAACTTTAGTGCTCTATGAATAGATTTATAGTAAGCACATTGTGGAAGAGGTAATCTCTTCTACTGATTCTTTCAAACTTATATATTCTTATACATCCTATTAAATAGTTGTTTCACTAGAAATTAATAACATATGTATCGACATTATATTTATATTTTATTATAAATTTGAAACAACAATATTTAACCTTCTATCCATCCTATGAAAAATGAAATCACTACGCATTCGTACGTATGACTTACTGTCTCGACGCCGTGGTGTAATCTGTTTTTCACCACCCCCTTACAAGGATGTGTATAATGATGGAAATAATAAATATATATGATTATTATAACATTTTAATAATTCTAAAATATTATACATCATCCACTTCAATAACATTTTGCAATTTATGAAATGATATCATCGCTCATGTGTATGTATGACCTACCGTCTCCAAGATGTGATGCAATTAATTATACATGATCATCATTAGACCATGATTATAAACATGAATTTAATGAATAAATATGATATATGTTATACTAATATAATTATATAAATTATTTAACTATTACCTAAGAAGTGGACATGAACTTATCCGAAAAATCTTGCTTAATAACATAAAGCAGTTAATATCTGAATAATGAGTGATAATGAAATGTTACTAACAAATGGATGATAATATAATCATATATGATATCATAAATATTATTATGATTATATAATAAGTCAATAATATTATTTAAGTAATTATACATGATTTTTGGATACATACGAAGGATATCAGACATAATGTAAGGGATAATTTTACAATCTCATTTGTTTTCTAAGATTGTTTGTACATATGTATTTATTGGGGTATATATGTCATCCACATCCTTGTTTCCAAATTATGATATATTATATATATTGTTCTAAAATTATTTAAACTTAATTTTACTCTTAGGTATTTTTTTATTAAATGGTATGAATGGAATCTTTTGTCATTGTTCGACTAGAGGTACTTTTTGACATTTCCAGCAAAAGTATGCGGAGACTATTTTTTTTAAAATTTTACAGCATGATTGGATTTTTACAGTTTCATGACACCCAATTTTTATGAATCTTATTCTATAAGATTTCAAGATTTTTTTATTCAAAATTATTATCTTCTAAAATTTCATGCCACTTTGATAAAAGAAAGTTCTCTTGGAGAAGAAAGGGTATTTTCCTCAAGAATTAATTTCGAGTGATTTATCAAAATAATTTTACATATAAGAAGACTCTATTTAAATATAATTATGTTTCTATCCATATTATTAATATTATTTTATTGTGTTAATGATATAATAATATTATATATGTATTATGTTATGATGGAATGATGTTTATGAAACCAATTTTATTTCATGGGTCATGCAATGATAAATAATTTATGTTTTTGTGGAACACATAAGAATGGTTACATTAATGGATGGGGGGGATATATCTCTCTCAAATTAATTTTGAAAGGATTTATATCTCATAATATAGACATGACTATAAAGGCATGTCAATCTGGTTATGTAATATATGGCTTGAACGAGGAGTGAACTCAGTTCAGTAATAGAATTTTTCCTCTATGATGGTCTTGGTAATGGGAATTGACTAATATGAAATGATTTTCTATGGTTATGTGTGTATGACACTAAATTTCATGTCTTATGTTATGAATATTTCAATTACATTTTACTTTTATGGTGTATCTCGTTACATGATATTCTGACCTTTTATATGCAGAATACGATTTTCAAATGTTACGTTCTTATGATTAAGATATGATTGATATTTCTCTTGTTTACCCTTACTAAGAACTTGATCTCACCCTTGAATATGTTTATTTTTTCCCAGGTAATGATGAAATGTATTAAGTATGATATGTCGAGAAGGAGTCTAATTTTGAACAAATTAGCGGGGGATAATGTACATGTCTTATGAACCATATGTTTATGTTTCTCAGTATCTTAAGACACTAAACCTATACGGTCCATGCATTTTTCTGTTATGATATGTAATAAATATTCATAAATGTTGACGTAATATCTACCTGTAAATTATGGGTTATTATATTTGGTATCAAAGAAACTGTATAGTTATCCTTTAGAAACTATGATGAGAGAACCATAATAATGACCCAAAAGATATGTCTAAGTATAGGTTACAATCATATCCTAGTGTTTTAGAGATTTTATTGAATAACCTAGGATAAAACATAAAGTTTCCTAAATTTAACTTTTATTCTAGAATTATGTGGTATTTAAATTATGATTACTATTGTTCACACTATTCTTATTTGTCTTAGTCAATGGCAGGAACCTGAAGAAATTGTGTTAATGCTAAATGTGATTAGAAATTCAATGATTATCCCACCAGCAACCAAATGTTAGGGAGCTTGAATGAAAAATCATAATTCCATACCAACACATCTTTATCAAGTTATGAATCTTGCATATCTTACAAAAAACTAAAGGATGGAGAAAATTTCTATTGAATCCTTCATGAGGCAGTGTCTACCATAATTCAATGGGTCCTCTGATCCATTAGTGGCTAAACAATGGATCATTACCAATGAAAAGTTATTTTAAGATATGCAATGTTTCAAACATGATATATTCATCTTTTTAGTGTATCATTTGGACGGTGAAGCTGATCAATAGAGGAATATTATAAATAATATAATGCAAATAGATGAAATTAAGTCCATGGAATGTGACAGGTTCAAGAACATATATTTTCAATAAGTACATTCCTCATATTCATAGTAAAAATATGGAGATGCAGTTCCTTGAACTTAAGCAAAATGATGACGAATATTTTGGTACCAACGAAGACAATTTTACCAGATATGCAAGGTACACTTGTGGAATTATTATCCAACCTGGGATTAAAAGTGATCGATTCTTTAGTTGTATAAAACCAAGTCTTTGACCAAATCATGAAGGTGATTTTTCAACAGAACTCATACAAGGTTCTATGACTAATTAAAATACACCTTATATAATGTCCCCAACTGAGTTGTAGGAATTGAAGAAGCAACTCGAAAAGAATCATAATAAGGGATTTGTACAACATAGTGTGTCACCATGGGTAGCACATGTTCTATTTTTTATGAAGAAAGATGCATCTTTGAGACTCTTCATTTATTATCAAGAAATTAACATGATCACTATATAGAAAAAATATCCTCTTCCCACCTTTGATGACTTATTTGAACAACTTTGTGGAGCTCTATACTTTTCCAAGATTGATCTTCATTCAGAATATCATTAGTTAAGGTTAAAAATTGTGGGATATACCAAATAAGGAATTCCATACAAGTCATGGATACTAATAACTTATCGTGATGACTTTTGGTCTTACTAATTCCCCTACTATCTTCATGGATATAATGAATGGGGTTTTTACACACTATCTTGATCAATCTGTGGTAGTCTTCAAAGAATATATTATTGTCTATTAAAAGGGAAAGGAATAACAGGAATATTACTTGATAATTGTACTCAAGACCCTGAGAAAGGATTTGATTTATCCAAATTTAAGAATTGTAAATTTGGATTCAGAATGTTTCATTATTGGGTTACACAATCTCTAGAGAAAGGATACCGGTGGATCAAGAAAAATAGAGGTTATTGAAAGATGGTCGACACCAATAACGGTAACTAAAATCTGAATTTTTCTTAGTTATGATGGATATTATCAATATTTAGTGAATTATTTTTCACAATTATCTAATCCACTCACCACGTTTACACGAAAAGAGTAAAGTTCGTTTGGACTGAAGAATGTGTATGGAATTTCAATGAACTAAAAATAAGGCTATCCAGTTCACATGTACTCTCACTGCCACGTAGTGGAGAAAGGTTTGTGATCTACTATGATACATCCAAGAAAGGGTTTAGATGTTTTCTCATGAAAAATGATATAGTGATAGCTTATGGCTTATAGCATATGAAAATCCATGATCAAAAATTCCTCAGCTCGTGATTCAGAGTTAGCTGCTGTAAACATTGCATTAAAGATATGGAGGTCGTACCTTTTTAGTGAATGGTGTGAAATTTACGTTGATCATAAAAGTTTAAAGTATATTTTAAAACAAAATAATATGACTATGCACCTAATAAAATGGCTGAGTTGGTTAAATATTTCGATTTCTCAATATATTACCACCCTGGGAAAGAAAACAAGGTGGAAGATGCATTAAGTCGACAAGACCATGCTAGCCTATCCATGATGAGGATCCCAAAAGATCCAATATTTATGGATTTTGAAAAGATGGATCTTGAAATTTTAAAAGAATGGGGGGAATCTTATCTTGCTCAAATTAATTTTCAACAATCAATAAAATTAATGATTATGGAGGTGAAGAACATAGATGTAGAGATACAAAAAATTATGAGTAATGTTCTTGAATTAAACATTGATTATGATGAAATAGTAAGGTTCAAGAACTTGGTTTGTATTCTCCCATACAAGAATTAAAGAAGGAGTTATTGTATGAGGCTCATAGTTCTTCATTATCTATTCACCTGGGAAGCAAAAATATGTACACGAACCTGAAAGAGTACTTCTAGTGGGATGAAATGAAAATAGATGTCACCTAATATGTATCTCAATGATTGGTTTTTCAGTAAGTTAATGTTGAGAGATAGAAGTCTAAGGGGATGTAACAACCATTAACCATACTGGAATGGAAATGAGAAAAAACACTATGGAATTTGGCATCAAACATACCAAAACATCCAAAGGAAACAATGTTATATATGTTATAGTTGATCACCTAACGAAGTCAGTACAATTAAATAATATTATAGAGGATTTCACTCTTGATCATATTCACATGATATAAGTAAAATAAGTGGTATGATTTCATAGAGTGAAACGTTCCATTATATCTGATCGGGATCCAAGGTTTACCTCAATGTTCTGGCAAAGTCATTCTGCATGATCTGTATATAGAGTTATATTTTTTCACTACTTATCATCCTCAGACAGACAGTTAGTCTTTCTGGATAATTCTAACTCTAGAATACATGTTGATATCCTTCTATATAGATTTCAAATATGGTTGGGATGAACACAAACCAAGGGTGTAATTTAATGACAATAATATATTTCACTCTAGTATTCAGATGGATCCTTATGAATCCCTCTATGGATAATTGAGTAGAACTCCAACATACTAGGATAAAGTGGGGAAAAAAGATTTTAGGACCTGATCTTGTTGATGAACAATAAGAAAAGGTCAGATCTATTCCACACCACATAAGAGAATCTTAGAGTCGACATAAAAGTTATACTGAAATCCAATGAAGGGAACTAATGTCTGAAGTGGGTGATAATGTGTTATTACAAATATCTCACATGAATAGAGTAATGAGATTTGGAAAGAATTGAAAGTTGAGCCCTTGGTATATCAGTTATTTTGAAATTCTAGATCATGTTGGGAAGGGAGCTTAACGATTGGCACGTCCAACGAATTTCTCTCGTGTTCTTGATGTATTCCATGTATCTCTCTTGAGAATGTACATACTTGATCTTTCACATGTACTATACTCAGAAGTCATACCACTGGGGAAAGATCATTCTTATGAAGAACCACTAATAGAGATACAGTATCATAGAAAAAAAGTTTTACAAAATAATACCACCCGCACGGTTAATGTTTTATGGAGGAACCATAAATTTGTAGAACCAACGTGGAAACTTAAAGATATTTTGAGGGATAGGTATCCTGATCTTTTAGTTTCAATGTGATGAATTTCAAGGGTGTAATTCAGTTTAGGGGGTGGGGGTTGAATGTAACACCCGAATGTTTTTATGAAATATTTTCTTTAAATAAATTTTATACATCTGTAGATTTCATTACATTCAATAGTGAGTTGAAATCAACCAAAAGATTCCCTTATTATAAAATTACCATTATATACTAGCCATTAGGTTAGTGGGAATAATTATAACTAACTTGTGAAAATGCATTGTGAAACAGTTGGCTATCAATTAATTATTAAAAATATAAATCAATTAGATTATTTTATTTTTTTAGTGAATTACTTTTGGTAATTAAATTAATGTGATATATATGTTTTATATACATAATAAAATAATTTATATATTCATCCAATGGATATATAAGTCACACGGCATGAATAAAACCCTATTTTATGTATAAAAACTTATTTTTTTTAAAAAGCATAATTTTACACCATTGAATGGAGAACCCATTTTAAATTACGACTTTGACACATTAATAAGTCTTATATAAAAAATTATATATGTTATTTTGAAGAGAGATATAAATATTTACTTTGGATGAATTTATGATATTTTTAAAATAACATTAAAATTATAAATATAATATATTTTTACTATTTCATATATTTTATATCATTGGAATTAATTATACATTAAATTTAGATGTAAAAACATTTCAATATTTTGTAATGTTTTATCTTTTAAAACATGCTTTCTCATTTCAACAACTGGATTAATTTTTATTTAATTACTGAATCATCTTTGTATTGAATTTTGAAAATAGATTCTATTTTTTGAATAATTAGGTTAAAATTATTTAATAGGCTTCCTTTATTTATGAGAATTATGAATATTTTCTTTGGTAATTATTTCTATTACCATGGTTAAGGGCAAATCGAGTAATTAATGGTAAAAATAAAATTATAAAATTACCATTACAACTGTAAAAATCTTATTGGATGACTAAATTCAAACCTTATCTGCTATTATTTAAAATGGAATAACTTAATTGACACATACCTATAAATATGACATGAATATTATAAAAACTACTAATTGTGAAAAAATGTAAAAATATCAATTTATTTAAGTATATTAATTTTAATATATGGGTAAAAAAGAGATAATATCGACTGTTGATAGTATATATAAAAATAATAGAATTAACTACATCATAGATATTTATTTATAATTTTTATATATTAAATAATTACCATTAATGATGAAACAATAGTGACATAGAAATTATTTTACTAATAGAAATATCAAAAAATTATTTTAAAAATATTAAAAAATATCATATGAACTAATTAATTTTCTCTGTGAATTTTATTGGTTCCTAGGTCATGTTAGGAGTGTATTTATTTTATTTAATTAATCTTCTGTGAGGATTTTATTTAGTGTTAAATAATTGAATAGTGTGAAAATTCACACTATTGATAATTTTTGAAATAAAATTTCATTATATTATATAATAAGAATAAAAATATTTAAAATTTACCATGTGATAATTATAATGTTTAAAATTTCATAAAATATTCATTTATTTTTCACTAACACCATATATGTAAATATTTATAACTATTAAATATTTTGAATGTTATTACCACAATTAAAATTAAATAGAATAACTAAGTGTCAAATAAATATATATCGTAAAAATTGAAATAATAACTTCACCAAAATTTATTTTCTGATGATATTACAACCCTATCTCTTCTAATTTTTGAAATTGGGACATTTTGGGGGGGTTTTTTTGTCAGGTTTGATTTTATTATAAATTATTATTTATGGAGTTTCTAAAAGTTCCCCTTACCTCAATGATAAAAGAAAATTCATCCCCCAGATCTTCAGTTCATTTTGATCCTTGAAACTCGGTCATCCCCTTCCATTTTTCCTTATCAAATTACCTATTCTCATTTTATATTTTCTAGTCATATTGAAAGACCTACTCTAGTGCTCTGAGAAGAGATTTAGAGTAAGCACCACAAGTAATATATAATCCCATCTACTAATTCGTTCAAACTTAAAACATATTCAAATTCCACTTATTTATATGTTTCATCATTTATTAATAACATAAGTATCACTCATATACTGATATGTTATTATAAATAATAATCATCTATATTTCACCCTCTATCCATCCTTTAAAAAATGAAATCGTTGTGCATGTGTATGTATGACTTACTGTCTCCATGGTGTGGTATAATATTTATTTCAACCCCACCTTAAATTGATGGGTTTATTGATGGAAATAATAACTATGTATGATTTTTATAACCTTTTACTAATTCTGAAATATTATACACCATCCGCTTCAATACCATTATAAAATTTATAGATTGATATCATCGCTCATGCGTACGTACGACTAACCGTCTCCACGATGTGTTGTGATTCATTCTACAGGAACTTCATTAAACAATAATTATATTAATTAAATTGAATTAATAAATATGATATATATATATTAATAATATAATTATGTAAATTATTTAACTATAACCTATGATGTGGAACATGAACTTATCATACAAATCTTTCATAGGCACATAAAACAGTTAACATCTGAATAACGATTGACAATGAATTTTTACTAACAAACAGATGATAATATAATCATATGTGATATCATAAAACTGATTATGATTCTAGAATAAGTCAATAAAATTATTTATATCATTATACAAGAGGTTCAGATACATACTAAGGATATCATACCTAAGGTAAGGGATAGTTTTACAATCACATTTTTATCCGAGATAGTTTATATATACGTATATATTGGGGTATATTTATCATCCACGTCCATGTCTCTTAATTAGGTAATATTATTTCTGTTATCCTAAAATAATTTAAAGTGACTTTTACCCTTGGGTAAATTTTTATTAAATGGTATGAAATGAATATTTTGTCGTTATTCGATTTTAGGTGCTTTTTGAATTTCCTCGATAATATATGAGGAGATTGTTTTTTAACTTATACTGCATGAATATATTTTTATGGTTTCATGAAACCCTATATCTATGAAGATTACTCTAACCAAATTTCAATATTATTTTCAACTAAATTATTTTCTTTTAAAATTTCATTGCACTTTGAGTACATAAATTGTTTTTGAAAATGAAATGATATTTTCCTTCAAAATTAATTTCATGTGTTTTATCAAAAAAAATCCATCAAAGATGGCACTCTTTAAATAAGGTCATGTTCCTATAAATATTATTTCTATGATTTGATTATGTTAATTATGGAATGATGTTTTATATGGATTATGTTATTATGGAATGAGTTTTAAGAAACCCATTTTATTTCAAGGGTTATGCTATGATAAATGATTTATGTTTTCATGGAACACATAAGAATGGTTTCATTATGAGTTGGGTGGGACTTATATCTCTATCCAATGAATTGGGTAAGAATTTATATCTCATGAGATATATGTGACTAATATATCTGGTAAATCCGGTTCAACAATACAAGGCTGGAATAAGGAGTGATCTCAGTTGAGTAACATGATTTGTCTACTTTGATGGTATTGGAAATGAGACTTGACTAATATCAAATGCTTTTTTATTCTTATGTGTGTATTCCACAAAATTTCATGACTAAGGTTATGACTATTGGGATTACATTATATTTTTATGATTTATCACAACATGGGATTCTAGTCTTTTATATGCAAGATAATATTTTCAAAAGTTATGCTCTTATGATTATGATATGATGGATATTTTCCTTTTTTACCCTTACTAAGAATTACATCTCACCCTTTCATATGTTTCTTTTCCCCAGATCATTAAGAAGGTTTTTAAGTAATATATGTCAAAAAGGAGTCTACTTTTTGAAGAAATATGTATGGGATAATGTATATGTTTTATGAACCATATTTTTATGTTTCATAGATTCTAAGGACACTAAACATATATTGTTCTGGTGTGGTTTTTATTATGCTATGTAATAAATATTATTAAATGTTTATGTAATATATACATGTAACGTATGGTCCTTTATATCACTCTAATGCATCAGGATCTATTTTAGTCTCTGTGATGTCTTGTATTGGATTAGGGAGTGAAGAAAATCTATTATAGGACTTTATCCACCATGTTATGATGTCTTGGTGGTTTTCTGTAACTAATATTTATGATTTCATGTTTAATTTTTTCCCACAATACCATGTTGCCCTTATTTTATCATGTTATATCATGCATCATTGTTTATATTTATGTTTCTCACCTCTTTTATATTCCATTGAAATTTTTATTGTCTAAAATGTAATACTTTATCCTTGTTATGCTACATTTTTCCATTAAAAGGATTGTATAGCTAACCCATTTATAATTTTTTCCATAGGTTATCCCATGTATTTTTATGAATATCGGAATAATTTTATCATGTTAAAGAAGTTTATGTTCTAATCTGAAATCCTTTTTTTATTTTCTAAAAGCCGGTTTATGGGTAACTGGTAACCATACAAACAAGGATCCAACATCATCAACGGCAGTAATGGAACCTGAAAACCAAAAAAGGTTTATGTTAATTTTGAAGTACCACCTATTTTTATGTTGTACTTTATTGTAACTAATTACCCAAATATTCTAGAATTATCAATCTTATGGTATGTATTATATTTATTAGTACATAATAAATAATGATTTATGGGGAAATAATGACAAGGTTTTTCATAAATTTTTCTTCTAACCCATAAAAGTTAGAGATATAAAAAATACATCATTCATGTTGATGGTAGGTTGTATGTATGAATGAACACAGTATTAATTTTCTTGAAGTATTGGAAGAAAGAAAGGTAAATAATATATTTCTATTATTATATCATTTTTATTTCATATGTGTCACATATTTTCATATAAATCATCCTTATTACCTTCTATGTAAATTGTGAACATATCACAACAATTCATGAGGTGGTAGTCTTCATTACACGTGAGTGACGTTATCGTATACCCATTGTGTAACACCCCGAGCTTCCACGATACGCTTCTCTTTCAATAATGCAATAGCTTGCATTGTACGCAAGTTCGAGATTCTAACTCACCGCGACCAATCAAAATAGCCATTATGAATAGTAATACCCACTTTTTTAAATTATATATATTTTATATTTCAAAATGGACTTCATTTTTGTATTTGAATCATCGAAATTATCTTATGTTTAATTCTTTTTAATTTTCTGAGAACATCAAATTTTCTATAAATAGTGAAAAATGCTTAAAACAAATTTTTTAATCAAAATAATTTATAGTGATAAATTATACTATTTATTGGTTTTAAAGTATAATTAGAATATATTTTTACCATTTTATCCAATGTTGTTCATTAGAATTAATTTCACCTTGAAATTGGACATAAACAGTTGTCAATCTTTTGATATATATTGTTTCTTAAAAACACGCTATTTGTTGTGACAGCGGGAATTAATTATAAAATTAATTAAGCCAACTTATATTTTTGGAATTTTTTAAAATTGACATCATTTTTTAATTTGGAATATCAATTATATCTTAGGGTAAAATTTTGGCATTGTTATGAAAAACTTCAATTTTTATTAATAGTGAAACCACTAAGTGGTAGTTAAAAAACTGATTTTTCATTTAAATGAAACATTACCACTTCTGTGATTTGATTTTCAAAAATCCGACATACATGGTTTCAATTAGGAAGCAAAATTTGGTTCAATGGGATTAAAATAATTTATTGGTGAATAGTAACTTTTAAGTTTAATTAATCGTGATTAAAGGTAATTAGTGAAATTTAAGATGAAAATGATATTACAAAAATATGAAAATACCTTTACACTTGTCCTACCCCTATTGGATGATTCATGGCTGACCAAGACAATCCATGGGTCATCTTGGGGACCCCATGGATCCACGTTTGTGGGAAAATGACATTAAAAACTTTTTATTTAATGTTAAAATAAAAATCTCACAAACATGAGTTGTTTTACTAAAAAACATTAAATGGGGTTATAAAAGTCATATTTTTTACTATAAATATTCAATGAAAGTTAAAAATATTTCCTAAATCATGATAATTTTTTTATAATTTTTATACATTAAATAAATTATATTATTTATGACACCATGATGATGCAGTGATTACCTCATTAATTAACGATTTAAATAAAATAAAAAGATAATGTATAATCTAAGACTTACACTTGTCAAAAACCAATTGTATGAGTATATTTCGTAACATTATCACCTTATCCTCGAAATATATAAGTTTGGGACCTTTAAAATCCAAAACTCATTATATAATAATGTAACATTTCATTACTTTCCAAGAGTGCCTCTCCTCTCCTCTTATAAAAGGCCCCCACCTCTACCACCTTATTCAAACCTTCAAGCCATTTGTTTCGGCCAACCTCTTCCCAAATACTCTCTCAACTTCCCTCTATTACTCCTAGAAGCCTCAATTTGGGCAGAATTATTCCAAAGGAAGCCTTTAGCTCAAATAAAAATAGAGATACCCGATTTTAAGGTAATGTCTTCTCTAATGTTATTTTGTTTTATTTTGCTTCTCCAACCCCTAAAACTCTTTTTATTCATTTATTTTTTGTAACAAACCCAGTATCATAAATATACTAGGATGCTTTTATAAGAAGGATTCTAGCTACACTTACACACACCTACATCTAATAGTTAAATAACATACAGTTTCTGTAAATGGCGAATTTCTGCCTCACGAAACGATGATTTTTCAACACTCATATAACACCTTCAAAGGTGGCCATTAAGATGTAACTATATTTATATATGATATATAATATTTTTATGTTTTCCTTAAGCTTCTGTATTTTTCATTTATGGCATACCTTTATGGTTTCTATTATGGGTACACGCGATATTTTCATTTTAGGAAGTGCGGACTACCGCCCCCTCAAAGTGATTTGAATCGTTAATGCCATATGTGGGAGGTATAAAGGATGGAGTAAATGGTATTATACATTATATAATACTGGAATTATATTATACCTTTATATAATTATAACTTAATTCCATTAAATACAAAATAGAAATGAAAGTAGCATCCATGTGTATGTACGACTTACCGTCTCCATGAACGGTGCATTTCATTACATACCTCTAAATGATATGTAATATTATAAATGAATGTATATACTGGATATATATGATTTATATGATATCTAAATCATGAATATAATTATGGATATAATGGATATTTTACCACATGAACAACTTTTAATTTTAAGAAGTTTATTTTTGACTCAAGTATCAAAGATCGACAAAACGACCGTTATTAACATAAATAATTACATAATGTCCATACCATGGTAATAAGTGATATAAAAGAAATAATAAACTTGAAAAAGTTTCTTAAGCAATAATAAATTAACTCTAGTTTATTATTCAGGAGTTTAAAGAATGGTCGAGTCAAGTCGGACACGAGGTAAAGGATCTTCTTAATCCAATTTTCGTTCTTTGGGTTAATTTCCTACTTTCAAATTATGTGATTATATTATTATATCATATCTTGTATTTTTACTTTCTTTATGTGTACGTATAGTGAATACACATAACAGATCTATTTTATTTAAAAAATGATCTCTGTAAGGGACTTCGTCTCAATCTCCTTTCATTGATGCATATTTGGTTTTATACACAGCTTTCCTTTATATAGTGTATAAACCCCTTTGACTTTTAATTTTATTCAAAAGGAATCTTTTTATACAAAGCATTTTTACTAAACAATAAAAGGAATTTTTTTTGAACGTATGCGGTGAAAACGACTTCTCCACGCCGTGAAGATTATTTGAGTTTCGACTTCGTCTACAAGCCATAACTTTTTTTAAATGAAAAATAAATACAATGTTTTATTTTTCATTAATATTGGTATTGAAAATGGTTTTGATAATGTTTTATTATATCAATGTGTTGTATTGATATCTTGTGATCGAAATTTGAAAATTTTATGTTTCCTTTATGCATGATTTATGTGATACGATTATGTTATGGTTTATGATATGTTTAAATCTGTTCATATGAGGAATGCATTGGACTTAATAAGTGATGGGTGGAGCCCGCTATAGCTCCTCGATGCTTCAGCAGGTCTCATGAGACAAACTAGTGTCTTGGCACGAGGCCTTGACGAAATCTTATTTGTGGTCTTGGCACGAGGCCTTGGCTATGTGGTAATGATAGTCTGGCATTATGAATTCCATCATTATGAAAGTGGTTTTTGATACTTCATGTGATTATTCGACTATTAGAATATCCATGTGAATAAGTAATGGAATTATCTCATTTTACTTTTTCCATATTATTTTGAAGTTCATCTTTAAAAGGCTTTTGTTTTAGTTATACATTGCCTTAAATGTTTATTTATGAAATCTTCCGCTATATTGTTATCCTTACTGAGTATCTGAGCTCACCCCTTTCAATGTTTTATTTTTCCCAGGATGTGAAGAAATATTTTATGACTGACCTACAGGGATAGTCCGAAGAGGATAGAAGTGTGGACTACGGAGACTATGTTATTGTGATTTTTCAGTTTATGAAGTAATGTAAGACTTATGAATTTATCTAGTGTTTCCAAGGCTAATAAACTAATAGGTCTTTTGAGACTTGATCTTTTGTGATAATGCTAATGTTACGACGTAATGCACCGACTCTGGGTAACTGGGGTCGGGGCATTACAGTTGGTATCAGATGCAGTTTAGTACAAACCTTGGAAGCTAGATTTAGATAAACTCTGATTAGAGGAAATATCCCAAAGATAGACATTTAGGATTTGTATAGAAGAACTTCATAGAATTTTGGTATTATAGAGATTTTGTGAGTTTTCCGAGCAATGCATCCCTATCTGGATACGAGCAGGTAGAGGTGGCATTGGCACAGAAGAAACTAGGGGTAAAACCCAAAAACACCGCTTTGAGCTAGACTCGAATGGGAACTTGTGCATGACAATGGGCCTTGCTGCACTCTTTGTTACGACACTCTGGGGGATATGCTTAGTATAATCCTCATTTTTCTTTACAAACCACTATGAAGGGTTATGACTATATACTTCCTCAAAGAAATTTTTTTATGATTATGGATTATATCCACAAATAGTTCAATTTATGTAAAGTTTTTTACAAGTATGATATTATGAATTTTAATTCATAAACTAATCTAGTTTATGCCATTGTTTAGAAATTGCACCTAGTGGGAGGAATGGAAACTGTATCAATGCACGCACTCCGTGTAGGGATTTCCCTCATACTCAAGATAATTATTGTGGAGCTGGAGATACAACTGGTGCTGATCAACTTATTACCATACTGGGACAAATCACTCAGGTTATGAATAATAACCTTACTCATATGGAGTACCCTGATCCACAACATGGAGGATCAATTTTAGACCGCTTCATGAGGAAACAACCACCAATATTTAATGGGGGTACAAATCCATTAGTAGCTGAGGAATGGATAAACTCCTTAGAGAACATATTCCATGCCTTGGGGAGTAGTGAAAGGGAAAAGGTTATCATGGCTGTTTACCGCCTCACTGGAGATGCTGATCAATGGTGGTCATTGATTCAAAACACAAAACAAAAGATGATGAAGTACCGAATATGGAATGGAGGGAGTTAAATGAGCATTTCTTAGAAAAATACATCCCACGTGACCATAGAGCAGATATGGAAAGGCAATTTTTGAGTCTGAGGCAGAAGGAGGATGAGAATGTCGCAAAGTATGAGGCTAACTTTACAAGGTTAGCGATGAATTCCCCAGATTATATATGTAACCCAAGAAGTAAGATCGATCATTTATTTGATGGGTTAAAACCGTTTCTCTATCGAGCACTAGTATCACAATCTTTCTCAACGTACGAAGATATACTCACGTGTTCTATCAAGACAGAAAAAGAATTCTCTAAATCTTATGACAATAAAGTAAAGCAAGAGAAGAGGAGAACGATGGAACAAGAGACAGATAAAGGGAAAAAGGAAAATAAAGATTTTCTATTATGCGATAATTGTGGGAAGAATCACCCCGGTACTTGCCTAAAAAGAATGGGAGTTTGTTATAAATGTGGAGAAAAAGGTCACTAGGCTCTTGATAACAAGGGAAAGAAAGAGGCTATCAATGTTGAAACCTACAATTTTAGGGAAATGGGGCATTATGCAAATGAATGTCCTAAGTGTCATGGAAACTTACCTCAGAAAAGGACAAGGGATCAAGGACAATCTTATGCTGTTACTACAGTTGAAGTGGAATAATTAAGGTATTGGTGCGTTTCGAAACAAAGAGTATATTCTGGTTATAAGAATAATGTGATATATATATGGTTAGTACTGTAGTACTTGTTGTTTTCATTAAGGTTTTAATATGATGATGGTAATCAAATTTTTAGTATGTGACAATAAGAGAAACTTTACTTTGTTTGGGGAATCTACTGTAACAATTGATTTCGGAATTTAAGGACCTTTTAGAGAAAGTCTGGACGGATTTATTTTGGATAACTATAAAGGTTGGAATGGATTAAGTTGAAATTTGGATAGTATGGTTTAAGGTTAAAACATTTATGAAGATTATTTTTGGAATATTATAATACTATAGTTTTAGGAAAAGGACAATCTGCAGGTTGGGGGATAACCCATCGCATTGGACAAAGCTGTAGGAATCGAACCCACAACCATAGTGCGATATGCCTTTATTACATACCACTAGCCTACAGGAAGTCCTTGGTTATTACAAAAACGTTTTCCTAATCGAAATGGTATGTGTTAATATTCAGAACCTTATACAATTATGATAAATAGAATATTTTTGAGTTTTGTTACCATTTGGAGTGAAAGATGGGTTTGTGGTAAAAATTTATTATAGAATGAAAGTATACATGACAAGTAAGTATATTTCCTTACGTTCATAGTAAATCACTTAAATAAATTCCTCAACATTATGAAAGGTAACTTAAAACAAAAATGTTGTCGGTTAACTTTTCCAACTGGGGATTCAATGACTGTTTAACCAATCACAAGATTGTGATTTTCTTATGGTTAACTTTCTTCTAATTATGTTTTCTACAACTCTCTATCAGACCTTGATCGTTTTTTTCCTCCATATCCATATTTTCATAGAATCCTAGTATGGGCTATCTCGGGTGACCTTTGTACTTCTCTTTATTTCTTTTAAATTTATATTTTTATTAACCTTATTTCCGATGTGGGTTTTCCACAAAGGTATTTCATATGTTCAACATTTTATTTTCAAAGAAAAATTTCAAATTACGAGGATGCAATTTATTGAAGGAGGGGAGAATGTAACACCCCGAGCTTCCACGATACGCTTCTCTTTCAATATTGCAATAGCTTGCATTGTACGCAAGTTCGAGATTCTAACACACCGCGACTAATCAAAATAGCCATTATGAATAGTAATACCCAATTTTTGAAATTATATATATTTTATATTTCAAAATGGACTTCATTTTTGTATTCAGAACATTGAAATTATCCTAAGTTGAATTTTTTGTAATTTTCTGAGAACTTCTAATTTTCTATGAATAGTGAAAAATACTTAAAACATATTTTTTAATCAAAATAATTTATAGTAATAAATTATACTATTGAATGGTTTTAATGTATAATTAGAATATATTTTTACCATTTTATCCAATGGTCTTCATTAGAATTAATTTCACCTTGAAATTGGACATAAACAATTGTCAATCTTTTGATATATATTGTTTCTTAAAAACACGCTATTTATTGTGACAGTGGGAATTAATTATAAAATTAATTAATGAAACTTATATTTTTGGAATTTTGTAAAATGGAAATCATTTTTTAATTTGTAATATCAATTATATCTTAGGGTGAAATTCTGGCATTGTTCTGAAAAACATCAATTATTGATGAATAGTGAAACCACTAAGTGGTAGTTAAAAAACTGATTTTTCATTTAAATGAAACATTACCACTTCTGTGATTTGATTTTCAAAAATCCAACATATATGGTTTTCATTAGGAAGTATAATGTTGTTCAATGGGATTAAAATATTTTTTGGTGAATAATAACTTTTAAGTTTAATTAATCGCGATTAAATGTAATTAGTGAAATTTAAGGTAAAAATGATATTATAAAAATATGAAAATACATTTACACTTGTCCTACCCCTATTGGATGAGTCATGGCCGACCAAGACAATCCATTAGTCAACTTGGGGACCCCATGGATCCCCTTTGGTAGGAAAATGACATTAAAAACTTTTTATTTAATGTTAAAATAAAAATGTCACAAACATGAGTTGTTTTACTAAACAATTTTTAAATGGGGTTATAAAAGTCATATTTATTACTATAAATATTAATTAAAAAGATAAAAATATTTATAACATCATGATAATTTTATTATAATTTTTAGACATTATATAAATTAAATTATTTATGACACCATGATGATGCAGCGATTACCTCATTAATTAACGATTTAAATAAAATAAAAGGATAATGTAAAATATAAGACATAAATTTGTAAAAAACCTATTGGATGAGTTTATTTCGAACCCTTATCACCTTATCCTGGAAATATATAAGTTTGTGACCTTTAAAATCCGATACTCATTATATAATATTGTAACATTTCATTACTTTTCAAGAGTGCCCCTCTTATCCTCTTATAAAAGGCCCCCACCTCTACCACCTTATTCACACCTTCAAGCCATTTTTCTCAGCCAAAATATTCTCTAATACTCTCTCAACTTCCCTCTATTACTCCTAGAAGCCTCAAATTGGGAAGAATTCTTCCCAAGGAAGCCTTCGGCTCAAATCAAAAAAGAGTTAACTGATTTTAAGGTAATGTCTTCTCTTATGTTATTTTTTTTTATTTTGCTTCTCCAACCCCTTAAACTCTTTTTATTCCTTTATTTTGTAACAAAACCAGTATCTTCAATATACTAGGATGTTGTTATAATAAGTATTCGAGCTACACTTACACACACCTACATCTAATGGTTAAAGAACATAATGTTTCTTTGGATGGAGAATTTCTGCCTCACGAAATGATGATTGTTCAACAATCATATAACACCTTAAAAGGTGGCCATTAAGATGTAAATATATTTATATATGATATATAATATGTTTATTGTTTCCTTAATCTTCTTTATTTTTCATTTAAGGCATAAATTTATGGTTTCCATTATGGGTAAACGCAATATTTTCATTTTAGGAAGTGCGGACTATCGCCCACTCAAAGTGATTTGAATCGTTAATGCCATATGTGGGATATATAAAGGATGGAGTAAATGGTATTATACATTATATTATTCTAGAATTATATTATACCTTTATATAATTATAACTTCATTCCATTAAATACTAAATTGAAATGAATGTTGTGTTCATGCGTACGTACAACTTACCGTCTACATGAACAGTGTATTTCATTTCTTACCTCTAAATGTTATGTAATATTATAAAGGAATGTATATACTGTATATGTATGATGTATATGATATATTCATCAGGAATATAATTATGGATATAATGGATATTTTACCACATGAACAACTTGTAATTTTATGAAGTTTACTTTTGACTCAAGTACCAAAGATCGACAAAAAAACCGTTATTAACATAAATAATTACATAATGTTAATAACATGGTAATAAGTGATATAAAAGGAATAATAAACTTGAAAAAGTTTCTTATGAAATTATAAATTAAATCTAGTTTATTATTCAAAAGGTTAAAGAATGGTCGAGTCAAGTCGGACACGAGGTATGGGAACTTCTTAACCCAATTTCTGTTCTTTGTGTTAATCTCCTAATTTCAAATTATGTCATTATATTATTATGTCCTATCTTATATTTCTAATTTCTTTATCTATACTTATAGTGAATACACATAATAGATCTATTTTTTAAAAAAATCATCTTTGTAAGGGACTTTGTCTCAATCTCCTTTCATTGAGGCATATTTGGTTTTATACACAACTTTCCTTTATACGGTGTATAAACCCCTTTCACTTTTAATTATATTCAAAAGGAATCTTTTTATACGAAGCGTTTTTACTATATGAAAAAAGGAATGTTTTTTTATACGTATGCGGTGACAACGACTTCTCCACGCCGTGACCATTATTTGAGTTTCTGCTACCTCTACAAGCCATAACGTTTTTTAAATGAAAAATAAATACAAAGTTTTAATTTTCATTTATTTTGGTATTGAAAATGGTTTCGATAATGTTTTATTATATCAATGTGTTGTATTGATGTCTTGTGATTGAAATGTGGAAATGTTATGTTTCCTTTATGCATGTTTTATTTGATACTATTATGTTATGGTTTATGATATATTTAAACCTGTTCATATGAGGAATGCATTGGACTTAATAAGTGATGGGTGGAGCCCGCTATAGCTCCTCGATGCATCAGCAGGTCTCACGAGACAAACTAGTGTCTTGGCATGAGGCCTTGACAAAATCTAATTTGTGGTATTGGAATGAGGCCTTGGCTACGTGGTTATGATAGTCTGGCATTATACATTCCTTCATTATGAAAGTGGTTTTTGATATTGCATGTGATTATTTGACCAGTAAAATATCCATGTGAATAAGTAAATGGAATTATCTCATTTTACCTTTTCCATATTATGTTGAATTTCATGTTTAAAAGTCTTTTTTTTAGTTATACATTGCCTTAAATGTTTATTTATGAATGATTCAGCTATATTTTTATCCTTACTGAGCATCTGAGCTCACCACTTTCAATGTTTTATTTTACCCAGGATGTGAAGAAATATTTTATGACTGACCTACAGGGATAGTCTGAAGAGGACAGAAGTGTGGACTATGGAGACTATGTTATTGTAATTTTTCACTTTATGATGTATTGTAAGACTTATGAATGTATCTAGTATTTCCAAGGCTACTAAACTAATCTGTCTTTCGAGACTTGATCTTTTATGATCATGCCAATGTTACGAAGTAATGCACCGACTCTGAGTAACTGGGGTCGGGGTGTTACACATTGAATGGAAGGTAAGAAGGTATATGTGATATAATAATTAAATAAGTATAATAATATCATAAATATCATATATAAATATTTCATTCAACATTTAATCTATCCTTCAGGAGTGGTAATGGAAAAAAAAATAACAATGGTCCTCAAGGTTGTAGTTTGACAAATACATTATTGGTGATTTAGAATCCCATTTCGTAGAAGTGGATATGGTTGTAGGTAATGAAATTAAAATAAAAAAAAATGTATAAAGAAAATAATTTGGTCATTATATCATCATTTTTTAATAATAATTTATGGATATGGAGAAATAAGTAAAATAAAACACTTGATTAGAGATGTTACCTCTTCTTCGGAGAACATCTTTTTATTTGTGGAAAAAGGATTCTTAGGGTAGATTTATGTCCAAACTAAGGCATAATGAATTATAGGAGGAAATTTAGGAATATAATTTTTTAGGTATGGGCTGAACCAATGGGTTTTTTAGGTGTGAATAGAAGAGGATAGTGGATGGCCTTTAATAATTGAGGTGTGTGGCACACTTGTAATTTTTTTTAAAAGAAATTTAAAACCACGTTTTTAACATGACAAAAGGGTCTAAAATTGGATATTATAAAACCTAGAACATAAAAGGTAAAAATGAGTCCATTTAATGGGTTTTTAATATTTTGTTGTCATTTTAACCCTTTTTCTGTTTAACCCCTAGAAAACTCATTTTTACCTAAACCGTGGTAAATGATTTTTACTATTTTACTATTGATTATGGTAAAACATTTTGTTGACCATATTATATAATATAAATTATTTTGATTATAAATATTTAATATATTTATCTGTAATCAATTCACATAAGTTGAATTTTTTTACTTTAAAATTAATCTCATATTTGCGAAGAGAAAGTGCATTTTCGAAACGAAAATGTTGAAAAGATTAAAATGTTTTTATTTCAGAATTAAAATTTAAAATTATTATAATGATAGTAATTGAATTAATATATATATTTTTTAATTATGTCTTCTTTTAAAACATTCATTAAATAATTTGGATATTTTTTATAATTTTTAAATGAAATAGAAATTCATAAAAAGACAAGTATTTTTCACTATTCATCGAAAAAACTTCTCCTCAAGAAATTCAAAGAAAATAACTCTCAGATAAATTTTACATGAGTATTTTAAAAATTAGCTTTATTTTTTTCAAAAAAAATTTAAATTTACCAAAATTAGTTTTAAAATAAGGGTTCAAAACGTGAAAATATAGCTTTTTATAAAAATAAATTTTCTAACCGTAAAATTGGATTTATTTTTATCTCTTATATATAAAACACATAATTTGAATTGTGATAAAAAAAATATAAAATATAACATATTATTTTTGGGTAAAATCATTCATCAAAGTGATTTTTTTTAATTTATAGTTGTAAAATAAAATTGTGTGCATAGAAATAGTTTTTCAAAAAATTATTTCATTGGTTTTCAAATAGTTTTTATTTTTATTTATAATTTATTGATCGATGAAGAATTAATACTATATAAATTTTCAAACAATATAATTTCATAATTTAGTTAATCTTATTCATACACCCCATTCCAATGGAAAGGTAATAATTATCATATAAAATAATAATTTTTTTAATAGTATGTCACATTTTGTTTAAAATTGATGTTGTATGTAATGCATGCTAAACTCATTGTTATGTGTATTGAAATAATAAATTATGTTTTGTGTAAGACATGATAAACTTAGTGTTTTACTTAACATAATATATTGGAAAAAAATACATTTATTTGAAAAATATATATTTCATAAAATCTCAGGGTGTTACATTTCTTCACCCAATAAGGGGTGAGTTATCTCATCACCTACATCTTGGGAATGTGATCCCCTCCTACAAGATAGTGTTAGTGGATTCAAGTATCCCATAATGGCCTAGGGTTTTACCCTCTAACTATTTATTAAAAAAATTATTTGAAGTTCCTTATAGTGAATATTTTTTTACCATCATACATTTCTGAGATATATGATGATGTGACTTTGTGATGTCACATGATGATTACTGGCCATTCTATCGGATATAAGGAAGTTTATTGTACACTATATCTTGAGAACAACATATATTCATATATAGGTTAAACCTATCCATTTGCACCCTTTTTGTGTTTTTTAGTTGACTCTCTTTCTTTTATTCCATATATAATGTTAATTTCTACATATCTTACTAGGTATTTATATACCCACTCATACATGGGATATACTCACACATGTAATTAATTATGAATATGATTGGTTATATGATAGATATATAGGTGTTCCTTGTGTGGGTGGTTCTTAGTAGTGCCTAGTGGCTATAGAGAACAGACTATTGAGATATGGATGGTTTCCCTTTAGGATTGTTCTACCGTTACATGACATATTATACCTATATTCTGGTTATTGGGACTGTATTTTTTTCTATTCACATTGATAGTGTATTGTCACACATATTTGCGGGATGGTAGAAGTTGTGCATGCATTTTTCATTCTAGTTGTTTACATTATACATTACTCTGTTTGGAATAAAGTTTCATATTTATGAGTATTTTTTCATTATGCTAAGGCCTCTCATGTGTGTGATTTTACAAATCAGTGCAAGTCAACTACCTTTAACCTATTGGAAAAGGGATTGGTGATTCAATTCCAACATGTCACTGGCCTTGGCTTGATATTGGTAGGATTGGATGTAAAATAGTTTCATTAGAGACAAGGTTATCCAATACTGTATTTTAGATATAGATCCACTCTATGGATGGTTTGTGTCATAGGGAAATCGTTTTAAATTGTTTTGAGTTGGAAACATAGGTCAAAAAATCCCAATGATGGCACAACAATTGATGTATCCATTATTCAAGATTGTAATTAACTGCTTTATTACATAGTACACTGAGACACTTGAATTTCCAAAAATAGTATAGGATGGTTGAGAGGGGGTGAATTACAATTCACTTTTTCTTTTAATTTTTTTTGTAACTTCATAAGGAAACATTCATAACCTCTAAAACTTGTTTTAGTGATTATTCAATCAAAAATATTTTTCATAACCACAATTAATATATTTTAATGTAATGATAGATATAAGTAGATTATATTCAAAAGGATCAGTAGAAATACCTACTCCATGATAGGTTGGTTATTATCCCCTACATGGATATTTTTACTAATATTTCAAAGATTATAAATGAATTGAAAAGAATTATATCTACACCCTAATAATAGTTCAACTAAATAACCTTGGTTTTACACAAAACCAATAAACACTTATACCATAGTTTGTTATACCCCATGTATCCTTTTTTATATATAGTTCCCACTAACTAGTTATATGCCCAATCCATAATCTTTTTCAGCAACTGGTTAGGAACCGCATCTATATGTTATTCCTCCTTATTTTATGATCAATAGTAGAAATATCTTCTTCATCAAATGTTCTTTATCCAAAATCAAGCTGTATTGCCTTTTCCTATGTACAATATTCAAGATCTATAATAACTATATTATTATTTTTTGGAAAAAAACCTCTTAATCATAGGAACATGTGGAAATTCACTTTCATAACTCTCTAAAACCTATTTTAAAATTTACCATAAATAATTCTATCTGGTTGGACGTTGTCCATTACAACTCAAATCATTGTGATTAATTCTAGATTTCCTTAATCAATACACCTTTATTTAATGTCCTTATTCTTATGTTTATCTACAAAATAACAAAATTTAAGTCTAATTAAATTTCTTAGACAAGGTAGGAACTCTGATCAGAATCTCATACACTTCTTCCACTTAATCTGATTAGACCCAGTCTTATTTTCTTATTTTTGAATCTCTTTATTCTCATTATTCTTCTTTTCCAATCTTCTCAATCTAATGGTTTGTCATTTCAAGCTTCCTTTATTTTATTCTTCTTAATCAACCAAGTATATACTTGTTTGGATTCTCATGGTGGAAATGCTTTAGCACTTCTAGTCCTCCACATGTATGAATAGTGTTTCATTGTATGGTGACATCTCCCCATTATATAGGAACACCTCTATGGTAATGTGTAGTATCACAAAGTAAATTTTTCTCTCATATGAAATTAGTCTTTCAAATTTTTCGGTCATTCTAATTGCACTGGAACACTTCTCAAACATTCTGTAACATTCAATAAATTTTTTAACATCCTTGAACATCCTTATCTTCACTAGATAAAAAATGATGAAAAATCATCAAATCATTTTCATTGTTATGAAATTTTGGATGTTTATATAAATACCCATATAACTCCTCTTTCATCTTTTCTTTGACTGATTGATTCATCAAAATGATCTCAGGCTATTTTTGACTATTATTCTCTAATTTTTTACTCTAACTAATAATTGACCTCCAACAGATGACTTGTTATATCTCTATCTGGTCACATTTCCTCATATCGAACATCAAAATTGAATTAAAACACTCAAGAGGGTACTACATAATTGGATTGTCTATCTGATGACTTTGTGTACCTCAGTCTGACATTCATTCATCTGATTAAACATTGACTGATCAATCTAACTTGAAAAACTCATCATAGGAAATTCATTAAGCACCCATAATCTTATACTAATGAACTTCCTTTTTCCATTGATAAAAATCATCAATATGTTTTAATTATTAATGATTTTATCAAAACATTTCTATGACTAGTGATCCTAATGGGTTTCCTCCTTCTGATAGAATAGATGTGATATCCTTCAACGGGTCTCATTATATATTTATGTCTAGTAACATTGTACAATATTTTTTAACCTGTAACATGATCTTTCTATATAAACCATCTTTTCACCCTCTGTAGAAACTTTTACAAACACATCTTGGATCCAGAGAATCTTCATGATGTTGGGAAATTGAGGATTTTCATTACATCGAATGACATAGAAATGAAAATTTCATACTCTCTATAAAGAAATCTTCTTACACAACTCTAGTAATATCATATTTCCTATGTATCATTTAATACAAACACGTATTTTCACATTGATAATAAATACAACCAGGCACAAGTTGGACTTTTAATCTCCCCCTTTGGTATTATTTCCAATATCCTTATCAAAAATTTAAATGTCATTAATGTTAATATATGGGATTAATAATTTCTTCTCAAATTATGTTTTCATCTCCCAATATATTATTTCTCCCATATTAACAATCATATACAATAGGAAATATTGAGATCCTATCATCTATCTTCTATACTCATGGAAACATTGAAAACATTTTTCAACAGACAAAGTAGTATCACACGAGTTTCTTAAGAAAGAGCCTCTAATTAAATATCTCAAAGTATATATTTAAAAAACATGTGTATAAAACAAGAGTGTATAATCAATGGCATCAATGTTTTAAATAACATTTATTTCATGTAATAATATCATCATACCTATTTCAACATATTTATCTCTGGGGAGATCTGAGTATGTTTTTTAAGGAAAACATATGCACCGATATTATCAAATATATCAAAATAGTTCACATGAACCAAAATAATCCCCTGAATATCCCATATTTCTTATCATCACTACATTTTTACAAATTTCTGATACTCATAACTCAACTTTAACATTTATACCCATTAAGTGTGGAACTCTATTCCTCATCATTGTAATAAAAATTATCCAAGATGGATATATCTTCATTATATAAAAGCTACTACATCATTTAGCTAGATTCCTTGAATCTCCTCCTTAAATTACCTGAATGTTTATAAAAATAAGTAATTTTATTCAGAATAAATAGGGAACTCAATATTTCATAATATTAATGTTTATACTAAGAATATTCTCTCAATATAAACTTCTTTTTCTTTTTTTTAGATTTGGAACTGGATATTATTTTTTTCTTAAGAAAACCATTTTCAAATCTATTAATAGGTTTCTTCTCAAATATATAATCTTCATATGAATCTATCATTTTCTCTTCAACTTTTGCAACAGCTTTATTAACATGAGTTTGTAATATCATAATTTTGATTTCCTCTTGGGGTAATATAGTCATAAAATATTTTTTATCATTCCCAATATTCTCAAACCTATTTAATTTATTTTTAATATTTAGATCAAAATCTATTTATAATGTGTTATCAACCTTTTTATCATCTTCTAATTCTTATTTATTTACATTTTATTTAGTATACTTTTTTACTTCCTCCATATTTCTAGCCATGTCCATTTTCTCAAGACCAAGTTCATCTTGTGTAGCATACCCAATATTCATAAACATATTTTCATCCACAATTTTCTTAATATTTATATTATCCTATCATGAAGCTTCAAAATTATCCACCTTTTTAACTTTATCTTCCAATTTATTATAATTTCTTGAAAAACATTCCTCACTATTCATTATAGATCCTCGTTGATGCATACATTTTTCTTAGTAGAGACACATTATACAAACATATTTGTACTCTATGCCTAAATACTCTATAATACTAGCATTGTCCTATGAATCTTGATCTTTTATAAAGATATTAGTTCTATAGAAATTTTTTTGTTGTTTTATTTTTTAAAACTATGGGTTAATTTTGTTTATGGAGATACATCC
Organism: Viscum album; assembly: GCA_963277665.1. Taxonomy (NCBI): domain Eukaryota; kingdom Viridiplantae; phylum Streptophyta; class Magnoliopsida; order Santalales; family Viscaceae; genus Viscum; species Viscum album. The sequence goes on from OY728148.1 coordinate 696,492,642, forward strand.
TTGATGAATTACACTCTTTCTTAGAAGAATATGGTTTCTCAAAAATCAAATATTTTAAACCATAATTGTTAGTGAAAACATATTTTCATTCTGATTCATTAAGAATAGAAACAACCTACTTCAATGGACCATTATTTTCAATATCTTCATAATATTCTCCTTTCACATCAACTACATTGGTGGAGTCATCTAAAATTTTTTATCCCAATTTTTTAGGTAAAAAACATTAATTTTGTTTCTAACAAATTTTTTTTCTTTCCCAGCAAAATTTAATTAAGAACATTTATCTTCACCTCAAATTTAGGAAATTTTATCCCATTCTACTTCATTTCATCAATAAGTGTAGTTTCTTTTTGGTTAAAATGATCCAATCCATATAATGTTTCTTCATAACCTTTCATTTTCCCTTCAATCCAAGCACTTTCAATTTCTAATCTCTAATCACATGAAGTTTTATCACCTCATTTTTTATTTCCTCACTATTCTCAAAAGTTTTCCCTTTTATTATTTCATCCATTTATTCTATTACTTCTTGAGTTTTGAAATTTACCTAAGAGAATATTTAAAATTTTCCCTTAGAATCCATTCAATTTATATTCATTATTCTCCATTATTATCACTATATAAGGTTAAATTTACTTTTTTAACATGATAAATAATGTTTAAAAGATAATAAAAATCATTATTAGAGTAATAATAATCTTTCTCTCTCACTCTCAAAAAAAATTCCACTTGTTTGGAAAAAATTTCTTTTGATTCTTCCACTTCTGTTTTTGAGACTTCTTATCTTCATCTTGTGACTCAAAATCCCCATACCTATCGTTAGTACATTTTTCAATAACATAATCTATATCATTAAAATTATATAATTTTAGAGATACTTTTCCATTAAGCTTTTCCATGTTCTATCTCTCTTAAAAAGAGTGATTATTATGCTGAATTCCTCTTTCCCCCCCTTAGAATCTGAATCACTTGATTCTTCTTCTATTTTATTATCTCAAAAAATTCATTTCAATGAGGAATTGAAATTTATATCTTCCATGGACATCTTATTAAATTATTTTTATCTTAATTTCATATGAAACAATAATATTTTTTTTTCTTCCTGAGATATATCCTCTTAGTCTTCTACAGAAATTACTATGGCTTCAAATCTTTCTGGTAAACTTTTCTTCAGTTTCTTAACGATCGTAAAATATTTATAATTATAAATGAAACCTTTGATATTTCTAATAATAATCAATAAATCATTTATAAATCATTTTACTAGATTAAAATATTATTCCTTGGATTTATAGCTCTGATTTTATAACTTTCTCATTTCCTCAATATATTCTTCTCAACTTATGCCACTTTTTTTATTCATTGGAAACCCCATAATCATAGCGTATAAAAATTATTTTTGAGGTATATCAACATGAAATTTTGATCTTTAATATCAACATAAAAATATTTTTATTATTATATATTATATAAACTTTATTAATTGGAGGAAATAACAGGGTTTCAGCATCTCTAACTACCAAGAAAAGAGATATAAGATTGGGTAACATTTTTGTCAATAGTAGTTATTTGCATAAAATATTAGAACACCCCTATAGATAAATTGATTAAAAATATCCATGCTCAGTATATAGTTGGATAATTATAATGGAAACTAGTATCTAATACAAATTTAATCTCCAAATATCGTGTAATATCACATAGAGGATGAGGATTCAGTTATATATTTTCTATTTAAAGAAAAGTTTCTTTTCATGGAAAATAAAAATTTCTTAACCTCTAAAACTTATTACATTTAAAATAATCTGAAATAAATATATCCCAACTTCACTTCATATGAAATAAAACAAATATAGTGATCATCACATTAAATTTACAAGGATTGGTACAAATACCTACTGCCTTCATTGTGGGTTATTCACCCCAACATAGATTATAATACCTATCAGCAGGTAAAGGCAGAGCATCAGGGGCCAGCCGGACTGTTACAATAGTTACCAATTACATAGTGTAAATGGGATGATGTTGCGATGGATATTATGACCGGGTTGCCGAGGTCACCTCGAGGCAATGATGACATATGGGTTATTTTGAACAGACATACAAATGTATCTCACTTTTTTCGGATCAAGGAGAACTTCAGTGTTGAAGAGCTCAGGAAGTTGTATATCTGAGAGGTAGTACGTCTTCATGGGTTCCCTCATTCTATCGTTTCAGATAATATCAATAGTTATATGTATCATTTCTGGCAGAGTTTTTAGAAGGCACTGGTTACACAGGTTCTTCTGAGCACAACCTACCACCCTCAGACTGATGTCCAGTTAGAGCATACATTAAAGGTACTAGAGGACATGCTGTGTGCATGAATATTAGACTTTGGGGTCTCTTGGGAGAAGCACATACCCCTATTTGAGTTTTCCTACAATAACAGTTTTTAGGAAATATTGAGATGGAACCTTACGAGGCTTTATTTGGTAGGCCTTACCGATCACCCTTGTAGTGGTTGCAGGTAGCTGAGGAATATTTACTGGGACCATGTCTCATGCAGGAGACTTCAGAGCAGGTCTAGTTGATTCAGAAGTGGATGGCTACTGCACAGTCTTGTCAGAAATATTATGCTGATCGCCGCAGACGAACCTCGGAGTTCATGGTCGGGGATCAGGATTTCATGTGTGTTTCATTGAGCTTGTGACACGAGTGGATCATGAGATAGTATAATCTTTCACAAAGGTATGTAGGTCTTTTTGAGATTCTAGAGATAGTTAGGACGGTTTTCTATCAGTAGTAGTTACCATAGAGGTAATAGTACATGCATGATGTCTTCCACGTATCTCAGTTGTGCCATTATCACTCAGACCCATCTCATGTTTTTCATACCAAGGAGGTTGAACATTAGTTTGATGATTCCATTGAAGAGAATCCAATTGGTATTGTTGATAGGATCATGAAGGTTCTTCTAGGCCAGTGAGTTCCTCTCGTACAGGTTTTATGGCAGCATGGTCGAGTGTAGGATGAAACCTGTGAGCGGGAGACTAACGTACGTGCTCAGTGTCCAGAATTGTTCTCAACTTTATCTTCACTACCCATGGAAGGGCCATTCAGGGACGAATTTCTTTAAGGGGGGAATTTTGTAAGAACATAGTTTTTATTCTTTATGTATGAGTTTCTTCTTTTCTATTTTCCTTAAGTGTTTTTGACAAAACAAGAGAAATGTGGGAAAAATCCCGAATTTATGGGTACACGCCATGTACTTTTCTACACATGTCGTGTACTTTGGCCATGTGGGTTGAAAATACAGGGAATGTAGGCTTGTCAGAGATTAAGGTCATAAAAACAAACTACATGTTGTGTACTTAGTAATACACACCATCTGATCAGTCGGTAGGTGAAAAGTAAGGTGGTAAAAGAAGCCTCAAGAGGATGATAGTACACGCAGTGTACATATTAATACACGTTGTGTAATAAAGTCAGCAGATGAATAGTGAGGTGGTGGAAATTAGATTCTAGAGGAATAGTTTAAAAGGAATGTACACGTCATGTACTTGAGAGTACCCACCGTGTAGTTTTGTTTGTTTGTTAAAAACAAGCAGTAGCCTCTTCATTCGGTAGAGGAGGTAGAGAACTCACCAAGAGTAGCGGGAGACGAGGCTGAGACTTGGAGGAGCTCCAGATTGCTCAATGAAACTTGTATTCTTCCACCGAAAATCTTTTTTTAACCGCACAAGTAAGGTCTTCAATCTCCTTGAGTCTCTCCTTCTAATTCACTTCCTAGGGAAAGTTATTTAGGTTTGGATGGGTAATCATTCATCTCAAATCTATGACATTTTTGGTTGTTTCGAGCGGTGCCTTTCACGTATATTGATTATAGGAGATCAAGGTAGGTTGTCTTTTGATTAATTACAATTGTCGAGTTTATTTTATGTATCGTTGTTCCATGAACCCATGTTCGGGGTGTCTTATGGATAAGAATTTGACTTTAGAGATACCAAGAATTACAGAGGTAATATAATGAATAAGTATAAATTGATTTTTGAGATCATTTCTTTGATCTAGGGCCACTCCGCAGGGTTGTTTCCATTGTTTAGACGTTTGGCCAGGATACCCGTGGGTTCGACATGATTATAGTGTGTTTGAGTTTTTTTTTGAGAGGAAACATTTATAAATTTCTTGCTTATGCATTGGGATCAGCCCGATTACATGCTTTTTCTGATGGAATGCATGAGGGAAGTGTTTTGTTTAGCCTGAGGGAAATGTTTTTCTTAGCCCGAGGGAAGTTTTTGGTTAACCCTGAGGGCAAAATTTCTTTTTCTTGTGGGAATTAGCTTCCATGCCTGAGGGCGATATCTCCTATGCCTAGGGGAAATATTCTTTATGCCTGAGGGAAGTCACCTGAGGGTCTTGTTTTTGTTTTCTTGTGGGTAAGTATTTTAATGTCTGAGGACAATGTATTCTTTGAATATTCACTATGGTGATTTCATATGTTGTACCTACCAAGATAAAGAACATACTTGATATTAATATTATCTTTTACTTGTTAGATAGCTTGTTGTGGTTTCTGTTGTGGCACTGTATAGGAGATCTTCAGTCGAGGCTGAGTCTTGTGAAACTCATAGTTCAATTATATCGAATATTTAAATAATTATTAATATGGTATTGTAACTCATAGGAATGGTTACTTTTGAGTACTTCCTAGTTTACTACATTTCCTTATTGCGTACTGATGTTGCACATTTTCACTGAAAGTTAGGAATGGGTCTCTCGTGGTTTCCTACTAGGATTTATTTCTCACACCCTATTTGGGTCATGTCTTGGGCCCAAATAGATCATATTGCTACTGGTGTCGATAAGGGAAAGGGTACCTACATATTTACATAATTGTTTTAGAGGAGTAGGAGAGCACGGGACCGAGCTTCGGCTTGTGATGCTGTTGGGTTCCTATTTCACTACGTTGTTTTTGTTTTACTGTACTTTTTACCTTGTGTTGTGTTGTATCAGATTGCAATGTGTCATGTTTTGGTTGTTGTCTTAGAATTAGAGACATATTTCATCATCTTATATATGACTATTGATTATATTTTACTTCCGGTCCATTTTCCATTTCAGGTCTATATTGTTTACTTCTTCTCCTTTTGTATGATTATATTTATTTCTACTACTCTACACTTTAACAAATGAGGGCATAGTTTCCCAACAATCAGTCATAGGCCCTCGCTACTAGTCGGCAGCCTCTGGAATTTGGGGAAATGTGCTTGAGGTCATGTGACCAATGGTGTTCGGGGCACCCGTCGTATGGCACCCAAATCCGAGATGTTACAAAGGGACATTTGAAATCTTTTGTATCTAGAAAAGTCTTATTATATTTTAATATTATAAAAAATTCCAAAGGTTTCCCTCACCTCACTTATAGATTGTCACCCCTTCATTCACATCATTTCACCACCTAGAGCCTTATATCTCAACCATACTCTACCAAATTATCTTATTCACATATCTATCCAAATTCTATTGGTTTTTTCTCACCCAAAGACCAATTCAACATTCCTTAAGAGATCCTTTAAGAATGAGATATTTAAGATGTAACTTTAATAAACCACATCTCTTAATTTATTTTCTTCTTCAACCTTATCCTCGCCTCATTAATACATTAAGGAATAATAAAACCAGTATCAAATATATACTATAATTTAATATTGATAGTGTAATATCACATATCCATCCATTCTTTCATCTCCATTTATTCAAATAAATGAAACCATTATCTAAATGATCGTTGTTAACCATCTCCAAGGTTAATGAGTTCACTTTTTTCATTACCACCATCAAATATTTTCATAAAACTATTATCATAATTAAATAATATTTTAATAATAATATTACAACCTTTTACATGTTCTAGGATTAATATATAAATATCATACTAAAGAAAATTAACATACATGTGATGGTTAGAAAATCAACCAAAATAAAATAAACATTTATCATTAATGTTTTATCAATTAAATCATCCTCATATAAGAAAAAAATGAAATATGGAACCATATAAAATTATTTATATACATTAATACCATTTAATTTAACTTTTGGAGTTTTATTTCCCATCAAGAGTAACATCCATAAATATACACAAGTGAACCAACCATAAAACCAAAAAAATAACAATGTTAGAATGATGAAATTAATCCTTCTAACTCGTCAAAATGGAAATAAATAGACATAGTAAAATTATAATAAATGAAATTCCAGTTTAATTGTATTTAAATTAGGAAATTAATGAATTTAATTTGATTTTATAGGGAATTATGTATAAGGTCATAAATATTTCATATATAAGGTAAGGGATCTCTCCAAACCTCTATTTTCCTATAGTTTACACTTTTTCTCTATTTGAAAAAATTTGTCCCTTTATTGTTCCATATTCTTTTCATATGTACCACACATATTTATGTACCTCTTTTATTATTTCCTTGATGGTGAATTATATGTTTTATAATGTTCCATTATCAATTTCTCTCGAAAAGAAAACCTGATCAAAGGGGACTTCTCCATTTATTACCCATTTTTAGGTCGACTAAATAAACTATTTTAATCCTACCATATTTTTATTAAATCGCATAATTTTTCATGGAAAAATATTTTAGATCATTTCAGGTTTTATGAAAACAATTATTCCTTTATCCTCTTTAAATTGTCTTTATTCTTTTCCCTAAAACCGTACTTAAGTGGAATGTTTCTAATGTTATCTATCCACCCTTTATCAAGTTTTAAATTTAGTTAGACACCATTATTCTTGATATATTCTAATTTTTCTTTTATGAATGTCCAATAATGATTTAAATTACTTCTTTCAGGAGTACCATTGTTATACACCCATTGGTTATATCTTATGATAGGATTATGATCCCTAATTCATTCCATGGGGGAACCTTATGTTTCTTCCTCATGTTTGATTTTTTATATTTCACACATATGGATGAACATTTTTGGGATGGGTGTATTCAAATAGTTATCCAATGAATTGGGTAACGTTTTAGTCTCATGAGATTTCATGTATGGTATTAAGGTGTAAACCCAAACCATTACGAGTCTTTTTCCATCGTGTGATGTAGTCTTAAAAGTTAGCCTTGACTCTTGTTTATTTTATGTTATATGTCACATAAACATTCTTGTGTTTCCATGATCATATGACTTATATTATTAATAATTTATATTCATGAGAGATTCCATTTATATTATCATTTTATGCCTTCTAACTCATGTTTTATGCTTCAATCACTTGTTTATTTCCTTACTGGGTGTTTTATCACATCTATTTTCTCTATGTATTTCATAGGTTATATTATATAATTATTGGAGATCAAAGGGTGTTATGAGATCATCATGAACATTAATAAGTAGATTTTTTATTATGGTTTCATTTTTTCTAATTATATTCCTAGTCTTCTAAAGACACTAGGATTTTCAATCCTTGGTTTGTATTTTATCTGTAAATATGTTTAAAATCATGTAATAATATATGTAAAAGGTTTGGGTTACTAAATTTGGTATCATAGAATTGTATAGTTAGTTTTTTCACATTAGGAAAATAAAATTTTAGTAAGATACCTATGGATAAATATATCATCATGGATAACCATTATTGAAACTTATATGATCAAAAAGTTAGGTTATAATTTTCATTTATAGTTTCATCTTTCTATATTCATAGTTTAATTTATATATAATCATTATCTATGAATTAAATACCCCATAGTTATATTTTATTTCTCTTTTAGTTAATTTATGAATGTAGGAGAACTCTTGATAATAACCAATGTGATAGGAAATGTGATGATTTCAGTAATGATATTCCAAACTAGATAGAAATAAGATCTAAGAACTCTATGATATTACTAGCTCAATTAGATCAAGATAGGAATAATAAATTAAATCATGTTGAATGCCATTATTATCCTATGAAATATCATGTTTTTTTTCAAAGCCATTATATAACAAATACCTCTGATATTTAGTTGATCTTATGATCCATTTATTGTGGAATTATGGATTAACTCAATTAAAATGATATTTTATGTCCTCCAATGCTCAGAAGAAGGGAAAGTTGTGTTGTAGGATTATCATTTTATTGGTGATGCAGATAAGTGGTGAACACTACTAGAGAATAGTAATTACAAAGAGGAAATTTATTCCATGTATTGCGAAGGAATCAAGAAAAAATTCAATAAAAGTTTTCCCCAAACTCTCCTTCTTAAAATGGAGAGCCATTTCATCAAACTTAAGTATAAATTTTATTAATTTATTAGGGAGTATGATAAAAATTTCAAATGTTTTGGATGATACGCCTCATTACTTGTCAAGAATTTCAAAACCAAGGTGGATATCTTTTTTAGTGCATTAAAGTTGAATCTAATTAATTTTTTTTGGAAATTAAATACTTAAACAACTATCAGAAGACTATTCGTTGTGACCTTAAGGTTGAGATGGAAATTGGAGACTCTCAATGGACTCATGGGATTGAAGTTAAATTGAGGATATTTAATTTCATATAGGAGCATAAAAAGATAAATCCCATGGATGAATTAAAAATCAACAACCAACATGGAAAAAATGTTGGAATAAGGATCTCGAGAATTGTCTAAAGTGAACCAGGAGATTCTTCAAATATGGAAGAGAGGGTAATCAAGTTACTCATTTCCAAAGGGGTATATATAATCTCATTAATTTATAAGAATAAAAAATGGTCAACATCGACACTCATCCAATATTACAGTGTTTCAACTACAAGTAACATATACATTATACGAGCCAATACCCTATGAAAAGGGTTGTTAGAGACAATCAATGAAAATAACCTCAAATGAAAAAAGGAAATACATATGTTGTCACTACTAATGAGGTGGATCCTAAAAATAATGTGTTGATAGGTACGTTGTTTATTAATTCAATAATTTTGAACATACTATTTGGTAATGGTTATAAAATTTTTTTTATATTATGAAAAATTAGTAGATCTATTTCAACAGAACATCAAAATATAGAAGATAAGTTATATATAATAATAAAAAATACGAAAATTATGTAATAAAAAGTGTATAAAAACTCCATGGTAAATGTTATTGGAATAAAACTCCAATATAATATCATCTTAATTAATATTAGTTGATTTTTTGGGTTCTTGTTTCATGGATTGGATATCATTATACAAAACCAACAACAACTATCTAGAGAGTGAGATCATTTTTCACATTTTGAGGTAGCCACCAATTTGGTAAAACATTAAGGAAGAGGATGAATCCCCTTCACAATAATCAACTCAAGTGTGAATAATATTTACATTTGACCAAGAACATGTTTCTCAAATGATTTAGATAAAGGATATGATCATGCTTAAAGACATTACCATTGTGAGGGACTACACTAATATGTTCCCGAATGAATTGATTGGTATTTATCCGGACTAAGAGGTTGATTTCTCAATTGAACTTTTACCTTGATATCAATCTATATCAAATACTCCTAACATGATGTCATATATTTAGTTGAAATATTTAAAAATGCATTTACAAGAGAAACTGGATGGGGGTTTCAAATGCTCGAGTACTTCACCATTGGGTGCACCAGTCATCTTCATCAAAAAGGTTAAACAATTTATCCAATGAATTGATTATCATGATATCAACAAAATAATTATAAAAAAAGTATCCCCTTATATATATATATGAATTGTTTTATCAAATATGTGGGGAAACAAATTTCTCTAATGTGTCACTTCATTAAGGATATCACCAAGTAAAGGTGAAGAAGGAAGATATTCCCAGGACGACCTTTCAAACGAGTTATAGACACTATGATTTCAAAGTTATTCCAATAATACTCAACAATTATCTTGAAATTTTCATGGAATTAATAAATATAATCTTTCGTTATTAAATATAAAAAAACATGGTAGTCCTTAGAAATAATATTCTAATGTACTCCAAGAGAAAGGTGGAGCATGAAAAGCATTTGAATATTATGATAAAGACTTCTTTAAGGGAGAAAATGTATGAAAATTATAGTAAATGTGACTTATGGATAGAATATGTATCAATCATGGGGATTTTTATCCCCATAAAAGGGATATTTGTGGACCCTCCAACGATATATGTAATTGACAAGTGGCCTAGACCAGTATCTATAAAATAGATCTGTATTTTCGTTGGAATATCTGGGTATTAATGATGATTTATAAGGAACGTATCATGATTTCAAAAAACCTTATCCAAGATGACTCATAAGGGAGTAAATGTTTCTAGACCTGTTGATGTCATGATTCCTTGTATGAATTGAAAAATAGGATTATCACTCCACTAGTACTTTAACTACCAACAAGTGTAGAAATCTTCATAGTATATAATGATGCAAAAAAGAATGGATTAATTTGTGTACTAATGAAAAATGACCATGTGATTTCTTATCCTCAAGGCAAATAAAAATTCAGGGGAAAAATATCACACACATGATCTGGAGTTAGAGGCTGTGCTATTCACATTCAAAATCATGAATCATAATCTCTATGGGGAGAAGTGTGAGATATATACTCATCGAAAGAGACTTAAATATATTTCCACATAGAAAGATATTAAATTGAACAAGAAAATATGGTTATAGATAATCATGTATTATGATTTCTCAATCCACTACCATCTTTGTAAAGAAAACCAAGTGGCTGATACTCAGTGTAGAAAGGATCTAGAAACATTATCAATAATGGGAATTGAGAAGGATCCAATATTCATAGACATACAATGGATGGAACTTCTCCATCCATCCAAGGAGAACAATGATGTATAGAGATATCTAAGAGTATTATTGGTGGGATAATATAAATAAGTATATCCCTAAATATACATCAATGTTCATGGTATGTAATCTGGTGAAGGATGGGAGAAAATATTCTAAGGGGATGATGAAACCATAATCTAATCTGATATAGAAATGGTAAAATATCATCATATAGAATATAATTGGACTTTCATAGAAATCCATAAGAAATATTTTTGGATCATATTACAAATATAGAACACTTTAGTGTAATTTTGGAGGACTTATCACTTGATAAAATTGCATGGATAGACATCATATAAGTGTTAAGGCTATATGGTGTACCATTATTGACTGTATCTGATCAAGATCCATGATTTACCTCTACGTTCTGGAAAATTATTCAACATTATCTAATCATTGTGCTGAAAATCATTACATATTATCACCCTAAAACTAATTTCCAATTTATATGGACCATTCAGACATCAGAATACATGTTGAGAGCATGATTAGTGACTCAAAAGGAGGATGGAATCAAAATCATCCACTGTTCAAGTTCTCTTTCAACAATAGTTTCCACAAAAGAATCTAAAAAGATCCATATGAATCCATTTATGGGATGATATTTAGAACACCTACATGCAAGGATGAATTAAGTCAAAGGAATCTACAATTGCTAGAAATGCTTGAGGATATGGTGGAAAATGTAAATACCATTCAACAACACATTAAGGATTCCCATAGTCTTGAAAATATCTATACAGACAATCATAGATGATACTTAGATTTTGAGGTTGGATATAAATAATTATTCTATATATCTCTATGGAAGAGGGTTATGAGATTTGGGAAGAAGTGAAATCTATGTCCCAGGTACATCGGGCCCCTTGAGATTCTTGATCGCATCAGAGTTGTAGCATATCGACTAGAACATCCACCAACCATGTCTCTAGTACGTGATGTATTCCATGTATCCCTCCTAAGGAAGTACATACCAGATAACATACATTTACTGAATTCAGAGGTTTTATATCTGGAAAATTATCTCTCTTATTAATATAATCTAGTGAAGATTTTGGAACATAGAGGTAAATTTCTACACAATAAGAACACTCACCTTGTTAATGTATTATGATGGAAAAAAAGGTGGTGATGTGGGAACTTGATGATGAAATAAAGGAGAGGAAACCCTAATTTTTTTCACCTTAGTATGAAAAATGAAATTTCATAGGTGAAATTTCATAGTGGGGAGGAAAGTAAAACTCTGATATTTCAAAAGGATATTTCTCTTCAAATAATTTGATTTCTTTGATATCATGTGTTGCACGCAACACCAATTTTAAACAAAAATAAATATACTAAAATATTATTATTTTTTCGAGACTATTGAATATGTGGGTATGAAAATAAATAACCATATTATTAAATATATTAATTCTTATTAAATAAGTAATTAATTTTTAGTAAATTCATTTTTTTCTTCAAAAATATGTTTTCTTAAAAAAATTATATTTCCTTTTATAAGAGAATAAATATAACTAATTTTGTCACATTTATAAAATAAATTTAAGAAAAAACATTATTTTTGAGTTCATCATGTAAAAATTATCTTATGATATATTTTTGAAAATTTTCTAAAATATTTTGGACTTTAAAGAATATTCAAAACCCTAATTTTTATAGAAATTGTTTTTTTATTTTAAATAATTTAAAAAGAAAAATTATATTTTGGATTATTTTTAAACATTAATTAGTTATTTTTATTGTAAATAATCTAATTTTTCTCATTGAAATGAATGTTGTACATGAATTTGGTATATAACCATTTTATACTTAGAAGTGTATTTTTCGGAATGAAATTATTTCTATTGAATTTTACCAATTTAAATTTAAATTAAATTGTACAGATTTTATTATTTGAAATTAAAAAAATGTAATCCATATTTTGAATCATTTGGTATAAATTTAAAAAATATACCACTTTTATTTTAGTTTCATTATAAATAGTAACTTTACCAATTTTTATAACCACAATTAAGCATAAATCAAGTAATTAAGGGTAAAATTAAAATGATAAATATGATAAGATGACAATAAAACAATTTCCTATTATTTTTTATGGGTAATTTCAAATAAACTCACAAGTTGGTTGATTTTAGGACCTTTTGGAACCACTTGGTCAACATTAAGTACCTTATGTATTTTATCTAAAAGAACTCAAAAATGTCACAATATTATTCTCAATAAGTATATAATTTTTCATATATGGTTTTACGAAATTTATTTTTGTTCATACATAGTAATTTTAAATCTAAAATATTTATCTTAATTATGTTAATTTCCTTTTAATTATTTGGAAAAAATAGATATCATAAATGATTACACAATGATGATACCGAAGTATTTAAATTATTTGAAAAATCAAATATTTAACATTAAAAATATTAAAATAAATATAATTTGAGATAATTAACCTTGTTAATGAATTATATAGAATAACATGGAATATTTAGTACATAATTAAATATTTTATTAAACTTTTACTCTTTTTTAAATTCTTAATATTTTGGTAGTGAATAATACCATATTTAACAAAAATTATATTTCATGAATATAATATTATATTATATTATGTAAAAATAATAAAAATATTAAATAAGGCCATAGAGTGTATTTTATGATCCTAAATTTATTATTATTTTAATTTAAGGTGTATTTTTATGATTTTGGCACTATAAATGTCATACAGTATTTTAATATTTGGAGAAATTCCAAAAGTGCCCACACTGAAATAATAAAAGGGCACCCATACTTCACATAATATCACCACCTTTAACATTATAAATCAATCATTCTCTTCCAAATTTTATTTAATGATCCATAGGCACATTATAGAAGTGATTTCCCCCCAAAAGGACAATTCAAACTTCTATAAGGGGTCCTTCAAAGGGGAGATATTCAAGAGGTGACTTTCATAAACCATCTCTCTTAACTTCTTTTCCTATTGTACCTTATTCTAACCTAATTAATCTATAAATTCATAATAAATCTAGTATCATGTATACACTAAAATTTCATATTTATAATAAAATATCATTTTTCCATCCATTCTCTCATTTCCCATTATTCAATAAAAGGAAACCATTGTCCAAATTATAGCTATTAACAATCACTGTATATAATGAGTTTTCATTTTTCATCACCAGCTTCAATGATAGTCATAAATAAACTATTATTTTTAAATAATATATTGATAATTATATTATAAATTATTCAATGTACATAAAAAATATAAAAACATCATATTAAAAAAACTAAACTACTTTGTGACGGTCATAAATACCACCAAAATAAACTAAAAATTTATCATTAATGTTCTATAAAAAACATCATCATGTCAGAAAAATAATATATGGAAATATTTTTACTTATATTTATTCATGAATACAATCTATTTTACTAGTTCATTTTTATCCCCATTCGACATGAATTTCCAAAATAATACACAGGTGAACCGACTAGAAAACCATTAAATGGACACTCCTAGAATGATAAAATTTAACCTTATAACTAATTAAAATGGAAATAAATGAACTTTATAAAATTATAATAAATAAAATAAACGTATTATAGATCCTAAATTAATAAATTAATGAATCTAATTTTATTATAATGAAAATTAGGTACAATTGAATAACACTTTCGTACATAAGGTGAGGGATCTCTCTAAACCACCACATTTCCATTGCGTTATGATTTTCTCCCCATGCCTCAATTTATCCATTCATTCATCTTATATAATTATATTTTATTTTATTTTTATGTACCACTCAAATTTATATATCTCAATTCATCTTTCATTTAGGGGTAATTACATGTTTTATAAGTTTCTCCTCTCAATTTATCTAGATAAGAAAACTCGATTAAGGGGAACTTCTCGATTAAATGCCCATTTTAAGGTAAAATACATAAAATGTTTTATTCCTTCAATATTTTTATAAAATAAATGAGTTTATCATGAAAAATTGTTTTTGTTTATTTATTTTTTTTAAAACTAATTATTCTTTTATACTCTTTAAAATACTCATTATTATTTTCTATAAAATTGTACTTAAGTGGCATGTTTATAATGTTACCTAGTCATTATTTTCATGTTTTCAAATCATATGGACATCATTATTTTCTATATATTCTTATTTTTCCTTTTTCATGACCAAAAATTATTTAAATCCCTTCTTTCATGGATTCCATTATTATATTCCCTTTGCATATATCTTATGAAATGATTGCAATACCCAATTAATTCTAGGGGTAACCCTTGTGTTTAACTATTTATACGGCACACATATGCATTATCTTGTTATTACGGGTGCCCCTATATAGTACTCTAATGAATTGGGTAATGTTTCGGCCTTATGATATTTCATGAATGTGATTAGGAAGTAAACATAAACCATAATGGAAAATTTTCAAACATGTGATATATTCCTAGAAGTTATCATGTACACATATTATATGTTGCTGCCACTTTCTTATGATTCCTTGATCATATGATTCAATGTTCTATATTTTATGATTCATAAAATATATTCATGATCCATTCCTTTTATGTTATCATTTAATTCCTTCTAACTCTAGTTATATGATTCAATACCATGTGATGATACCTAAATTCATGCCCCATGATAATTGGAGTAATGCCCAAACCATATGGGATGAAATTCAAGCTCCACAATCCCATATAAAATCAATGGGTCTGGCTCACGAAGATCCCGTGTGAAGCCCCTCTTCACCGTGAACGCATGAGTCACTGATGGAACTCCCATGACTCTAATTCACATTGTGACCACACCATGCTAGATGAAAAAACTCATGTGATTCTAACAGCCTCCGCGACCACACAAAGAAAAATAATGGGCTACTCTGTGAGTCTGATGGATTTGATCCCAATCAAAAATCCCCCTTTTTCCTTCATGGTGCGCCAATGAGAATTGTGAGCCTGTTTTTCTATAAATATTATTATCACCACCCCAACCCCATCAAATGGATGGTTACTCAAACCATTGAGATTTTGAGCTCCCATTTGAAAAACCTCCAGAGCACTGCAAACCAAACGCAAAAAATTGATCACCCAAGGTCCTTGGAAATCGCGATCTTCCTATTGCATTATTCTTATTTTCCCCTACCTAATATAGGGATGCCTTTCATGAATTCATATGCCCTTATCCAATGAATAAGGGTCTTTGGTTTACTTTAGGTGTTTCAAAGAAATAAGAATTCATGAAGCACTCTCCTATTGAGATGGGGATCCATGATAAAGAATGTGACATACATCGCGAATTCTTTTCTTTCACGAAGACTCGGTTCTCCGTGAAGCATTAGAGCTTTACAAAGCCACTCTTAGAAAATCACTTTGCTTTATGAGACCCTCTTCTGTATGGACCTCCAAAATTGTGCATAGTGATTTCATGGTCACTCGTGTGGTGTTCCATATTGATCATCCCTACATTTTTCTTCTTGGAATAGGTATGCTAATGGATTTTCCTCTTCGGAATAGCTATGATAACAGGTACCCCATGACTGAACACTAATCTTCCACCTCCAATCAAGAATTTATCGTCTCATGCACCATCCAAAGGCACACATCTTATAGCCATTTAAATTCCATGTAGGTAAAAAATGGGTCCTCCTCATCCGATCAACAAGACGTTAAAGTGCCAAGAACCATCGTCCTCAACACATGACATTAAAGTTTAGTCTCACCATATGAAAATCACATGGGTTGTCTCACTTGTGGAATTATCAACACCCACTCCACTATATGAGAGTGAGATATTCCTTTCCATATTCATAGGGAATAACATCCTCATCCCATAGAATGATATCCACCGGGTTATCTCCATTGGGTAAGCCCCACACCACCCCTCACAAATGAACCTCTCAGAATGCAACAATATGGTATATTGATTCCTCTTGTTTCTCACATCGAGCATGACTCACGTGGGATTATAGGTTAGTAGTGACCATGAAAAACTTCTTATAGGAATCCATTTGGGAGTAATCCCCAAGCCCCTCACATGTGAACTATTTGGTTTTTCATCCATATATTCATAACAGTGTATGTAGGAAGCCTCCATGCGGTCCAATCCCAACCCATGGTAAAATGTTGTCCTCAATCCAAGGGATGTACCCTCATGAAATGAAATATTACCTTTATGGGACACATTCCCCATATCCTCCTTCCATATGTGTTTTGATCCATGCACCTTCACTTTATCATTCATTTTCATTGGTTGTCTTAGTGTGTAAGCCCCAAACCACCATTCCAAATGATGAAAACATTGATTACCACCCATTTGGATATATAGGAAGCCTCCACGAAGCTCAATAATGACATCCATTTCCATCCTTGTCATTCCATTGAGTATATATGTCTCAAGAGGATCATGCCCCAACCCAAATTTTAAACACATTTTAGGTCCTCATCCTTGCACTAAATTTTCATGGGTGACCTCCTTATGTGTCTCATTTCTCCATCCAAACTACATGTACTTTGATTTTGATCCATTAGAATATGTAGGAAGCCTCCTTGAGGTTCAATCTCATCACCCTTCACACTCCATCCATTCCATCCACTCCACATTTTCACTTCCTCAATATCTATCTTGAATTTTACCATAGACGACACATCTCAGTGAGATCATTCCATCCATCTAGGTTGTCCTAGTGTGTTAGTCCCAATCACATCACCTCTTCTCTTAGAATCATACAGGCCATCTCATTGTGTAATCCCTAACTACACCACCACTACTCCAAGAAGAATATGGACCACTTCTGTGTGTAAGACCCAAACACATCACTACATATCCTAGTAGCACCTAGGAAGTCTCGATGCATAATCCCCACATAATCCATATTCATTAAACTAAGAGAAATCTCCTTGAAAAGGGTAGTCTCAGTATGTAAGTCCCAAACCTACCCTTCTAACTACAAGGGTTTTGATCTCTATCTTTTAAATATGTTATGTAGGAATCCTCCCTAAGTTTTAATCCTAGAAAATGTTAAACCTTGGTGTCCCCCTCAACAGGTTATACTTCTTAATCCACCCTGAGTGGTTTCAAGATCATACTTCACGATGAGAATCCTTTCCTTTATGGGTCTCACCATCCCGAGTCTCTCCTTGTTATACATTATGATCCTTCTATCTACTAAACCTTCTAGGTTCTCCCTCCTAAAGATATACCCATATGATCCACATTCTCATATTTTTTATCAATATATTCCATCTCTGAAAGATGTTAAACTCATAACCCTCTATCTTCTCAAAATGTTAAGCTTATTGTCTACACTGTGTTAAAAATCGGATGCCTAAGAAAAAACTAACAAGACATTGATCTAGAAAAAATTTCCATTCAATTTATGTGGGATTACTCGGGTTTCCACACCCCTGAGAAGCCCTCTTATAAGGAAGAATATATGTGTTCCAATGTCCCAGTGTCCGGACATTCCAGGGATTCCCAACATGAATACTCCCCTAACTGAAGGTTGTTTCCCTAAGTAGAAGACTTGGAATGTCTAGATAGTATCAGTGTAATTAACAGTAATCCACAAAAATATGGAATTGAGAAGGAATTTCATGAAAAATGTATTAATATTTCAGGGAGACCCAGACTAAGTGATGAATTGTGAGGATTAATCCATAGATGGAGGGACTGACAAGCAATCATCATAATCTGATCTAGATGTAAGCATCTTTGAAGAAGTGATGAATGACACCCACCTTTAGAAAGTGGTAATGTGGGGTATAATAAACCATTATCAAAAAATAATAAAATCATGTGGGTGGCACACCCTAGAGGAAAGTGTTAGAAATGGAAATGGTGAACCAGATTTGAAGCTCCTCTCCTAAATAAGGGGATTAGTTGAGTTCAAGACATTAGTAGATAATAATTTCACCGGATCCATCAATCTGGTGCTAGGTTCCACTAAGAAAATAATGGGGCAATCATGGAACTCAATTGATATTGGGGTAGTGAATCATTGGGAATTCTAGTCTGTGACATCATCGACATGGATATTTATTTCCATCCATCGAAAATCAGATGATGCTTGGGCATTAGGAATTTATTTCCTAATATCTATACTGATTGTTGAATATTTATTCTTTTTAGGACCCCAACTATATGAATCCAATCGTCCCCACATGGAGATGTAGGGTTGTGAGGAACAAAAATGCAGAAACCCCATGACACTGCACCACTTCTATGATTTCATCCCTGACCACAGCTACTGAGAACCCATGCCCTATCTCGCCCATGGAAATTTTTCTGAGGGTTATTGATGCACTCTTACAATGGTATGAGTAGGATGAGTTCATTAAAAAAAAGAATAAGGTATACCATGACCTAGAGGTTTTTTCACCTCGCCATCACAACTGACCCCAATGGCCACATAGGGAGCCCTTACTCTTTACTCATATGTCCAACTTCTTTGAGAACATGTCCTGAAATCACTATTGTGACTCTCTCCTCTATGGAAATGAGATAGGGGTTCCAGGGTCATCACGACTGTGACTACTGCTAGGGATATTAGAAGGAGGCTTCTCACCAGGATCTTTCAACACCACCAATAACTAGTTTATTTTCCTAAAGAACATGTGGCCTACATCCCCCCTCCATCGACCCTGGTTAGAATGATCTAACATCAACATATTGTGTAATATTAGGAAGATTCCAGTCATAGGGCATCATCTTTTACATCTCTAATGGACCATTTCACTCCCAATGCATTCCACCATATCCCTACTAATATAGTGTGGGGAATCATCAACACCTGATCAGAGTTGAGACCTTATCCACCCCATGGGAGGGCTAGGATGACGCTTTCAATTTCCAACCCAACCATCAGCTATTACAGTCCAACCCATGATTGTTATATTTATCATGGGGAATCTTACCATACCATTACTGGTTAGAGTGCAGGTCCTCCTTGATTTGGAAGCCATCAAATTGAAGGTTCTCCCTACTTATTCGACAACCAAAACAGATGTCCTCCACATGTCCATTTTGATCAAAATGATGTACCCCCTTGTGCTACCACTACAAACCAGTAGAGATGTCCTCCACATGTTCATACCAACTCTAGTGGAGGTCCACCCCGCTCCAGCACTCCACACCACAAGGTTCCTCCCCTCACATCCTACAATCATTAAGGATGTCTTTTCCCATACTAAAGCCTACAAAAATAGAGTTCCTCCCCATTTCCCATTTTATATTTTCCTACGTTTTCTTCACAATCATCTAACCAAAGCGTAGGTCATCCCTTCTCTCATATCTTACATGGAGGTCCTCAAAATGTAATTGATGAATTAAGGAGAGGTCTTCCCTTCTACATCATCACCCAAAGTGGAGCTCCTCCCTACTCTCATTGCATTCCCAGTGAACTTTTAACAAACATTGATGGAAATTGATATAAAGTTCCTCCTCATATCACAAATAGATCAAGAATGGGCCCTCCCCACTCCAAAAATAACCTAAAAGGAGTTCTTCCCCATGCCATAGATTTACCCTTCCCTAAATAGTCATCATGGAATAGAAGTGAAAACCACCGCCTCTAGAAAATGAAAAATGAGAAGTACTATATCCTTATTAATCTTGTCCACTTCTCAGATTCTGAAGAAATTTGTGACTCAATAAAAGAGAATTCACCTTGATCCTCTATATCAAATCATGTGGAAGGATCCTGATTTTGATTTTTTTCATACTTGGTGGTGAGATTCACCAAATCCCCAAACCCCTTCATTTGTAGATGTAGGGGGACGAATATTTGTCTCTCTTCTATGGTCTTATTGTGCAATCCTTTATATCATTTCCAATGTCATTCTCTACATTGACATAAGGTCACAATGAGTTATTTTGTAGTTTGGTTGATGATGAGGACCCACCAGACTCTCCAACAATAGTTACCACCTTTACACGTAAAGTGATGTTCAATGCCCCTTCCTATAGGGACATGATGATGTGGTCGGCACTTCCCCTGGGAAATGACTTAGATTGTGTTGGCCAATAGGCTCACGTAGCATTTTCTCCATTGGTCTGCTCCCACTATAGCAATCCACATCAGTGTAAATTCTAGTTTCTCATCCATACCTAATTGTAGAGTGGGGAAACCAAGGGTCATGTCCCTCTTCTAAGTATAGAATCTTGTGAGACACTTTAGTCACTAATCATTTTTTTGGATTTTCTGGTTGATCTCTACTCCTGACTTCGACATTAAGAAATTTAACACCAAAGATGGGGTCATGGGTTTCGAATAGAAAATCTAGGTGATGCATTTCTACCTTTATAGATATTATTTAGCCTACCCAAAGAGGCAGGGTCCTTGGTAAGACATTGGTCATTAGGGTTGCATGGTTGAGTTAGATGTGCTTCATATGGCTCAACCCCCTGCATCACCCGACAATCACAGGACACTTCAGCAATGATGCATTTAAGGATAAACGTGATATGTAGAATTACTAAAGAGGTGACCCCACATTTTCAGATTTGTGGTAGATGGAAGAAAGCTGGTCTTCACTTCAGTCTTATCCTACTTCAAACTGACTTGCCAACTGATATTCAGGATTTTCCACTGGTTATTGTTGTAGTAAATATGGAAAAATTTAATCCACTCATGGAGAAGGACATAGAAGCTGGACATGATGATGAATAATCTCTTCTAGGGGTAGCACATTACCAGGTGGATACTCATACGGGCACCATCACTCACCCGTAAAGGCAAATAATCAATCAAATAGAGCCCTCTAAGTTATGTCCCTTTTTTTAGACCCCAAAAATTGTAAAGTATGGATCAGGACCTCTAATCCCTCTAACCTGTCCAGTGTTATGCAGAAGACATAGGTTGGTCCAGTTAAGGCCTCTTTTCTCCAGTAGCTTGTAGAATAGAAAAATATCATTGATGATATCCACATTGATATCTTTATAGTGTGATGTCTAAACTACAGTGATCCATGATAAAACTGTGTCCCTCCTCCATTGGGGAAGTAGGGGCTGTCGTAGGTCCCCTTGGCCAGTTTCCTCCAATCGATCTTGATAATCCCATGAATCCTAATAGGGTGAAGACTATACCCTATTAAAATCAACCACAACATTTATCACTGAATTTTCCAAAGCATAATGAGAACCCACCTCAAGATTCAGCACATGTCATTCTTACAGGAGCACCATAGGTCGTTCCTCCAGCAGCTCTACAAGTAGATCCAGCTGTATAGGTCATTCTATCCCCCCACGAGCCAATGACCCTACCTATCAATTTAGAGAGCCTTATAACACATTTGTGGTTATTGATCCTATCCAATAAGGGAATCCCCACTGGAGTGATCTGATGGACACTCCCACTACCCACCTAGAGGACCATGAGACCAAGCTTGTTGCAATCCCACCAAATTGAATGGTGTATTCAGCATGGTTGAACAACATGCCAGCACCCCCATATTTCAGGAATCCTACCTTATCCCCCTTCAATAGGTTGGTTGAATCACTGCAGCATTTGAACTACTTTATTCAATATGTGGACTCATGTTGGGAACTATAGTGCAGCCTGAAGCAGCCTAACTCTGGTATTTTGTACAGACATTGGAATGACATGTGCTTATACGGTATAGCTAGTTACCAATTGGGTCTATAAAATGTTTTTAATATCTTTATCGGAAGTTTTTTTATTAGATAAACTCCACTATGTGCAAGAGAATAATTTTCTATCTCTTCAAGTGCAAGAAACAACCAAATGAATGAGTCACCGATGTTGTCACTTGTTGGAAGGGCCGCACATATTCACTCGAAAAGCCTATAACACAAGAACATGTATCGAAGATGTGTGTGGGTAATGTTAAGAATTAATTGATTCCCTCCATCATCACTCATGATTTCACTAATGGATTTTGGGATTTCTCTGAGAAGGCTCAACACTTATAAAATTCCTTGCATCAGGTTAAGAAGGTGGATTTTCCTCCTCCAACTCCTGTAAGAAGATCCATCATGGAAGATACTAAGTTGTTGCATAGATAAAGGCCCCCAATCCACTTGAATAATTACTAGAAGAACCTCATCCACAACCTCAATGAGAAAAATTCCTTAGGCCTAGCCATAGGCTTAACATCGCCCACTACAGAACTAGAAAGCATCACCCCATCCAGCACCGCCGCGTAGGAAAGACAATCTGGATCTATTCCCTCAATAAGTACATGATACCATAATTCCCTTCCCAGTAAAGAGAAACTGATTGTACTCATTCCATGAGTTTGAGGTTTTCAACTACTTTTGTAGTTCCTTGGATCTAAAAATTATGAAGCTATCAAAATACAAGCAACCCTAGGTGGTCGATCTCGCTGATTTCACTGACTACTTCTCTAATCACAAAATCCTTGGAAATACCATCAAAAAATACGATGTGTTTAATGAATATATCCAATAACTAGTAGATAAAAATGTAGTTATATTGGAACCTACCCTGGCATAGGTGGAAAGAATCACTACGGTACCTAACAGTGATGACGAGGGTGAATGGAAACAAGTCTCTATACTTCGGTCTCAGATGTATGTTGTTTGGTTTTCTTACACAGTATTCGCTCAAGATCATGCTTTCATTTTTCCCATTTGAATCATCTTGAGTCTTCAGAAGTGGATGAACCTTCTCTAGATATCACTTCTATATCCATATCATAGCCTTTAACTTCTCAGAAGAGAACATTTCAATGGCATAATGGAAGGAAAGTACCCCACTAGTGCCAAATCCATCTCTCTCCCTCGGGGAATTCATGCATCTAGAGATGGTAATTTCACACAGATTCCATAAAGCATTAGAATACTCCTCTGATGAAACTTAGGAGTATGCCTCTGTGAATACTATCAAGTTGGTGAATTCATATATAGTCCTCGATTTTGACCAGTATTAGGTAGGCCATCTTAATGTCAATTGATGACGTCATCATTGAAGGGGTCATGGATATGATAGTCTTTAGAACACACAAGATAATGCTTCAAGCCAATATGATCACAATATTGGGGCCATAAAATTGGCTCAATTCATAGCACATGAGGCATAGACCTCTCAAACCATCTTTTCAGATTCACTGTCATCATCATTCATGTTACTACACTAGGTAGATCCACCCCATCCGCTTTATGATCATCTGCATTCCATTGTGTCTAGATATAATTCATCTGATGGTCATTCAATATTAATTTTTCATGGTTAAGCTAGTGAGAAGCCTAATATTCCCAACAGAAGCTAGGATCGACTAGTTTGTCTAGTAATTCCTATCATAACTCATGTCAAGAAACAACCTCTTCTTAGAAGAAGTGAGTGTTGAGCATAGAAATATGATTTTATTAATAACCTTGAAAGAATTCTTATAAATCTCTTAGTTAACGAGGACCTATATCTGTCAGAAGAGGTGTGAGAATCCCTCATGGAGGCCTTGAAGAGCCCCCTCTTGTTTGAGATAGAGGTGGCAACTGTAGAGTCCTTCTATACTATGGAATTTGATCCATAATGTTTCAAATCCATCATCACATTCTCAGTAGAAGATGAGGGTTCTCCCATATAGTGGAAAATCCACCTGGTTTACTTCCCTAGTCAATTCAATGGTATGGAAGTCCGATGTATTCTCATTGAAATAGGTTCTGAGATCAATATCATCATAAATTGGATTCTCTACAAGATGTGATTCACTAATGGAGATATAAGCCCCACTAACATTATTATTATTGTTTAATAGAAGAAAGAGAAAAGTTGGTGTAGCATAATCCACTTAAATACCCAATTCAGTTGCCTGATTACAAGAACTAAATTTATGGTCATCTCAAAGAAACTTCCTATAATGTACTGGTGTGGAGGCCATGGATCCATCTGCTTGTAGAAATTCCATGCTCATATCATTAATTCCTGAAGTACTCCCTCAACAGTCGATTGGGTGTTCTCCAAGGTGACACATCTTTTTTCACCTCATGTGAAGACTGCTATTTGGATACGGACTATTACAATAACTAGGCAAATATCCATTCATAAAAAGGAGGTTGAATGAAAAATAACTAGTGTTAATCCATGGATAGTGTTGGACAATTATTTCATCTTTTTTATTCACCGGCTATAAGCCAAACACCTATCTTGGGATACTACTTTTTCATTTATGAGATGATGGGATGGCACATTCCCAATTACATGTGACATCAGAATATTAACTTGTACTCTTACATAGGATAGGCTATAGTGATACCATACCCTCTTACCCCTATGATCTATTGGTATGTTCACCACATACCTACAACAATATGTCGTACCTACCTGGTCTGCTGAGCTGGGTTGAGTAGACATAGACCAACCCATCACCAATACTTTGACATTGTCATTTTTTGGACCCTCTGTCAAAGTCCTGATGGAAATAGGTCAATAACCATTTTTTCCATGGTTTCAACAGTGTACGAGTCCCCTGATGAATACTCCTCTAATGCTCAGTCCAACACCAACATTTCTCTGGGGTCTGTTAATACATAATAATTTCTTCCTTCTGATGATCCTATCATATCAGATGATGAAGGGGAATTGGAAGATGCTACTCCCACATTTGAAGAAGGTCTCTCTACAACCGTTAATGAGTTTTTAAAGGTGAATCATGGTACCAAGATAGATCTGAGGCCAATACTGCTCAATACATCCATCCATATAGAAGAGAACAAACAGCATGTAGACATCCTAAAGCAATATTGTTATGTGTTTTCTTGGGGATATGACAAGATTCTAGATCTAGAACCTTATGTCGTAGTCCACCAGCTTGTTTCCCAGTGAATCATCTCAGGTTCAAATAATTTACAAGGAAGATGCATTTTTCTCATAGTTCTATGGTCATGGATGAAGTTGATAAGACCAAAAAACACAGCTTTATCAAGGAAGTGAACATCCCAAAGGGGATAGACAACATCATTCTAGTTAAAAAGAAGAATAGATTGGTTAAATTCTAAATTGACTTTTGGGATCTTAACCACTAATGTCGGAATGAATTATTCCCCTACCAGTGATGTAGTTGTTGATCAAAGCTGCAGTTGGGTTCTAGGCCTTCTTCTTTATTTATGGGGTTTTCATGTACAATCAGATCTAAATGGACCCTGTAGATGAATAGTACACCACCTTCATATCACAGCAAGGTACTTTCTACTATTAGTTAATTCCTTTAGGCCTGAAGAATGAATGATCCACCTATCATCATGTTACACACTACATCTTCATGACAATCCTAGGTACACTAGTGTAATTTAATGTACATTACTTGGTTGTCTAATCCCCCCTAATTCAGGTCCATCTCAGAAACCTTGAAAAAGTTTTTAGCTTCCTTCGTTCCTGACAGGTGATGATGAACCCCTTGAAGTGTGAATTTTGGGTTACCCTTGGGTTGTTTCTTGGATTCACTGTCAGTTATAGAGGAAACATGATCGACCTAGAGAAGATCAATGTTATCTTTCAGATTCCTCTCCCGAGAAACCTCCCAGAGCACTAAGTCTTTCAATGCCACATATCCTATATGAGTTTATTCATCACAAATCTAGTCAGAAATTTTGATCCCTTTTCTAGTATCATGAAGAAATATATCTCCTATAAGTGGGATGATGAGTGTTAGACCACTTTTGATGAGATAAATCAGTAGGTCCTATATCCCATGGTTTTGATGCCACATGTCTCTGGAAAGCTGTTGGTCCTTTATGGGACCACCTTCGAATAATACATTGATGCTCACCTCACCCAAAGGAACAATGAAGGGATACATAATAGTATGTACTATCTCAGTATAATGCTCCTCAACATTGAGTCCATATATTCTTCATACGATTAGAGATACCTAAAACTATTTTTCACAATGCAGAAGTTGTGGTATTATCTACTACATCACAATATATATATGGTTTCCCGTATGGATGTACTGAAGTACATTCTAAACCACCCCATATTGAGAATATCTCTACCTCATTGGGAAGTGATCATTCAATAGTTTGACTTTAGGTTCATCACACAGAAGGATTTCAAGGTTCAGGCACTAGAAAATTTTCTAACTCCCATCCTTCCCCCGTAAAGCTATCCATGGATATTGATTTTCTAGATGAGGTCATCCTCATAGTGGATCAAGCTATTCAATGCTAGAATATTCACTTTGATGGTGACTCCTGATGTTTTACCGGTAGATGGATCAATGATCCAAGGCACAATAGGGTATTCCTGGGAGTTTTCCATATCACTCCTACATAGGATGTTCATCCTTATTCATTCATTCTTTAAAAAGGATTCACCAACAATGAGGAAGAGTATTAGGCTCTCATAACTGGTCTTGAATTAACTCTCAATATTGATTATCTCCACTTGCAAGTGAAGGGGGGATCTGAGCCAGTCATCAAGTAGTTTAATGGTGACTATAACATTAGGAAACCTGAACTCACACCGTTGTTTAGGAATGATATCCATATGATGGCCATGTTCCCTTTTCATCCATTGGTTACTCATGTTACTTGGTCACAGAATTGTTGAGTTGATTCTTGGGCCAGTATAGTTTCATCTCATATAAATTGTGATCCATGAAAATCTATTTATCCATGTAGCACATTGAACATGAATCACCCCAGTCAGTTTAGACAAAGATGAAAATCCACAGGTAAACAACCTTACCACCAGAGCTTCAACCTAGGGTCCTCCAGATCACCCTACAACATAAGAAACCTCGAATT
Organism: Viscum album; assembly: GCA_963277665.1. Classification (NCBI taxonomy): domain Eukaryota; kingdom Viridiplantae; phylum Streptophyta; class Magnoliopsida; order Santalales; family Viscaceae; genus Viscum; species Viscum album. Next base: position 696,520,214 of record OY728148.1, read on the forward strand.
TTAAAACTCCTTCCATCAAGTATCTCATTCATGGAACACTCCCCCTGAATAGAGCAGAACATTATAGAATCTATTGGTATGCAATTAATTTCTCGCTCTTAAGTGTTCCTTGCCTGAAAAAAAATTATTTACAGACATTGGTTTCAGGGAATCCTCCTCCATTTCATTCAAGGAGATGAAATTACCAATGGTATTCAGAAAGTCCATGTTGTGCCTTGTGGTTCACGCCAATAAGGTTTCAAGCTCTCCCACAAGATTCGAAATATGGGATACTTCAATCCCACCATAGTCCATGACTGTATCGAGTTTCCAAATTGGTTCCATACATGTCAGATCAATCCTAACATTGTGTATCGACTGCAAGATCCCCTATAGGATAAAAATTAATCTTCATCCTTTATGGTATCGGTTCTTTATGTTGTTGTACCATATACACTATTGAAAACTCACTAGTAAAAATTCATTCTAACTGTAGAGGATTAATTTTTCTAATGGGAAAAATCCATTCCTCTCAACAAAGTCAAGTCCGGTCTATTTTTTACTCCATGATCTCTAACATCATTCATCAATTTTTAGTTCCTAATGCAATTCTCATCAAAAAAAACACCAACTTCTGGATATTTGAGATGAAAAAATTTTATTTAAAATATATAACTTGGTCTAACCATATGTCTCACAACCATGGACAATAAAATGGAAAGATGATGGTGTTCAACAAAACCCTCTCCAATAGTTTATAGATGATGGTGGGTCATAATAAGAGATGTTGGCTAGAAAATCTCCCCAATTCCCTCTACTATTATCAGATGATGACTCACAATTCCCCCAAGGTGACTTCGTATTACCTAATTAGGGAACATAGGTGTCCCTACCTATATAGAATCAATTTTCATCATTCTACATAGCTTTATATGATCAATGGACATCAATAAAAGTAGAAGAAGTCTATCTAGACAGACTAGAATCCCATGACATGAACCGGTTCTAAGACTTTCACAATATATAGTGGCACCAGAACAAGATAGCCATAGCTTTCAATAACAATGTTTACCTACACTCATTCCATCAGAGGGACACAATATTGTCTCTGAGGACATCAATGATACCTCGAAGGAATCCACCAATGATGGAGCCCAAATGGGAAGGGCCTCATATCATCTAAAAGGTATATCCAAATGGTGCATACTCTTGGGTCACCATGGATGGAGAGTGAGTCACTCCTCCCAAGATTCCAAGTTCCTTAAATAATTACATTTCATAATCCATTTTACTCATCCCCCATGTTGCTAAAATATTGTTTCACCCTACATGATGTTAATTTTTTTTGTCCTAGTTGAAATAGGATAAAATTATAGCATTGATGGTCCTTTCTACATGACCTTAAAAGGCATGTTTTGTATCATCCTTTATATGTGACTTTAAAATTCATGGAATTTATAGAACTATGGGTGGCTTGAAACCTATCATTATACGAAACATAGAGAGGCCTAGAAACATCTTCGTTTGGCCTAGCAAAAAATTGTTCCAAAAATAATTCCTTAGAATTCATGATGATAAATTTATATTTTATCATACTTGACATTAAAATGTACCAATCATCATTGTAACATGATGTTAAATTTTGTTGCACTATCTTTACCACATGATATTAAACTTCATGGATGCATCTTGTATGTAAGATATAAAAACTTCCAAGCATTGATAGTATTTTCTACATATCCTTAAATTGAATATTACATACGTCCTGGCTATATGAAAATAAACTACACAGTGCTATGATGTCTGAAAATGAGAAGTAATTTCCCCCATAATTTTTCATCGACTATGCCATTGTTCATAACTATGTATAGATTGATTCCCATCCTTATGGGATATATAGATATTCATAAACACCTCATCTTTGGGCACATCCATAAGCTCAACCATTTTTTCTACTATTCATGAATTCCATTTGAAAATTCATGTTGTAGATTGGATGCCACATAGGTCTCCATTCACCTCAGGTTTCTTTATATTTCCTCACTACACATATCCATATCAGATGCTTTTTCCTATAGTCTAAATTCTATAACCTCAAACTATGATTTGTATCCTCTTTATCACATGATACAAACCTAAGAAAAATTTCATGTCCAATCTTTATGTATTAAAATTGTGTGTGGGTTTTCCTTTGAGATGTATCTTGTGGAAATGACCTCCTTGTTCCACATTCATGTTGATTTGTTCATATTATACTAAAAAAATCTCTTGGATACCAATTTCATTATAGTCTAAGCATCACGACATTAAATTGACTGTGATTCTCAAGTGGTGTTGGTCCACCTTGGCACTCATTCAAATCTAGTTACATTATGGGGTTGCATTGCACATTTCTGTTTTATAAGCCTTATTCTCCTTTGGGATGCTTTTTTCTCCTTATTCAATGTCTAAATTGTATGATGATAAATTGCATAACACCTATTATATCCTCATTTGAACATATATCTTCTCCTAGTACTGGTCACCTACCATGAAATCTTTTAGAATAATGTGTGGCTTAATTCCTCTCATTATGTGATATGTAGCAATTCTTGGACAACATATCTCTAGGCCCAGCCATATTATCAAAACCCCTTCATCCCCCTGGACTGATTTTCCCATTGATAGTGTGTGGCGCAATTTGGATCTCCTTGGTCTCCTTTCACATTCGGTTATTTTTTTCACCACACACTTCTCTTCTGTGATGCATCCCTATATTTGATGTCCTATTTCAATGACAATAAACTATATATCATTTCATCCTTATTGAATAAAGTTAAACTACACAGATAAAACCTAGGAACATGATGTGAAACTGGGAATCACTGGTAAATACTCTAGGAACTTAAACGAAGATTCAATGTTGCATACACTATGGTCCAAAAAAATATGACCTTAAATTGTTCACAAAACTGGGGATTTTACCTCGAGATCCATCAGGGTCGTTATTCTCCCTCATGAAGCTAATCCTTGAAGTGATATCTGATCTAGCCTATGGATGTTCCACACTGACATGCTTGACTGTGATGTGGTGTGAGACATGGAGTGTTGGATTCTTTAAGGAAATTCCCCCAATCCATTTCCATACATCACGCATCCCTTTACCTAGACCCCCATCCTCATCCATGTCTAAAGAGACCCCTTAATGGTCTAGCAATGATACATCATCTCGCCTACCCTCCTATTTTAATACCATAGAAACAATTGGATGAAAGTTTTGGTAAGGAACCATGTTTCAAACATTGTCAGTGGTCGACCCTCATTTTTATTTCCACATCCTTGGTAACATGATATGGAAGTTGGGTTCTGAACATGGTCATCTGTTATCCTCCATCATAATTCCACCCTCATTGTGTTCTAGATATCAGATGTTGTGATTCATAACTTCTATCTCCTTATGTTCAAGTGGATCTCCAACACTACTGGTGTTTCCCCCTTTTGCATCTGCATGTGTTGGGATAGAATGTTAGTGTCTTTGGGACTTTACGACCAATAATTTTCTTTATATTGTTGTGTGCTCCCATATGATAGGGAAAACATAACAACACTAATTCATTCCCACACTGAGCATGATTCACGTGGAATTCTAAGTACTTGTAGGGTTTTTACCCACATAGTGGAGCTTCAAAACCTAGTGGTCCAAATTCTGTGAACATAAACTAAGATCCATTGATCGATGAAAAATGACCTTAAACTATTTGTAATACCATGGTCTTTTATCTTGTGATCAGTTGGTTCTTTCCATTGAAATTCTCTGATGAACTATAGTGTGATGCCTAAGGTGCACAATTCCACAGGAACACTTCCCTAACCCATCTCCACACTTTGAGTCTTTTCGGGTTCATATTTCTACCATCTTTCACATCCACAAGGACCTCTTAATAGTGATGGTCTCATGCCACTTCGGCTTATCTCCCATCCTATAACAATAACATAATGTTGTTTTGGTAGCAAATACCAAATCCCGTGTTTTGAATTTGGTCAAAATTCAATTCTTCATTTTCACCCCCTAACTCTTAAATGGTGAGTTTGGGGATGTTATATTGTGAACATAGTCAATATTGATCCTACCCACCAGTCTTCTCTTACATAATCTAGAACATGTATGTTTTTATTTACATCCATACCACTTCCCTATGTTCTAGTAAAACTCTAACACACCTGGTATTACTACAGCATGCATCTACGCACATCGAGTGAGAAGGCGGGTATGTTCGAGTCCTTCATAGTATTGTATTACCTCTCCCTTGTAGTAATATTATACATATAGTATAGAAATCCAAACATCACTCCATGTTTCCCACACCGAGCATGGATCACGTGGGATTTGGATTCTTGGTTGTGTTTGTACCCATATAGAGGAGCTTTAAAACCCTATAGTCCAATCTTTATGAACTTAAATGAGGAAACCTATGGTCCAAACTTTGTGACAATAAACTAAGAGCCTCTCTATTTTTCTCCCAAGATTATATGTTGTGGTGTGCGCCTTATTGGGAACATTCACTATATGATCACTTTTTCACACCACACACTTCCTCTTTGGGATACCACTTTTCCCTTTAATTTTTAATTTTATATCAATGTGTAACATTTCATTCATACTGCATGACATTAAGAAGCATGGGTAGGTACCATCACATGACCCTAAACTACAACATCATTATTTTGGCTGCAAAACAAAAAAAACATAGTATTGTGGTGTTCTCTCCTGAGAGGAAATCTCCCTTGGCACTGGTCATATATCATTCCACCTGTTATGACCTATATATAGATTTATTCCTATAGAAACTCCTAGACTCTCCATCCTATTATAGACGCTAAACAAGAGAAAAGAAAAAAAATTCACAAACAAGAAATTTCTATTTCCCCCTCTCTCTATGCATGGGTCTAACCTACACTAGGAAATTTCCATTTTAGAACTACAAGTTCCTTGATTCACATCTATATAGAATAAATAGTGACACTCAGATCGTCTATCTCAGGTATTATTGCAGCATCATTTCCCATTTTCACAATAGTTCTCATCCTTACCGTATTACATTAAAATGCATGGAAGTCAACAACTATTTATTTCTTGATTCACATCTTTATGGGATATGTAGAATTCCAAGACACATCATATTTGGGCCCATACACAAACTCCCTCAAACCTTCAACCACATAGCCTAGACTATGGTCTAATCTTTATGGCCTTAAACATTATAAAGTTCATCATGAAGAGAATATATGAAATGTGGGATCTCTTATCACTCATTAACAATAGTTTTTCTCTATTTAATGTCACATGTGTACTCTTTGTATGGTAAATACTTATTATAGTTCCAGTTTTACAAATTTAAACTCTATGAATGCTTCCTGAGGAATGCATATATGGTGTGTGTTAGACCCCCTAAGTCCTCATTCAAATCATCTTTTTTTATGACACCATAAAACAAATATTTTTCTTGGAGAACAATCCCTATGGTCCAAGATCTATGAACCGAAATTAGACAAAAAATTCTAGGCACCATCAGATTAAAATATGCACTATCCTCTTTTGGGATATGTTGTGCAGTGTGGACTTCTTTGGTCCTCATTCACATAAGATCTGTTAGGACACCTTTTAGTATGTACCAATTTGAAAATAATCCCTAGTATGAACTCTTTGACCTTAATCTAAGGACCCATCACCCATAATTTAGGATGCTAAACTGCCATTATACCCTGATCATGTTCATTATTTCTAATGATAATTACAGTATGTTTCAGGTTCTTTGACGAAAAGGATTACCCCCACCAGTGTTGGTCTCCTTCTAAGATGCATTTCAAGAACAACATTTGGATTTATTCTCATCTTTATGTGATACGTATGGATTCCCGAACATTTTGTCTCAAGTCTAGCCATAGGTTCAACAACCATTATGGTACTTTCTTCCTCAATTATGCTCCAAAATTTATGACCTTAAACTAATATCCTCACTATGATATTTTCTTATCTGTGTATCACATTTGTTTCCTTCCCATATGTTCCCTAATACTTCTGTTGTACGAAAGCCTCCATTGGTTCATTCATGTCATGTTAATTTTGACTTCATTCCACAAAAATATTCTAGTAATAGACACTTCCATAGTTCATGTAACATGAATTTAAAATTGTTTTCATGGGTCTAAGAAGTATTAAGTTAAAATCAATGCAACGTCACAATAACATGATGTTGAACAATGAGATGCATCTTGGTCACATGACATTAAAATATTCCATACCTCATCTTCTACATAAAATTCTAAAATACATGTCCTTCATCCTTCCCTACATGACATGAAACTACAAAGCATCTCATTATTCACCAGATATGTATTCTTCCTTGATGTTGGTCATTCACCGAATTGTTTATATCCTCAATTTTCTCTCAACATTTTAGAAAATGATCACATGGAAGATGGGGTTAATCTTTTTTTAGACTAATGAAACTATGACAAAATGATTAAATTCATGGTGGAATAACTACAAGAGTTTCATAATCCTTTCAAACATTCATTCACTACACTAACATGCTTTGTATAACCCATTTTTGGACCTCATCCACTTTTTCATCTGAAGGGACCCCATAATGGCATATTCCTATTCCACTTCAGCTCACCTAACATCTTGGGCCAATGTTATTGTAGAAAATGGGAGATATTTTGACTTATGTACTATGTTTTGAACATGGTTATCAGTTGACCCTCATTATTTTATCCCCATTCTTGGCTTGTAGTGGAAATGATGTGTTTTAAACATGGTCATCAGTTATACCATACCAGTATGCATCCTCCCTATGTTCCGAATTTTGGGAATTGTGATTCACACATATCATATCCCTTTATATTGATTAATTCCAACTCCCCAGGCATTATCATTCTCTTGCACTAGCACATGTTGGGAAAATAAAATTGGATGTCCTAAGATCCCCATTCTCTAATAAATTCTTCTCTCAACCTGAACACTATGTGTGGTCAGTCAATAATAGAAGACCCCAAGTAATAAATGATAGTCTGGTACTATCATAAAAAGTGAATGATTATGTGGTCATCCCATGTTCTTCACATCAGGAATAACCCACGTGAGCTTATAGATCAGTCATTGGTTATTTCACAGATATGTAAAAGTGTAGAAATTGAATCAATTATGAATGTGTCAGTGCATGCAATCCAATTTAAAAATATAATATGTATTTCTAATGAGTTTTTAAGAAACAAATACTTTATGTATACTCCCATTCGATTGAGCACTTCAACTCCACCACCTTATGGTGTGGTGCTTTCATGATTTTTTGTCACCACCTACGATCCCTTTACTCTTTGTTTTATTCTCTATGGAGCTAGTCAGCTCTAGTCAGCACTCGATCATGATCAACCATAAGATCATCCATTTTAAAATATACATTTATCACCCGTTATTGGGCTTCCATCAACTGGACACTCAATCATGCGATCGATTTCGATTGGGTGGTATCAAAGTAAGAACATTCATTCAGATGAATTTCCTGAACCTGAATCTATTGGTCATCTTTGTGAAGCTTCCATGTGCTTAAAAACATCCCCTAATTATAATATCCGTATATATGGGGGCATATTTACTATATTTTCTTAGTGAGGAAATCCTGAATCATCATGTGAGAACCTCGCGTGTCCACCCCTCTAGCACACAGATCGCACAACTAACAGAGAGATGACACCATATGGCTTATCCAATGTGGTTTTGGAGTGTTTTTGATGAATCTCTAAACCAAAGTCGTTGCTAGGAATACAGTAGCTCATCTTTCATTTGACACATCAGAATGAGACTCATCAAGCTCCTCTATATGAGTAGGTTCATAATATGGAAATTCGACTATGAATTCATCAATAGGATCCACGACTAGATTCATTTTAGATGTTTCATGATTTATATTGTGATTTTGATCATCACCAATTGATCCCACCTCAATATGTTCATCCATGTCATCATCCAAATTTTCCCCACTAGTGATGCCACCCACAATCATGAAAGCTTTTTAACCAAAATCCATAGCCTAGTAGGTTTTGATTACCAACTCTTCCTGGACCAGAACCCCTATTAGGGGAGGTTCCTCAAGTTCTCTAAACATTCCTAGTACAATAGCACCTACCACTCTAAAGACTATTCAGATAGGGATCTGATCAGTCAAGATCGTTGAGTAAGAAAGAATTACGAGTATATGAGGAAGGAAACATTCAATGGTCAAGAAATGGTATCTTATTATATCAGGTTGTCATCATTTGGATACCAACACATGGTTCCATGTATACATAGAAGGTCTCCAAGGAATTTGGGTTAGGATTTCCATCCATTGTGGCTCCAACTGGCCTATCGACTTCTTCTGTTTTGGGAATAAACCTTGAAACCTTCCACTCTAAAATAGTCACATCTTCATCTACAGGAGAGGGTGTCCATTGTGCAAGATTCTCTTGTATGGAATATATGTTAGTGGAAGAATGAAGGAAAATTAGTATAAGGGTGATTTCATAGGGAAATGTTTTAATGTTTACTTCAATAAAATTATCAAACCCCTTTGAGGATGTTTCCCTCAAGGCTATAAAATCTCCTTCCTCTAGAGAGGGTTCATTCAAATCTATATACCCAACATACTCCTATGTGCCTTTCTTGTTAGATTTGTTCCCCAATGATCCTTCAGATCCATTTGGAAGAGGGAAGTGTCCTGTTAACTATGTCGTCGATAGATTCAGAGGAGAGTTCTATATAGTATCATCTACACTTGATTTTTCATTGGATGTGTAGTGCCTTAGTAATTAACTAGGTCCTCTAATTCTACCACAAATTACTCCCCTTATTCATGGGATATATAAAATCCCCCCTTAGTTAAGCTAATCACTAAAAGCTTCATCCCATACCTATTCGAATAATCCCATAGGTTTTTGGTATTGAGGAACTGTTTGTAGGTATCCCATGTTTTCCAAGCCTCGGGATAGACATCGTTGTTTAGAATCTAAACACTACACAATTGTTTCCCATGATCTTGGTCAGGTATCCTTTAGAACCCCCTCTATTGTTCCCCTTCCTCCTAGGATTACTCATCTAGGAGCACTAGATCTGGTACTATTGTTCGTCTACTTTCATCTCCAATTGGGAAAGATTCTCGGACTGTCATCCTTCCTACATTAGCTTCATCCCCATGATGTTTATCAACTATTCCCTAATGATTCCATTTTATCACTATTTGACATCCACCTTGAGGTAGAGGGGACACTTCTTCATTGGTCTAAATTACCCACTGCTTTAGAATTTCCCTCGTATAGGCAGCTTCATAGCTCTATGCATACATATGAACTAGTTTGAATGTAGTTGTTAATCGAAGAAACTCATTCTGAATTTTTACATCCTCATAAGTGAATGATATCTGGAGATGCCTCAGTATGCATGGGTGTTCTTCATAACATACTCTTAGGTACACACTTGGGGTCATCCTCAGTAGAAACCTAACCAACCTTGGAAATTGGTGCAGGGTGTATGGTTCACATATCAACTAACATTCCACCAGCACCACTAGCAGTCCACCTCGAAGGGCTAGAATATACAATAACCTATCTATAGTTCCAATTCCATCATTGCATATTACATTCTTCGGTAGAGGGAACATACAAAATATGAATTGATCTGCTTGCCCAATCTTGCTTATGACCACCTTTAAGCCCAACTTGAGTAGAAAATTTCCCACGATATTCAAAATCATTGGTGGAATGTTTGTCTCAGGTTGGAGATGGGATTGTGATATTCGTAGCCTCCAATGTGTGCAGCTACACAACTGTATAGAAATTTAATCGGCCTGCTCACATGTAGTAGCTTCTTCCAATCACTGATATGCCAATGACCCTTATATTGCTTCTCTAGCACTGGGATCCCTATATTGATACGTTTTCTAGTTTCTAGCATCACTACCATGATAAAAGTGCTTAGTTAGGCCCCCTTCTTTACATCACTCATTGGAAGCATCCACCCATAGATGAGTGCATAATGGACTCCGGGAAGCCTGACTATTGTTCGCTACTCATCATTCATGTTTTACCCCCTTAGATACCACAAGATATCCTCTAGAATCCATAAGTAAGATCCATATTTTCCTATAGAGGGACCTCTTAGATAGTTATGGGGCCTTTTCAAAATCTTCTTGGGTAACTCCTCACCTTTATCTGACACCTCCACTAGAAAACTCATGAAGTAGTTGAACCACTAATTGAAGTGGGCGTCCCTTGTTGTCTTCTTATCATTGTTAATTCCTAGAACCAGATCCATCATTACCTTCTCTAGACATGGAATTTCCCTTAATCCTCCCAATAATTCACTATTGGGAGAAACTCATCTTACCTTTACCCCAAAATTGGGATTCTAGATATCTGATGGAGATCCTAGAAGTTGATGCCAACCTCCCCATGATGAATATGAAATGTGCTGGTGTCTAGTTACCATCATCTTAGAAATTTGGGCATGATATCCCATGGTAGGTAGATGTGGATTTTGGAACACCATGTTGCTTTGAAACGACCCACTCACCTCATCACTTTTCCAAACTCTGCATAGGACACGAAGGACCAGTAGGCCCTGGCCCATTCTGTTGTGAAGTTATCACCTTGGTGAAAATCCCAATCCTCAGTCCACTATTTCACTATATTCCCAATCCCTTCCTAGAGGATTGCCTTATATTATAGAAAGTACTCTTCCTCCACCATTGTTTCCCCATAAATGTTGTTGAGATGGTTATTGAGGAATTCTGTAGTAAGGGTCATGTGTTTCTTCCCGATGTGGCCATCAACAAGCCTATAACACTAATATTTCTCTAGTGTACCCCTAAACTAATAGGTTAGAACTTCCTTACATGCCTCTTGGGTGAGGAATTCATACCTCATAACAAGTTTATATAAATTTTTCCTCTTGTACATGTGATAGTCCTTTTGAGTCTATAATTGTAACTCGGGAAGGGATTCATGGAAGGAATGGATCCAAACTTACTCCTCGATCATGATTTTGTTCACCATTTTCCCTCATTTGTAAGAATCTTCAAGGACCTCCCAAGAATCTTCCTAGGAATCCATTTCATCTGGGACATAGTTTAATTTATAGGATTGTTCATGTAGACCGCGTTAAAAGTGCATTTTTGAAGTTATAGATCGTGAAGCAACCCTTGGATCTACACAAGTCGCAACATAATAGCAGATCGTGATGCCCTGGTTTGCTAAGTAAGCGATTTTGGAGAAAAGGAATGTGAAATCTAGTTTCATAAGATGAATTTGTGGGGAGAATGGATTCATGAAAAGAGATCTCAGGCATAGTCATTCATTGAGATCCATTGCATATAATGGGTTCCTGACACCCTATTTATAGGAGGCGGTTGATTGAGATTCACAACAACATCCATCCCCCCCCCCCGAGTATGACAACAAACTCACATATGTGTTCTTTATTCCTCATCATCACAATCCAACATTGTGATCATCCATGTTTTCAATGATTGACTATTATAATGTGAGCATCCTTTTCTTATCATCTCCCATTCTGAGGGAGGGAATTTTTTAGCGCCGAAATTCACACCCCTTGATATGTTGAGTAAAGCCCCTACATTTTGGGATGAAATTCATGCTCAATGGGACCGAATATCATTAAAGGGATAAACCTTGTGAAGTTACCATGTGAAGAACCCGAGCACAACGAATGCGCGTGTCACTAATGGAACTCCCATGAGTTTGATGCCCTTTGTGACTGCACCAAGCCCGGTGACAAAACATTTGTGAGATTAATGCCCTCTGCAACCAGGCCAAAAATATAATGGAATTCTCTACAAGTCCAACAAATCTTCTCATATATGTGATTCCCCATTTTCCTTCATAGAGTACCACTGAGAGTCACCATCCCCATTACCTATAAATATGCGTCACACCCCCCTCCCACCCCCCAGATTCTGAGCTCTAATTTCATGAAGCTTCTGTGCACTATGAACCGGGCCCTAAAATGGATCACCCAAGTAACTTGAGCATCATGATCCACATATTCCCTTATTCATATTTTTTTCCACCTACGATAGGGATGCATTTCTTGAAGGACTATTCCATTTATGAAAGAAGGAGGTCATTTTGGTTAATCGAGTCTTCATGATGCATTAAAACATCATGAATCACTCTTCTATTGGGTAGGGGATCAATTCTAAGAAAAGGGACCTATGATTTGTGAATCCATTTCTTTTGTGAAATCTCTTTTCTTCATGAAGGATTAGAGATTCGAAAAACACCTCTCAGTGAAGACAATTTCTTCATGATAACATCTTCCATGCATCCCTCCAAGTTTGTGTGTAGTGATTTCATAGTCCATTGAGTGGTGTTCCATGTTAAACTCCCCTACCTTTTTCTTTTTTGAAAAGGTGACCTGATGTATTTTTCTCTTCGACACAGCTATACTAAAATGGACCCCATGATGGAACACTTTTCTTACAACTCCCATAAGGAATTTCTTATGTTCTTTGCCATCCAAAGGAACATGTATTACATCCATGTAAGTATAAGGGGTAAGGAATGAGTCCTCTATGACCGAGCTAGAGGACATTGAATTACCAAGCACCATCATCCTTGGAACATGATGTTAAAATCTAGCTTCGCCTTGGAAAATCACATGGGTCTATATCTTTGGGAATTATTCATGTCCACTCATCTCTATAGCAATGAGATATTTCTTTCCTTCTTCATATAGAATTACAACCTCCTCCTTCAGAAAGATATCTACTTAGGCAACTCTTGTGCATAATAAAAAACCATCCCTCACAGACAAACCTATCAAAATGTGACAGTTTAGTCTACTTATTCCTCTTGTTTCTCACATGAATCATGACTCACGTGGGTTTAGATGTTATTAGTTACCATATAACCCTTCTTCCAAAAATCCTTCTATGAGTAATCCAGATTCCCCTCACATCCTAACTATGTGAGTTCTGATCCATGTCTTCTAAAAAGTATATGTATGAATCCTCTACATAGTTCAATTCGAACCAATGGTAAAATATAGTTCTCCCTCTATGGTATGTACCATAATTACGTGACATATTCTCTTTATGGTACATTTCAACATGATCCACCTTCCTTGGGTGGTCTGATCCACCATCCATCACTTCATTTTTCATATTTAGGGGTTTTCTCATGGTGTAATCCCCAAAACACCATTCCGAACTATGTTGACTCTGATTCCCCGCTACTTGATTACATAGGAAGCCTGTATAAGGTTAAAGCCTATCATCCATTCCCATCATGGTCTTTCCCTCCAGTCACTATGTCTTGGGAGTATAATTCCCCAACATAAAGATTATACATCTTTTGGTTCCCTATCCATGCACTCCATTTTCATGGACGACCTCCTTAATAGTCTCATTTCCCCATCTGAACTATGTGGACTTTGATTCCCCTCCACTAGGATATGTAGGAATCTTCCCTAAGGTTCAAGGCCAGTACCCTTCACACTCAATCAATTTCATCCTCTCTACATTGAAACTTCCTCCATATCCATACTAATTGATACTTGCTACCCCACATATCGATGATATTATTCCATCCATCTAGTTAGTCTTAGTGTGTAAGCCCCAAACACATCACCACTATTCCTAGAAACAGCTGGGTTGTCTCATTGCACAAGCCCCAACTGCATCACTACTACCACCACCAACATCTGGGTCATTTTAGTGCATAAGCACAAAGAACATCCCTACTTCTCCTATAATTACCTGGGATGTATCATTATGTAATCCCCCACATAATCCATACATATCTCACCAAGAGCAATCCTCTTACGATGGTTATCCTTAGGGAGTATTCCCCAAACCACCCCTTCGAACTACATGGGCATTGATAGTTGTATTCTAAACAAGGTACGTAGGAAACCTCATTGAGTTTCAATCCCAACCAAGGTGAATCCTGGTGTCCCCATCAGTGGGGTCTACCTCTCTCATCCACCCCAGTGGATTCCAGATCATACTTCATGGTATGAGGCCTTTCTTTTGTGGGACACACCATCTTTGTTCAGTCCTCATTGGACATTCTCATCCGTCCATCTGGTGAACCTTCCAGGTGCTCCCTCCGAGGGATGTATCCATATAATCAACCTTTTCAGAGTTCTAATCAATCAATTTTGTCTCTACATGGTGTTAGACTCATGAACCTCTGTCTCCTCTAGATGTTAAACACACAGCCTTGCCAATGTTAAAACAAGTGAATCCTGAGGAAAAACTCAAAATACATGCCCACTGAATAAAATAACCCATGATCAATATAGGAATAATCAGTTTTATGTTCCCTTTAGAAGCCATCTTATGAGGAAAAATATAGGTTTTCAAATGTTCAAGTTCTTATAAATGCAATAGATGTCCACAATGACTACTCTCCTTACTGAATGTTGCTTCCTTGACTAGTCCCCTTGGAATGTACGGACAGAATCAGTGTAATTAATAGAATCCATAGAGAGATGGAGCTAGGAAGGAGTTTCCTTAACAACTTTTAAATCATTAATGGAGACTTGGACTAGACGATGAATTCTGAGAAGGAATCCATGGAAGGAGGGATAGACATCCATTCATCCCATTTTGTGAAGGGTGCATTCACCTCTGGAGAAGTGATCAATGCCACTCGCAATTGGAAAGAAGGAATGTGGGGTACAATACTCCATCAGGGAAAAATAAAAAATGCATGTGCGGAACAGCCAGAGGAAAGTGTCAGAAATACCATTTTTTAACCTTACTTGGATTTTTCGCTCATCCATTTTATCTATTTATTCCTCATGTTATCTTATTTAGTCACAAGATATCAATGGGAGTTATGAGCTCATCTTGGTGGTTAATAAAAATTTGTTTTATTATTTTTAAATGTTTGCTAATTATGTTCTTATTCATCCAAATATACTTGTCATTTTGATCCATGGTATTTATTTTCTGGAAAATTATGCTAAAAATCATGTTATAGTATTCGTAAAAGGTTTTGGTCCTTTTACTAGTCAACGATCAACCTCTAAAATATAACTCTGTATATCTCTTCATGGTCATTATTATATGGCTCAAACATTAAATTCTATTCAAAAAACTCAATTTGGTACTAGTTTATTGGATTATACATCTGATAACTCTATGTACCTCATTCTGATGTTCATATATTTAATCAACCTTATATGAAAAATCATCAAAAAACTTTATTAACCACTCATTATCTTTGACTGATGAAATTATTAATCAAACTGATTGGACACATCCACATGTTGGGATTCTTACAATTATTATCACAATATTTCATTGACTATTTATTTTGATGTGTTTCCCTCATCCAATGGCATGTACATGTTTTCCACCATCAGATGAAATTATGAATTTCCATATTATCCCATTGTATAAATTTTCATTACCTATAACCTGATATTTCTCTGGAAAAAACTTTTCATCCTTTATAGGAACTTGTATGTACTTAGCTAGGATCATATGAATCAGTATGATTTAAGGAACTTGAATATCATTGTAGAATTTTCTTACTTAGTACGGAAAATTTCATGCACTCCATAAATAAATTTTATTACACAACTCTGTAAATATAATATTTATTAAGTAACTTTCTCTACAAACACATATTGAAACATTGATAACAAATAAAACCAAACACACTTTAGAATTACTATATTTGATGTAGGGGAAACAATGATGCAAGAATCATTTTGGAATGGGTTATATTTTCAATTTCATTTTTAATAATCTACCAATATATTCCATTTTGACCATGGTAAAAATAATTGTTGTAGAATGCCTCAATGTATACAAGTAGTGAATATTTCATCATAGAATCACAATGAAAATCATATTAATGATAAGTCCTCGGTGTATGGGCTTGTTCATGAGGTGTTACTTCTATATTTAGAGTGGGTAGTGCTTCCAACAGAGAGCAATGAGAAGACCTACCATTAATAGCATGGGAAAATGTTATTCTAAATGTTGTGTAGTATATCGTTCTAGTTGATAAGTACCCATATACTGGGAGAATGCGCCCCATAAGAATTTGATAGTTGTCTTGAGTGGATGGCTTGAGTATTCCATCTTGTTCAAAACCCTTCTGGCTTAATATTCATGTTGTGGCTAGTCTTCTACATATCACAATGGGATAATGGTGGATCTTATTGAATAAAATGTAGGACAATAAAATTGTCACATTGACTGAGTTTGAGTGTCTCCTCCAAAATGAGATTTTCTTATGACTATGTAAGTGGGGATAATTAAAGAGCACCTTGATTTTCAGTAGGGTATTTTTTTGTGTTTTCATACGCAATAATGTTCATTGAACATAATCAACACCCTCTTCACATGGTTTGTGATGGGTAAATTTTGGAATGAAAATTTTATAGGGGGATTTGTAGTGATGTATGAACTAGGGTGGTTCTTTATTGTGTCTTCATATATGTTGGGGTGGTGGAGAATTCCCTTGCAGTACAAAACCTTATAGAAGATATTTTGAAGATATATGTTTATGGTAGTAGTCAACTGGGGGTAGATACCATAGTACTGTGCAATTATCATCAGGATTTAGATCCTTGGATACTAAAAAAATTTCAAGGGTATACATGGTTTAATGTATTATTAGATTAGGTTACACATGAGTTTCTAGTCATACAAGGGAATTTTTATTCTTTTCATAGTATGAATGAGGTTATATTTCTTGAGATTGTTGGAACTATTGTACATTAATAGACAGCTATATTGTTGATGACCCACCATCTCAAAGGTAATGATGTGACCAAGGACCACTCATGGGGGGTCTGGGATATCCTTATATTGGCGATGATTTTAGAGGATATGACAAATCTCTAATAGGTTGTTGATTCCATAATCATATTCCACAACCAATGTAATGCCCAGACCCCAGTTACCCAGAGTCGGTGCATTATTTTAATACATTGGCATGATTACAAGGATTCACATCCCGAAGGACTGATCATTTTAGCAGTCTTGGAAAATAGATTACATACATTAACATTACATTGCAATTTCAATCATAAAACAAAACATAAATAGTTCTTTGATAATGCCATTATTCCCTTCAGTTAAACCCTGCATATAAATTATAATACACTTCTTGGAATCATAGTAAAAATAAAACATAGAAAGGGATGATCTCAAACGCTTAGTAAGGGTAATAAATACAGTAGAAGATAACATAAATAGTAATCATGGTGAATAATTGAAACCACATTCATTTACCAATAATAAAAATGAATAATTTTATGGCAATAATATGAGCTGATTAAATAAAACCATAATAAAACATAATCATGGGTATTCTACTAGTCGAATGACCACATGAACCATCAATATTATTTAAATAATGAGGGAATGTATAATGCCAGACATTCTGAAACATTTTGTCAAGGCATCGTCCAAGAAGTATAAAAATGATTAAGGACTCGGCCAAAACCATATATAAAATTGGGAAAGGGCCTCGTATAATTCCATTTCTAGTTGTCTCGTGAGACCTAACGATGCATCGAGGAGCTATAGTGGGCTCTATCCGTCACTCACTAAGTCCAATACATTCCTCATATGAAAAGGTTTAAACATATCATAAACATTTGTATTAAAACTAGCATATGAAATGTCATTACTTTAACCATAAACAATGAATGGTATAAAAATTGGACATCCACAATCAAACATATCACAAAACCTACAATACAATATGGAATTTTTGTATCATAATAAATCAAGTTCAAAACAAGTTTAAAATCCATTTATGGATTTGAGATAGATGGAAATGATTTGTAAAACACTTTGATTGAAATATCCCTTTTCATTAAAACATTTAAAAGTCACACAATTTATAAAGGAAGAAATTTAAATACATTTTTGAATCAAAGTGTCCCATACCACTTTGAAATTTTTTAAAATAATTATCATTTCAAAACATTCATGTATATATAAATAAATCCTTAAATTCTATTCAAAAAACTCAATTTGGTACTAGTTTATTGGATTATACATCTGATGACACTATGTACCTCATTCTGATGTTCATATATTTAATCAACCTTATATGAAAAAATCATCAAAAAAACTTTATTAACCACTCGTTATCTTTGACTGATGAAATTATTAATCAAAATGATTGGACACATCCACATGTTGGGATTCTTACAATTATTATCACAATATTTCATTGATTATTTCTTTTTATGTGTTTCCCTCATCCAATGGCATGTACATGTTTTCCACCATCAGATGAAATTATGAATTTCCATATTATCCCATTGTATAAATTTTCATTACCTATAACCTGATATTTCTCTGGAAAAAACTTTTCATCATTTATAGGAACTTGTATGTACTTAGCTAGGATCAAATGAATCAGTATGATTTAAGGAACTTGAATATCATTGTAGAATTTTCTTACTTAGTACGGAAAATTTCATTCACTCCATAAATAAATTTTATTACACAACTCTATAAATATAATATTTATTAAGTAACTTTCTCAACAAACACATATTGACACATTGATAACAAATAAAACCAAACACACTTCAGAATTACTATATTTGATGTAGGGGAAACAATGATGCATGAATCATTTTGGAATGGGTTATATTTTCAATTTCATTTTTAATAATCTACCAATATATTCCATTTTGACCATGGTAAAAATAATTGTTGTAGAATGCCTTTATGTATACAAGTAGTGAATATTTCATCATAGAATCACAATGAAAATCATATTAATGATAAGTCCTCGGTGTATGGGCTTGTTCATGAGGTGTTACTTCTACATTTAGAGTGGGTAGTGCTTCCACCGGAGAGCAATGAGAAGACCTACCATTAATAGCATGGGAAAATGTTGTTCTAAATGTTGTGTAGTATATCTTTCTAGTTGATAAGTACCCATATACTGGGAGAATGAGCCCCATAAGAATTTGATAGTTGTGTTGAGTGGATGGCTTGAGTATTCCATCTTGTTCAAACCCCTTCTGGCTTAATATTCATGTTGTGGCTAGTCTTCTACATATCACAATGGGATAATGGTGGATCTTATTGAATAAAATGTAGGACAATAAAATTTTCACATTGACTGAGTTTGAGTGTCTCCTCCAAAATGAGTTTTTCTTATGACTATGTAAGTGGGGATAATTAAAGAGCTCCTTGATTTTTAGTAGGGTATTTTTTTGTGTTTTCATACGCAATAATGTTCATTGAACATAATCAACACCCTCTTCACATGGTTTGTGATGGGTAAATTTTGGAATGAAAATTTTATAGGGGGATTTGTAGTGATGTATGAACTAGGGTGGTTCTTTATTGTGTCATCATATATGTTGGGGTGGTGGAGAATTCCCTTACAGTACAAAACCTTATAGAAGATATTTTGAAGATATATGTGTATGGTAGTAGTCAACTGGGGGTAGATACCATAGTACTGTGCAATTATCATCAGGATTTAGATCCTTGGATACTAAAAAAATTTCAAGGGTATACATGGTTTAATGTATTATTAGATTAGGTTACACATGAGTTTCTAGTCATACAAGGGAATTTTTATTCTTTTCATAGTATGAATGAGGTTATATTTCTTGAGATTGTTGGAACTATTGTACATTAATAGACAGCTATATTTTTGATGACCCACCATCTCAAAGGTAATGATGTGACCAAGGACCACTCATGGGGAGTCTGGGATATCCTTATATTGGTGATGATTTTAGAGGATATGAAAAATCTCAAATAGGTTGTTGATGCCATAATCATATTACACAACCAATGTAATGCCCTGACCCCAGTTACCCAGAGTCGGTGCATTATTTTAATACATTGGCATGATTACAAGGATTCACATCCCGAAGGAATGATCATTTTAGCAGTCTTGGAAAATAGATTACATACATTAACATTACATTATAATTTCAATCATAAAACAAAACGTAAATAGTTCTTTGATAATTCCATTATTCCCTTCAGTTAAACCCAGCATATAAATTATAATACACTTCTTATAATCCTAGGAAAAATAACACATAGAAAGGGATGATCTCAAACGCTTAGTAAGGGTAATAAATACAGTAGAAGATAACATAAATAGTAATCATGGTGAATAATTGAAACCACATTCCTTTACCAATAATAAAAATGAATACTTTTATGGCAATAATATGATCTGATTAAATAAAACCATAATAAAACATAATCATGGGTATTCTACTAGTCGAATGACCACATGAACCATCAATATTATTTAAATAATGAGGGAATGTATAATGCCAGACATTCTGAAACATTTTGTCAAGGCCTCGGCCAAGAAGTCTAAAAATGATTAAGGACTCGGCCAAAACCATATATAAAATTGGGAAAGGGCCTCATACAATTCCATTTCTAGTTGTCTCATGAGACCTAACGATGCATCGAGGAGCTATAGTGGACTCTATCCGTTACTCACTAAGTCCAATACATTCCTCATATGAAAAGGTTTAAACATATCATAAACATTTGTATTAAAACTAGCATAATAAATTTCAATACTTTAACCATAAACAATGAATGGTATAAAAATTGGACATCCACAATCAAACATATCACAAAACCTACAATACAATATGGAATTTTTGTATCATAATAAATCAAGTTCAAAACAAGTTTAAAATATATTTAAGGATTTGACATAGATGGAAATGATTTGTAAAACACTTTGATTGAAATATCCCTTTTAATTAAAACATTTAAAAGTCACACAATTTATAAAGGAAGAAATTTAAAGACATTTTTGAATCAAAGTGTCCCATACCACTTTGAAATTTTTTAAAATAATTATCATTTCAAAACATTCATGTATATATAAATAAATCCTTAAATTCATTTTGAAAAAATTGACATTAATTAAAAATATTTAGAAAGATAAATCTTCAAAACATTTAAAATTCTGATCTTGATAAATAATACCTTAAAAAAATATATATAATATTCATTTTGAAATCATTTTTATGAAAAATGGACATGGATGATAAAAATTTCCCAGTAAATACTTACACATAAACAATCTCAGATAATAATGAGATTGAGGAATTAACCCTTACCAATTTGGTAACTTATGAAACATACACCCCATGAAAGAATTATCATACAATGAATATATAAATACACTTAAATTAAAGTGTATTAAACAATTAATACAATCTTGGGCAGTACATACACCACACAAAAGGTAATAGTGGAAATATGGAATGAATCTCATGGGAATAAAGAGTGAGATGAAAACCCCATTCATTGTATTTTTCCTTGGTTGAGGGTATGTTAACCTCCTGTATATTAGTTGAATCATTGTTATTAAATTATACAGGAATAATATACATAAATATGATATCATATATGATCTTTTAATATTTCCTTGTTAATAATATTTTAGTATTATCATCATTTCGAGTGTTAACTTACTCGTTTTCTATTATATGTTGTGTTACATAAGACATGTTTGATATGAATAGGTTGTATATTATTAATATACATAATGATATCAAGTAATTAAACATTATTTTTAATCATCAAATAAGAATTAGACTTGAATGGATATGATGGGGAGTTAATCTCATCACGTTCGTCGAGACGGTAGTCCGTACGTATGCACGAACGCTGATTTCATTTCATTTTTATTTTAAAAGGAATAAAAACCAAATGATACATAGGTATATTATTATTCTAGTATAATATAATATCTTATATTTTTTACTTAATTTCATTAATACTATCCTTTATACGTTCCATGTATGGTATGAATGAGTCATATCACTTTGAGGGGGCGGTAGTCCGCACTTCCTCAAATGAAATTATCGTGTATATATATATAACATGAAATGAATAATGGTATGCTATAGAATGGAATTACAGAAGATTATATATAAAATAAATATAATCAATATCATATTTAATTATAGTTCCATCATAATGTCCACCATGAGAGGCGGTAAGAGATAGTTGAACAATCATCGTATCATGAGGCGTTTGGTTGCCATCCACAGAAACATTATTTTATTCAGACATTAGATGGATGTGTGTGTAAGTGTAGTTCTAATACTTCTCATAAAAATATACTAATATATTTAATAAATATTTTTTGTTACAAAATAATGGAATAAGAATATTTTAGGGGTTGGAGAAGTAAAATTAAAAAAGAAGCTAAGAGAAATCATTACCTTTAATTTGGAAAACTCTCTTCAGTTTGAACCAAAAAGGACTCTTCAAGGGCCTTTTTTCTAAGTTAAGGATTCTAAGAGGAGGATAGAGATGTAGGGAGATTAGTTGGTAGATGTTAAACGAGACAAAAGGCTTGAGAGGTGTGAGGAATTGTTTAGAAGTGGTGTTCTTTTATAAGGGGGAGGAGGGGATCTTTAGGAAAAACATAATGTATTAATTTATAATAAACTCATATTCAGTTTCTAATGGCTCCAAAGTGGATTATTAAACGTATAAGGTGGGTATGGGTCGAAATCCTTCAACCAATAGATTTTAGACAGGTTTGGGTTATTATATTAACCTTATCTTTTAGTTTTAACTCTTAGTTAATTTGTTTGACATTTACCATGTCTCTTTGTATTTTTATATTATATGGTTAATAAAATTACTATAAACTTCCAATCAACCCCAACGTGGTCCATTAATGATACACCTATCATCATATAAGTAATTTTTCCTATCCTTAGATTTTTAGGAATAGAATATCAATTAATAATATTCTATTTGTTTTAAAAACTCTTTTATGTCAATTTTGGCACTATTTGGTATTTTGTTTTTGATAAATTCATAACAGAATTTAAACTTCAAAAAAAATTCATATAACCAATAAAAATATGTCATATTAACCTAGAAAACTATTGTAATTTATAAAAAGTCTCAAGATACATTTATTTGGGTATTTATAATAACAATTATCTTAATATTTAATTAATACAGTAATTACTGCAACATCATTGTGTCATAAATAAATTAAATTATTTAATGATTAAAAATTATAAATAAAATACCATTATGTATGAAATCCTTTAATCTTTCTAATTTATATTTATAGTAAAAAATATTACTTATATAACACCATATGAAAATTAATTACTAAAAGTTTTTTTTAATTTTTCCTTTAGATTAAATTAATTAATCTAAAATGCCATTATCATTCATAAGTGGATCCATGGGGTCCCAAAATCAACCCAAAGATTCCCATGGTTGGCCATTACTAATCCAATAAGGTTAGGAAATGGGTTAAAATAATTTGTAATTATTACAATATTCTTTTTACCTTAAATTACATTATTGACCTTTAACTGTGGTAAATAAAAGTAAAAAAGTTACTATTCAGCAAAAAATATTTTTATCTTATTGAACCACATCTTACTCCTTGATATTAACTGTGTCTCTCAGATTTTCAAAATTCAACTCATAGAAGTGGTAAAATTGTGTTTTATGTGAATTTTCAAATTCTACTATGAGGTAGGTAAAAGACAGTGAAAAGTTCAATAAAATTTTTATATATCTAAAATTATTAAAAAATGACTCAAATTAATTACAATAAACTTATATAAGTATTATTTATCTATTTTGACATAAATTAATTTAAATAAAATAAATAATTATTTAAATAAAAATTGGTTTTAACCAATAACTCAGTGTTTTTCAATATTCATAAAAAATTGATGTTTCTCAGAAAAATACCAAAAATTAGGCCTAAGAAATATTTGATATTATGAATTAAATTTTTTTTCTATTTTACCAAATTAATAACATATAAGTTTCATTAATTAATTTAAAAATTAATTCATGTTGTCAAAACAAATAGCGTGTTTTTTAGAAATAATAACTATCAAAAGATTGACACTTGCTTATGTCCAGTATAAATTTGAAATTATGTACAATGACTAGCATTGGATTAAATGGTAAAAATATAATCTAATTATACTTTAAAATCACACAAATTCATAATTTATCACTATTATTTATTTCGATGAAAAAAGTTGTTTTTAATTAAAATTTAGTAATTTTCACTATTCATCAAAGTATGAAAGTTATCAGAAAAGTACCAAAAAATCACACTAAGCTAATTTCGATATTTTCATTCCAAAAATGAAGTTAATTTTGAATGATAAGAGGTATACAATTTCAAAAAGTGGGTATTACTATTCATAACAGCTAGTTTGATTGGTTGTGGTGTATTAGAACTCGATGTTGCGTATAACACACACTATTGTATTATTCAAAGAGAAGCGTATCGTGATATATTGGGGTGTTACATTCTCCCCTCCTTCAATAAATTGCGTTCTTGCAATTTATGCTCGGTACTGGAAACTTGGGGTTGACCTTTCCAAATATCATTGTTGAAATCCCACATCAAAAAATGGATTAATGAGGCCGCTATTTAAAATAAAGAGTCGTAAGTATAAAGGTTACCAAAAATAACACATACTACGGTTCCATGTAAGAAAACAAGGATATGTAAGAGAAATATAACCATCAATATCTGACGGAGAGTGGTAGAGAACATGGCTATGAAAAGTCCAACAATCACAAACCCATAAATTTGTGACGATCTATGGTAATATCTAGGAAAACGTTTTTGTTCAATGTTCTTTTTCTTAATGTTGAGGAATTTATTTATGAGACTGGCTAAGATCATAAGGAGATATACTTACTTTATAATTAGAGTTTTATCCATTAATAAATTTCTACCACAAAATCATCTTTCACTCCAAAAAATAATACAACTCAAAAATAATCTATTTATCCTAATCATATAGGGTTCCAAATATAATGAATTTATAATTCACATATCAAACCCTTTAAAAAAAACTACATTATACAATCCAGGGACTTCATGTAGTCCAGTGGTAGGCAATAAATCCAAATCTCACTATGGTTATGGGTTTGATTCCTGCATCTTTGTCCGATGCGACGAGTTGTCACACGATCTGTGTGTCATCATTTTATAAAAATCCAAAAATATCCTTACAAACTTAATACATTCAAACCTTTAGACTTTTCCAAAATACTACTGTCCAAAATCACAGTCCAAAATTTATAAGGAAGTTAAACACAATGAAGATTCTTTTTTCCATGTAATAACATGTGAACACCTTCATCATGTATTATTTTAAAACATGGTAACATTTTGAATTAACTTGAATCCTTATTGATTACATTCATGCTCCCTTATTCTTTATTGAATACTAGATATACACCTTCTATCCAAAATGTTGTAAACTCCAACGATGAAAAAATAATTAATCAGTTTCAAGGTAGTCAAGAATATCCCATATAATTATTCAAATCAACCATCTCTTATTTCAAAATCACTACCTCATTATCGAGTCCATATTAAGTATTACCTTTCCTTCAACCATTTATTTTCCAAAAAGTGCAGCACACTATTAAGTCACTTTTATTATAACCATATAATCTGAAATCCTAAATAAAATAGTATTGCACTACAATCCTTAATTATCTTCATAATTCATATAACCAGTTTATTGTTGATACAACACTCAAATGAAATAATCCAATAATAAAAACATAAGAACACTAGTAATTATTCTTCATCTGAGGTAGTATCATAACTTGATTATTATCCAATAGCATCATTCAGGGCATAATCTGATGATTTGGACATTGGTTCACATAGTGTCCCAACTCCTTACAGAAGAAGCATTGTACATTTGAAATCTTTTTCTTACCCTTGCAGTCACGTACTTGGTGTCCTTTTTCTCCACACTTATAACAAACTCCCATTACCTTTAGGCAAGTTCCAGGGTGTTTCTTCCCACAGTAATCATATATGGTAAAATTCTTCTTTTCCCTCTTCCATTTATCCATCTTTCACACTTCCATTCTTTTCTTCTCTTACTTTACTTTAAATCCATGGGACTAAGAGAATTCATTACTTATCTTATTGCCAAATGATTCTATTTCTTAATATGTTGAGAATACATGGGAGACTATTTCCCTTATTAATGTTGGCTTAATACTATGAATGATATGATCCTTCTTACTCTTTGGATCATATGTATTGCTGGTGTTCTCATTCCTTCTACTATGCGCCATTTCTATACAATAGCATAAACTAGGTCTGTTTATGAATTACAATAATTCAAAACATGTAAAATACCTAACGTAAATTGAACGTTTTATGGATATAATCCATAATCATAGAGATGTTTTCATTGATGAAGTATATACTCATAAACCCTTTATAATTATTTGTAAAGACAATGAGAATTATACAAATCATATCCCTCGGGATTGTCGTAACCATGAGTGCGGCAAGGCCCGTTTTCATGCAACAGTTCTCGTTCGAGTCTAGCTTAAAGCAGTGTTTTCAGGTTTTACCCCTAGGTACATCTGTGCCAGAGCCCCCTCTACCTGCTTGTATCTAGACAGGGATGTATTTTCTTGGAAAGCTCACAAAATCTATACTTTACCAAAATTCTAGGATGTTCTTCTCCACTAATCCTAAATGTCTATCTCAGGGTAATGTGCTTTAATCAGAGTTTATCTAAATCTAGTTTCCAAGGTTATTGTTAAACTTACTCTGATAACAACTATAACGCCTCGACCCCAGTTACCCAGAGTCGGTGCATTATTTTAATACATTGGCATGATTACAAGGAATCACATCCCGAAGGACCGATCAGTTTAGCAGTCTTGGAAAATAGATTATATACATTAACATTACATAACAATTTCAAACCTAAAACACAGCGTAAATATTTTTTTGAGAATGTCATTATTTTTTTTAGCTTAACCCTGCATATCAATCATAATACAATTCTTGGAATCCTAGGAAAAAATAAAACATAGAAAGGGGTGATCTCAAACTCTCAGTAAGGGTAAGCAATACAGTAGAAGATAACATAAATATTAAGCATGGTGAATAATTGAAACCATATTCCTTTACCAATAATAAACATGAATACTTTTATAGAACGAATGTCAGATGATTAAATAAATCCATAATAAAACATAATCATGGGAATTCTACTAGTCGAATGACCACATTAACCATCAATATTATTTCCATAATAAGGTAATGTATAATGTCGGAAATTCTGAAACATTTTGTTAAGGCCTCATCAAAGATGTCAAAAAATTATTAAGGCCTCGGCTAAAACCATATATCAAATTGGGAAAGGGCCTTGTCCAATTCCACATCTAGCTGTCTCATGAGACCTACCAATGCATCGAGGAGTTATAGCGGGCTCCACCCATCACTTACTAAGTCCAATACATTCCTCATATTAAAAGTTTTAAACATATCCTAAACATTCCTATTTAAACTAGCATACGAAATGTCAATAATTTAACCATAAACCATGAATAGTATAAAAATAGAACATCCATAGTCAAACATATCCCAAAAACTTCAATATAATATTGATTTTTTGTATCAAAATAAATCAACTTCAAAACATGATTAAAATCCATTTAAGAATTTTACATAGATAGAAATGATTTGTAAAACGCTTTGATTGAAATATCCCATTTCATGAAAACATTTAAAAGTAATAAAATTTTGAAAGGAAGACATTTAAATAAATTTTTTAATCAAAGTGTCCCATACCACTTTGAAACTTTTGAAAAGAATTATCATTTCAAAACCTTCATGTCTATATAAATAAATCCATACCATCATTTTTAAAGCATGGACATTAATAAATAATATTTAGAAAGATAAATCTTTAAAACATATAAAATTATGATCCTGATAAATAGTACCTTTCAAAAATCCTTAAAATATTCATTTTGAAATCATTTTTATGAAAAATGGACATGGATGATAAAAATGTCCCTGTAAATACTTACACATAAGCAATCTTGGATAATAATGAGATTGAGGAATTAACCCTTACCAATTTGATAACATACGAAACATAAACCCCATGAAAGAAGTATCATACAATGAATATATAAATACACATAAATTAAATTTTATTACACAAAGAATACAATTATGGGAAGTACATACACCACACAAAAGGTAGTAGAGTAAATATGGAATGAATCTCACAAGAATAAGGGGTGAGATGAAAACCCCATACCTTGTACTTTTTCTTGGTCGAGGGTATGTTAACCTTATGTATAATATTTAAATCATTGTTATTAAATTATAAAATAATCATATACATGAATATTATATCAGATATGAATTTTTAATATTTCCATGTTAATAATATTTTAGTATTATCGTCGTTTCGAGTGTTAACTTACTCGTTTTCTTTTATATGTTTTGTTACATAAGACGTGTTTATTATGGATAAGATGTATCTTATTCATATCAAGAATGATATCAATTACTTAAACATTATTTTTAATCATAAAATGAGAATTATACTTGAATAGATACGATGGAGAATGAACCTCATCGCGTTCGTCGAGACGGTAGTCCGTACATACGCACGAACGCTACTTCCATTTCATTTTTATTTTAAAAGGAATAAAAAACAAATGATACATAGGTATATTATTATTCCAGTATAATATAATATATTATATGTGTTACTTATGTTCATTAATACCATCCTTTATACGTACAATGTATGGTATGAATGAGTCATATCACTTTGAGGGGGCGGTAGTCCGCACTTCCTCAAATGAAATTATCGTATATATCTACAACATGAAACGAATAATGGTATGATATATAATGGACTTACAGAAGAATATATAAAAAATAAATATCATTAATATCATATTTAATTATAGTTCCATCATAATGGCCACCATGAGAGGCGGTGGGAGATAATTGAACAATCATCGTTTCGTGAGGCGTTTGGTTGTCATCCACAGAAACATTATGTTCTTCACCCATTAGATGGATGTGTGTGTAAGTGTAGTTATAATACTTCTCATAAAAATATAATAGTATATTTATGATAATTGTTTTGTTATAAAATAAAAGAATAAGAATAATTTAGGGGTTGGAGATGTAAAATAAAAGAAAAGTAGCTAAGAGAAATCATTACCTTTAATTTGGGAAACTCCATTTGGTTTGAACCAAAAAGGATTCTTGAAGTGCCTTAGGCCTTAGGTAAGGCATCTAAGAGGAGTATAGGGATGTATGGAGCTTAATTGGGAAGAGTTTGGATGAGCCAACTAGCATGAGAGTTGTGAGGAATTGGTTAGAAGTTGTGTCCTTTTATAAGGGGGAGGAGGGGCTCTTTAGGAAAAAGTTAATGTATTAATTTATAATAAATTCATATTAGGTTTATAATTGATAAAACGTGTATTATTCAAAGTATAAGGTGTTTTTGGGTCGAAATCCTTTCAACCAATAGGTTTTAGACCATTTTGGCTCATTATATTAACCTTATCTCTTAGTTTTAACTCTTAGTTAATTAGTTTGACATTTACCATGTATCTTTGTATTTTTATATTATATGGTTAATAAACTTACTATAAACTTAAAATAGACCCCAAAGTAGTCCATTAATGATAAAATTATCATTATATAATTTATTTTTCAGAACCTTATATTTTTAGGGAAAGAATATCAATTAATAATATAATATTTGTTTTAAAAACTCTTTTATGTCAATTTTGGCACTATTGGGTATTTTGTTTTTGATAAATTCATAACAACATTATTACTTCGAAAGCTTTTTTATAACCAATCCTAATATGTCATATTAACCTATAAAATTATTGGAATTCAAAAAAATTCTCAAATTACATTTATTTGGGTATTTATAATATCACTTATCTTAATCTTTCATTAATATGGTAATTACAGCATCATCGTTGTGTCATAAATAAATTAACTTATTTAATGTATAAAAATTATAAATAAAATACCATTATGTAGGAAATCAATTTATTTTTCTAATTAATATTTATAATAAAAAATATTAATTATATAACACCATATAAAAATTAATTACTAAATGCCTTTTGTTTTTGTCAATTTTGCCTTTACATTAAATTAATTAATCTAAAATGTCATTATCACTCATAAGTGGATCAATGGGGTCCCAAAATCTACCCAAAGATTCCCATGGTCGGCCATTACTAATCCAAAAATTATAGGACCTGTGTTAAGGTAATTTTTTTTTATTACAATTTTCTTTTTACCTTTAATTACCCTATTTACCTTTATTCGTGGTAAATAAAAGTAAAAAGTTACTATTCACAAAAAAATATTTTTATCTTATTGAACCAAATTTTACTCCTTGATATTAACTGTGTCTCTCAGATTTTTGAAATTTAACTCACAGAAGCGGTAAGATTAAGTTTTATGTAAATTTTCAAATTCTTCTAGGAGGTGGGTAAAAGACAGTAAAAAGTTCAATAAAATTTTCATATATCTAAAATTATTATAAACTGACTCAAATGAATTACAATAAACTTATATAAGTATTATGTATCTATTTTTACAAAAATTAATTTTAATAAAATATATAATTATTTAAATAAAAAATCGGTTTTAACCAATAACTCAGTGTTCTTCACTATTCATCAAAAATTGATGTTTCTCAGAAAAATTCCAAAAATTCGGCCTAAGCTATAATTGATATTATGAATTCAAAAATTATTTCTATTTTACCAAATTCAAAACATATAATTTGAATTGATTAATTTAAAAATTAATTCTCATTGCCAAAACAAATGGCGTGTTTTTAAGAAATAATAACTATCAAAAGATTGACACTTGCTTATGTCCATTTTAAATGTGAAATTATTTCTAATGACCAGAATTGGATTAAATGGTAAAAATATGATCTAATTATACTTCAAAATCACTAAAAATCATATTTTATCACTATTAATTATTTTTATTAAAAAAGTTGTTTTAATTAAAATTTAGTAATTTTCACTATTCATCAAAATATGAAAGTTATCAGAAAAGTACCAAAAATTCACCCTACGCTAATTTCGATATTACGAATCCAGAAATGAAGTTCATTTTGAATGATAAAATGTATAAAATTTCAAAAAGTGGATATTACTATTCTTAACATCTAGTTTGATTGGTTGTGGTGTGTTAAAACTCAAAGTTGTGTATAACACACGCTATTGTATTATTCCAAGAGAAGCGTACCATGAAAGCTTGGGTGTTACAACCAACACCTCTAGGTGGACCCCATCAGGTTCAGGGTGATAGTTGTCAAGGACACAACCAATTGTTGGCAATTAGATCATATAACCCATAGGCTCCCATTATGGTCTAATATTTGATCAGTGTCTTCTCTACCTTATTTTTACATTTGATATATACAGTTGTTAGATATTTATTTTTTGTCTCATACCTTATTAGAGAATTGGAGAATCTAGAAGAACCTACAGGGTTACCCTTATATATGGAAACTCTTACAAGAGATGATTCATTGATCATATGTTTCTATTATCAGTGTAATTTTTCTCCTCGAGGAGGTCTCATTGCCCAGTTAGGATATTTGTATCACTACAAGGGAGAGGGGATGAATCAGTGGCATGTTTTTATTTTCTGTTTCTTTTTAAGAAATAACATTTTTTTCTATCAATGATTTTTACCCTACTACAAACAAATTAAACACTCATCTACATGAACACAAGTATTTATAGGGTTCTATATTCAAAAAAAATAGCTACATCCTTGCTATTCCTGGGAAATGATCCAATACCCACAATCCACTAGAAAACAATCATTTTTTGTGGAATACAATAAGTTGGATACGCCGTTACACTTGAGTAGAACTATGTGAACATTCTAATAGAGTGTGTGGTCATTCAAAAACAAATTATATGACAAAATTTGTATACAAAACATGATATGGGGCTTTATGATCAGCTTTCATAATTATGAACATTCAAAAAAATTATTCACTTTATTATACAGAAGATAGTAAGAACATCATGGGATTCATAATAAAACTCAGTCGGATTTTATAGTCTGATTCCTATGTCTTATTACTTATTAAGAATATATATATATATGTCAATTAGAATATGGTTGAGATAATTTTGAACCACTTCTTCCTAATTTTGGAAATTACAGTTCGATTTTCCCAGTCTAATTACTCAATACGGAAAATATATAGGTCTGTTAGAATACGATTGAGACAAATATAAACTACTTGTTCATCAATCCATAAATACCATTATGATTTTCCTATAAAATTTATCAACATGATGGCTAAATGAATACAATATTTTCTATTTTACTACAATTCTTTTGTAGGAAAAAAGTCATTGAAAAAACTCAATCTGGAAATGTCCTCTTCTCTCTAGAATTCTTCAGCGCTCAGCCTTCTCTCTTCCCTTTATAAATAGTAAGTCTGTAAAAAACTACAAAGTATATTTCCTTTTTGAGGTGACCCAAATTATGTTTGGGTGTGAATTTGAAATTTTCTCCAACTCAACCAAATATTCCAAATCTGAATGTTCCAATGATTTTTGTATACATCTTTGAGTTTTTCAACACTCCTCAATAATGACTGAACCTTTTAGAGTCTTATATCATCCTCACCTCAGATATGACTTTATTCACAAACATCAACTAGAATCCAATTTTTCCTACATGATTTCTTCATTATGATGATTCGTACCAATTTCTTGTATAATGAAATAGACTACCTTAATCATCATAAAACCCTCAGTCTGATTCGAACTATCCATTCTGATTTTCAATATGATATGTCCCATTATGATGAAGACTAATGTCATAAAATAGTTTCTTCTTCTTATTTTCTCATAACCCACATGAATGATAAACAAAGTAATTCATCCCATAAAAATGGTTGACTGCATTTTTGACAATGCACTGACATTCATTTTTTATTTTCCAGGACAAATTCATATTATTTTCATTATCATTGGGCCAATAACTCCCAAAAAAACAAATCTTCCTTCGATGATTTCGATGGTATACAAAATCTGATGAATTTGTATCAAAATATCCAATTAAAGTGACTACATTCACATCTGAGTACAATACTAATTATTCTTCTTCAAAAGTAATTATGTCTATGATGAATATGCTGACATGATAAATTTGATGTACTAGTAACAATGACTTCTTTTTTCTCTAAATATGATGATCATCAAAGTCTTTATCTAACAATTTAAATATCATTTTTTTGGGTATGACCGAAAACTAGTACCATTGTAATGATCATCCTCATCATCCTTTATAAAAATCAACATTGGTAATATAATTATGATGATCTTGAGACCACAAAACTGTGGCTTCAAAGACATTCATCTTCTTGAAACATTTATAAAGTATCATGACTTCCATCATGAATTTGAATACATGGAAGATAAGGTTTAGCATCGTATAACTTGTCAATGAATGTATTGTAACTTCACTATCTTCCATCAACATCTTCTTTCTTTCATTATGAAGTATAGAAAATTCCAATTCTCCCAGTAATTCCTTTCATTCCAACTAACCTCAATATGATTTTCCTAAATACATTTAACATGACCTATACACCCATATCCTTCATAAAGGGTACATAACATGTATCATAATATAATTATGATTTGTGGGAAATAAAAAATTGAAAAGAATCTTTATATTTATATTGGATCCAATCTGAATCTGATGCTCTTCTTTATTATGATTAGAATGTCATTCTGGACCCAAGGTGAGCCCAAATTCTTAAATATGATGGTCAATCTAAATTTCTCAGAAAAATAAAATGTGAATCGATTTATCCTTTTTGAAATAAAAAAACATTCACTTTCAAAAAGAACTTCTTAAAAACTTCAAAAAATATATCCAACCAACTTGGTCCCAATAATATTCCCTTTTGGATTTTTTTTTCAACCAAAACTCATAAACCATTGATCTTTTTAGCCTCAACCTATGAATTACTTATCAAAAACTCTAAGCTAATGTGAGAAAACTCATTGTAGGAAAAAATAATTATTGATAGAAAAACCATGTTATCCAAAATAGTGATTACGGAAACATTTTCATCATTTCTTTCCCACCTTACTTGACTTCTTCTACATCCCAAGAATATAAATACTTTCTTCAATACAACCTCTCTAAAAAATTGTTTGAATAGTTCACACACTTACAAGCTAAATTCATAGCTTACCCACAACTCTTTCTTGTTACATGCTTTATTTAAGGATATATTTAGGAAATAATTCTCCCCTTGGAAAAAATATACAAAGGTAAATTAAGGGAGGTAACAATGAAATTAAAAGGAATCGTTATGACATGTTTCTATCCTTATTTAGAAATTATTTAATTTCTAAAGCTTTGAATTTTTATCACAAAAACTGGAAACTATTCTTTAAGAGAACATAAGTATCACATTATTTTCTAAATAAAGAGCCATTAAATCAAAAACGCTAAGTCTATATGGGCTGACTAGGTGTAGAAAATAAGAGTGTATAATCAATTTTATCAATTTGTTCCATTAAAAAACCTTCATTTAATAAATTTTCATGTTTCATTCATCATTTTCCATGACTTGGGAAATTCATTGAATGGTTGTTTTTTAGATAAAATTAACTTGCCCCAATATTAACAAAAATATCAGAAAGTTCATGTGTATAAACACAACATTCAAAACATACATTTCTGTAACCTCATTATATTATTTTAAAAAAATATTAAGTGAATCATAAACATATATTTCTTTATTTCAACACCTTCAATTCCCTACAAGTTAGTACAAGTTTACAATAATATTTTCGGAATAAGGAGGAACCTTATTTATTTCTTAGAAATAACTATCAGACTGGGTGTCCTATCTCATTCCTAACTTTTTCTTCTATTTAATGGATTTTTAATTGGATGTATATTCTTACATTTGTTCATCCTTGTTAGGTTTTGTAATAAATTTCTTCTTATCTATAGAATCTTTTGTTATTGATTTAAACATATCTCCATCTTTAGTAAAATCATTATTACATTCAGTTTGTAACATATTTTCCATGTCTGTGTTTTGTTATAGAAATATTGTTGAACATGTTTTTCTATAATTCCCTTCTTTCTCATATCCATACTCTATCAAAACCTTTTTTCATCTTTTAATTTATCTTTTGAAGTCTGTTTCTTCCCATCTTCTTTTAATAATTTTTTTCTTCCTCTAACTTCCTTATAAATTCAATGTGTTCTATCTATATAACTAAGCACTCATTCTCTTGGGTCTTAGTAGATCTATTTTTCTTCACTTTTAAAATATATGGATTTTGATGACTTTTCAGAATCATTTTTCATTATTATAAACAAATCATGAAACCCTTTAGCAAAATGTTTGGTTTCTTCACATTATTCACAAATACATTTCAGAGGATGGAATCTATTTTTAATTTACATACCAACCTTCTCAGGTTTCATCAGAACATCTGTCTCAAAATTCTTCCCTTGAGGGTACTGACTCCCCACAAAAATTGTCTCTTATATCTTATGGAATAGTTATAATATTGTTAGATAGACTAAAACATGATAACTGTATTCCAAAATCCACCACAATGCTAACAATATCCATAGAATGGGTATTTTATTTTTTAACTTCTATAATTAATGGATTATTAAATATGTTTCTCAGCAAACTTCTTAACAAAACATTCTACATCACTGAATTTTATCAATTGGAACCTTCTTCATCAACATGTTTTTATTTTAAACCTTATCAAAATTCAGAGTAAAAATAAATTTCATGTTCATATTGTCTTCTACCATATGATTTAACATATATTTCTGTATTTTCCACATACATTACTTTCCGATATTTATTCTCAAACATTGAAGGAAACTTTATTCATTCTCAGTTTTAACCTTTTTAGAGCTTTCACCAATATCATTGATAGAGTTTCTAAAACATATATCCTTCTATTTAGATTTAAAATCTTTTAGTTGTAAATGTTCCAAATATCTTTCTATATCCTTCAACATTACATATATATGTTCATTATAATACTTTTCATTCTCAAGATATTTCTTCAAATAATCAATCTCTTCCATCATCTTAACATTTCCATTAGGAATTAATTCTTGATTGTTTGTTGATGAGTTTTCTCTTTTAAAATTCTTGTTCACCTTTTAAAATGTACAGATTTTCTTTTTACATTATTTCAATTATTCTTTAAGATGATTTTCTAATTGAGTTTTTTCTTCTTCAAAGTTGTTACTTTTGTATCCTTTATTATCAACTGTTCCAATAAATGTATTTTCTCTAGCATTTTCAGTGGATTTTTCAGATTCATATTCACTATCTTCCTCTTCAGAATAACGTTTTTAATGTTATAAGACATTCCTCCTCATATATTTATATAATTGTGTTTTCTTCATCACCATCTCAAACTTCTTTAGTAATTTGATAAAAATCTTCTCCTTTTGGGGTTTGATAACTTTTTATATTTCCTTTTGGAATATAATTTGTCCTTATCACCATGTTTCTTCTAAGGTATTCTTGAACTTGTTTCTTCTTCATTACTTTCTTCATTATCACGTTATTCTTTTTCACCTCTTTGAGGTCAATTGGAAACAAATTACCTAATATCTCTACATAAAAAACATTTTTAGGGATGTTTAATCTTATATTTACGTATATGTCTTTTAAATGTTTTAGAAAACATGGATAAAATTTCATCATGATTTTTACATACCTCATTTTCGGATTCATAGTCAGAAAAATCATCTTCCTAGGGTACCTTATTAACATTTTCATTCTTGTATCGTTCTAAATAAATTCATCTATCAATTTTTGTTTTTCCCTTAATATTTTTTCCCTTATCATCTTATATGTGATGAGCGTACTATAAAAATCATCCAGAGATAATTTATGTGGATCTCTATCTTCCAATGAAGAAACTTTGGCATCGAACTTATCAATATGAATTCTTAAGATGTTTTCAATAATAGTATAATCTTCAAAACATTCACCAATAACATTGATAGTTCAAAAAATTTCATTTACCCGGGTAAATAAGTCACAAACTGATTCAATATCACCCATCATCACATCATCATACTTTGATCTCAAGATTTGTAAAATTTCATTTTTCACTATTGTATTTCCTTGATAAATGTTGTTCATCTTATCCCTGATACCTTTGGTCGTTCAAACTCATTTTACACTTAGAAACTCACATTCAGATAGTGATGAGATTATATAATTTCTAGATCTTATATCATTATCATGGTTTTCCTTATAACCATTTGTGAGAGGATCATTTTAAATACAAGTAGGGGAACCATCTGTAATATCTTTTGAAACATAATACCCCAGATACAAAAGATATGATATAATTCTTCCTTTATCAATATGATAATTCATATCATTTAAGATCATAATCCACTTACTATTCACCCAACTCTGATTATCCATCCTAAAATCTATTTCAAAGCATTAGAATTGAATAAATGAAGGGAAACTTCACTCTAATACATGTTGTGTGTTCCTAGTCATTATAGACGTATCACTTAGAGGGGGATGGTGAATCAGTGATACATCTTCATTTTAAAACAAAATTCTACTCCTGTTAATGATTTATTTCCCTACTAAAAAATTCCAACACACATCAATATGAACACAATTATTTACATGTTTCACTATTCAACATGAATATCTACATCCATGGTATGGTATAGAAATGATCCAATACCACACAAAAAACTAGAAAACAATCTTTTGTTATGGAATAAAACAAGTTGGATATACCTTTACACTTGTGTAGAACTATGTAAACAATACAATAGTGTATGTGATATTTTTAGAAAAATTTATATAATAAAATTGGTGCAACAAACATGTTACAATTCTTCCTGATCAAATTTAAAAAATATGATCTTTCAAAATAATTGTTTACTTTCTTACCAAGAATCTGGTAAGAACTTCATGTAATTTGAAACGAAACTCATCCTTATTTCCCAATCTCATTTCTAATTTC
This sequence comes from Viscum album, assembly GCA_963277665.1. Classification (NCBI taxonomy): domain Eukaryota; kingdom Viridiplantae; phylum Streptophyta; class Magnoliopsida; order Santalales; family Viscaceae; genus Viscum; species Viscum album. The sequence continues at coordinate 696,558,127 of OY728148.1, forward strand.
AATTTTCAATATGAAAATATATAAATTTCTATGATAATATGTTTGAGACAATTATGAACCACTTCAATATGATTCTATAAATTCCATTGTGATTTTCCCCATCTGATTTCTCCAATCCAATTTCTCAACACAGAAAATATATTGATCTAATAGAATACGGTTGATACAAATATGAACATCTTCTTCTTCAATCTAGAAATCCCAATAAAATTTTCCCAGTAAAACTTATCAATAAAATGATCATTTGAATACAATCGTTTCTCTTCTCACATGATTCTTTTTTTTGGAAAACTTCTTCAAAAAAATAAATTTGGAATCCTTTTCTTCTCTTTAAAATTCTTCAGTGCTCCACCTTCTCTCTTCCCATTAGGAATAGTACTTTATCATAAATTAAAAATTACTTTCTCTATTATAGGTGACCCAAATTATTTTTGGGCGGGATTTGGAAATTGTTTCCCACTCAACCAAATTTTTCAAATTTGAATGTTTCATTAAAATTTAGATACATCTAGGACTTCATTAACAATTATTGATTCATCTAAAATGATCGGGAATATTCTATCAACATTAGCTCAAATTTCAATTTATTCACAAACATCAGTTTGATTCTCATTTTCCCAATACGATTTCTTCATTTTGATAATTCATACCAATTACATCTATAATGATACAAAAAAAATATTCTTATTATAAAACCTTAGTACCACTATGCGAAAAAATGGAAAGGGAAGCAGTACACCATTATCAGCGCTCAATAAAAGTGCTCATAAAGGGGGCCTTTATCAGCACTTTTTTTGATCCCTGATAAAGGCCCCACTTTATCAGTGCTTTTTTGAGAGCTGATCAAGGGGACCCCTTTATCAGTGATTAATTTAGTAGTGCTGATAAATTTTGATTTTCAAATAAAATATTTTTTCATGAAAAATAATATTTTGTTATATAAGTATATTTATATTCATATAAATACAATATATTTTTTTTAAATATGTTATAGATATATATAAATTGACTACTACATTTAATATATAATAAATTTAGTGAAACTGGCTTCAAAATATTTTAAAAAAATATTATTAATCCATAATTTTCTAATTATTATCGATTAAAAATCATTTAATAACAATTTGAGGAAACAAAAAATCAAAATAATTAATAAAAGATCTAAAATACGTTGAAAATGTAACTGAAACTTCTAGCGGACATAACTTTTGATCCCGGTGTCCGTTTGAGCTCTACAACATATCAAATCGAAGCCTACGATGAGCTATACGTGCTATTTATCAAGGATAAGCCTATGTCACAATTTTTGAGCCCAGAAAAGCCCCATAAGGCCTCCAAAACTGAGTTTTTAGTCGGGATACCACGATTTTTTAACATTCAAACAAGTATAAATTTTGATCCAGATGTCCGTTTGGCCTGTACAACATATCATATCGAAGATTGTTTCATTTTCTTCAATTTGACTAGTTGTAGAGTTGAAATTGAATTCTAGATTATAATTTATGGTCTTTTTAACATTTTATGGATTTTCAAATACACATATATATGTATTTATTCATAAATATATATGTGTTTGTGTGTGTGTGGGTGTCTATGTGTGTGTCTGTGTGTTGTATATATGTATATATGTATTCATTTATTTACTTACTTATAAACACGCATCAAAAACATATTTGTTCCATAAATGCATTTAAAACTACTTTTATATATACATTCTATGTATTTTCAAATACACATATATATGTATTTATTCATAAATATAAATGTGTTTGTGTGTATGTGTGTCTCTGTGTGTGTCTGTGTGTTGTATATATATATGTATGTGTGTTGTAAATATCTATTTATGTATGAATGTCATTATTTATTTATAAACACACATAAAAAACATATTTTTTCGTAAATGTATTTAAAACTAATCTTATATGTATATATTAATATAAAAATAAATATACGTATAAAAAATTATAACAAAATATATATATATATAAATATATTAATATACGAATTAATATATATATACTAATATATGAATAAATATATTTGTATTAATATGAATCTATATAAATATATGAATCAATATATGAATAAATATAACCATATATATAGATATATCAGTAAATAGAGAACGAAATGAAATGGCATAGTGTTAAAGGTGTAGTAGCGAAAGGGGGGAGGTCCCAGGTTCGAGTTCGGGTGGAACCAAAGGTGGTGCGTGCGTATGAGGATGCATGGGAAAGGAAGTGTGTGGGAGACCACCTAGCGCTGATAAAGGGGGTGTGAAGCCCTGATAAAAGCACTCGGCCATGTTATATTTAATTTAATCTTTTTTGACCTTTATCAGCGGTTTTCGAAGTGCTGATAAAAGGGACCCCCTATATTAGCGCTAAGATTTACAGTGCTTTTTTAGCACTGTTAAAGCCCTTTTTTAGCACTGATATAGGTCGTTTTTGTAGTAGTGTACGATTCTAATTTGTTATTTAGGTTGTCATCATGATCGGTATCATTACAATGAAAAAAAATTAAAAAGAAATAGATTCTTCTTCTTCTTTTCTATTGATCGACATGAATGATAAAGAATGTAATTTAACCTATTAAAAATGGTTTACTACAATGTTGATAAATCTTTGACATTATTTTATATTTTCCTTGAAAACTTCAACTTCTTTTCTTTATCATCAGACCAAATAACTACAAATAAAAAAAATATTCCTTCGATGGTTTTGATGGTAAACAAAATAAGATTAATTGGTATTAGAGTATTCAACTATAAAAACTTATTTCTCTTATAAATATGATACCAAGGATTATTATGCACAAAAAAATTTTCTCTAATGAATTTGGTGACATAATGAATCATATAGACCTATATGAGTGTCTTATTTTTTCTCTAGATATGATGCTCAACATCAACGTTTTCCCATTATATAAATATTTTTGTTTTTAGCCTGACTAAAAACCATTACCTTTGTTAGGATTGTCCTCTTCATCCTTTAAATAGATATTCATCTGGTAATATCATTTCAATGATCTTGAGACTATAAATTTTCAACTTCACAAACATTCATCTTAATCAAACATTCAGTAAGTATCATGAATTCCTTTATGACTTCGAATATGTTAGATATCCTCTTCAACATCATCTGAATTACAAAGTAATGTATTATAACTTCCCTATCCTCTATCAACATCATCTTACATTCACTAGGATGTATTTTCACTTCATATTCTTCAAGAAACATCCTTTATTTCTACATATCCTCAATACTATTTTCCTAAATTTGATTTTAAAGACCTCTTATCCCCTATCTTTCATCAATATTTAATCACAAGTATCACAAGTTACTTATGATTAGTGGGAAATATAATATAAAAATCATCTTCAGATTTATATCAGATCCATTCTAAATCTGATGATCATCCTAATTATGATCAGAACATCATTTCAGACCCAAGGTGAGTCTGATTTCTTCAATAGAATGGTTTGTATGAATTTTAAAAACTTTTACAAAGTTAATTAATTTATCTTTTTTGACCAAAATATTAATTCACTTGAAAAAAAATCTTCTTCAAAACATCCAAAAAATTTCTCTGTCCAACATGGTACTAACAAGAGAGATTTTATCATTGGTTATTTTTATAGATATGATGAAGATTTTTAATTTAATTCTTGGACTAGATGTTTTATCAACCATGCATTAATATGATGTTTTTACCGGTGGATAATGTGAAAGACCTTGCCAGACATGTTGATTTTTTTACTTCATCAGTGACAAGGAAATCAAAGAAGGGTGGGGTAATCTTGTCTTTGGGAGGTTATATTAAATCTTATACCAGTTATAAAGCTTGTACCATTGTGCATTACACTCAATAAATGTACTTTTTCACCTAGAAGTAGAGGAGTACCAATATTGTTTTCCCAAGGATGTTCCTGGTTTTCCACTTTATAGGGAATTAACTTATATATCTACTTACAACCATAAATAATGTTGATATATTCATTATAATATCATATGTTTCTAACTCAGATTTAAGATCTAAATATTAAATTTAAGTAACTTTATAGGAATGGATCTATCAAACCTAGTGTGTCCCCCCTATAAACCTCTAATTTTATTCACCATGAAGGTAGATGAGATCATGAGGTTTTATATGTATTATCATCACCTAAATCAAGTGAACATTAAGAATATATTTCTACCACCAGGGGTAAAAAATATATTTTATTGGTTTATAGGGTATAATTGGTTCTTGAATATTGACCTTCGATCAGAGTATCACCAAATACACATATGTGAAAATAATATACCAAGGAAAACACTTCAATATTTCAATGGTTATTAAAAGTACATGGTTAATCCATTTATCATAACAAACACCCTAATAGTGTTTATGGGGATCATTAATTGGATATTTATCCTTTCCTTGAAAAGTTTATGGTTTTGTTTATCAATTCCATTCTAATTTCCTCGATATCAAATACTAATCATTTAGAGCATTTGATGATAGTACTAGATGTCCTTTGTTGGAATCATCTATATGGAAAAATCTTGTTTCAGTTTTTTATTATAGAGTTCTACTTATTGGGACATGTTATCTCATAGGAGGGTGTATCTTTAGACCTAAATAATATTGAGAAATTGATTTTTTATTTTACACTAAAAAGTATGATGTTTGTATAGATATGATTTACTTTGGATGGATACTTCCATAGATTCATTATAGATTTTCCATGATTATGACTCTTTTAAATACTTTGAACTAGAAGGTTTGGCATTTATTGTAGTTAAAAAATAGTTCAAAGGGATTTTATGAGTTTCTATATAGGCTCGAGGGAACGTAAATTCTAAGATTTATATAAGAGGGTGTAGATTATTTAGTGTTATGTGATGCCTATATAGTAAATATTAGGTGCATGTTATTATAGAGAATGGTAGTGGTGACCTATGGGTCTAGTCATCTAAGACGGTATGAATATAACCATGAAACCCAAGAATCCAAGCTAGTTGTTTTGGTGTTTTCCTAGAAGATGTTGCAAAAACATACTTCTCAATGCGTGATTTTTATATATTCTAATCATAATAATCTCATCTAAATATTAACATAGATTGATATTGAACTAGTAAAATGGTGATGGTCGGATTTCTTATAGGATTAAAACTTCGTGATAGTATCTAATCTTTGATACTGTAATGTTGTAGAAGGTTCTCTTAGTATTATGTCTCACAACTGGTTCCCATGTAATCCATTTAAAATATTTTCTTGTTTTTTTTATCCTTGGTTGATGGATAAGGAGTATCATACCTTTGATTGATGGTTTATCCCCCTAACTTCTCTACCATGTGAGAGTTGTATAACTTGGTTTTATTGAATATAATTTATTACATGATTATATATTCATAGGATATTCTCTTATTGGATGACTTGAAGGTGGGAAGTATTTCATCCCCTTTTGTGGGTGGACTATGGTACTTATCAAAATTTGAGATGAGTTGTTGGGTTAATTCCATAATTCCCATTTAGGGATATATTCTTTCATGGTGATGATAAACCAAGATCTTTAATGATAGATTTGGTGACTAGAGATGAGGAGGAGTGTTGGAGAGCTCATCTACAAATACCTTACATGCCAATGGGAAAAGTATGAGCATCGGTTATTGCAAAGAGGGAGATGGGATATCATATCCAATTATTTTTTCTAGGGACTTCTGTGGTCAGTGAGTGGTCACAATAGTATAGGGGTGATTGTTGACTAACTCACTAAGTTATACAAATTTCTCACAATTAGGGAGCAATGTTAGGTCAAAATCCTTGAGAGAAAGTATGTCCAAGAGGATGACCCACTAAACATAATACCCTCAACAATTGTCTTTGACTATAATAATTTATTTACAACATATTTTTGAGAGGTTTTCAAGGGGCCTTTGGGACTCATTTTGTAGATGTATATGTATTTTCACTCACATATTGATGGTTATACTGAGCAGACCATTCATGTATTAGGGGTTATATTGAGGGCCTATATTTTGGATTTGTTATATAGGTGGGAGAACCATTTTAAACTAGTTTATTTTTTATATAATAATAACTATAACCCCTTGATTTTATGGTGTTATTCAAGGCCCTTTATGGGAGACCCTATAGGTAAACTTTATACTGGTGTGATTAGGGGGATTCATCCCTTGTGGAACTGGATTTGATGGAAGTGATGACTATGAGGGTTAAGATCATTCATGAAAGGATTATGATAGCAGAGAGCCACAAAAAAGTACTATTCATACATTATATGAAGGTCCTTTGACTCAGAGGAGGTTGACACTTGTATTCTTGAAGGTCTCATCTTGGCATGACTTATGTCGATTTGAAATATTCAGGAAGATATATCTAAGGTAAATATATTGTATCATCTTAGATTTTATGAAAGGTTACAGACCATTTATTTTATATTTAAATTATTTTTCATGGCTCTAAAAATGATTCCTAAGGGAGTTGAGGAGCTTTTGGGGGTGTTTGGAACTTGTTTGGAGACCAGAGCTGTAAAATTCGTGAAGGGTGATTATGCCTCATGGTTAGGAGAAATTGTGCCACCTAGCACTCATGGTTTTCCTAAACTATGTGGTATGAGACAATGTGGTGCTAGGGACCACACCATATGTTTGAAATTATGAGGACCTTAGGATATGGCTATACATGATTGAAAAGTTCTTGGATAGAGGCCATTCGTATAGTTGGTGCACGGTTAAGATGACTGTATGTCCAAATCACGTGCCCCTAACTGTGTGGCTGAATTTCCCTTTTTTCGTATAATGAGTGTTTTATTCGAACTCCCCTCTTCCACCTCTTTTTTTAGTGGGATCCCCTCTCCATTATGCAAAAAATTTCATCCTCCTCTCCTACATCTATTGATATCTCCCTTTTTTGTCATTTCTTTCCATAACCATCAGAAACATTATTAAACATGAGTAAATATCTACAATCCTATTCTATCTATTTGTAGTTTCTCTCCTTCTTTGTTGGAACTTTTAGGTGAGACCTAAATTTCCCTATTTATAGGGTATTTTACTATTTATCCTATATCTCTTATTCTTGATTGATTCAATATTTGATAATGGATGAGTGGAGTGATACAACGTCAATGTAGGTGGCCCAGGCCATTCCCACTTATTTTATCACTTTTTATATGCTGAGTTGCGGGGTCTTGCATAGTACCTTTTGGAGACACTTAAAAAAATTAAAATAAATAAATTTAAATATTTTATCATGACCATGGTGGATATAACATACAAGGAAACCCTTCCTCAAGGTTTTCTCTTTCGTAGAAGACACCTTTTGGGTGTGGCCTCCATGAACAGACTATTTGTCCTTAACATGGGTTATTTTCCACCGTTTGTGTTTGTGTGGTTCACCTTTATTGAATTCCAAAACTCAATAAAGTTAATTGATATTAATTGTAGGCCATGATTCAGGTCTTTGAGTTGGATTCTTAATTATTTATATTTCATTTTGCTTGTTTATATTCTCATTCTTATTAGTATGTACCTTTGGTCTAATACATATTTTAATTCTTGGTATATAATGGTTATGTATCATACCTTGTACCCTTTTCCATGTTTCATACATATATTTGATTCCCTTTTCATATTTTTATATATCATGCGCCATGATTTATTGTCTTTAATTATAAATATTGGCAAGCTTGTTTTTCATGTGATAGTGAGATTCTTAGTGATGAAATGTGATTATAAATTGTATTCCTTACATGGTTATGGATCAAGGGAGGACTTGGGACCTGACTTAATGATGGCGTATATGGACACTAAATATTTGTCATAGATATAATTGATGCATTAGAAGTGTCACCTACCTTTCTATGGATGGGTTCTTCAGATGGATTACCTATACTCTTGGGTGGAACTAGTTACCTAGTAGAGAAACCTGGGATGGGATCACCAATAAGATGGTTAATCCGTGCCTCAAGTGATATTGTGTTCCCAATGTGAGATACTAGGAAAAAACTCAGATTTTAACATACTAAGAGTGATATGAGAAATTTTGTTACGACAAGCCTTGAATGGACTCTGCAGTATTGTTTATATCGAGGTATTCTACAACATCCCTTGGTATTTCATTATATATCACCTTGGATGGGCTTGGGATGTCACATTGTATTTGATGGTTTTGGTTTACTAGTTCATTAGTGATGCCTCTTTTTTAAATATGATCATATTTTGTTGATATTCTAGTTATGCTTCCACCAATCCAAATCAGGTGTTTTGGTTTGGTCCAAACTTGATGCCTTATTCATGATGCCCCATTTAAACACCTTAGAACTTGTATAGGTTCCCTTGGTTTAGAGATCTGGATTAGGAAAAAGTTGGTAGAATCATTTGGGTATCTATTTAGGAAACTGGGTCAAAGTCTTATTTATTTATTTATTTAATTCGTTACATTTTCTATTTATTATGGAACATTATTCACATTATATTGCAATAAATCAATTGGAGTTGACACTATTGGTGGTGACCTACTGGGATTGTATCTCACACCATAATTGGTCCACCTTTGGTAATGAATAAGTCATAAGGATTACATGTATGGATAAAGGTAAGAGACAAACTTCTGATTGTTGATATTTTTTCCCTAGGAAAGAGTATGGGAGAATAGGACTGATCCTATGATTCAGATGATATTAGTCATTGAACATGGATTTTCTGTATATTTTTTTAGCATGAGGTGTATTCTTGTATCTCATGTTCCCCATGAACCCTTTTTGAATAGATTAATTACATATCATTATGATCATTTTGTATCTAAAATTGTAATTTATCTTCTACCTATTGATTATTATTTTTTCATGGTTTATCACTATTCTGTTGTTTTCTATTTATTAATGTTGTTCTGCTATAGTGGGATACTAGTCTGATCATCTTAGTGTCTTCTTATGTTCTTTCCCCCTACATATATATTTTTTTGCTACACTCTGGCCTATAAGGGTTTAGTCTCACCATGGTAACCCCCTAGGCTAGCATGGTTAGTCAGTAGGCTTTGGTGTTTGGGGATGAATTCTTATGGTCTTGTGTTCCATCATCCCAAGGCACTGTTAAGGTGCATCCAGGGCATGGTTGCTACAAAGTGGTATTGAATATATTTTTCTTTTGGTGTTAATTTTCGTGTTTATATGGGAGGCTAAGATGTCGTAATTTGGTAATTATCCTATGATTGGTAGTAACTAACTCACAAACCAAGGAGACCCAAATTACCCAGGATTGGTAAATAGAGTTATTGGTTGTGCTACTACAGTATCATGGATTTCACCATTGGGTGATGCACTTATTTTGTGATGTAATTATTGCTGAAAATATATTAATATCACATGTTTCTTTATCCTAGACCAAGGATATGGGGGAATATTATAAAACATGCATCAAACTAGTCACTGTAGGATTTAATTTTCAATCACTATTCAATTCCATGCCTACTTTTCTTGGAGCATTTCCGGTATTTCTTGTGCTTGTTGCAGTTATTTGATTTTTTACGTATTGAAATGTTCCAAAATTATTTGTAAGGATGTGAAAACATAATTGAAACTTAATGTAACCACCTTAAGCTAACTGTATTTTCCTAAATTAGTTAAATAAGACACCTCAAGTAGTCAGTTATGGAACTTTGAGACATGGACCATTGGTTACATGAGATGGCATGTTATTGTTAAGATTAAGTGGGCGTCACATTTCAATTTATAAGGTGTATGAGACCATATGAAATAGAAATGGTTATCTATCTAATTCAACCATATATTGGTATTTAAATATATAAAGGTATATTAAATTAAATATAATTTGAACTTTAAAATGAAATTTTCCCCGTATATGGGAAATATGAGACCTTGAACCTAACCTACCTTAGTAGTGGGTAGTTTTCCATTCCATGTAATCCTTCTATGAATTCTACTCTATCTCTTAGACTTTCCTCCTGGGGAAGGCTAAGGGTTATTTCATGTTATAGTAATTCCTTGTATATGATCCATTCATATCATCTCTTTCCATATCTGTTATAAATCATGTCTAAAGAGTGTGCATGGAAGCTTTAGATCTATTACTCCATAACCTCTTCATGTTGTATTCCAAGAGAGTGGTTATGAACATGACATAGAGGTGGTTGGTCCTGATCCACCCATAGTACCTCTTATTGTTCTACTAAAGAAACGTCCTATATTTCTTCCATTGAGCTTTGATGATCAGTTCTGTGACATCTTTTTTAGTTTCATGTAGTATATTTAGGGTGCTCCCCAACCGACCCCTGTTGTGGTAGAGCTGAACCTAGATTCCCATAAGCAATATTCTCCCATATTATTTGGGGATTGAGGACCATAGGATGCTGAGTCATGAATAGTATATGTGTTTTCTATTTTTGACCATCTTGAGATATATCTATAGTGTAGGGTAAAACATCTTACTTACATGTTATGTGATTTCTCCAAGCATTGGTTGGACGTCATATCTTAGGCTGAGTGTCATCAGGAAATGGTCTGGGAAGTCATCTGGATGGAATTATATGATCACATATTTCTAAAGACTCTAATATTGGCCCATTCTAGGGAGTTCATGAATTTTTTTTGTAGGGTTATATGACTGTTCTAAAGTATTATACCTACTTCATTGAGCTTCAGTGTATTTCTCTTCCAATAAATAGAGAGGAGTTGAAATCTATGAAACATTTTGAGGATGGGATTGTGTACTCTATATTCTAAAAGGTTCGATATTCTAGTTGAATTATATTATACAGATAGTGAACCATGACCTTAATACATAATGGAATCTATGATAAGCAGGCAATGTAATCCAGTGTGGTTCAGTTCTGAAGTAGGGCCACAATTTATATTGTTATAGGAAGCATCATTTTGAAGGTGCATCTGGGGGAAGTTCTATCTAGGTGACACATATTGATAGTAATGTGTTCTTCCACTAGTATAGAAGTATAGACCATAATAATCCTCAGTGCATGAGGATCTTGATTGAGTGTTGAACTTTTGGTAGGATGGTCACCTTCATCAGTTCTACCAGTCTTTTCATCCAGTCACTAATTAATGAGGATCGGCACTAAAAACACTATTGGATTCAGGAGATATGACTCCACATCAAGATATAATTTGGTCATCTACTGACTAATTAGGCCAAGGTGGTGGAAGTTGAGGCCGAGGTAGTCAGGATCTAGAGCTTCAATGTTATCATCGCAGACCTGCTCAAGCAAGTTTGGCATCACCTCCAGGACCCAATTCGAGCCATATCTATGTAGTGAATCCTAAACTCGAGGAGCAGATTCTAGGTCCATCTGTGGTTAGATTCACTATTCTATATCCTTTACCTTATTTTATTTATTTTTTGATATATTTTCATGACACCCGTTAATATATGTTGCAGTTGTAGAATTTATGTCCCTTTAAATTCTATTAGGGGTCATATCATAGAGAATACAACCGTTCTAGGATTTCTCCCTTGAGATGGGTGGGTACTGTTTCCTATGGATTTTCTTCATCCCCAAGATGACCAATCTCAATATCCTTCTTGGTATGGACTGTATTATGTTATATCCAGCCCAGGTGGATTTATATCAGTGCCAGGAGTCTTTCACATCACATTAGGGTAGCACATCTATTCATTAGGGTGAATGGTATATCTAGGAAATTTGAACTAGACTTGGGTGTACTGGGCTAGGTGTAGTGACAACTCATATATTGACTCTCCTTATGAGTGTTCAGGGAATGAATCTTGTGAAATTCCCTCCAGTGCTGAATCATTTCAAGGATTTCTTCCCAAAATATTTCACTACCTTACCTCCTAAGAGATTGGTTTAGTTAACTATTGATATAGTGTCAGGTGTGGGACTAGTTTCCATTCATCCTTGTAGGATGTCACATATAGAGTAACATGTACTTAAAAAGAAGCTTGAATATCAAGATGGGAAAAGTTTTATATGAACCATCACATCATCTTGGAGACCACCGGTCTTTTCAACAAGAAGGTGGAATATACACTTAGATTTGGCAAGGATTACTACTGACCGAACTAGAATAATATAAAGAACTGGTATCCACTCACTTGTATATACTACCTCTTTGACCATATCTGAGGGGAAACAGTTTTCTCGAAGATCAATTTTATGTCAAGATACAAACAGGTGTGTGTAATGAAATCAGACATACCAAATATGGTATTTCTAGAGAAAGTATGGATTTTATGAATATATTTTTATTTCATCCATCCTTAAGTGTATTCCAGAAGTCTTTGGGGCTCTAACAAATTGTTTTATTTTCAGTATCTTGGTTCATTTTTTTGTTCTTTGTAGACAACTTATTGGTGTATTCTTTCCATAGACAAAACCATGCCAACCAACTTAAGATCTTTCTAAATACACTCAGAGAGAAACAACTATATGAAAATCTTAGAAAATGAAAAAATTTATTAGTACTGTTCACTTCATTGTTCATATCATATCTCAGGTAGGTGTATATATTTACTTTGATAAGGTGAGAATTTTTGTTTACTAGGAGCATCCCATGAAAGTGTTTGACATACAAAGTTTCTTGGGCCTAGTGGGTAATTACAAGTAAGTCATCAAGGAATTATACCATTTAGTAGTTCCTATTACTACCTTGATTAAGAAGGGTGTGAAATTCATCTAGTTTGAATCCCGTGAGACATCCACTAAAATTTTAAATGAAAAATAGACTTCAGCATCGATTCTAATCCTACCTGGTTCAGGCTGAGGCTATATGGTTTACTATGACATTTTAAGAATCGTACTAGGTTCATTTCTGATGAATGGTGACTAGGTTACATTGTATGGGTCCTTCAAAAAAAGGCCTCATGAGTGGAATTATAGTACACAACATCTTGAGCTACAATTCATTGTTTTTTCTTTGCATTGATGGAGGAGTTATCTATTGGGTGAGCAGTTCATTGTTTATATAGATAATAAAATTCCCAATACTATTTGTATAGTGAGAGTTGAATATGTTGTAGTATAGGTGGTTTGAATGCCTAAAATCATTTGACATTGATATTTCTTATACACCTGGTAATGGTAACGTTCTATAAGAATCCCTAATGAAGAAGACTCAGATGAAAGCCATAAAATAGGCCTACAGTGAGTGGGAAGTGAGGTATTTTCTTTTTGAAAAGAACCTAGAGGTTTAGGAAAAGCACGGGAAACCATTTCAAGTAGATCTAAAAGTGAATTACTCTCTTATAAAGGGGTATAGATGAGATAACTATCTATTTACATAGGCATTTCCAAAAGGAATGTGCCTCTAGTGAGAACCCACATCGTCGTTTGGTTGTTAACAAGAGTGAACCCCTCCACTTTAGTGGGTGTGTGTGGGTGAATTAATATATATGTGAATATTTGATGAGGGAATATCATTCCTCTATTTGGGTAGAATATCCAGGGCTCCCCAAGATGTACAATGATATATTCTATCAGTATTGGTGACAATGTATGATGTAGTGGATAGTGAGTTTCATCATGATGTGATCCACCAGTCAGTGGGTGAAGGCTGAGTACCACAAACCAACTGGACTCCTATAGCCTCTATCTATTCATAAGTGGAAATGAAATAATGTCACTATAGATTCTGTGATGTGCTTAACAAGATCCCTTTGAGGCAACAGTGTAGTATGGGTGATTGTTGACATGTTGACTTGGTCTGAACACTTCCTATGAATCAAGGAGACCCTCTCTATTGATGAGCTAGGAAGGTTTTATTTACAGAAGAGAGGGCACCTTCACGGGGTTCTCTATATTACTATTCTAGGCCTAGATCCATGTTTTAACTCACAGTTCTAGAAAGGGTTATAGAAGACATTAAATTTATTGGTTCGCTTTAGTAAAACATATTACCCTTAGATTGATGGGAATTCTGAATGGATGATACTAGTGTTAGAGGTTATTCTTAAAGCATGTGTCCCTGATTTCTGAGGTTTGGGGTAAAAGTACATACCCCTTCTGGAGTTTTCCCACAATAAAATATTTTTGGAAATGATTCAGATGTCTCTATATGAGGCCCTTTGAGGAAGGTCATGTTGTTAACCTATGTGTTGGTTAGAGGAAGGTGATGCAATGCTACTGGGTCCTCATCTCATTCTAGAGACATTAGAGAAAGTCCAACTGATTCATATGTATATGGATACAGCTCAATACTAGATGAAATATTTTACTAACCATCACCATATACCTCTAGTGTTTTAGATGGGACATTGGGTCTTTATGTGCGTTTCTCCTAGATTTGGCTGTACACGAATTCTAGGATTTGGAAAGTTCTTACCTCATTATGTCGGGCCTTTTGAGGTAATGGAGAGAATCTTGATGATAGACTATACGTTATATCTACCTCAACGGTATTGTTCCATGCATGAATTATTCCATGAATTGTAGCTTCGATGATATCATATAGACCAATATCATTCAATTTACCTTGAGTATATTTAGGTGGAGGTGGATACACCCTTCAAGGAAGCATCTGATGTGCATCGTTGATCAGAGAATAATGGTTCTAAGAAGTATGTAAGATCATCTGGTCCAGGTGATATGTAAGTAGGTACACATACAAGATGATACACGGATGTGGTGCTAAATTTATATGTGTAGTGGCTAGACCTTTTCTCATAACATTTCTTCCCTCCTTTGGAAGGGAAACGTTGGGACAAGTTTCCTTAAAGAGGTGAAGTTGTAATGTATTAGATTTTCTTGAAGGTATGAACAAATTTTTTTAGAAAATTATTTTTCATGTCCTTAAAAAAGATTCATAAGGGAGTTAAGGATGTTTCGAGGGAGTCTGATAATTTTTTAGATCCTAGAGTCCCAAAATTTGAGAAATGAGATAGGGCTGCATGTTAAGAAAAAGAATTTGACTTCCAGCCCACATGGTTTTCCTAACTAGGAAATATGAAAAATTGGGATGTTGGGGGCCACATAATTTTTCTATACCTATAAAACCCCATGTGAAATTCTATTCATTATTGTAGTCCTCTTGGATAGAGGGCATTCACATGGTTGGGGGACAATTTTTCTAACCATGCTGCCAAACCGCATGCCCCTAAATATGTGGGTGAATTTCCATTTTTTCCTTAATGATTGTTTTCTTCAAACTCTTCTCTTCAACCACTTTATATATAATGATATCCCCTCTCCCTCAAAGGCAAAGAATCCTCCTCTTCATATCCTACTAGTTCTTTTGATATCTCCATCATTTTTAATATGTTTTCTTCACCGTCAAAAGCATTAGAAATCTTGGGGGTAAGTTATACACTCATCTTCCTTGTATATCTAGTTGATTTATTCATCTAGAGTTTTTATGTATCTGTAAAC
Source organism: Viscum album (assembly GCA_963277665.1). Taxonomy (NCBI): domain Eukaryota; kingdom Viridiplantae; phylum Streptophyta; class Magnoliopsida; order Santalales; family Viscaceae; genus Viscum; species Viscum album. The sequence continues at coordinate 696,573,490 of OY728148.1, forward strand.
TGAATTCAACCATTTATAGGTAATTTTACAATGTATTTTTTTTCTCTCATTCTCACTCGATTAATGAATCGACAATGGATGGGTGGAGTTCTACAAGGACAATTTATGTGGTCTAGGTCTTTCCAAATTGTTTTTTTTTCTCTTTTTGTATGGTGTTCTGTGTTTCTGAATAGTGTAACATTTCATAAGAGATTTAAAATTGTAAAATAAATAAATTAAAATGTTTTATCATGCATATAGTGTCCATATCTTATGGATAAACCCTTCCTCATGGTGTTCTCCTTGTCAGAATCCATCCTTCAGGGTTTCCCACCTTTAGCGGCCTAGTTTCCCTTACCTTTGGTTTTTTACCACCATGTGTGTGTGTGTGATTTTTCTTTTATGATTTCATATATTTTATGAACGAACTGATATGAATTTTAAAACCATAATTTAGGCCTTTCAGTTGGATGTCTTTTTCTTTATTTTTCAATTTTCTTTCTTGCATGATAATTCGTAATACTATGTGTCTTCCACCTTATGCGAGTTATTTGCATTATACATTATTCTTATGTTTCATACCATATTACCTATACCTCATGACATACATACATTGTATGAGGCTTATTTCCATATATCTTATGACATGGTCTATTGGATTTAATTTTATAACTTGGATAGATTTTTTATCCTATGATATTGATATGATTATTGATGACATGTGATTGTAAATTCCATGTATTAAATGCTTATAGACTGGGAGAGACCATGGTTCCTGACTTAAGGACATCGTGGATGGAATTTCTACGCTTGGATTGGATCTACATGATGCATTGGGAGCGAGCCTTGGCTTTCCACGAATGTGATCTCTGAGTGGATTACTTATACTCATGGGTGACCCAAGTTCCCAAGGGGAGAAACCATGGATGAGATCATTGATAGGTTGGATATTCCATACATCAGGTGATAATCTATCCCTTATGTGAGATACCTAGTACGGACTCTGAGCTTACCATCAAAAGGGTGGTATGAGGTATGTAGTTATGGGTAACCATGGACGGAATATATAGTGTTGGTTATATCAAGGTCTCATACAATGACCCTTGGGATTCCATTATGGATCACATTGGATGGGCTCTGGATACCATATTGAATTTTATGGATTTAGTTTCCAAGTTCATATTTTACACCTCGTTATACAATTTTATCATGCTTCATTGATATTCTAGGTATGCATCTTCCAAGAAAAATCATAATCTCAGGATCGGTTCACACTTGATTCATTATTCATGACGGCCCATGTAAACACATTAGCACTTTTATTGGTTCCCTTGGTTCAAAAATCTGAATTAAGACTATTCAGGTAGAATTGATCAGATTTCCATTTAGGAACCCATTCAAAAGTCTTGTTTATTTATTTATTTATTTATTTATTTGAATTTACAATTTATAATTCCACACATATAACTTTATGTTTCCGGAAATGGTTTAAACTAGACACCATTACTGGTGGCCCACTATGATTGTATCTCACACCATGCTTGGGCTTTCATTAGTACCCATGAAAACATCATGATTATAGGCATGAAAAAATGCAAGTGGATAGATTATTATGCTGGATTTTTTCTTTAGGAAAGAGTACAGGAGTAGAGGACCAAGCCTTTCATATGGATACTAGTATTATCTATTTTTTTGGATTTTTAATATTTTTAGCATGTGGTATATTCTTATATCCACTATTCTATGTGCACCTTTTTTATAGATGTTGTATATAACATTATCATAATTCCATATCTACTATTTTCATTCAGCTTATGCCTATTTATTATTAATCTTTCATGGTTTATCATTATTCTCCAAAAAAAATTCTAAATAACGCATTCGATGTTGAGTTTTACTGGTCTAGTATTATTTTTGTTTGATTCTACTATATATCCTTCCTTATATATTGTTGGGATGAACTCTGACACATGATAGAATAGTCTCTCCACACACACACCCAAGGAACTCACTTATTTTCGGAAGCTCTAGTATTCAGGGAGACACAATTGAGGTCTTGTGGTCCACCATCTCAGGGAACCATCAAGTGAAATCTAGATAAGGGCACTACATCAATCCAATCTAGATTAGACATAGGGTGGGAAAGGAATAATATAATTTATTCTTACCCCTACATCTAGATTGAGGATACAATATCTTCCATGTATTATTGTTGAGGAGATACATTCATGATCTGACACATGTTATTAACTAGTGGAAGAAAAACATTGAAGATGTAGGAACCTTTGTGGTGTACCTAGTAGTGATTTTGGATTGGAAAGAGATGATTATACATGGGTGAGAAATTCCCCTTGTGTGTATCACATAGAAACATGATAATCTCTATGATAGATCATGGGAGTGTGGGAACAAAATGTGATCTCAAGACCCTCACAATTCAAAGTGAGTTGTTCTTTTTAGATGAATTCTCTTAATTTTAGAACAATTTTACTACTGTGGTTGTTAGATTTACTTTAAATATATCTATTAATACTTTTGAATTCTATTCATGATATGGAATGATTATAGGGGTTTATCTGAACCCCCATTGTTGAGTATTTAAATTTATTTAAATCATTATTTTCCTTATACATGATATCCATTATCTAATAATCGATGTTTTTTATGGGAAAACGGATTCAATCATTGGATCTAGAATATCATTTTTACCTTATGAAAAATATATTGTTATTTATTATTGGACGTCTGGATGATGTGTAGTCATGAGCATAAAATTTATGAAATTAAATTCATTTAATTAATAATTTATTTATTTCTGCAAATTAGAACCCCAAAACTAGAAACCCTATATTTAACTTATTTTATAGTTCATATATAAGGTTATACAAAAAAACATAGAGATTAGAGAGAGGGATTCTAGTGGGAGTTGATGTTGGTGAATGTCTTGGAATCAAGGAATCATTGATGACAAAAATTCTTATCTCACTTCTTCATAAATTGATCATGGGTATCTATAGAGTGAATGGAGAAGGCAATGGATTCCTTTACTACAATAGTATATAATTTGTTCTTCACCAATGATTGATCTGTTATTAAGGTATGTCATTTTTTTCGTTTTCAATCTTGTTTTAATATTTTTATGATTATAGATTCATTATACTAGAGAATATAATCTGGAATTAGTCCTTCAGAAGAAAATTAATTTCCTTTCTTATAATAAATATTTTTTTATTAGTAATTATATAAATTATTTACATCATCTCCTCATATTTCATCAATTAATGGTGGCCAAATTGAAGGAGGCTACTGTACATTTCTCACTCTTGTGTTTTAGTATTTCTCCTTCAATTATATAAGTGTTCATCACTTATGTTTGTTTGATCGGTGGTTTGACCAAATATGGTAACCTGATTAACATATTGATTGATCATGGGTTAAATTGTTCATCATTATAGTTTAGAAATCTTGGATTATCACATGAGGAAGATTAGATATTGATAATGGAAATCTGAGGAGAGATTAGGCAATTTTGACTACACAAGTTGTTGTGATCCGGACAATGAATCATACTAGGGCCCTAAAAAGACATCTTTCTAATGAACCATGTACTAAACCTAACATCGGTCTAAGAATTGATGATGCTAAATTCAGTCATAGTAATTTTAGATAGACTAGGTATAGAAACAAATTGAAGGGGTTGATGAATTCTAAAGTTTCATAAAATACCTATTAATCTGTAAGTCAACCTACTAGACACCATATGTTTTTGAAGAACACATTTCATGAAGTTTCTTTTTATATGGAACTAGGGTTTTGGATAGAACTATGTATCACATGACCATGTGACTAACACTCGCACTAAGTGACCCCAACTAGTGTAGCTTGGAAAGCACTAGAAGTACATGCCTAGGGGCCCATGTGGTCCCATAAACCATTTGTAGCCACACCCAGTGTACCTTTGAAGGTAAATGGATTGGGTAGATGGGGTGAACTCTAAGTACCCCATGAAGATATGGAATAGCATGTGGACATTATAAAAGACATGAATATTGTTTGAGATAGGCTATATTGAAAAGAAGAACATGGGAAATTGAATGACTTAGTTAATACATGTTGTGTGCTCAAAAAACATGTCATGTACTTCTCTATCCTTAGATTAGGTCCTTCGATTGGTTTCTTAAAAAATGATTACTACACTGAATATGATGGAGGATTCTATGATCTGTTTATATATGGTTAGGTATCCTCTCCAATATTCATGACATATTATCCCCAATTTGTAGGATGATCCATAATAGGGTAATGTATCCCTTCATAGGGCCTATGGTTGTGATACCCTATTTCTTCTCTCTAGTTAGTGTTATGAATATTGTAAGAAACATATGGGGTATATGATCCCCTTCTATGGGATAGTGAAGGTGGAGTTAGGTATACACCTATATACTAGGGTGTGATCCTCGATCAATTATATGAATTCACTTATGTGTGGTGTCTTTCCATGTGGAATGTACTACCATTGTATGTTTTCAAAATATTAGATGGTGTATCTTTGTGAATCCACAATATGATTTTTGGTTATTAGACTAGCTTTGAGTAATTTTATTATAAATTGTGTCTTGATCACCTCCTATGAGTATATATGGGTTTCTCCTTTCCTCATGCAACTTTTTTATGGTTTTTATTTCAATCCCTTTCTTTGATTCTTTACTTCTTTCTGATTTTAGGTTTTTCTAATTGTTGTATATATACTTACCCATGCATGGGATCTACCTGCATGTTTTATGTCCTATAAATATGATAGGATATAGAATAGATATTAGGGTGGTCCTCGTGCAGGTGGAGCCTAGTAGTTCTCGGTGTCTGTGGTAGAAGGATTTCATCTAATATTATGGTTATATGTTGCAACTATTTCATCACTTCATATCTTTATGGACCTAATTTCTAGTGATTGGCCCTATAGTTTTCCCTCTATACTTTGAAGGTGCATTATTATACCTGGAGAGGGATTTTGGAGGTTATGTATGAATTTATTAGTCCATTTTTTAATTTTCACATTACTCTTGTGTTTATGGAGGTCCATGGGTGTGTGTGTGTACGGGTGCATTAGGATAAGTCCACCCATGCATGTAATATTCCAACTCAGTCTTAGTCTCCAGCCCCTATACTATTAGAGGTAGGATTATGGTGTCACTTCATGCAATTCATCTTCCTAGAAAAGGGTCGGGTAGGTCCAGATATGAAAAATATAGGTTATTCGATGATCTTATAAAAGGATAGGATACCCATGTCAGTCCATCAGCTATTTGGTGCCCCTAGAGTATATTTTTAGGGCTTTATATTTAGGGTTTCTTAGAATTTAATGGTCTACTCATAGAAATTTGGGATATCAAACTGATTGAAAATCCTTGGAATAGCAAGATAAACCATTTGTATATCCTATGAGAAGAGTTTCCCAAACATTTACTAGTATCTCTATTATGATAAATCTATACCAATTATTTCCAAATACCACTGGTACATACATCTCTATAATATCAACTCTGTGAAACTATTGGTATATATAACTACCATTGGTTCCTTTAGATGTTGGTATATACATTATATAAAAATGGTTCCTTGAACCATTATTATAGTCCTTCCAATAAACAACCACTTTTATCTATCCTACACCCCCAATAAAAATGCTACAATCAAAATTCAGAATAGAATCTGTTCAGCACATCAATTCCAGTTATATATGAATTCAAAATAAGATATATATTTTCTATTTTATATTTATCCATTTAATAACATAAAACCAAAATGATAACACATATATGAAATTTTTTTAAGTTATTATACTCCATTCAAATGGTTGTACGTGTCATAAAAATGAAGTCAAAAATGGAGTGTATTAATATATTTCTCCAAATAATCCTCATCACAATCACTACTACAATCTTGTTCATCCCTATTTTCATTCTCAAATTGAACCTCATATGAAAAATCATCATCCTAAACAACTTCATCACAATCCAAACATAATATGTTATTACCCTTATCACAACTATGATCATTATCTCTATCATCTATATAATTATACAATGAGTGAATAATTAACCTACATGCATAAATAATCATAGCAGTATCTAAAATAATTGATAAGGACATATCCATCACTTATTTCATGAATTCATTGGTGATTATTTAACATCATTCAAACTATTTCCATTTTTAGCCTCTTCTTCTTATAAATGATCCACAGGGTGGTCTACAATATCACTTTTCCTGCTGGAGAATAGTTCTCTTAGATGGTGATTCGTGAATAAAATTTAAAAATGATTAATGAATTGAAATTATATGTTATGTAATTGATATGTGTATTTGAAATATTATACTAATAGTGGGATCCATAGGATGAATACCAATCTTTCTTATTCATGGATCATTTTTAGAAAATATCATTCTGTATATCTCTTCAATATTTTTAATTTTTTAAGTATTAAATTAAATTATACATTTATTTAAAAAAATATGACTAATGGGTAAGACAGGTATGATAAGAATATGTGACAAGACTTAATTTAGGATTATCAACTACCAATACAAACAATAGATGGGTAGTGACAAGACATAATCAGTTCATATTTAGTGGAAATACAAGAAAATTTAACTTGTGGCATAACATAACCAGCACATACAAATTATCATTCTAAATACGGCATAACATATGGGACAACCTATTGAAGAATATTATTTATAAAATATAATTTAATAAAAGGTAGTATTAAATAAAAAAATTTATTCATTTTTAATTTTATATAACATTGATATCATTCCAAGTTATTGGATGTATCATTGTCTCACCAGATTATGTGAGAAATAAAAATTGTTCTAAGTGAATTTCTTATAGTTTACCAATTTCATATTTGGAAACCCTAAATTTATAATATATCATGGGTTAAAAAATCAGGAATTTGTTGATTATTATCTCATTATAAATGAAAAACTAATTTCTACAAATCAAGATCTACACCCAAACCTGTTTATATAGATATGGTATTCATAATGTTCCTAAAATTCACTATAATTTTTTATTTCAAAATAACTATTTTCAAAATTATTATTGTTATGATATCTTGATTTATAAAAATATAATTTTAATATATTTATGTTGTTTCAATGGTAAATAATAATATGAAACTATCATAACTAGTTAAAAATATAGTTCATATGTTTTCATAAACAAAAAGTGTTCTAATGTTACTTCTAAACAAGTATGTAGGGGGTGGGTAGGTTGGATGGAATTTTCATACTCATAACCTATGTTAAAAAATTCTGATTGTAATACGCTATTTAAATGTAATTTAGGTTTATTTATTTCAATAGGATTTAATTTTATTATATTTTTTGTGTCTTAGGATTAAAAGTTTTATTTATATTCCCTTTTTTCAAAATAATTAGGATCAGTTTTATTTGGATTTATTTGGTTCCACTTGGTATAGTTATTTTCTATTTTCTTCCAATACATTTAGGTAGTTTCATCTTGTTTTCTTTCAATTCTATTCAATTGGGATTGTTTTTTATTAATTTATTTAAACATATTTCGAATGGGTAAAACTAATTTTTTTAGACCATTTTTATTTTTTTAATTCGATTATGTAACATTTGGTTCCTGTACATTAAGATAGATAAGATATTATTTTCTTTTGATTTGGTAAATTGGATCCTATTAGGTTTGGATTGGATTGATTAAATATGGTTAATTTCATATTGGTTCATTCATCTTTGATTTCTTATTATGTTTTTTTGGTTCAGCATGGTTATGATTAACATAGTTTGCTCAACTTATGAGTGTTTAGGTATATTTGGTTCATATTTATTGTAATTAATCCCTTTCTAGTTATGTCCCTTGGGTTTTATTAAATACTATCATTTTGTCTTAGGGAAAACCTATATTTTTTAGTTTTTTTAATTTGATTCATATCTAATTATTCAATATCTATTCAACTTGGGTTAGTGTGGGTTTGTATGAATCAATAAAGTTTTTTTTCATTCTATTCTATTTATATAATACTCAGTATAATTTTTATGCTTTGATTATATTTGATAATTTTTTATTCTATTTATTTCAATTTTTTAAATATTAATTTGATTTTTCATTAAGTCATACTGAGTTATTTCTTTTTTTCATTGGTATTATTATGTTCTATTTGTTATAAATATTTCTTAATTATCATCGGTCTATTCAATATGTTGTGTTCAATTATTTTATATTCAATAAAATCTTGTTTTATTTTGGATAAGTAGGTTTTCTTTTATTCAAAAAATTAGTGGTCTCATAGAAATTATTTAATCTAACAGGATTTCAGACATTTTTTTGTGTCATGTATAATTGGGTCATGTAGGTAAAATTTAAATCAACAATGGTATATCCCAATTTGATAGAATTTCTAGAACATACCATGGAACAAGGGTGGAGAGCATGGAACATGGAAGATACAATGATATATGAAAAAGACCATGATATAGGAATTATGGAGGACCACCACTATGTGGTGCTAAGCTGGGTGACAATATGAGAACACCATGTCATAATTCTAAGGTGATAAATTATGTTCTAGGAGATTTAGGATGCAGGTAGGCATGCCATATCATAGGAGGAAACTCAAAGTGTGATGTTTGGGGTGATGCAGTATAGCCTAGGAACACCATGTTTTGGTGTTTTATGTCACAACATTTTGATAAGGTCAATACCTATATATTCATCCTTTTGGAAACTAACATTATGTGTCATGTAATGTGCTCTCCCTCAACCAAATTAAATAAGGGTTTCCTTTTATTAATAAAAGTGAAATGACCCAAACTTGTTTTGTTGTTTATCTAGTTTTTTTATTTTGGATCATTTATATAATTTTAGAAAAGTTCTAGTCTATTTGGCTTAGTTTCATTCAGTTTGGAGTGCGTAGATTTAATCGTATATCCTTTATATTTTTTCAATTTGTCTTTGTTTGGTTATATAAGATTTATTTTATTTTAGTTCACTTTCGGTATGGTAAAATTAATTCATATATTTTTTTGAGTGGTTTAATTATGTTCTATTTAATTCAGTTCTATTTCTGTTTTGATTGTTTGAATAAATTAATATTATTATATTATATTTCTGTTTATCAAATTTGTATTTTAGTTTACTTCATGTTTTTAGTTTCATTTTTTTTGATTTTGTATCATCTTGGTTTTCTTTTATTTTTTTCATGTCGGTTAAATTTTGGTAATTTCATTTTGGATATGATCAAATTGATTTCCTTCATTTTAGATTGAGTATGACATGATTTATATGGGTTAATTATATCTTCATGAATATGGTTTACACTAATTCAATCATTTTTTGGTTCATTTTGTGTTGTTTTGGGAGAAGTTAAACTAAATTGAACTAAAGAATACAAAATATATCCAAATTGAACAAAAATGACTAGAACTAGTCTAGTCTAAACCAACATGAACCCAAATTAATAAAAGAAAATAAACCTAATTTGAAATGATAAAAAACTTACCAAGATAACATGAATGAACTCTGAAAAACAATAAACCAATAAAATCACAACCATTTTTAATTGAACTATTACAAGTTAATTTAAAAGGAATCAAATTGAAGTATCCCCAAATGACCTAATCTAAAATAATAAATGTGAATTCATCCAACCCATAAAATAAAAAAATAAATTTATTTTTAAACCGAATTAAAATACCTAAATCTAGTTATCCCAAATAAACTCATCAAAAAACAAATGAACTAGATTCGACCGAATCTCACAAGACACCAATCTACCCAAACCGAACTGAATTTTTAATACCTATATGAAAATCATCAAAATGAATTCAATAAATATAAAAAACAATGTGTGAAAAAATTGAAATGAAATCCAATGAATATAATTGAAATGAAATAAATAAAACCCAATTTTATGGAAAATATGAAAATCTAATTAAATTTAAAAAAATTAAACTAAATTAAACTAAATTGATCCTTAAAAAATAAATACCAAATTTAACAAACCAAAGTAAACTGAATATATTAATATCACCTACTCGTTATCAATAACAAAACAATTTGATATTTAATAAAAAAATATTTTAATTAATTAAATAAGTCCTGGATGTTGATCTGAACTCGTTATTACTACTGAATCAAAATTACAGTTTTCAATTTTGGTTCAATTCTGGTTTTTGATGATATATGTGGTTATAGTTTCTAAAATTCAATTATTATTATCACACAATAATGATAAATAATATATATAAAAAACACACAACTACACCAAACCTTTTTTTACCATTTGGATATTCAAAAACTGACCATAACTCATTTAAACACATGGGTCAAAACAATATGTTTTTTGATTTTTTAGGTTAGGTATTTTATATTAAATATATATAGTTGGATTTACAATTTGATTATTGTTTTATTGGAAATATAATTAAAATATATTAAAATCTTTCAAATACAACAAAACATGGTTAAATAATTATCATATTAAAAATTTGACCTGAATTCATAGTAACTATTGGATCAAAATAACATTTTTCTATTTTTGTTTAATTTATTTTTTGAGGGATGATATAATAATGGGAAAAAGGAATAACAAATCATTAATTTTCAGTTTCTTATATTAACACCCAAACATCAAAATATACAACCCAATATGAAATATAGATTAAAAAATATATTTTCAAATAAAAATGGAAAATGCTGTAAAATAAAATTATAGGAAAATAAGATGAACTAGGCACTGATATATAAATTTTGTATCTTGGGTTGGGTATCAATTTAGTTATTCCTATGGGTATAATTTTTTTCATTCCAAATATATTAATATTAAATGAATGATATCAACACTTTCAAAATTTTAATATTCTTTAGACGTATTACATTATCTTAGAATTTGAGTTAATTTGTGTTTTAATTTTTATTTCTTTTTCAGATAATATTGGTGTATAATGAGGATTATTAATGGAATAATCAAAATTATTTTATTGATTTATCAATAATAATATATCCATTCCATTTAGATCGTATAAACATAAAACGCATACCCAAATTGAGGTCATGCCTCAGATATATTTATTAATAATGTCTTGATGTACCTCTATTTATAACAAAACCAACCTTTCAATATATGGTGGATATTGAGATATAATATATGATTATATAGTGAATAGATTAAATGTTTTTTAAAATATATTATAGGTTTAAGATAAATAAATTTATATATACATGAACTCAAACTAACTAAATAATGTATCAAACTTTGGTTTGGAGTAATAGCTCATCGAATAGTCATTAGGCCTTATAACTATGGATTAGATCAATCAATTAGGAAAATTTTTATGAAGTAAATATATTTATTTCTTTTATTATTATATAAAATAAAATAACCAAAATAAAATATTCAATGATGGATATCCCTATGAGATTGTGGAATATTTACCAATTGAGTATGCCAGGGATGTGAATCAATTATAGATAAATCTATTTTTAATTAGACATATGTGTTAAATCTACTGATTAATACAGCATGCATAATATTTACAGTAGATATATATGAAATTACCAAGCATACATACCCTATACAATTTTTTATTAACCAAGGAATGTAATGTTTGGTAACTCTTATTATTATTGAATAATTATTGATAAGTTTATATCTAATTAAATATGTGAAGTGGAAGTTGAAATTCAAAAAAAATCACATTATGGTTTAATTAAAAACTTGTGCGGATTGTTATAATTATAGATAAATATTTTGATTTATGAAATGATTTGTGTTCTATCAGTATTATAGGCTCACACAATATTAAACAGTGCAGAATTTCTTAACCACAATTTTTTAAATGTAATTATTTATAGGGTTGACGGACTATGTACCATGGTTATAAAAAACATGATAGATCATATAACCATGTAATATTATAAAATAACCCTTACATGATATTACCTTGTAAAAAATAAAAAATTTACTCATATAAATAATTTGAAGGGTGAATTAAAGAAATTCATATTATAATTGGACGTGCTATCATGGCCCTAAATTTTTTTCCCTTAGGTGGTAAAGATGAAAACAATAACCAAGAACATTAAATTAATAAAATATTTATTTAGTTGAATTCAATAGATGGAAATATATTATGTACTAGATATTTTTTCTAAGAAAAATAAATGATTTATTATGTACTTTTAAAATGTTTCACAGGAATGGGAATTCTCCTATTGTGGATAAATTAGAAAAAGATGTGAATTGTAAATATATGAAATTGACCATTATAAAACAAGATATAGATTAAAAATTTGTTTATTAGACTATCAAATACCTATGAATTAATTAAGAATGTAGAAAATTAATTATTGGTAAACTAATTAAATTGATTATTATAAATATAAATATATTAACTCCATGGTTATCTATATTAACTAATCAAAAGATAAATAGGTTAATGATGAAAATATTGATGAGAAAGATGGACTAATTGAAATAAAAAATATTCTATAAGATTCCATAGATACGATTAATTTTGAAGGTAAACATCAAATTTAATTTTTCAAAATAGAAATGACTATATGGAAAACTATATCAATGGAATAATGATCTAAAATAAAAAATAAAAACACTAAAATTCATAAAAATTAAAGATATTGAGAATATATTTCTGATCAATCTTGAAGTATAATAATAAGATAAAATTATTTAATTCAAAACCTTTATGGTTTTGGAAAAGAAATAATAATGAGGTAATTTGTAACACCTAGAGATTTAATGAAATATTTTTTTCTCAAATAAATTTAATTTATTCAATAAATTGTGATGCACGCAACCCCAAGTCTAAATGTACCTAAATATATAATTGTTATTTTGAGAATTCTATAACCCCTATAATCTTACTAAGGAATTTGAGAAGTGAAATGGTCCGGGGTTTTCCGAGCTTGAAGGCTCAAAATGGAGTGAAGAGGAGAGGGAGGAGGTTTCCTTTTACAAGAGAGGATATGGGCTCTTTAGAAAACTATAGAAATATTAATTTATTATAAATTCAATTTCGATTATAAATGTTCCAAAACTTATATAATTATAATATAAGATGAATTTGTTTGAAGACCTATCATCCTATAATTTTTAGACTATTTATGAATGTATTTGTTATCCTTGTCTTTTTTGTTTAACTATTATTTTACCCTTTTTGATCTTAATGTGATATCATGTTATTTGCACATTAATGGGCAATATAGTTATCATATCATTTAAAACGATCCAACAAAATTATTTATGATATATTTGGACTTATATTAAACTTTTGGCCGAATCATATATTTTTAGAAAATTAATATCATTTAATAAAATATTTTATAGTTTAAGTTGAAAATTATGTTAATTTTGGACACTATTCATACTTGACTTTTTTAAAAATTTCATAAAAACCTAATTACCTAAAACCAAAATAATTAAATAATAAATAATATGTCAATTTCATCCAAAAAATCATGTATGGCATCAAAATGTTCAAATTAAATTTATTTTAATATTTATTAATTTGTTTATTTGAATATTTCATAAATGAGGTAATCATTACATCATAATTGTGTCATAAATAAATATATTTATCTAATATACCTAAAATATAAATAAAATACAATGATGTAGTAAATCCTTTTTCCTTTCTAATGAATATTTATAGACATATAGATGAGTTATATAAACCTATATTAAAATTGTTTTTGTAAAAGATTTAAGTTTATGTTATAATTATATTTACTTTAATGTAATTCTTATAAAATGTCATTTTCACATCTAATAGAATCTATGGGGTCCCATAATCAATCCAATGATTCCCATGGTCATAAATATCTCATCCAATAGATTTAGGACGTGTTTTAGTATAGTTTTATACTATTAAATTATTTTTTTTTTACCCATATTTACCAGATTTACACTATAACCATGGTAAGTAAAAATAATTTCTGATGTTACTATTCATAATGTTCCAAAATAAAAGGTACCAATTCACAAAATATTTAACTCCTGATTCCAAATATGGAATCAATTTTTCCAAATTCAAAAAATAGAAGTTGCAGTAATTAATTTAAAATTAATCATGTTCTTGAAATGAGAAAACGGATTTTAAAACATAAAACATTGGAAAATATTTAAATGTTTTTACCTTTGAATTCAATGTCAAATGAATGATAATGACATAAATTAAATTGAATGGTAAAAATATATTTTATTCGTACTTTAAAACTGTAAAATATTATAATATAATATTATAAATTATCTCAATGAAAAAAATTGTTTTTAAGTAAAATTTAGTGTATTTTTACTATTAATCAAAACAAGAAATTTATCAGAAATTTATCCAAAATTTATCCAAAGTAAATTTTTATATCCATATTCAAAATAAAATATTTATGTTCTCATAAAAAAATTATTAATGTGTCCAAATAATAAGTTAAAATGGGTTCTCCATTCTAAGGTGTAAAAATTAACCTTTTAAAAAATTGGTTCTAATACATAAAATAGAGTTTTATTCAAACCTTATGAATAAAATCTCCATTGGATGAATATAAACAATATTTTATTTAGTATATACACATATATATCTCATTAATTTCATTACCATAAGTAATTTACTCAAAAAAAATACAAATATCTAATTGATTTTTATTTTTCAAAAATAATTAATAGACAATGATTTCATAATTTGTTTTCATTAGTTATAATTATTCCCTCTAACATAATGACTAAGATATAATGGTAATTGTATATTAAGGGAATCTCGTGGTTTTTTAAACTCACAATTTAGTGAAAATAAAGTTACTGAAGAATAAAAAATGTTTAAGAAAAATATATCATAAAAATAGTTTGGTGTTACATGCCTTTGGATAGATGGATCAGTTTTGAGTCCAATGGAAGCACATCCAAATAGAGAGTATCACCATTACATAGTCACTCTAGCTACATTCTTCATTGAATCTATGAACAAACATGAAAAATGTATTCTATTTTGAGAAAGTAGTAGACCACTCCAGTTGAGCTTGACCATAAGGTTTAAGTACCGACCACTATTATGTTACTCACTTTTGAACTATCTAAACAACATTGGAATTGGGGTTCTATTTCACTCCCATTGGAATGTGGTGGAGGTCTTTTAAATTCCCCTCATTGTACTCATTAGGCTATTTTTATCATGGACAAATCTGGTATGTCAACAATTATAGTGGGTGGCTTCCTATGTTGATGTTGGTGGTTGCAAACAATATAGAATTGAAACAAGATGATTTATATTTATTGAGGCTCCACTCTCATTGGTCATAAAAAATGTCAGGGCGTTCACCTTTGTGGAAAAATCATTCCAGGCTGTTCAAGCTTCACTCAAATTTCCACCATTTTGATTAATATACTATAATAGAAGGAATCGTATTCCTTATGATCATAGTCATTATAATTCCAGTAGCCCTAGATATCACCATTGCTATTTGAGTTGCATAATGTTGGACTCATTGGCCGATAGGTGCCCATGGACTGGTGGATTCCTACTAGACCCATGAGAACACTCACCCCATGTTACTTTCTTGTCTCTACAACAATGCTATTAGTTGATTGAGTGGATGTATCTAGTCATATTTTTCTGTTTTCTCTGATCTATTCCACCATTTCCATCAACAATGACTCTCGTACCCATTTGATTTACCCTTAGACATCATATTCCATGGTATCTAGATTAACCCATCACATCTATCCCACCCAGTAACCATTTTTTGTTCTTGGATTCCCCCCCATGGAATATAGGTGGATGATGTGGTGGTTGGATGTTTCTCTCTGAACCTTCTCACCCATGCCTGCAGTGCATGCCCCATTCCCCATTCTGTATTTTGGATGACCTCATGGAACTCGGTTAGTTCAAGTCCTGTACTAAAAATTCCAATCGCATGTCATCCAATAACTCAATTTCATGTGCCATATTCTATCATATATAGATGAATTTATATCTATAATACCATATATAAATTCAACCCATCCACCACCAGTCGAATTCCACCAACTGACGTAGGCGTAGAAGGTCCCCCATTGCCCCCGATGTCCCGACCAGTGAAGGAAATCCAGGAGCCATCCACACCCACGCAGCTATTGGTTCCAAATCAAGAAGATTGGTTGAAACAAAAGAACCAAAAAGGAATATATTGGTCCATGGTGGGTTTTTTGGGGTGAGTGAAATGTAAAGAAGGCATACATGCTCCCACGGTTCATCCTAGTGTTTGAAGCATACAAGAAGTCTAACACCCAAATGCTTGATTAAATATTTTCATTAAATAATATTGATTTTACAGTAGATTTTATTTCATGAAATAATGAGTTATAATGAACCACGATATGCCCTTAATATAAAATTTATGTTATATCCAAGACATTAGGTTATCAATAATAATTATAACTAACTTCTGAAAATGCATTATGAATTCATTGGGTATTAATTATTTATAAAAAAAAATAAATCAATTATATATTTCTATTTTTGAGTAAATTACCTTCCATAATAAAATTTATCAGATATATATGTGTAATATACTTAATAAATTTATATTTATATTAATCCAATGGATATTTTTTTCATAGGGTATTAATAAAACACTATTTTATGTATAAGAACCTATTTTTCAAAAGTTAATTTTAACACCTTTGAATGGAAAAACCATTTTAAATTAAGATTTTGACATAATAATAATATTTATGTGACAAAATAAAAATGTTATATTGAATCAGGATATAAAAATTTAATTTGGATAAATGTCTGATAACTTTCATGTTTGTATGAATAGAAAAATTATGATAAATTTAAATTAAAAACTTTTTTCATCGACATAATTTATATTGTTAAATTATAATATTGACTATTTTTAAAGTATAAATAGAATATATTTTTACCATTTAATATATCTTATTTCATTAGAATTAATTTTACACTAAATTCATAGGTAAAAACATGTCATTCTTTTTCATTGTTTTAACTTTTAAAACATGCTTTCTCATTTCAACAACGGGGTTGATTTTAAATTAATTTCTAAAAGTTCTGTCATTTTAATTTATAAAAAAGGATTTCATATTTGTAATCAGAAGTTCAAAATTTTGTTAATATGTACCTTTTGTTTCTGGACATTATGAATAGTTATTTCAGTAATTATTTTTATTTACCATGGTTAATGGGTAAATCTGGTAAATAAGGGTAAAAAATAATAATTTAATAGTATAAAACTTCTCCAAAACGTGTCCTAATTCTATTTCATGAGATATTTCTCACCATAGGAATCCTTTTTTAGATTTTGGGACCCACTGGATTCACCTGGATGTGAAAATGTCGTTTTATGAGAATTAATTTAATGTAATGGTATTTATAACATAAACAAATATATTTTACTAAGTCAATTTTATTAAAGGGTAATATAACAGATATCAATAGAGATAAATATTAATTATAAATATAAAATGATTTCTTAAATAATGGTATTTTATTTATAATTTTTATACATTAGATAAATATATTTATTCATGATACAATTAGAATGTAGTGATTACCTCATTAATCAAATAATCCAATAAATGAATTTATAAATATTAAAATATATTTAATTTTAACATTTTGATGTCATTGATGAATTTTTTGGAAGAAATTGAAATATTATGTATGAGTTAATTATTTTTTTTGAATTAATCTGGTTTTTATGAATTTTTTTATAATATCAAGTATGAATAGTGTCCAAAATTAACATAATCCATAACTTAAAACATAAAAGAATTTATTAAGTGATATTAAATTCATAAAAATATATGATTCATCCAAAATGTTAATATAGGTTGAAATATTTCATAAATAATTTTTTTTGATCGTTTGACATGATTTGGTAATTACGTTAACTCACAATGTGTAAATAACATGATATCATAGTAAGATTAAAAAGGGTAAAATAAGGGTGAAAAAAAAATAATGATAACAAAATATATTCAAAACATGTCTAAAAACTATTTTATGATGGGTATTTGAAATAAAATAATCTTATCTTATAAATAAATATGTTTTGGACCATTTGTAATCGATAGTCAATTTATAAAAAATTAATATTTTGATATTTTCCTAAAACACCCCTCTTCTCTCTTATAAAAGGGAACCTCCTCCCTCTCCTACTCACTCAATTTTGATACTTCAAGATCAGAAAAACCCTACTAATATATAATATAAAATTCCCTAGTTACATTTTAGAGGTACGGGTACTCTCAAAATACCAACTATAGTTCCCTAAGAAGAAATTTATAAGGAGGAATGTCGAGGAAGACGTAATATCTTGTACCGATTCATTAAAATTTCATTCTTTTTCTACATCCTCTTATTTATTATTTTCCTTATAAAGTAATAAAATAATTTTTAATTATATACTGATATGTTATTAAAAATATTAAACAACCATATTTCATCTTTTATCCATCCTACTAAAAACAAAATCACCGGTCATGCGTACGTAAGGCTTACCATCTCCACACCGTTGTGTAATCTGTTTTCCCCATCACCTTACTTAGATGGGGTATAATGGTTGAAATAATAACTATATATTTTAAATATAACGTGATTCTAATTATTTCATAGTTTAAAAAATCCACTTCAATACCATTTAATAACTATGAGAATGATATCATCGCTCGTGTGTATGTATGACTTACCGTCTCCACAGTTGATGTGATTTGTTCTACATAATCTTTATTAAACCATGATTATATAAATGAATTGAATGAAAAAATATGATATATATTACCCTGATAATATGTTTTAAATGATATAACTATAACCTAAAACTAATAATAAGAACTTATCTGACAAAACATACATAAGAAGATAGTTAATACCCGAATAACGAGTGATAGTGAATTGTTACAAACAAATGGATGAAAGTAAGATCATAAATGTTATCATAAAAATTATTATAATTATGGAATAAAACAGTAAAAATATTTAAATTATTATACAATATTTTGTAATACATATGAATCATATTAGACCTAAGTTAAAGTATAACTTTTCCAATCATGTTTTTATCAGAGACTGTTTATTCATATGTATTTACTGGGGATACATTTATTATCCATGTACATGTTTTCTAAAAATACTTCCATAAAATGTTTAATATTATTCTATGTATATATAATTTCATTTTTAACCATTTTTTTCTTTTACTACAAGGTATGGAAGGAATATTTATTTGGTTTACCATATGAGGTACTTTTTGACTTTTCCGGAAAAAGTTCGAAGAGAATATTTTTTTATCTTCTACGGCATGAATGGATTTTTACAGTGTCATGAATTCTTATTTACATGATTCTTACTCTACACTATCTCAAGTTCATTTTCATCTAAATTTTTTTCTTTTAAATTTTTTGGACATATTTAGAAAAGAAAATGTTTTTGAATAAGAGAGGGTATTTTCTTCCAGAACTAAGTTCATGTGTTTTATCCAAATTATTTTCCATTTAAGATTGCATAGAATTATGTTTATATCCTTGTAATTACATTGATTTGATTATTTAAATGATGAAATTATTTTTATTAAATCCATTTATGGATTATGTTATGATGTTTTGAGGTCTAAGAAACCCATTTTATTTCATGGGTTATGCTACGGTGAATGTTTTTATGTTTTTGCAGCACATGTATGAATTTATTCATTAAGAGATGGGTGGGACCTATATCTCCCTTCAATTTATCATTTAAAGATATTTATCTCATGAGATAGACATGGTTGGAATGTCATGTAATTTTGGTTCAGGGATATAGGGCTAGAATGAGAAGTGAAATCAATTCATTAGTGGACGTTTTCTACTATGATGGTCTTGGAAATGAGCTTTGACTAATATGAAATGATTTTATATTCCTAAGTGTTTTTTCCATAAAATGTTTTGGTTTATGACTATTGGGATTAAATTTCACTTTTATGATTTATCGCATAACCTGAAATTGTGACCTTTCATATGCAGGATAAGAATTTCAAATATAATATGATTAATATTTCGTTTTTTACCCTTACTAAGAATTTGAGCTGACCCTTTTATATATTTCTTTTCACTAGGTCATGATGTATGGTATTAAATATGATATTCCAAAAATGTTTCTAGTTATGATGAAATAAATGGGAGATAATAAAGAATTTTTATGGATCAGCAGTTTATGTTTCCAAATTTCTAAAGACATTATACCTATATGGTTCTATCAGAGTTTTTTATTTGTTGTAATAAATATACATCTTTTTTGAAGTAATGTCAATGTATTTAATCTATTGGTTTTTATAGTTGGTATTAAAGGAAAGGTATAGTTTACCGTTGGAAACCAGGATGAGGAATCCTTAAGGGTATGTCTAAGTATTGTATACAATCCTGTTATTTAAAAATGACCATGAATAACCTAGGATAAAACCTAAAGTGTCCTAAATTGAAATTGTATTCTTGAATATGTGGTTTTCATATTTTGATTTGTGTTTCTCACAATAATCTTCTTGGTTTTAGTTAATGGATGGAACCCGAATGAACCACGTTAATGCTGAATGCGATGAGAAATGTAATGATTGTCCTCTTGAGAAACCAAATGTTATGGAAGATGGAATAAAAAATATTGTATCCATTCTCACACCACATTATCAAGATATGAATCATTCCAGACTTCCAAACAATATATTTAGAAATAAAAATTCTGTTGAATCTTTCATGAGGCAGAGTCCACCTTCATTCAATGGGTCTTCTGATCCATTAGTGGAAGAACATTGGATCAGTACCAGTGAAAAGATATTTTCAGTTCTTCAATGTTATAAACAATATAATGTCATCTAAGTAATATATCATTTGGAATTTAAATATGATAAATGGTATAATAATATCACGAATACTAGGGAAATAGATGAAATTGAGTCCATGTAATGGGATGAGTTCAAGAAGTTATTTTTCAATAATTACTTTCCTCGTATTATTTGAAAAAATATGGAGAAGTAAATCCTTGAACTTAAGGAAAAAGGACAATTAATTTTTTGGTACCTATGAAATTCTTTTTACAAGACTTGCAGGGTACACTTCTGGAATTATTATCCAACCTGAGAGTAAAATAGATTGATTCTTTTGTGGCTTAAAACCATATCTCCAAAGTGCTTTATCAATAAGGGACTTCAATAGCTATGAGAAAATTGTTCAATGTGATCTCAAATTTGAGATATAGATTAGAGTAACCAATCAGTAATTTGTGTTTTATAAGAAAAGAAAATTGGAATTTAATGGAAAATATAATGACAACACTAAAAAGAATATGAGTTTAAGCTTATGCTCATTGTGTGAAAAAAATAATAGAGGGAATTTTCTTAAAGGGACTAGTAAATGTTTTCAGTGTGGAAAAGAAGGTCATGAGGCAATTTAATGCTGATGTGATGGGAAAAAGATTCCTAATTATGCTAACTAAGAAAAGGCTATGCATAATGCACCACTTACACTTCAATGTTACTAGTGAAGGAATTGGGGCATTATGGAAATAAGTTCTCTAATCCTATGGTGACTGATGATGATTGACCTCAACAAACTCTTGAGGCCGAAGACAATAGAAATTCATATACAATCACTATTGGTGATGTGGAGTGCGATAATGAAGTGGTGAAAGGTACACTTACCATCCACTCTAAAGTAGAAAATTTTTTATTTGATTATAGATCCACCCACTCTTTTATTTCTAAATAATTTTATAAGGTTATGGATATATTACCTCAAATATTATATTTTGAGTTATCTGTGGAAAGTCATAATGGCACAACAGTTGCATCAAATGTTTATAATTCTACTCCGGTTGAAGATTGTAGGAAATTTCTTCCTGAAAATCTAACGATCCTTCTTATAGTAGAATATGATATGATTCATGGAAAGTATTAACTTTATCTATGTGGATCTCATATCAATTTCCATGGAAGGTAAGTCACATTTCATATTCCAGATCAATCAATGGCCATCTTTCAATTCATAGATGAATATAACATTCCAGTAGAAAAATTTTCCATCATAGGGATCTTTATTCCAAAAAATGAAGGTTATTTATCTCAAATGGTTGGGGAGAAACTCATGATTAAGAATATGACCATTATACGGGTGTTTGATGATGTATTTCTAGATGAATTTCTAGGTCTTCCACCAAATCTTGAGTTTGAGTTTTAAATAGAGCGCATATTGGGTTCTATGCCTATTTCAAAGACACCATATAGAATGGCCCCAATTGAGTTGCATGAATTAAGGAAGAAACTCCAAGAGAATATTGATAAAGGATTCATACAACCTAGTGTGTCACCTTGGGGAGGACATGTTCTGTTTGTTAAGAAGAATTATTGATCAACAAGACTATGCAGGGATTATCGAAAACATAACAAGATCACTATCAATAAAAAATATCATCTTCCATGCATGGATGACTTATTTGACCAACTACACAGATCTCAATAATTTTCCTATATTGATCTTCATTCAGGATTTCATCAATTAAGGGTCAAAAAGTATGATATACCAAATATGGAATTCCCTACAAGGTATGGAAACTATTAATTTGTAGTGATGCCTTTTTGTCTTACTAATGCCCCTACTATCTTTATAGATTTGAGGAAGAGAGTCTTTAGAGACTATCTTGATTAGTTTGTTGTAGTCTTTATAGATGATATTCTTATATACTCAATGAGAAAATAATAACATGAATATCACATGAGAATTTTACTAAAGACCTTGATAAAGTAGAATATTTATAACAAATTTACCAAGTGTGATTTTTTTCTTCAAAAAATCATTTTCGGGTTACATAATCTCATGAGAGGGGATATCTGTAGATCGAGAAAAAACAGAGGTTATTGAAAGATGGTCTAGACCAACAACAGTAACTGAGATACGAATTTTTCATGTTTTTATTGGATATTATCGACAATTTTTGAAATATTTTTTCCTATTATCAAATACAATCACCAAGTTGACTTGGAAATGAGTTAAGTTCATTTGTATTGAGAAATGTGAAGATAATTTCAAAGAGATAAGAAGATGGTTAGCTAGTGTACATGTACCCACACTTCCTTGTAATGGAGAAAGGTTTGTGATCTATAGTGATGCATCCATGAAGGGGATGGGGTGTGTTCCCATTCAAAATGATATGGTGATATCTGGTGCCTCAAGAAAATTGAAAATGCATGATTTAAATTACACGACATGATTTGGAGTTAGTTACGGTAATCCTTGCATTAAAAAAATGGAGCAATTATATTTATAGTGAACGGTGTGATGTTTATAGTGATCATAAAAGTTTAAATTATAATTTCACAGAAAAGGAGATTAAAATGCACCAAAGGAGATAGCTGGAGTTTATTAAAGCTTACCACTGCTGAATACATTACCACAATAAAAAAGAAAACAAGGTGACAAATGCTTTGAGTCGAAAAGACCATTCTAGCATAACCATGATGAGGATCACGAGAGATCCAATATTTAGGTATTTTCATGGGATTGATCTTAAAATTTTAATGGAAGGTGAGATATCTAATCTTTCTCAAATGAATGTTCAACCACCTTTAGAAGTGAAGATTAAATAGGAACATATGGAAGATGTAGACTTACAAACGATGGTGTGAAATGTTTCTAAATTCAACCTTTATTTTGATAAAATAATATGGTTTTAGAGCTGGGTTTGTATTCATACCATACCTGAATTCAAGAAGGATCTATTGGATGAGTATCATAGTTCATCATTCTCAATTCACCCTAGAAGCACAAAGATGTATGAGCACCTGAAAGAGTTCTTATGGTGGGATGGAATGAAAAGTGATGTTTCCGAATATCTCTGTCGATGATTGGTTTGTTTGCAAGTTAAGGTTTAGAGATAGAAGTCTAACGGGATGTTATAACTATTACCCATACCAGAATGGAAATGAGAAAACATCAATATAGAATTTTTCATTGGAATTCCCAAAAAAACAAAAGGAAATGAAGTTATTTGGGTGATAGTTGATCATCTTATAAATTTGGAACATTTCATTTCTATTAAATACTTTTTCTCTCCTGATCCGCTTTCCTTGATATTTATAAAGGATGTTGTAAAATTTAAGGGAGTAACACTTTCCATTATATCTGGTCTGGATATGAGGTTTTACTCAATGTTCTGGAAAAGTCATTAACATGATCTGGATACTGAGTTATGTTTCAGCACTGCTTATCATTCTTAGACAGATGGTTAAACTGAGAGGACAATTCAAACTCTAGAGTACGTGTAGAGAGTTTTCTCTATATATTTAAATGGTGGTGGGGATCAAAACATTATATTTGTGGAATTTTCTTAAAATAATATATTTCAATATAGTATTCAGATGGGTCCTTATTAAGACCTGTATTGAAAGAAGTGCAGAACACCAACTTTCTAGGATGATGTTGGGGAATGAAATCTCTTAGGACCTGATATTGTTAATGAAAAGACAGAAAAGTTCTGATCTATTCAACAACACATAAGATAAGCTCAGATTCAACAAAACAGAAATGATGTCAACTGAAGAATAAACCTATTGTTTAAAGTGGGTGATAACGAGTTCTTACGAATATCTCCCTGGAAGAGGGTAATGAGACTTGGAAACATAGGAAAGCTAAGCCAAAGGTATATCGATCATTTTGAAATTATGGATCATGTTGGGAAGGTAGCTTAGTGATTAGAAATTCTACCGAATCTCTCTCAATTTCATGAGTTTTTCCATGTATCTATCCTGATAATTTACATACCTAATCCTTCACATGTATTAAGCTCAGATGTCATACCGCTAGAGAATGATCTTTCTTATGAAGAACAACCAATAGGGATTCAGGATCATAGGAAAAAACTTCTACAAAACAAGGCTACTCTTGTGGTAAAATTTTTATGGATGAACCACCAATTTGAATAAGTTACATGGGAACTTGAGGATATGATGAGGGGGAGATATCCTCATCTATTTTTTTCATGTGATGAATTTCGAGCGGAATTTCTGTTTAGGTGGGGTAGAGTGTAACACCTAGATGTTTTTATAAAATATTTTTGTTAAAAAAATTTATTCTTCAGTTTCTTTCCTTGCACGAAATCAGAAGTTTAAACATACCACATGATATTCTGAATTAAAAACTAACATTATATCCCAGCCGTTAGGTTGACGTTAATATTTATCACAAACTTATGAAAATGAATTATTAATTAATTGGCAATTAATTATTTATGAAAAATATAAATCAAATAGATATTTGTATTTTTTTAGTAAATTATTTTTGGTAATGAAATTAATGAAATATATGTGTGTTATATACTTTATAAAATATTTTTTATATTCATCAAATGGATGTTTTAGTCATAGGGTATGAATAAAAAACCATTTTATGTATAAGAAACTTTTTTAAGGTTAATTTTTACACCATTGAATGGAAAACCAATTTTAAATTAGGATTTGGACCCATTAATGAGTTCTATATGTAATCATAAACATGTTATTATTAATTAAAATATAAAATTTACTTTGGATAAATTTATAATAACATTCATGTTTTCATGAATAGTAAAAAATTTCTAATTTTTAATTAAAAACAACTTTTGTCATCATGGTAATTTTTTTGTTAAATTATAATGTTAAAATGTTGTAAAGATTAAATATAATATAATTTTACCATTTAATATAATTTATCTCATTATCATTAATTTTACATTGAAATTTTAGGTAAAAAAATTTCATTCTTTTGTAGTGTTTTAACTTTTAAAACTCATTTTCTCAGTTCAACAAAGTGATTAATTTTAAATTAATTGCTGCAACTTCTGTGTTTTGAATTTAGAAAAATAGATTCCTTATTTGGAATCACAGTTTCCAAATTTTTTGAATAAGTAATTTTTATTTATGGAAATTATGATTAGTATCTTTAGTAATTATTTTTATTTACCATGGTTAAAGGGTAAATCTGGTAAATAAGTGTAAACAAATTATAATTTAATTGTATAAAATTACCCTAAAAAGTATCCTAATTATATTGGATATTATATTTCTGACCATGGGAATCCTTGTGTCTATTTTTGGACCCGATGGATTCAATTGGATGTCAAAATGACATTTTATAATAATTAATTTAAAGTAAAGTTAATGATAACATAAACGTACATCTTTTACTAAATTAATTTTATTATAGGGTTATGTAATTCATATTTATTTCTATAAATATTCATTATAAAGCTAAATAAATTTCCTACATCATGGTTTTTTATTTATAATTTTTAGATATTAGATAAATATATTTATTTATGACACAATTGTGATGTAGTGATTACCTCATTAATGAAAGATTCAAATAAATGAATTTATAAATATTAAAATAAATTTAATTTAAAACTTTCGATTCCATAAACGAATTTTTTGGATTCCTTTGACATATTAAGAATGATTTAATTCATTTTGGTTTGAATTAATCAGGTTTTTATAATTTTTTTAAAATGACAATTATTAATAGTGTCCAAAATTGACAAAATTCATAACTTAGAACATAAAATAGTTTATTAAATGATATTAAATTCCTAAAAATATAATATTCTTCCAAAAGGATAATATATGCACAAATATTTCATAAATAACTTATTTTTGGAGTGGTTTACATTATATGGTAATTAAATTAACCCACAATGTGTAAGTAACATTATATCACATTATGATTATAAAGGGTAAAATAACTGTTAAACCAAAAAATATAAGGATAAAAAATATATTAAAAACATATCAATAAATTAATAGATTATAGTTATTCGAATTAATATCATCTTACCATAGAATTAAGTACATTTTGGAACATTTTTAGTCAAAATTTAATTTATAGTAAATTAATATTTTGATAGTTTCCAAAAGTGCCCCTCTCTACTCTTATAAAAGGGAACCTCATCCCTCTCCTCTTAAATACATTTTTAGCCATCATGCTCAGAAAAAACCTACCAATTTCTCTTCTGAACATCCTTAGTAACATTCTAGAGATTTGGTTCTTCTCAAAAGACCAACTCTAGTACCCTAATAAAAAATTTAAAGGAGGCGCATCGAGGAAGAGGTATTCTCTTTTACTGATTCATTCAAATTTCTTTCTTCTTCTACATAATCTTCAATAGTTGTTTAATTATAAAGTAATAAAATCAGTATTAATTATATACTGATATGTTATTGTAAATATTAAACAACCAAATTTCACCTTCTATCAATCCTACAAAATACAAAATCACCACGCGTGTGTACGTACGGTTTACCATCTCCACACTATGGTGTAATATGTTTTTCACCATCACCTTACTTGGATGGGGTATAATGGTGGAAATAATAACTATATATGATTAATATAAAATTATAATAAATCTGTGATACTATACACCATCCACTTCACTATCATTCAACAATTATGGGAATGATATAGCATCTGGTGCAAACGTACGGCTTATTGTCTCTATGGTGCGATGTGATTCATTCTACATAATGTTTATTAATCAATTCTTATATAAACGAATTTAATGAATAAATATGATATATATTACACGAATACAATGTTTTAGATGATATAACTATAACCTAAAAAGGGTAATAAGAACCTGTTTGACAAAATATACATAAAAACATAAAGCAGTTAATACCTGAATAACGAGTAACAATGAAATATTAAAAACAAACATATAAAAATATGACTATAAATGTTTTCATAAATTTTTTTATAATTATGGTATAAATCAGTAACAATATTTAAATTATTATATAGGAGGTTTGGATACAAACGAAGCATATCCAACCTAAGGTATGGGATAAAGTTTCCAATATCGTTGTTATCCGAGATTGATTATTCGTAAGTATTTACTGGGGATATATTTATCATCCATGTCCATGTTTCCTAAAAATGATTCCATTAAATTTTTACTCTTATTATTTTTATGTTTAATGTCATTTTTACACATTTTTTACTTTTACTACATATTATGGAAGGAATCTTTCTTTGGTTTACCATACGATGTCCTTTTTTAGATTTCTGACAAAAGTATGTGGAGATTTTTTTAATTAATACGACATGAATGGATTTTTATGGTTTCATGATGACTTATTTCCAAAAATCATCCCCTAAAATATCTGATGTTTATTTTCGAATAAATTATTTTCTTTTAAATTTTTACAACATTGTGGGAAAAGAAGGCGTTTTTCAGGAAGAAAGTTTATTTTCCTTATGAACAAAGTTCAAGTGTTTTATAAAAATTATTTTCCATATATGATTACAAAGGATTATGTTTATATTCCTATTATTACATTTATTTGATTATTTTAATAATGAAATTATTTTTATTAAATCCATTTATGGATTATGTTATGATGGTTTGATGATTAATAAACCCATTTTATTTTATGTGTTATGATATGCTTAATGTTTTTATGTTATTGTGGCACATGTAAGAATGGTTTCATTATGAGATGGGTGAGACCTATATCTACTTCTAATGAATTTGGTAAAGATTTTTATCCCATGATATAGACATGGCTGGAATAGCCAGTATATCCGGTTCCATGATACATGGCTGGAACAAGGAGTGAACTCAGTTCAGTAATAGACATTTTCCGCTATGATAATCTTGGAAATGAGCCTTGACTAATATGAAATGATTTTATATTCTTATGTATGTATTCCATATAATTTCATGTCTTATCTTATAACTATTGGGATCACATTTCACTTTATGATTTATCCCATCACATGATATTGTGACCTTTTATATACAGGATAATAATTTCAAATGATATGTTCTTATCAATGTGATATGATTAATATTTCCTTTATTTACCCTTACTGATCATTTGAGCCCACCCATTTATATATTTATTTTCCCTGGGTAATGAAGAAGTATATTAAGTTTGATATTCCAAAAATGATTCTAGTTATGATGAAATAAATTAGAGATGATGAAGATGTTTTATGGATTAGTTGATTATGTTTCCCAGTTTCTAAAGACACTATACCAATAATGTCCATTCATGGTATTGTTGTATGTTGTTATAAATATACATCTATTATGAAATAATATCAATTTATGTAAATTATAGGTCATTATATGATGGCATTATTGACCCCCATGCTTCCCGAGCGAGGGAGCCAACCGAGTGAGTATAATGGATGGTCAAACCGAGTCACCTGTACACCTTGAGCTATCCACTTTGCCTGAAGGCTAGAGAACTCTATTAAATTAGAGTACTCAGGTGTCGTCTAGCCTTTTGTCCATTCCCCTTGGACCTCCATACTGAAGAGTCATGGAATCGGATGACCAATAGACCACCTATGCAACCACATTCTTTTCTAATCCCATAGGTTTTCCAGGCCATTCCAGAGAGCCACAATTAATTCCCCAATAATACCTACATTGTTGGAAAAAGACCTCACTCTTGATACCCCCAACATTCTCCTATCTTGTCCTCACCCCCTCATGAAAATAAGTACCCCAATTCAATTACTCTACTCTATATAGTTATGAATTCCATTGATCAGATTTCTAGTAGTAAACCCCCTAGAGCTCAAAATGTTGTGGTTTCAAGGTTATAAAAGAACTTTCGATTTATCATGTTTATAGTTTTGAATTCACAATTTATATCTCATCGTACCATCACACAGTCAGTAGCTGATGAGATCGATGCCACCCTAATTCTTGAGAACCATGGTCCCATGTCAATATTTGAATAGAGTAACCATGGAGTTAAATGGCCTCATTCCCAACCCTTTCTAACGGGTCCGATCTTTTAGAACCTTTGGACTTGGCTACCTCCTATACCCCCAGTTGTCACACCTTTAGTACTCTACCCTACGTAGTGTGGGAGCACCTAGACTTTCATTAAGTGGTATAGGCCTATAGGAAACTACAAGTAGTCACTCTATATAGTTCAGAGATCTGACCTCGAACAATCATGTTTATCCATCCACAAGTAGTACCACTTCAGAAGACATCTCACAACCACATGCCCTTTTCCAGCATTCTGGTACCTCCGACAAGAAACTTCCGAATGTATTTATGTCAAAATATCATGATATTGTCTTAATATATATGATAATAGTGGATTCTTTATAATCTATAATACCTGGGCTTCCTCCCACATTTCTAGCCTTCCAGGCTTCTAAGCGGTGGAACTGGAGCACAAAACCTTAGGAGGTCAAAGGGTTGGTGGGAATGGGAATCATGTTGCACTCCTCTAGGAACACTATCACCGCATTCACCGAATAAATAGGGATGTAGGGGCGTAGATGGTTAGTGTGGTTCGTGAGTCGAATGGGATCCTTTGGTGACACCTCACTTGAAGTGTATACTACGGGGTCCAACCAGAATTCCTCGACCCAATGGTGGACTGGTGCATGGTTTTCCACCACCATATTTAGTTGAATAGATGTAGGGGAAGTGACCGAGATAGAGTAATAGAGTGAAACAGGTATGGACGATACACAATGAACACTCAAGGCATTCAACTTCCCAGTCAGAGAGTTCAAGGGAATGTATTGGAAAGACACACTACTTCTATATATTGAACATTGATTTCCTTTCTATATAGTTTTTAATGGGTCATGTTGTCTTGAAAGTACCATTAGTTTCTATTTTCCACCCTCGTATCCCCTTCTGAGATATCATGGTCATTTTCTCCATCAGTGCACCTCAAACTCCACCAGCCGATGAGCCCCAGCAAACATCCATTCATTCCATCACCACCTAGGAAATAATAGATGAAGGAAAGGGGTGATCATTGTTCTCCATGTGTGATCATTGGTGTTTGAACTACATGAGAGGTTTTGATCACATTAGTCACACACACTCAAAGAATGAATTCCACCCCATGTTCACGGTGGAGGTCCCATAGAAATGAAACAAAACCCCATTTCAACACCTTTAAGCAATTACAGTTCATGATTCACCAAATTTGGTATAATATAGGTAGTGAGTCAACCAAGAAAACTGAAACCATCCAATTCAAACTCCCACAATGAGAATGAATAGATAATAAACTATTTATCGATGTTCCTAATTCCAATTGATTCACCACTACCAATTCTCAACCACAACTCCAAACAAAAACTACCCATGTACCTTTTCTTTTTCGATCCATAAATCTATGACAACTATATCTAGGAAGGGTGACTCAATGATGATACAAAATGAATTTCCTCTATTGGAATGGTAATTCAAATGACTATGATATCTCAACACCACCATATCTCTTTTGTCCGAGAATGACATTTTTCATGGCGTAGTAGTGGGGAAACATAGGTGGCATGCATCGAATAGTGTTTAGTTGGGGTATTAGTGCTCGGGAATTCTAGGATGTGCATCACCCAGCCATCTGTCATCAATAGTGTTCTTTGATCCTTTCTGTACCATCCATAAAACTTTTTGAGCAATATATTCCATAGATATAGCTAAATCAAAGATCAAATACAAGGTGAAACTTGCTAGGATTTGGAGGACTAGCTCTGGAGGTGTCACTGTAGAGGCTGGGATAAGAGGAAAGACCAAGCCAAAATGACGAAATTGACCCAATGATATCAGTTTGAATAGGTAAGTTGGTGCACTAGGATCCTAAGCATGGGAATTGATAGATAATAAAATGGTCCATGAAACACAGATAGAAATGTCATGGACTACCTGGGAGCTGACTGAATGAAGGAACCAAAATCAAACAACCAAGTGTAGATGGTCTGATAGGATAGGTAGCATCAAGAATTGGATCAAGTGAGTGGTGAAGTGGTTGGCCCACACAGAAGGAACATACCTACAAGACAACATGTGTGGGTCTGGAGTTATGAACTTGAACACCATCAAGTGATTAACACTCAAATAGAGTAAGCCACAGGATCTCTCCCTACACCTAGATAAGCAAAGAGGAACCATGGAACACCATATTTCAGTCACCAATAGAAGAAATATAAAGTATACCATAGCATAGGGAGACATTTCAACAGCAGTTGGGTGACCATCAATTGATTTTTAAAGAACAAAAGAGAAGAATGTTGTACAACTATATAATGTTTTGTCTCTATGAGATACAAACTCTTCTCGGTGGTAGTAATGCATCAACCATGTCCAAACAAGATATCCCCAGCTCCGAACTAAATGTATTATCACATCAACCATCCAATAATTATAATGGTACTGACCTGGTCTGTGGGAGATAAGGTTATTATCCAAACGATATAGTCACTGGACCCTAGGACCCTACAATAGCTATTAGTGGAAATGATAAAACTCATGTGTCTGGATGAAAAAAATGACATGGACCTTAGATAAACCATTGAAATATGGGGGTGGGGTTGGAAGGATGTGGGTTATTAGTTTTTTTGGTGTCACCATTCTCATATAGAAATGGACTATTAGAAGAGCATTGATCTCTCATATCGTAGTAGGGTTTCAAGCTGTAGGTGTCTTACAACTACTTCAATATCGACTACATAGAACTAGCCAAAAACAAACAATAGGTATTTCAAACTACTGAGAAACTCAAACCATATGAACTGCCCAACCTTCAATCACATGACTACTAGGGCCAATGAAAAGATACAAGCTATGGTGGTTTGTGAATGGCCAACCCAACTACTCAGTTGATTCTAATGGTGAACTATATAGAATAGTACTGATCGTCCTAGGAACTCTTCTATATAGTCAAATGTAGCTTCACCAATGGGATTAGAACAACCTTTAATACACTCCTATTGAGTAGAATATGAACTACAATCAAGATAGAGGTGTTTATTAACTATTTCAAAACCCCCACTATGAATAAGAACTGTAGTTGGTGGTTACATTCAAATGACTGTATAGAAGAGTGCTTGTGCCTTTTGAGACCTTATTCACCAACATCCACATTCTTCACTTATATTGAGACCTAGTAATAATTGATAATGTGTGGATGCACCCCAATTTCCACTATTCTAGAATCATACATGAATGGTCTAGGCTACTCAATACATTTCCTAGTGTCCATCACATTATCAGTTGGTTGTGATTGGTCAGTTCATCATTGCATATTGCCTTCAGACCATCGTGTAGTCCTCCTTTCATATTCAAAGCACTGTATTTTTTTATAGGATGTTCGTTCATAGTTCAACCCTACCAATCAAGTATACACTATCTTTTTGAAACTACTACAACTATCGATCACAACCAACCCCCTAACACCATTATTCAACAAATCCACCATGGTCACCCAACAAATGATGATTATACATATGGATACATAAACTTAACTATGTTCATGCTAACATCCCAACCTTATTTATGAATCACATCAGTCCATTCTCTCTGAAATTGATACCAAATTCCAATCATTTTTTGGAGTTGAATCATAGAACACCAATAGTTGTGGTATTCTCAACCCACCTTCTATAATGACAATACAGGTAAGGAAAATGAGCTAGTGAGACAATCAGATATTCTATGAGCTTTCTAGTCATGTAAATCCAATGGAATTATATGGATTAGAATATGAGTGTATCTAAGAAACCTATAAAAAAGGGTAGGTATGTGCTTCTATAACATAGGTGGTGGGAATGAAATACAAGAACATTTCATTTTCTCATGGGGATAAGGATGGGAATGCCAAGCTGGCTAGATGGAAGGATCAATACTCTACTCCAATAGTCAAATTAAAGATCATTAATCTACTCAAATAGTGTAGTTGATGACCATGCATCTCAGAAACCAAGCCAGCAGATGATGGTCAACTGAACCACTATGACACTTGCTGGTGTGTTGGTACCAATATGGCCTATTGCACTATCAACCCACTATAATTCCTAGACTACAAAAAGATGGGGTCTGATGCATATTATGTGGTGAAATGAGTTGGTATTCAATATATGTAAGTACCAGTTGAATGGATGGGGTGGTATAGGAATGGGTTAGTGGATTGTCATAGAGATGGAATGGTGGTGAATCCCTATATCAAGCTAATTTATATGCTAGAATACATAGAGTTGGGAACCATACCCCTCGGGTAAAACTCGTGAGGTACAGTCTTGAAGGCATCGTGTTAATCATTCTGTCATTATTCCCGTCAAAAGTTAGGATGGTCAACTACTAATGGGATTGTATACATCCATATATTTGATATGGGAATATTTTTAGGGGGTTTTTGGGATAGGGGGTTTGGTACAATATGTTTGGGATCGATTGGAATCTCACTTTCCAACATCCTTGAGGGAGCTAGGACACAAGTACCCTTCTAATGGTGAGTACTCTACTCTAATAGAGGCCCAATTTTTTTCTAGTAGTGTCCCGCATTTTTCTCTTGGTGGTTGCAGCCACTATTTGAGTGGAGTATTAATGTTTTTTATTGTATTAGTAGTTTAACGATGGTTTAATTTGGTTGGATCTCACATGTTCAACAATATTAGAGTAGGGTAAACCTAGTGCCCTTATGAAATGATGGTGTTATATTGGAATTCAACCCCCCATGTCCACAATTCGGTGGTGTGGTAAAATTCATGGATGATGGAAGCTGACAGGTTTCAAACCTCGTGAAGAGTATGGTAGATTCTTGATAGTAACTCATAGTAGTTAACTACTAAAATGTAATCGTAGATGGACCTCCAAGGAAGCATTGTATATGTTGATGGTCGTTCAGGAAATTATTTGACAAATTCTAGATATGATTGATTTCAAAGAGGTGGAAGTCAACAAATGTGACATGTATTTATTTTATAAGGGATAATATGGAAAAAATCATGAGTTTCCAACATGTAGAAGAGATGAACATGACTTAGTCCACTCACCCAACTCCTGTTTTTGAACTGGGGAGAGACGTGAGCCTATGGTACTATCCTACTATTCCAGTGCTACCACACCATTTCTGGAAGAATGAATGAAATCCCAATCAACCTAATCCTTGTAAAGAGTGGAGGCTATCCTAACATGGTCAAGAGAGGATGGTACTGCTTCCTCATGTACTTATTGATCATCTCTTACTTTCAGTTGTAGCCCTAACCATCATTAATCAAAATTTCTTTTTGTTTTGTTTTAGGTACCTCTTCCATTTTTCATCTTCTTTTGACTTAGTATATGATCCAGGTACCTCTTTCATTTTTCTTGTAGTACATAGCAATGGCTTTTGAATCAGATTCCTCTTTTAAACTATCTATCATTGTGTTATCCCAATTCAAGATCATGAATCACCCCTATCTCTGGGATATTTGACATTGATTTGTATGGGTTGACTATGAGATAAAATAAATAAAACTAATGAAATAAAATGATTGAAGTTGGATTTCTAGAAATATAATTTTCAGGTCTCATAATTCTATCCATATGAAGAGGAAAATATAGAATCTCATGAAATTTAGTACTCTATGCTAATAGTGAATGAATGTGACCTCCTTAATGAATGGAAATGGTGAACGGATTCTTGAGACATGATTTATGGGTGGAGGTGTGCTCATACCTTTGACACATTCGGTGGGCTCTTATCAAATAGCCCTAAGCTGAATCTGGGGAATTTTCTATACCCTAAAATGTTCTAAAACATCTCACCCTTTAGTGTCAGGTTCTAAAAGATATGACCCATTCTAAAAGGTATGGAATTTCAATCCCTTTCTCAAAAGTTATCTCATTCTCTTATAAGTGAATTCGACTAGTCCACCTTAAAATTCATTTTTCAACCTCTCTTCTTGTCCCTCGAGTGATCATGAGATCTTAGGAGGAAAAGGTGTTCAATTAGGGCTCCTCTTAAGCACACTTCTCATATGGATTATTGGGAAGGTTTCATCCCGTTAGCTCATCAGGGCCTAGCCACTCCATCCCTTTTTTTTATATTACACTTTGTTTCTTCTTTACGACTTTCCATTAATTAAAGACAAGTACTCTTCTAATAGTGTGGACGGATACTTGTTTCTCCTGAGTACCTATCACTTTTCCCATCTTTGGACTGGTAGCTATATAAAGTGGGATTTGTGGTTTCTATATAAATGTGAGCTACTCTAACCTACTAGTTTACTACTATCTTAATCCTTGGAATCTATCATACCTATTTCATATTTCTTGTTTCGTTACCCATTGGCTAGATATCATGAGTGATAAATTAGACCACTATATGTACCACTATAGGCATCACTATTGGATCCACTAT
Organism: Viscum album; assembly: GCA_963277665.1. NCBI lineage: Eukaryota > Viridiplantae > Streptophyta > Magnoliopsida > Santalales > Viscaceae > Viscum > Viscum album. Next base: position 696,609,677 of record OY728148.1, read on the forward strand.
TGGTGAAGAACTACCTGTAGTGGTGCCTATACTGGTGCCTACAGACATCATAAAATTGTAACTAGATAGATTATATTGAGCTATAACTCTGTATTTAATACAAGCTTATCAAATTACCTACTTTTTTAGATTCTCAATATACCTTCTAATCAAAATGGTTTGTTTTTTAAATACTATTGAGGTTTTTCCTTTCTCCCTTCCAAAATAAATTATCTCACATAGAGAGGTTCTGTACTATGAAATTTAATGGTTGACTCTCATTTGACTGAGACACATTCTACCCTTGAAACAAGGTATAATATCTCTAAATATATATAAGAGTACATATCTAAAATTATATTACATTCATAAAGGAGCTTGTTATGAAAGAGTTGGGAGATAGAACTTGAATGCGGAGAAAAGAAATGGTAGGAAAATAAGGAATCCTTTGTGTGGAGATTATTAGAGTAGAGTACTGAATGTATTGAATCAGTAGTTCACGAATGGAGAAGAAGATTATGGTTGCTTCTTCCTACTATCTTCTTATAAATTTAAACCACCACAAAGACTTTCATACATCCTTTACCACCCAAGATAGATATTAAGAAATCAAAGCTACCCTATATATTCTAACTTGAACTTTCTAGGTGTTTACTTATGGATTCCAAAATCACTCTTTTCATTATAGGGGATTATACCATTAAATGAACTATTTGCTATATAAAAGTGAATCTTGATTGTAGTTTTTAGAAGGCGGGGTCAAAGAGGTTGTAACTGGGGAGTGATTGATCTGGTTTACCCACCTTACTTATCCATTTAATTAGGGATTTTTTCTGTTGAGGGTTTGGAAGTATTTTTACATGTATTGACCTCTTTCTACATATCCAGAGCTGGAAACAGTGTAGTAGAATAATATATAAACTAGAGTGAAAAGTTGTATGTGATGTACTTAAGGCTATGGGATTTTAAAGGAGTACTTATGTTATATCATGTTCCTAATCCCTTGGAAGATAAAACAATAGTGTCTATTAGCCAGATTCATTCCAAATAATTCTATCCACCAGACATCCTAGAAAAAGATGCTCAAGTATTTCCAGCATATTAAATAGTGAGGAATTTAATCCCACATCTAGATAATTGATGCTAATATAGGTAATATATTACATTCAACCATAGTTTCGATATGGTTACATTCTCTAGAGTACTTGTAGGATCATTATAGATAAATCAAGAGGAGGATTTAACACTATGGGTCCCTGAATTATTTGGAGTTGACATCATAGTTTCATCAGTAGTAGTTTGAGTTCTTTAGAATATCATCTATTATGGGAGGTTCAAATAGTTTGGAAAGAAGTTTCTGATTCTAACTTCTGGGTTTTTCCAAGATGATGTCTGCCACTACGTGATGCTGTGTAGTTATGGAGCAGTTTGTCTTGGCCATGGGATTGATGTTTGGAAACAAATAGGTATGGACATGGGCTTCCCACATACTAATAGAGGATCTTTATTCCACCTAAAATTGGATCCATTTTCAGATAATATCTCTTGATAACCCTTTACATAACCATGAAGTTATAGTAGGGGTGGGATAAGTAATAATTTCTCAACAATTTCAATTTTAGATATGGAACTAGCGAGAATTATCCATCCTAGTTTGGAAAGAAATGAGAGATCTGGGTATCGGTAGATTCTCTGATCTGCAGACTAGTATAATCTTTTAAAACTCATCCACTGTCTTTTGACTTAGAATTCCACAATTAGATGGATTCTAGTTAGCCTTTATAAACTCTCATCAAGCACGTGGAATATTTATTTTTTAAGGGGTATGTTGTTTATACTAATTATAATTCTGTAATCTTTACTTGAAAAAGGAGGGAAAGGATGGTATTACGGAAGGGTGAAGATATAGGAAAATAGAATTCTCTTATGGGAAATCTCTTTTTTGTGTTTGATTTCACCAGCTTTAGACATAGATTGAGGGGAGGGCACTTGAGTGGTAAGCATATTTCGTAGATAGTTAAGTAGCTAAGAGCTTACTCACCTATCTCTATCCAAGAGAAAATTAAGGTTTCTAATATGGATTTCTAGTCATCACCTTGATTCATAGAGGCGTTACAAACTTTGATAGATATAGGACTTCTTTTTAGTCAAAAATTAAGTTCATATAGCAATCCATGTGGGTAGTTATTTGTAGCTTCTCTATTTTTTGAAGTCTAGTCATCATTTTTTAGTAGACTCTTTTTTTTCTAATTTCTTGGCAAGAATTAAAGGATATCTTTCTATGACCTATTTGTTCAGGAAGGTTTAGGGGCCCTTGAGCAATAATGACAAGGAAAATACACTGTGATAGCAATTTCTGTGATGTTTCTAGGTAGCTCTATATTCTACATATGGATGGGACTCTAAGATCCTCTCCTACTGATATTAATACAGTTGAATATGATAGTCGTAAGCATGAAATGATTGTTTTCTAGTTTATGTTTAACAATGAATCTTTGATTCCCATCGTTGTATGTTCTCGCCTATAGATTTATTTCCACTAAGCATAAATGATTGAACATTGGAGAACATAAAAGTTGGATTTTCTCCACTTTTTTTCTTTTCTATTATCCTATATCTTTGAATCAGTAGTATACCTTATTTATTATTGTCAATAAAGGCTTTGGAGAGTCTAATTCATATGATCCTCAATAATATCATTTCAATGGAAGGCCAATCTACCATATTTTTGCTAAACAATTACTCGCTTCAAATTATGTAATACCGACTACCCTACTGCATTATAGATTTATTGCACTCATTTCCTAACCATTTAGTTAAGGTTAAAATGGGTTTACCAATGGGAAACTAAAATAAAAGTGAATTTTTGTAATTTAAACAACTATAAATCTAATTTTTATCCATTTTAGAACTTCTAATATACTAACATCGAGTATAAATTCATTTTGAATCATTTTTATTTTTAATTAATTTTCCATTTTCTATTATTTTAGGTAGTTTCCATGTGGTTTCCAAATGGTTCAGCTTCCCTACATACAAAAGGATACCTACTCTCTTATACTATAAAAAATTAAATATCCTTTTGAATTGGCCAGTCCCTACACCAAATCCTTTCTTAAATCCAACCCCATGATCTAGAGCCCATGGTTTCATCATAATACAATCTCATGATGGATTCAGGTAAAAAACAAAAGGGTTTTCTAAAGAAGAAGAATAATTCTTAACCAATTATTTTAATTTTATTTCTTCGTCCACATCATTGAAATATTATTAAAGTATGTTGATATAATAATAATATATCCCATATAATGATATTTTATTTTGTTAATTTTGTAACCTACATCAGTCTCCTCTTCCATAAAAATGGTTACCAAAACTTCCGATTTTGTATACAGTGGACTACCGCCACGCGAATCGATGTAATTTGTTTCCCATTATTTCCTCTCAAGGAAGTATATAATGATGGATTTAACTTGTTCAGATGAAATTTATGACATGATTATATTTTATTAATTATTATATCAAATTTACCTTCCAACCTTCCTAACCATTGGAAAATGGTAAACATTCTCATGCGTACGTGCGGACTACTGCCTCCACGAGGCAATGCGATAAGTTTTTCATTTTATTTTGACATGGATTATAATAAGAATAAATTTAAAAAATTATATGAATTTTAGGATTTAAAAATTATTTTTTAAAATTTGAATTATTATTTACCTTTATTTCATTACATCTATCTAGAAAATGGAAACAATGTTCATGTGTAGGTGCAACCTACCATCTCCATGAATGGCATAATTCTTTTTTATATATTTAACTTTTATGAATGACTTTGAATTTTTATATTATTAATATATATAATATTAATAGAATCATGAAATGTTTTTTATAATATGGTACCATGATAAATGTACACAGACCAAAACTACCAATCCGAAACATACATGAAATATGAAAAATTATTACCTTGAACAATGATTTTAAAAAATATTGTTAATAAATGGGTGATAACAGATTATAAGTAAGTCATATAAAGTTTGATATATGTGAGTAAGGTGTTTTTAATATATGTATAAAAAACCTATATGAATTATATGGGAGGATTGAACATGCACAAAGAGTATTGTTACTTTAGGTAAGAGATTTTCGTCCCAATTTTATTTTTGTGAGACAAATGTCATATTCACCACATGTTTATTTTATGTGGCGTATATAATACCCATGAATTTATTTAATAATAATTAATATTATATTTATAGGTATTTTTATATTTTTCTAATTGTATTTATTTCATGGGATTATAATTCAAAGGATTCAAAAGTGGTAAGAGTTTTACGTTACAATCTCATTTCTTATAGGGATAGTTTATGATTAAGTTCCCGATGACGAAATCTTATGATATATATCTCTAGAAACTCATGAATTTCCTTCTACTCATGTTATTTATTGAAATTTCATGTTTTCAATTTATTTTCCTCTCCTAATATATCTCTGTACTATTAGTTTATATTATATTGTATTGTTTTTATACATTTCAATCCAATCATTTAAAAAAGATATTACTTACAATATTATTTTACGTGAACTAGTTTTCTTTTATATTTCAACATTTTTAATTTAGGTATGTCAATTGTTCAAAAAAATGAACATTTTTTTGTTTTATTTTTTTGTTATAATTATAAAATACATTGTTTCATATTTTATTTGAAATTTATATATTTTAATACTTTTATATTTTATTTTAAAATTTTATCTTATTTGTATTTGTTTTAAATAATTGTGTATTTCAATAAATATTTTATTAATAAATGTTTTATATATATCATATTTTATCTTAAATATATATCATTAGTTATATATATAAATATACAAATATATATTAATATAATTATTTATACGGTCTAATGTATGGGTGTATATATTTATATATAATATATGTATATCTTCTTCTTCACGGAACCTCCATATCCAAATATCTCCACCTTCATGTGAGAATGACCATCTTGTATCAACCACTGCATCTCTCTCGTTTATGTAAGTATCAACCTGATACCATATATTTCCTTCCAAACTATATCAGTGATTCTCCTATCCGAAGCCATCATTTTCTCCCGTAGAATGCATCGTATTTATCTAAAACATGACATCGAGAGACACACACCATGGCATTACATTGTCATTTTTGTGATCACAACAACATAACACAGCTCACCCTCGGTTGTAGCTTCATCTATAGTATAGGCTTTAGATATTCCACCTCATTTAGTGTGCTCACAACTTTGGTTAGACCACATCTAGAAAACCAACACCACTATGACTTATTCATCCATTTTATAGAATGACACCACCTATGTGACACTTCTTCTATTAATTGATGATACCAACATCATTCCATTGTTCCGCTTCACTGAATGCATTTGTAAGATTAGCGGCTTCATTGAAATAGAGTTAGTGGACAACTCTCTGTGCAATTTACCATGAAGACAATGAATGAACCTAATATGAGGGTATTGGAAAAAATATCATGAATAGAGTTTCTACCAATTGTATAAGATCAAATCAACTTACCATGTGGATATTTTGAAATTACCACGAGGTAGTTTCTGTCAATAGGTTGAAGGCTACAATGGATTTTATCCTTATTGTGAGTGTTTCCATAGAAACCGATCATGAAATGAAGAAAACCTTTCATGCATCAGAAATGATCTTTCCAAGGGTAAGTTATACCTTCCCTAAAATTGGTGTGGTTATCTCATATCCAACCCCCCCCCAAGAGGTTTAGTACAAACATACCATGTGGAAGTGGTGAACCTACCATATGAGGTATTTTAAATTTACTAAAAATATTTTTCTTTTATATAATAACCACATATATTTTATTTTTTAACTGAATGATCAAAATAGCAACATGGTTGGCATAATAACTATGTGTGCATGATAAACAAACATTCCATGTGGAATTGAAAATTTATGGTTTATATTAATTTATTAATTATTAACATTATTTAATGGCTTTTGTTTTTTAAATTTCAATTGTGAAAATAATGGGTGGTATTTATTAATAATAATAAAATATTTTTTGTAAACATTATTATTAAATTGGGAGAATAATATTGGATTATAAATATAATATATATAAATATAAATAAATATAAATAAATATGTATATAAATACATGTGAATTTGTATATATGTTAATAAAGATGTGTGTATATTTATATAACATGTATATATATATCTTATGTCACATTTTTCGCTCAGTACATTTTTTATTCTTTCCAAAAAAACTTTATGAATAACATATTTTCGTGTTATTTTAATAAAATAATTTTTTAATGGTTTATTAAATGTGTTTTAAATATTATTATTCTTAATAGAAAAACATATATGTTATAACCTTAATGTTTTACACAAGATATTACAACAGAAAATTGTTGACATAATATGTTTTATATATTTTATTTCGTACTCTATTTTATGAATATTTGAACTATCAAATAAATACAATCTTGTATAAATTTTTTTCTTTATTTTATTCATTTTAATTATTATGATTAATGTTAGTGATTTGTTTCATGTGATTTGATGTTATTTCATGGATAAATAAAAGTGTTTGAAGACTCTTATGTATGGGCATGATAATTCAATTTTGGGTAATTGTATTATTATATGTGATATTATTCTTCAAACGTGTCATTCTATTTTTTTTTATTTTAGATGTTTCTTCCTAATTAAGAATATATTTGGTGTAAATTAAATTAATTTATACATTATACTAAAAAAATGTGATAAAATATTGTTCAATTAAGATGGAAAATTGTGATTTACACAATTACAAAGAAAGAAAAATAAAACATTCGTACAAGATTTTTTAAGTATAATTTCTAAAATATGACTATAGTTCCATTAAAATGATCATAACGTAATTAATCATTTACATCATCCATTATTTAAGTGATTAAATTTATTGATTTTCATCAACATTCTAGACTATCTTCTAATAATTTGTTCTATGTTCTTTATATTTTTTATCATTGTATTTTTTTCATTTTGTTATTTTTAATCCATAGTTAGTTAATGATTTTCCCATCCAAATGCTTCCATATGGGTCATTCCTCCCATATAAAATGAATTTTGGGTTTTGTTCCATAAATAAATTAGGTTGGTTGTGACTCTTCCAAATTTAATCACTTATACGACCAAGTCCACAAATGGTACATTTGTTTATGATTGTGTACTCACTCCCTATGAAAAGTGAGAAATTTGTAAATTCCAATATCCTCACTGAGTAGAGAATATTGAAGCATATATTTGGATTATAGTGATTTGAACTAATATCGAAAACATCATGTGTTATTTGTTTCTTTTCTATTTAAAAATTAATACTATTTAATCACGTTGATAATCAAAATTGACTATATATTTCTAAATGAATACTCTACCCTGCTAGTCACTATTATTATTTATTGGGACATGAAAATTTGTTTCATAGGGTGGTGTATTATTAAAAAATTTCTTTTAATTTTTTAATTATCTATTTTAACTAATGATTATCCTATATTTAAGAGTCCAATGAAAATAACACATGCTTTGTTATGGAAAGTCTGGAATTTGAGATATTGAATCACCTCAGACCATTGTACTTAAATAAGAAGTGAATATGATTTCTAGAATTATTTGAAGGAGGTATTTATAAGAAATATAGGTCTTTAATTCTTGGATATTATGTTAGATTATAAAATGCCTAAAGTAGATTTGGAGAATCTAACTGGTAACGATGCTACACAATGTATTCTAAATTTAAAAGTTATGAATTATATGTATTATTATTTAAGAATAATGATTTATTATCAAATTTAATTTGGTAAAATGTATTATATAATATGCAAGACATTAAGATTCATTCATAAAAGAATTTTCAAGTCCTAGATAACAAATCTTGGTATTAACATTGATGAGCTCCAAGAATTCTGTATGACTGATGAAAAGAGTATCAATGATATGTACAATATATTCACCAAAATTTTAAACATCATTTTTTCACTCAGAGAGACCATGAATAATGAAATCATCATTGAAATAATTAATTCTACTTTACCAAAAATGTGGCACTCAAAGAATTTTTTAAATTTAATAGTGTAAGTATTTCAATAAGTAATTAATGTATGAGATGATAGTTTCGCTTCTTTAATATGAGATTTAAATGAATAATGATATTGTTGATGATAATGAATGAAAATAAAGTTATTAAATAATGATCAAATATAAATGTTATTTATAATTCCTTTGATTTTAAGTTACATGAAAGTGGTATGGATAAAATTTTAATTTTTAACCCTTGGAGTCTACGGGTAAATGAAAGGAGATATACACTTCATGAAGTGACCCAGAAGACGTCATACAATGTATGAAAGAGTAGGAAGTATAAATGGTTAATGTAATAAATATGATATTTCTGAATCAATATTATCTATCTTCATGAAAAGGTACTTATAAAATCATACTTATGGAAATTGAAACAATAGGGAAAAGACAATTAATACAAGAATGAGAAAACATGAGGATATCATGTAAGAGTGAGTATGAAAAAAGAGTCAGACACATGTCGTGATGGTTCTGAGAGTAAAGAATTGTTGGCTAATCTTTTCTTTATGGAAAAAACAAACAATGAGGTAAACACTGATTCTAACTTTATTTCTATTTGTAATATCTGATATTGAAAATGATTTCTAAGGATTAAATAAACTAAATGAAAAAAATAAAACTGATATTTTTAGAATGGATAAATTTTTTAGATAATTGAAAACATAAAAATGAAGGTTAAAATGATGAATAAGGTCGCATATTATGAACCATTTAATTGAAAATATGAGAATAAAAGTAGTAAATATTTCATTTCAAAATATTGTGAAGTTCAAGAAAGGAGATTTAAATTAGTTTGTGAGGATTGTGATAAAAGTAAATATGACTGCAAGAAACCAAAACAAGAAAATAATATTCTTAAAAAACTAGATCATATTCCAATGTGACAATTTGTGATGATCGGGAAGTTGTTCAAAAAGAAAATAAAAAACATAAAAGGGAAATAGTTGGATTAAAATAAACCCTATCTATTTTTGTTCAAGGTAAATAAAAATTTAATAAAATGATGGAATTAAAAAAATAGAATAATGAAGAAACTATATTTTGTTATAATATACATATTCATAATATGTTCAAAAATTATTTTATTGAAAGTAGTGAAAGAAATGTTTCAACTGTTACATGATATAGACATAATATAGAAGGGTTTTATGAAAATGAGTATTTTTTAAGATTAAATCATTCACTATGCCACACTAAGACATTAATTTCAAACAATATATCCTCTAGATTTACATATGATGAAATCATAATTATGTATGGGTTTCAAAGAGTTTTATTAGAGATCCATCTAGACCCAAAATAGATTGGGCACACAAAAAAATTATCTCATTAGTATGTTTTACAATAAACCAGCCTAAATATTTATAAAGATAAATGGAATATGGATAATGAGTTCTCCAACAACATAACTCGTGACATCTCTAAAATTTTATCTTTAAACTCTTATTATAGACACACAACAACATTCCATGAAAACTATAAAGGAATAATCAAGGGTTTTTGAAAAGAAATAATTTTTAAATCTATTATAAATTATAATGAAAAATATATAGACGTTTTAAAAACAAATTTAATTAGAATTTAAAAACATTTTAATGATAATTTGAGTGTAAATTTTGAAGATAATAATTTTTTTATAAATAAAATAATATTTTATTTTATGTTAATATAAAATATAATATCTAATCTATATATTTTTCAAGATTATCTTGAAAAAATTTAAAGTTCTTAAATATTGTCAAAAAAGAAAAAATTCTATGGAACCTAAGTTTGGGACATGTTCACACACAGTAAATATATAATTTAGAAAAAAATGGAATGGTTTTGGGAATCATTCTATATTTAAAGAAAGAAAGTACTATGTGTATGATTATTTTCTAAAGGGTAAGAAACATACAGAATCTTTTAGATCTATTAATATGGGTTGAATAGCTTGATGCATATAATATTTTCTTCTTGATTTATTTGGGGGATTGAAAAATGGTATTTTATTAAGAATGAGATTTTTGTTTGTAACTGTATATGATTTTAGTAAATTCATTTGGACTTTTTTTTATACTATTAAAGTGAAATATTTATCATGTTTTAAATTTATATAATGAAATTTATAATTAAAAAAGGTCATTTAATTTCAAAAATAAGAAGTTATAAAGGATTATAATTTGTTAACAGATAATTTGAAAAAATATTTGATGATAATAGACGTTCCTATAGTTTATTCACCCCTAGAACACTTCAAAAAAATTGTGCTGAAGAGTTTAAAAAAACTATTCAAGAAACAAAAAGGAAAATGTTTAATGAATTCAACTTACCAAAATATTTTTTAGTTGAATCTGTTAACATATATTTTTATATGTTAAAAGGATTTTAAATTAGGATCATGTTAATGAAACCCCTTTATGAACTAATTAAACAAAATAAACAGAATATATTTTACTTTAACGTGTTTGGATATAGAGTATTAATATTAAATACAAAATATAATATAGTAAAATTTGATTCTAAAATTGATTAGGGGATTTTTATAGAATTTTAAAAAAAATATTAACAAATATTGATAATATATCAAGATAACCATGTTAATTACAGAATCAATGAATTTAATGTTCTTTGAAAATAATGAAATACATATTATAGATTCTGTTGATTCTCTTAATGAATTTAAGGAATTCAATTTTGATAATGATAAACTTGAAAATGATAATGCATCAATGGAGGGGTAGAATATCTTCTTATTCTGAACCTAGGAATTAAAAAAAACATGGAGATCATTATTTTGAAAGTTTTATTTGAAATATTGTATCTGGAATAAGAACTAGAAACCTAGTTTTTAATTTATTTTATTAATTATTCCTTCATAACTAATTTTGATCCTCTTAACATTAATGATGATTTAAAATATTAAAACTAGATAAATATTATACATGTTGAAATTAACAGGTTTTATTTGAATAATGTATGGAATATAATTGAGTTACTTAAAAATAAACATCATTCTATAACCAAATGAATTTTTCAAAACAAAATTAATGATTCTAGTAATAGAGTTAGAAATAAGGCTTGATTAGTTTCTAAATGTTATTTACAATAATCAGGATTTGATTTTAAAGATTTACTTTCACCAATTTCTAGATTATAATCCATTCATATATTATTATCATTATCAATTTTTCAATGTTTTGACTATTTAAAAGTGATGTAAAAAGTTCTATTTAAAATTGTGTTATTTCATAAGAGGTATATGTTAATCAACCACCAAGATTCATAAATGAAAAATTTACAAACCATGTTTTGAAGGTATATAAAGAATTATATGGTCTAAATAAATCTCCAAGAGATTGTTATTATAAGAATAAAATATTTTTACTATATAATTATTTTAATAAAGGAATTGTTGATCCAAATATATTTATAAAAGAAATTTCTAATGATCATTTAATAGTAAAAATATATATTGATGATATGTTACATCAATCTCTAAATGATATGAATACTAATGAGTTTCCAAAATTAATGACTAATAAATTGGACATTATCCTAATGGGAAGATTAATATTTTCCATTCGCCTTAAAATTCTACAAAGAATATATAAAATTTTTTTAAATAAAAGAAAATATGATAAATATTTAGTTAAAAATTCAATATTGATTCATGTAAGACTATGAGGCCTACTATATTTCACTACATTGAGGACTAATATTATGTTTGTCGTTTGTATGTGTGAAAGATATCAATATAATCCAAAATAATGTTATTTAAAGGTCGTTAAATCAATAATAATGTATGTTAAGGGAATATTCATCACTGTTTTATTTTACTCCAATCAAATCTCTTTTAATCTTTTGTAATATTTTGATTCGAACTTTGAAGGCTTGAGGTTTGATGGAAAAAGCACATCAAGTATGTGTCACTTATTATGTAAATATTTAATATTATGGAGTTTTGAATGAAATTTGTTGTTTTATTATCCATATATGATTAAGATTAGATTAATGCTTTTAGTTATTGTTCTAAAATCCGTTAGGTAAAACAAACTCAATCTGAATTTAAGGATTACGTAGATAAAATGCCAATATTTAGGAAAACAATTATTTTATTTAAATATCTAAAAATCCTTTAAAAAATTCCAGTACTAAGCATATAGATGATAGATTTCAATTTTTAATAGATCATATTAATAAAGGGGTTGTTGTTTTAGAATAAAATCCCACAAAAAAACCAACTAGTAGATATCTTTACTAATGTTTTAGATTTTATAAGTATTAAACAAATTAATGGTTTATCTGGGCATGATAGAAATTTAAATTCAATGATAGACTATTATAGTTTATTTTATTATCTTTTTCTTCTTTACCTTATATTAGGATTTCATGAATTCATGAAGATTTTCCCCATAATAATATTTATTTATACAATCTGATTTTTTTACATTATTTCCTTTTTTTGACAAATTTCAGAAACATGGGGAAAATTGGGGGCGAGGGAATTTTGGGATTTCATAAAATTGAAATATTAATGTTTATTTGTCAATTTATAAAAAGTTTGATACTATTTCACTAAATTTTTATATTTTAATTTATTTTATTGTTTTGTTAAATTTCAATCCTCTCATTTTAAAATCATTTAATTTCCAGTATTATTTTAATTAAATTTTTTAGCTGTTTATATTTCACTATATTAAATTTTTGTATGTGAAATATTTAAAAAAATTCACATTTTTTGTTAGATTTTAATATTATAATTTTTAAATATTATGTTTTATATTTTATTTTAATTTTTTTTATTTTAATTATTTTATATTTTCCTTTAAAACATTATTTTATGTGTATTTTTATAACATACATATATATAATAAAAAATTTATTAATCAAAGTTTTTTTTATATATCATATTTTTATTTAAAATATATCATTAATTATATGTATTAATATAAAAATACATATTCATATAGTTATATATATTGGCTTATATATGTGTGTGTGTATTTATATATAATGAACTGTATATATTCTTTTTTTTAACCTTTATCGTCGAGAATCTCCACCCCCATGAAAGAATCACCTTCTTGAATCGACTCCTACATCATCCCCTACCATATAAAAATAATCTCAACACAAGATATTTATTTCTTCACTATATTCATCCAACTCTTACCCCTCATCCTCGTCATCTCCCTCAGCAAACATCATCCCTATATTCAATGCAGCACCAAACAACACACTCCATTGAAGCACCTTTCACTTTGAACCCTCTTAGAACAATAACATAGCTCTCCCTTGGGTGTATCCTCATCCATAGCACAAGCAAAGAATTTTAATCCTCCTATAGTGTGCTCGCATCTCAGGTTGGACCTCATCCATGGTACCCACTCCACATTGGATTTTTCATTAAATTTAAAACACCAGAACAACTCAATGACAATAATTCTCCTTTTCAAATATACCCACATCATTCTATATCAGCACATCACCCAATACTTCTACAAGATCATCTAGTTAGAAGACATAGAGACAACAGAGAACCCTCAGAGGATGTTTCTATGAGGTCTTTGAATGAAACCATAGTGAAGGTATTTCTAAACTTACCATGGTTGTAATTACAACCTACAATGAAGGATCACATGAACATACCTTGTGGATTATGTAAAGTTACTATGAAGTAGTTTCCATGAGGATATTTAAGGTTTTTGTGAATATTATCCATACCATGTGTATTGGTAGAAGAACCTACCATGAAATGAAGGAAACTTACTATGTGTTTCAAATGAGCTTACCGTGGGTTAAGTATACTTACATTAAATTATGTAAGGCTACCAAAAATACAAAGAACATTTAGGTTCAACTCCAACTAAGAATATTGTAGCGAAAAACCTATAGTATGAGGTAATCCAAATTTACCGCACATATTTTTCTTTTAAATAATACCCACATAGATATTTTTTAGCGACTAAATTGTCAAAATAGTCACACGGTCGTCATACAAATCGTGTGAACATGGTAAGAAAGTTGCCCTCTTATAATATCACAGTATTAATACCAATCATGAGGCAGATGGTCCCTTCATGGCATTACTTATTTTTTAAAAAATTTATTTTTTTTCAAAATCATGTATTTTAGCAATATTTTAATAAAATTATTTTATTCATGTTTATGAATTGTTTTTGAACTATTATTTTTATTTTTATAATCCATATATATTATAAAATTCATGTTGTATACAATATATTACAAAAAATGTTTATGAAATTATAAGTTTCATATCTTTTTTTCATTGTATGATTTATAAATATTTTGAGCTATCAAATCACTATAGGGTTACATAAATGTTTGACATTATTTTATTCGTTTGAATAATTATCATTAACATTAAAAATATTTTTTCAAGTTCTTAATATTTATTTCATCAAAAAATAATAGAGCTAAAATACTCTTAAGTGTGAGTGTGAAAATTCAAATTAAGGTAATGGTATAATTTTAAGCGATATTATTTTTATAATATTTCATTGTGTAATTAGTCTTTTAGACATGCCATAAAACATAAGAATATATTTTTTGTTAATTAAGTGCATCATTACAATGTAATGAAACCACTGAAGGTTATAAAATCTTGTTCAATGAGGATTTAAAAATGAAATTGGCATAATTACAATGATATAAAAATACATCATTCATATGATATTTTTGTAGAAAAATTTCTTGACTACAACTATTGTTTCATTACTACGATAAAAAAGGACTTCATCAGTTTCACCATCCACTAATAAAGTGATCAAATTTTATAAGCTTCATCCACATTCAAGATTTTCTAATCATTGTTGTTCTAATTTCTTTTGGTTTTTCATCATTGTATTTCTACTTTCTATTTTCTATATTCTTGAGTGGTTTTACAGTTTTCCAAACCAAAATATCTCATGATGAATATTCCGCTAATTTAAAAGTAATTTTGGATTGTGAGTCCTATAAAAATGTTATATTGGTTGTGAATCCATCAAAAGTCAATACTAGAAGTGAATATTTCTATTTATTTAATTGGGTTCTCACTCCCTATAAAAATTGAGGAACTAGTAAATAATGGTATCCTCGCCAAGTATAAGATATTGAAGGCTATATTGGGATCTTGGTGATCCAAAATAATATAAAAAATATCTTCTGTTATTTTTTCTTTCTATGCAGTTGACATTGTTTAATAACACTGATAATCATATATGATTGAATAATTTTAAAAGGTCAATTCACCCCCTCCATCTAGTCAATATTTCCATATACTGGGGCCTATCAATGTACTTAGGATTCCAAAAGAATGTTTGTAGGAAAAACTGGATTTATTTTTCTATTCAACAAAAAATATTTTCCCTTCCTTGTCCATTTTTTCAAAAAATGATTTAATTTTTTTTAGTATTCTAAAATTCATTTTAAAATTCATTTTTAAAATTTTTTATGTTTAATAAAATGGTTTAAATGAATCTTCTTATTGTTTTTTGAATAATGTACTTTTAAATTTTTACCTATAATGTAAAAGGGGTATTTATTTTAACGTGAATGGAATGAATGGTATTTAATTCCCTAAAAACATATTAATTATTTAAATCCTCATTTACAAGTTTAAATGGTTATTTTAAAACAAAATATTTTCTTTAATAATTGTGATATTTTTTTATTTTTTTAATTTATAATTTTTTTTTCATTGCTGAAGGGCTATTTTATTAAGCAATGTTTTTAATGATCTTTTAAGGTTAATTATATTCATCATTGAAAAAAACATTGATTATACTTATGTTATATTGGGGATATGACATAATGATATCATCCCTATTCTTTATCTTTATTTTTTATGATTAAGATGAAAATATGTTTATGAAAAGTTTTTCTTTTTTATGGGTTATTCATATGAAACCTCTTTCTTGTCCATAAGTTATGTTGTGATGAAATTTTTAAGAAACCCATTTCATTTATATGTGTTATTATATAATAATTTTTTTATGATATTTTGTCACATATCTATAAGATTCTAAATATTTGACGGGTGGTCCTGGAATTATATATCCCTCCAAGGAAGTGGGTAATGATGGATATCTCATGAGAAAAATAGTACTGGATTGGGGAGTGAACCCAGTTCAGTAAGGGTATTTGTCCACTCTGACAGTCTTGGGTTTGAACCTTGACTAATACGATGGTTTTTAGAGTGAAACCATTCTACTATGATAGTTTTTTAATGATCCTTTACTACTAAGGAAATAATTTTCTATGCTTTGGTATAGTCCCCAAATATATTTCTTAAGCTAGTTTTATGCCCTCATGGATTATGTTATTTGATTTTATTATGCTTCATTTCATTCAAATTGTAAATATTTACACTATTTATCAAGATTATGATCATTGAAATATATGATATAGTTATCAAATGTTATGCTCATTTTATCATACACTTATACCCATATTATTCTTATGTGATCATTGATATATCCATTGAATACTCTTACTTAGTATAAAAACTCACCATTTTGTATGTTTCCTTTCCCAAAGTTATAAAGAAAGTTATTAAGTATGACATTTCAAAGAGGTGTTCTATTTATGAAGAATTTATTGGGATGTGATATAGTTTACTTATGTACCAGTTTTTTTATGTATCCATGTTTCTAAAGACACTAAACCATTATGGACCTCTTACATTTTTTGTAAAATGAAATGAATATTTATCTATTAATTTTTAATATCAATATATGAAAATTATGTGTTGTTATTGTTGGTATTAGATGATAGGTTTAGTTATCCTTTGGAACTAGGATTAAGAATATTTAGTGAGAACTCTAGGGATAAGTCTAAAGATAAATCTAAGTATAGGAAAACATCTTGGAGTTTTGGTGAAGGATAGGGAATGTGGTTCCCAAGAAATTTAATAATTGTCTATATAATACAGGTGGGTGTGGCTCTGGAGTAGTTCTGCATAGATTTAATAACTCCGAAAAGGGAGCATTTGGATTGAACCCAATTGTCATCATGTGCATGTCAATAGAATTTTATGTAAACTATATTTGACACTCTTGAGGGATATATTTTGGACATTCACAGACTCTCTATAAACTATCATGAAGGATTTAAATATATAATGATCATGAATGGACAAGGTAAAACATAATTTTCCCCTGATTGAAAATAATTTTTCATGATTTAGATATCTAATAATTTAATTTTCATAATTATGTGGTTTCCCACTATGATTGTTTTTTCTCACACTATGAATTTTATATTTAGTCAATAGATAGAACCTGAAGGAACTGTATTAATTTTGAATGTGATAGACAATTCAATGATTTTTCTACCGAGAAACCAATTCTTATAGAAGACATAATACAAAATTCTACTCCTATGAACAAAATACATTCTAAATATATCAATCACACTGATCTTCCAAATGAGAAAAGTAGGGAACAACATTCTATTGATTCCTTCATGAGGAAACTTCCACTTAAATTTAGTGGTTATATTGATCCCCTAGTGTTTGAGAAATGGATCCATACCATTGAAAAGATATTTTACATTCTATTGTGTTTACAGAATGAAAAAAAAAATTTATGCCTATCATTTAAATGGTGAAATGGATCAATGGAAGACACTTATCAATAATACAAGACAACATTAAGAAATTGATTCCATGGAGTGGGATGTTTTTTATAGATTAAAATTCAAAAATAAATTTCTTCCTATTATTCATATAAAAATAGATAATGAATTCAATGATCTAAAGTATAAGGATGATGAATCAATTTATACCTATTAGGAAACTTTTATAGGACTTGTGAGGTATGCTTCTGAAAATAAAATCTAACCTAAAAGTAAGGTTAATCGATTATTTGGTGGCTTATAACCAAGTATCTAAATGATTTTATCCATAAGGAACTTCACTTTATATGATGAAATCATTGTATATATTACTAAGGTGGAAATACATATTAAAATTACCCATCAGCCTCATGATTTTGATAAGAAAATATATATGGAATTTAAAATAAAATATGAACACCATAGAGAAAATAATATGTGCTTTCCTTTATGCTCAATGTGTGGATGGAAACATTGATGAAATTTTTCAAGCGGACTAGTAAATGTTTTATGTATGGAAAGGAACGTAATTTAGAGGATAGATACTGAATTGATGGTAAGAAGTTAGCGATTGATATAAATAAATTGGAATCTCTAAAGAATGTACCACCCATACTCCAATGTTTCAAATTAAAGGAGCGTAAGAATTATGCTAACCAGTGCTCTAATATAAAGGTTAATGATGATGATAGATGTTATAATCCTCTGAAGAAAATATATAAAGTGAAATTTCATGTGATCATTATTTCTTATGAGTGGTTCCATAATGAAGGGGGGAAAGGTAAACATAACATCCTCTCTAGAAATGATAATGTCTTATTTTACTCTTGATTTACCCATTCTTTTGTATGTGAGGAACTTTATAAGGTTTTCAAAATTACACCAAAATAATTAAACATTGAATTATTAGTTAATATTTCTAGTGTTATGATGATCATATCTCGGGTATATGTTTCTTCTCTAATTAAAGTTTTTGAGAATGTGATTCCTAAAAATCTCATTATTATCCCATTGATTTAATTTGATTTTTACATAGGCCTGGACTAGATTTTTATAAATAAATAAATTCTCAATTTTCAAATTAGGGAAGTTATGTTTAATATTCCAAGCCGACCTATGATCATAAATTAGTGTAATAATAAATATGAACTTGTAGTGGAAATCATATCCATTGTTTGGGTATTGATTCCTATTTAAAAAGGGGTGTTTATCTCAGACGGTTTGGGAGAAAATCAACATTGAACATATTCTTATTACTTGGGAGTTTTTAGTGTATTTATAAAAAAGGATTCCTACTATTCCATTAAAGCATGAATTTTAATTTTCAATAGATCTCATACCTCGTACTAAGCCTAATTTAAAGAATCCCTAGAGAATGGCCCCAATTGACATGAAAAAATCAAAGAAGTAAATTCAGAAGATTCATGAATTGGGATTAATTCATACAAGTGTGTCACCTTGGGGTTTAACTATTCTTTGTGTTAATAATAAATATTGATCAATGATACTGTTCATTGATTATTGTGAACTGAATGAGATCAAAATCACTAACAATAATCCACATCCCCATATTGATGACTGGTTTGGTCAACTATGAGGCACTAAATACTTTTCCAAGATTAAAATTTAGTTTGGATATCATGAATTCAGTTTCAAGAATGAGGTTATACCCAAGACAACAATTTGTACTAGGTATCAAAACTATGAATATATAGTGATCCCATTGAGTATTACTAATTCCCCTACTATCTTCATGGACTTAAATGGATATATTATTTAGATATTACATTTATTGGTTCATAGTATAATTTATAGATGACATTATTATCTATTAAAATAGAAATGATGGGCATGAGGACCACCTGAGAATTTTATTGAAGGCCCTAATGAAGGAGAATAACCTATATAAATAATTTAAGAAGTGTGAATTTTTGCTATAGAAAGGTTAATTTTGCGGTCATATAATCTCACACAAGGTTATATTGGTGGATACATCAAAGTCATAGGATATTTTATGAAAGTCCATACTAACCGTAATCAATGAGATCCATTGTTTTATTGGTTATTCTAGATATTATCGATACTTTTTGGAAAATTTCTCATGACTCTTAAATCCACATACCATGTTAACAATAATGGGAGACATGTTTATTTGGTTAAATGAATGTGAGGAAGGATTCAAGGAACCACGGTGAAATATAGCAAGTGTGTTTTTTCTTAAATTACCATAAAATGGAAAAAGGTTTACAATCTATAGTGATGCATCAAAGAAAGTACTAGGATGAATCATCATGGATAATGATATGTTTATAAATTATACCTCAAAACAATTAATGTCTCATGAGAAAATTTACACAAATCGGGATTTGGAGTTCACTATAATAATTTATTTATTAAAGACACGGATTCATTATAATTAAAGAAGAAAATGTGATATATGTACTAATAATAAAATATTCATGTATATATTCAGATTGAAAGAGTTGAATATGAACTAGAGAAGATGGTTATAAATGATTAAATATTATGACTAATTAATAAATTACCACTCTAAAAATGAAAATAAGGTGGATGTTTATTTGATTCAAAAGGATCATTATAGTTTAGATATAATGAAGATCATAAAAGATTCAATATTTTTAGTTTTTAAATGGATAGATCTATACATATTCAAGGAAGGGGATAAATCTTATCTTTCTTATATGAGTGCCCAACCATCTATCAATGTAAAGATTAAAGAGGTGTTTTAGGTTGATGTTGAAATATAAACGAAGGTTAAAAATGTTCTAGAGTTTTGTATTTATTATTATGGAATTATAAGGTTTAGTAAAGATGTATGTGTCCATTCATAACTTATTTTAAGGGTCTATTCTAGGAAGCTCATAGTTCTTCATACTATATCTATCCTAGATGTAAAAATATGTATAGTGATTTGACAGAGTATTTATGGCGGGATGGAATGAAGAGATATATTATAGATTTTGTATCATAGTTCTCTAATATCAGAAAGTTAAGGATGAGTAACAAAAGTATTGTGTAACGACCCAAACATTCATTAATGGAAATCCCTCTTGATCTAATTAAATGTATCTTTATGTAAAATTTTTATATAAAATGTAAACTTCTTTGGTTTAATGTTTTTGGATTTTAAAATACTATTAAGAATTGTGACCATTGTTAATATAGTCGTTGAACAATGATCACATGATTAGTATAAATATAGTGCTTTAACAAATCGAATTTACTTAGAAAAAGGAAGTGATGGCCTCATCTGGTAGACGTTCCCCATACAAAGACCATTTGTCAAAGCTAGGAAAGAAGGTTTCATCATTGGTCTTTGTTGTAGACCAATCCCAATCCGAACTTGAATATGTTATGCTCGAGCTGAACCACCTACGAGAGAAGTGGATGTTGATAGAGATTACCACCCAAGAAATATTATTCGAGCCACCCCAAGACTCAGTCACCATCGCACACATTACCCTTCGGTCTTATGTGGGTTTTATAAGGGGTTATGTAACAATAAATTAGTTCTATGGTCATGTACATTATTTTTATATATAATAATGAATATACCTTCATTTTATTATTGTTACCTTGTATATGGTTTTTATAAGCACAAATAGTATTTTTAGTTAATATTCAACTAGAAAAATCTATTTTGATGAATTAATGGATTTTTGAATTAAATAATATTCTAATAAAATATTATTTCTATTATTAAAATATTTTTTATTAAATATAAATTATTGTATAATTTTATGAATGCAATTGTATTTTTTTATTATTGTTTGAAAGCCATTTTTTTCAAAACCCATGAATTTTATATAAATGTTAGTTTTTATTTTAAATGTGAAAATTAACATATTTATAATATTAATTAGATAAAATGAATATTATTTCTATAATAAGGATGTCGAAATTATCCAACAGTGAATTTTTCATAATTTTCTGAGACAATTAATCTTTTGGGTCAAAATTAAATACCATTTGAATATATTATGTGTTTTATAACATCATAATGACCCAATAGTGATGTAATAAAATACTATAAGCCTTATTTTCTGATAATATATGTTTTTCCATTAAAAAAATATGATTATGGGTTTTTTTGACTTATTTTACAAAGAATTAATGGACCCTTCCAAGCTTATTAAACATCTTGTCTTTTTAAATTGATTTCCTTGGGAGTGGGACTCACCTCCACATAAGAAACCCAGTTATTTTAAGAATTTCAGACATTGTACTTTTCAAATATTGTTTTACACTTCCCTTTTCCAAAAACCATGGGCTGGTTTGTGGTTTGGATTAGTTTAATGTGAGGTGTCCCAAGCCTAAATAATAAAGAATTCTTTCACCTTTCTTATATAAACCCACCCAAGCTCCCACTTCCTCAACACTCAAAGCCTTTTGAGTTCACCCAACCTTTTCCCTACTATCTCTAAAATCCTACCATGGTGCCCCAAGCTCCCAATAAGCCTCTCTCAAGCCTCAATGAAGCCTTTAGAAGCACATTTCAAAGTAAGGGTTTTTTCTTCCTTTCTCATTTTTTTCCTATTTTCATAATGTTGTTATTCCATTTTAATTTCAATTATAAATGTTGAGGTATTGTTTCTCAGCTCCCCCATAATGCCCTATTTTTTTGATTTATGGGAGACCCCTTTCACTCTCATTAAATTCCTCCCATGTACACCTGTTACTATGCCGAAATTTTGAAAAAGAATTTCTCTCTCCTCTTTTACATTCATGCAATTATTTTGTATCATGACTCTAACTTCCATTAAAATTGTTGAAACACGTATATATATTACCCCATTACTATTCATTTAATGTACATATGATGAGACACCCCTTTTTCACTCATCAACCATTTTGATGAATTCTTACGTCACACCATTACACTGCCGAAATTTTACCGATTTTCCAAGCCAATGTCATTGTGTAGTGAATACCATGCCCATTTCTAAATCAAGTGTATTCACCTTTATTCAAATATTCATATTGATTATAAAGTTACATGTATTAATTCCTCCTTCCTTTATCATGGAATAAATGAATATGTTTTATGGATCCATGTTATATGATCCATGTGGCACACTTATGCATGAAATGAAATTTTTAGGAAGGGTGCGCCCTTATATCGCTCCAATGCATTGGGCTAAGAATAGTATCATGATAAATCATGTGCAATATGTTTTTACTCGTGATAATTCAAGTGCAACGAGGTTTTACTCATGATTCATGTGAAATGAGGATTTACTCATGCTCCTTGTGCAATAAGCCTTGGATCATGCTAATTCCATGTTAAGTGTTGTTGTCACATTTACATGTTATGATTATCATGATTTGTCATGATTTTATGTTTATGATTAACTTGTGCTATATTGATATGCCTATTCTCTAACATGTATTGTATTCCTCATGTTATTCCATTATTATTCCCTTATTGGGCTTTATAGCTCACCCTTTTCTTATGCATGTCCTCAGGTTATCCAATGCAATGCTAAGTACGAGGGAATTTAGTGGTCATGTAAAGGAAGTTTTCAAAAAAGATGTTGTATTTCATGTTTAAAGTTGTTATGTAATGATCCTAATCCCCAAAGACACCAGACCTCTTGATCTTCTATATTTTATCAAGTGATGTTTATGTAATAGATTATGTTTAATTGTGTGATAAAATATCATGGTTGTTATAGTTGGTATCAGAGGATAGGTTTAGTTATTTTTTGGAGTAGGATTAGAAAAACCTAGTGAAGCCATAGAGACAAGACTAAGTATAATAGTAACATCCCTATGTTTTGGTGAGTATTGAGTAAGAGGTTTATCACAAAATACATCCATGTCTGGATACGAGTATGTAGAGGCGGATCTGGCACAAATGTATCATAGGGGTAAAACCCAAAAACACCACTTTGAGCTAGACTCAAATGGGAACTAGTGCACGAAAATGGGCCTTGCTGCATTCTTGGTTATGAATCTTCCGGGGGATATGCTTTCGTAAATTTACAAGATTAGTATGAACCATTGTTAAATGACAAAAAATTCCCTAAGAATATATGGTAGAAAGTAGATCATGGATAACATAGACTGAAGCCAATAGATTCATATGTTATGGAAATAATAGTTATTTATAAGTCATTAGTTTTTTGATTGTATTACCCTTTATGTGTTACCCCTAACATTCCTTTTATTCCAGCCAATGGTCAGTAATAGGAGGACTCATGCTAACCATCAATGTGAAGATCAATGTGATGACTATACTAATGAGACGACCGATCTAATGGAAGCGAGAATCGCGAACTTTGTCACGCTTACCTCTAAGATAACTCAAGATTTGGATAGAAACATGGGTAAAGAGAAACGTTCAACCCCCCTTAAGAAATAAAAAGTCGTTCTCAAGAGCTTCATTAAAAAAATGCCTCCTACTTTTAATGGATCATCTGATCCCTCAATCGCTGAACAATGGATAAACTCCAATGAAAATATCTTCTCCATCCTTCAATGTTTTTAACAAGAGATAGTTCTCCTGGATGCTTATCGTATGGAGGGTGAATTGATCAATGGTGTATATTGATCAAAAAATATGATGCCTGAGGAGGAGATAGAGGCGTTGGAATGGATGGATTTCCAGAATATATTTTTCAATAAATATTTTTCGTGCACCCTTCGGCTTAAGATGGAAAGGGGATTCCTTTCCCTCATGAAAAAATACGATGAATATGTTGGAGTGTATGAGGAAAACATTACAAGGATTTCAAGATACGCTTTCGGATTTGTCGTTACCCTTGAATGCAATGTTTTCTTCTACTTTGGTGGGATGAAACCTAGCCTACGAAAGCACTGGAAATCTGTGACATCAACACCTATGAGGAAACTATCTGATGTGTCCTCAAGGTCAAAATATAGATCGGAGAATCTCAGGGGTATCATGGGGATACGAAGTGAAAGGTGGACTTCAATGCTGGCAGTCCAATGGATAAATCTAATGGTTTTAAAAATATCCATCACCTCACTTGCCAAAGGTGTGGAAATAAACACCCTGTAAATTTTGTGAAGGGTGTGAGAAAATGCTTTTGGTGTGGAAGATAAGGGCACCTGGCTGTTAATTGTCGGCAAGAAAAACTCACGGCTGCGACAGAGGAGAGGAACGATCCGTTCGAATCTCCACGCATTGTTTATTGATACGACTACAATGAACCAGGGAACCATGAAAATTAGTAAACTAATCCAAGTGTTTTCGGAGGCAGCAAATAACCTCCAAGGTGTAAAGGACGTGATTTTCCCATCGCTAATGTCGAAGTGAACCACGACAATGAAGTGGTGACAGGTATGCTAGTTATTCATTCCAGAATAGAAAATGTAATTTTTTATTTAGGTTTTGCGCATTATTTTATATCCCGAATGTTCAGTAGAAAAATCCCAGCACCACCACAAATCATAGAAGTGAATATGTCGTTGAGTACGGCAAATGGGGAAATCATCGCATCCCATGAATATAACTCCTCCCCTGTCATAATATGTGGATTAAACATCCCGGAAAACCTCATCATACTCCCTATGGTAAAATTTTATATAATTAAAGGCATGTATTTGATTTCCTTATATAGAGCCAACATAAATTTTCGTGAGAGGGAAATAACTTTCTATGTGGAGAATCGACCCTTGATTCTTAACAAATGCAAGGAGGAAGAAGAATATTCATTAGCTCCGTCATCTCAAGAATAGATATTACTGCCCTATGAGCATGCGTATCTGGCTTAGATGATTGAGTCTAAGAAGGGAACCATCCTAGAGGACATGCCTATTGTAAGGTAATTCACTAAAGTGTTTTTTGAGAAATTTCATGGTCTTCCTCCTAGAAGAGAAGTTGAATTCTCAATGGATCTTATACCATGGGCATTGCCAATATCCAAAACTCCATATAGAATGGATGTTGTGCAGCTTGATGAGCTGAAGAAACAACTATAGAATAATCTGGATAAAGGGCTTATACACCCATGTGCTTCACCATGGGGCGTAACAGTCCTCTTCGTCAAGAAGATGGATTGGTCAATGCGCCTTTGCAATGATTATTGTGAGCTCAACAAAATCAAAATAATGAACAACTATCCTCTACCATGAATTGATGGCTTGTCCAATCACCTGTGTGGAGCACAATATTTATCAAAGGTGGATTTGTGGTTGGGATATTATCATGTAAGGTTGAAGAAGGCCGATATCCCCAAGACTGCTTTTCGTACAAGATGAGGGCACTATGAATTCATAGTAATGACTTTTGGACTCACTAATGCTCCAGAAATATTCATGTACTTGATGAATAGAGTCTTTAGAGATTACCTTGACAAATTTCTAGTACTATTTATAGATGATATCCTGATATACTCTAAAGCCCAGGAGGATTATGAGGAGCATCTGAGAACTATAATAGAGACCTTGCAGAAGGAGAAGCACTATGAAAAGTACAAAAACTGTGATTTCTAGTTGAATGAGGTCTCATTCTTGGGCCAAATCATCACAAGCAGTGGTATATCTTTGCATCCCTACAAAACAGATGCCATTGAGGGATGTTCGAGGCCAACATCGATAACAGATATCCATATCTTCTTTGGGTTATCTTGATATTATCAACGATTTGTGATAAATCTCTCGCGATTACACAACCATTTTACCAATCTAACTTAGAAGGGAGTAAAATTTCCTTGGAGTGATGAATGCGATGAAAGCATCAAGGAGTTGAAAATGAGGCTTATCACTATGCTCGTGCTCACTTTACCCATAACTGGAGAACTTTTTGTGGTATTCAGTGTTTCTTCGAAGAAGGTCCTGGGATGTGTGTTGATGCAAAATGAAAAAGTCCTTGCTTATGATTTAAGGAAATCGAATGTTCATGAACAAAACTATCCAACACATTAACTCAAGTTGGCTGTATTGATCATCCCTTTGAAAATTTGGTGGTACTATATTTTTGGGGAGAAGTGTGAAATATATACGGACTATAAAAGCCTCATGTATATAGTAACCCAAAAAGAGTTTAACATGCACCAATGAAGATGGTTATAGCTGATAAAAGACTATGACTACTCAATCCATTACCACCCTGGGAAAGCGAACAAGGTGGAGAATGTCCTAAGTAGAAAGGACCCGATGATTATATCATTGATGAGAATTGAAAAAGATCCAATATTCTTATATTTTATAAAGATGTAAATGGGAATCATAAAGAAGGGAACATCATCAATCCTTTCCCAAATAATTTCTCAACCATCACTTTTGGAAAGGATAAAGGATTCTCAAAAGGATGATGTGGGAATATAGGAAAAAGTGGAATCTATCAGAAAAGGGAAATCCTTGGAATTTAATGTTAATGAAGAAGGAATTATGATATTTGGTAAAAGACTATGTGTTCCATCATGTCCAGTGCTGAAGAAGGATCTTTTGGATGATGCACATAGTTGAAATTTCTCTATTCACACAGGAAACACAAAGATGTATCAAGATCTCTGAGAGAATTATTGGTGGAATAATATGAAGAAAGTGATTGCTGAATAAACATCCAAGTGCCTGGTGTGTCAGCAAGTGAAGGCGGAGAGGTAGAAGTCTAATGGTATGATGAAACCATTGCCAATACCATAATAGAAATGGGAGAACATCACCATGGACTTTTCCACTGGACATTCGAAGAAATCCAAAGGCAACAATGCTATCTGGGTTGTTGTGGATCGTCTTACAAAGGCTTCACACATGAAATATATTTAGGAGTATTTCTCATTGGATTAACTGGAACAAATATATATCAGGTAAGTGGTATGGCTGCATGGAGTACCACTATCTATTGTGTCCGATCGAGATCCAAGATTCACCTCTAAATTTTAGAAGAGTCTTAAACATGTTCTGAATACTGAACTGATCTTCAGTGCATATTATCATCATCAAACTGATGGCCAATCCAAGTAGACTATCCAAACACTTGAGGACATGTTGAGAGCATGCTCAATAGAATTTAAAGGAGGATGTGATCAACATCTTCCTCTGGTTGAGTTCTCTTATAATAACTGTTTCCACTCAAGTATCCAAATGGATCCATATGACGCCCTTTATGGGAAATGGTGCATAACTCTTGCGAGTTGGTATGAGGTTAGTGAGCGTAATCTTCTTAGACCAGAAATGGTCGATGAAATGGTGGAGAAGGGGAAATCCATTCAGCTACATATCAAGGCAGCCTAGAGTCAACAGAAGAGTTATACAGATAACCATCGACGAGACCTTGAGTTTAATGTTTGAGACATGGTATTTCTATGCATATCTACGTGGAAGAAGGTCATGAGATTTTGAATGAAATGGAAGTCAAGTCCAAGGTACATCGACCCCTTCATGATTCTTGATAGTGTTGGGGATGTGGCCTATCGACTTCACCTTCCACCTAACATGACCAAATTACATGATGTCTTTCATGTATCCCTCTTAAAGAAGTAAAAACCAGACCCTTCACATGTAATCTCTTTAGAGGTGGTATAGTTAGAGGATGATCTTCTTTATGCGGAGAAAACAGTAAAGATCTTAAATCATAGAAAAACCGTTCTATGAAATAAGACAATACCCCTCATTAAGGTGTTGTGGAGAAACCAAAAGTTTGAAGAAGTGGCGTGGGAATTGGACGAAATGATGAAGTTGAGTTACCCACATCTATTTTAGTGTGGGAAAAGAAAGTTTTGAGGGAGAAATTTTTTTTAAGGGGAGAAGATTATAATGACCAGACCTTCATTAATGGAAATCCCTCTTGATCTAATTAAATGTATCATTATGTCAAATGAATATATAAAATGTCATCTTCTTTGGTTTTATGTTTTTGGATTTTAAAATAATATTACGAAATGTGACCATTGTTTATATAGACATTGAAAAATGATCACATGATTAGTATAAATATAGGGATTTAACAAATCCAATTTACTCAGAAAATGTAAGTGATGGGCTCATCCAGTAGACGTGCCCCATACAAAGCCCATTTGTCAGAGCTTGGAAAGGAAGTTGTGTCTTTGGGATTTTATCTTGACCAAGCCCAATCTGAGCTTGAATATATTAAGCTCAAGCAGAACTGCCTAAGAGAGAAGTGGAAGTCGACAGAGATTACCACCCGAGATATGTTTTCCGAGCCACCGGAAGAGTCGGTAACCATCACACACCTCACCCTTGATCTTATGTGGGTTTTATAAGGGGTTATGTAACAAGACATTAGCATTATGGTCATGTACATTATTTTAGTATATAATAATGAATATACCTTCATTTTATTATTATTACCGTGTAGATGGTTTTTAAAAGCACAAGGAGTATTTTTTGTTAATATTCAACTAAGAAATCTATTTTGTTGAATTAATGGATTTTTGAATTAAATATTATTTTAATAAAATATTATTATTATTATTAAATTAATTTTTATTAAATAAAAATGATTGTATATTTTTATGAATGCAATTTTATTTTTTATAAAAGTTTGAAATCCATTTTTGTCAAAACCCATGAATTTTTTATAAATATCAGTTCTTATTTTAAAAGTTAAAATTAACATATTGAGAAAATGATGCAGATAAAATGAATATTATTTATGGAATCAAGAAATCTAAATTATCAAATAGTGAATTTTTCATAATTTTCTGAGACGGTCATATTTTTGGGTAAAAATTAAATACCATTTAAATATATTATGTGTTTTATGACATCATAATGACCCAATAGTGATATAATAAAATACTATAAGCCTTATGTTCGGCCAATATATGTTTTTCCATTAAAATAATGTTATTTTAGGTTTTTTTGACTTATTTTACAAAGCATTAATGGACCCTTCAAGGCTTCTTAATCATCGTGTCTTTTTAAATTGATTTCCTTGGGAGTGTGACCCACCTCCACATAAGCAATCCCATTATTTTAAGAAGTTTTGTCTTTTTCCTTATAAATTTATTTTTCCACTTCCATTTTCCAAAAACCATGGGCAAAAACCAAGGTATGGTTTGTGGTTTGGATTAGTTTAATGTGAGGCTTCCCAAACCTTAATAATAATGAATTCCATCACCTTTCCTATGTAAACCCACCCTAGATCCCACTTCCTCCTCACGCAAAGCCTTTTATGTATGTACAACCTCTGCCCTACTCTATCTAGAATCCTCCCAAGGTGCCCGAATCTCTCAAGAAGCCTCTCTCAGGCCTCTTTCATGCCTTTGGAAGCACACATCCAAGTAAGGGTTTTTTCTTCTTTTCTCATTTTTGTCCAATTTTCATAATGTTGTTATGCCCTTTTAATTTCAATTATAAATGTTGGGGTATAGTTTATAACCTACCCCATAATTCCCTATTTTTGTTTAAATGATGTGATACCCCTTTCTATATCATTAAATACCTCCAATGTACATATGTTTCTATGTCAAAATTCTGAAAGAAATTTCTCTCCTCTCTTTTACATTCATTAAATTCGTTTGTATCATGACCCTAAATTACATTAAAATTGTTTTTAAATATATATATATATATATATTACCCCCTTAATATCCATTTCATGTACATATGATGAGACATATATTTCTCTCTTATCAACCATTTTTATTAATTCTTACGTCACGCCGTTATGCTGCCGAAATTGCACCAATTTTCCAAGCTAATGTCATTGTGTAGTGAATACCATTCCCATTTCTCTATCAAGGGTATTCACCTTTATGAACATTTACATATTGATTATAATGTTTCATTTATGAATTCTACATTCCTTTATCATGGAATAAAGGATTATTTTTTTATGAATACATGTTATATGATCCATGTGGCACACTTATGCATGAAATAAAATGTTTAAGAAGGGTGTGCCCTTATAGCGCTCCAATGCATTGGGTTAAAAATAGTATCATGATACATCATGTGAAATGGGTGTTTACTCATGCTAATTCAAGTGAAATGAGATTTTACTCGTGCTTCATATGCAATTAGGATTTACTCATGCTCCATGTGCAATGAGCATTTGTTCTTGCTAATTCCATGTTAAGTGTTGTTTCCACATTTTCATGTTATGATTATCATGCTTTATCATACCTTTATGTTTATGATTCTCTTGTGCACTATTGGTATTCCTATTTTCTAACATGTATTGTATTCCTCATGTTATTCTATGATTATTCCCTTACTAGGATTTGTAGCTCACCCTTTTATTATGCATGTCCTCAGGTTATCCCATGTAATTCTAGGTATGAGGGAATATAGTGGCCATGTAAAGGAAGTTTTCAATAAAGATATTGTATTTAATATTTTATGTAGTTATGTAATGTTCTTAATCCCTAGAGACACTATACCTCTTGATCTTATATATTGTATCAAGTGATGTTTATGTATTAAATTATGTTTAATTGTGTGATAAAAGATTAGGGTCGTCATAATAATGGTGTCTTACAACCATAACCCACACAAAAATTGAAATGGGAAAATATCACCATGTATTTTGACATCGTACTCCCTAAAACGTGACATGGGAATATGTTATTTGGGTTATATTCAATCTCCTTATAAATCCATCACACTTCATTGCTATCAAATAATATTTCATTCTGGGTCATATTTTTAGGATATATATATTCAGGAAGTTGTAAGGTTTCATGGAGTACCACATTCATTTTTTTGGATTGAATGCGAGTTTCACGTCGAAGATTTGGAGAATACTTCATCATGATCTGGATACCTAGTTAAGTTTAAAAAATTATTATCAACCATAAATTTTGTTTAATAAAATAGGACCTTTAAAACCCTATAAAATATTATCAGATCTTGCTCTATGAATTTCAATTGTGGTTAGGATCAATACCTTCTTCATGTTGAGTTTTATTACAATATTATCTTTCACTACATAATTAACCTGGATCCTTGTGAGGACCTATATGGAATGTAGTATATAAACTCATTGTGTTAGGATGAAGAAGGAAAAAAATCTATTCGAACCTTATCACAGGAAATTTCATAGAAAGTTATGGTCATTTAGTACAACATCAAGACATATTACAGGCGACAAAAAAGTTGTGTTGACAGTCATTTGCATGATCTTGAATTTGATGTTGGAGAGAATGGTTTTCTATGAAATTCCCCATGTATAAAGTTAATGAGATTAAGAATGAAGGTAATGTTGATCCTGTAATATATTTTCCCTTTTGATATACTTAATTAAGTAGGGATGGTATCTTATCACTTGATACATCCAACGAACCTCTCTTAAGTTCATAGTGTGTTCCATGTATCTCTCATGAAGAAGTAAATACCAAATCCTTCACATGTACAGAACATACAACTTATACTACTGGAGAAATAACTCTCTTATAAGAAACAAGTGGTATAGATTATGGATCATAGTGAAATAGTATTATAAAATAAGACCACTCACCTGATCAATGTTTTCTAGTGAAACCACCAACTCAAGGAAGCTACTTGCGAGCCTAAGGATACAATGAGGAAGAGGTCCCCTATGTCTTTTTTATCATTGAAATGGAATTTTGAGGGTGAGGTTATTTTTATGAAGGGTATAATACAATACCTTGATATTTTGTGAAATATGTATTTCAAATAAATTAAATTTATTTAATACCTTGTGATATAAAAAACCCAAAGCCTTAATGGACTATAATATAATATAATATTATAATATATTCATTAAATTTATGGGTATGAATGGACTAACTAAAATATGAAATTTATATGGATTAACCATGTATAAAATAAATTCATTGCATATAAATTGATTAAAATTAAAAAAAATTGAAATATTGAAATTAAAAGAAATATTTGTTTCTAGAAAACAATTTTTATACGTTTAATGTGTATTTTACCCTAATAAATAAAATTAGTCACTATTTATAAATTAAATTAATTAAATTTTTACAATTTATATTCAATAATATTTTTTTCATTAAAATTATTATTTTCTCTTGTCCTAGGATAAGAATAAATCCAATTTCATGGATATAAATTGTAATTTTTCAAAAAAGTGGTTTTATCATGTTTTGCGCACACATTTTAAAACAAAATATTTTTATATTTAGATAATTTATTTGAAAAATTAACTCTATTTATGAATTAAATATGTAAAAGTTATCTTATAGTGAATTTTTATTAATTCTCTGAACATATTAACTTTTCAATAAAATAGTGAAAAATATTGATTTCGATTCAAAATTACTTTATTGTTTAATGAACTAGTACTCCCCCCCGTGAAAATGCACGGGACTATAAATTTTTTTTCAAATGATCTGGTTCTATATCATTCAAAAAAATTGTAATTTCACAATAGTAAATAGAATTCTTAAAATAAAACAGTGATAATGAAGGGAGTGGACTTAATGTGACAGATGGAAATGGATTGAAGACTAATGTTGGAAGAGATGGAACATGATGGAATGGGAGAGGCGGGTATCAGAGATGGAGATGAAACAAAAGATGGTGGTGGAGGCTGAGATGGAGGAAAGAGGTGAGAATGAGATAAATTATTGAATGTAAGATAGAGATATGTTCATGGTTTATGGATTTTAACTGGATTCTATGGTCTTTCAACGATGCATATGTGTGGAGTAGTAGAAAACATGAATGCATTTCATGTGGTGTCATTGAATGATAATTAGTTTCTAAAGAGAAAAATGGATCGGATGATTCATCAATATGGATGTTATTTTGCATCCCCTTGATAATAATTGAGGTATTGATCACCAAAATAAAGTTAATGGGAATAAACGAGTCCACAATTCTACAGTACTGATATTAAAAGATCTTAAATCTCTGTAAATGAAGCTACCTTGGAACTGCATCATTATTTGTTAATTCAAACCATATATATATCCCATTTTTTTCAATCATCTCTACATAACCACACGAAGGAAGTTACTTAGGATATTAAAAGTTTACACATGAAAATAAATGAAAAGAAACATAAAATTTAAACATAGACGAATCAAGGGTATGTCGAGCCTTCAACCACTTTAGAAGGCCGGATAACATGAAATTGAATCAAAAAACCAATGAAGACAGATTAAATATTGATATAACATGTGAATCAATATCATTATTCTATATAAATTTCAAGATTTATTATAAATAAGTGCATATAGAATATGTAAACACATAAGTGCATAATGATTCCTGAAACCAAAATTTTTCTTCCAATATTTTTGGTACTTACATTTCTATAATCAATGCCTTTGTCTAATGAGTGATCTGCAATGTTGAGCCCAAGCATGTGAAGAAACCAATGACAAGGCTAGTCGAGCATGGTTATGAAATGATATAAAACATTGCTTTGCCATTCAACAAAAAGCGTGAATGAAACATGTCAAGTAATGTTATCAAACTGCAACACAATAGTAGAAAGCATAAATTATATTGGAAATGGATTGAAAATTTATTCTCAATAAATTGAAATAGTAAACATGGTGTAACATACATTTCAAATAAGAAAAGGTAAAAAAATAAAGTAAAAAATTCAAATTGAAAAACCCATTCTGGTAGAGGATATTATGTTTTCAAAACAACAAAATGTTTTCACATACGGTTACATCTAAAAAGAGGTGGGTTTATAATCGGACAGTAACTAACGTTTTTAATAGTATTCAGTGTCCCCTTTGGAGTCAAACAGTATGCATCATGTTGGGTTGGATATAACCTCCATGTAATGGCTTGATCTATTCCTATAGTAGAGAAACACTGAAGGATGTTGGTTGAGAGTAATATGGTTTCCTCAAGAAGTTATGTATAGTTGTGAAAATAGTAAATTGAAAATTAGTTCACTTTATAGGCTATAATTGTCAAAAAGGGTCTATTTGTTCCTTAAACATGTTCTTACATAGTTTCATGTAGTCTTTAATAAAGTTACATATAATAGTGGAAGTAAAAAATGTAAAAGGTTATTAGGTAATAAAATATTTAAAATGGTATTTACAATACCATGGAAAAACATAATCGAGTTTTAGTCAATATTGTCTGTATTTTTGTTGTATATAACTTTAAAATGGGGATGTAGTTCATGGATTTCTATTTCCAGAGTTTTAAGGCATTGTAACAATTCATTGGATGGCATCATCATCATCAAACACAGTTAACAAATTTTTCTACATGATTAAATGACTTCAATCAATAACATGCCAGAAAAAATTGACAAATTTATTAATTGGAATTGAAATATGATGTTTAAGAAATACCAATTGAGAGGGACAAATGGAGTGTCTTTTAAACATACAATTTCAATGGAACTGGAAAAATATTTATTGTCTACTCCAATGATGTAATGAAAATAAAAGACAATGAAGGAAAAAAACATATACCAGAGTAGATCATATATTAGTATTTGTTGTAGCAATTTCAGAGTCCCTATTGCACCTTACTCCTATAACTCCATAGTGGTTATGTTCCTAAATCACAAGTTTAAAATAAAAAAAATGAATATCATGGACATAGAAGAACTTTCAATTTCATTACCTCATAACATTCCCATGACATGACTACTATAAAATCCATGTGAAAGACAAACAAATAAAAACATAAGATAAAACTCCATAATTAATATAAACACCACCGAAATAGAGTACATATCCATCATGGATATTTAGAAGAAATCAAAACAAATCATTCCTGGTCAATGTATTGGAAAAAATGTCATTGTGATGAACCAATGTAAGATAGAATAATTTTCATCACATAACCTAAAACTAACCACACCAAAATAATTTTATTTTAAAAATTATCATGCATAACAAGGACATAAAAATTGAAGTGAAAGTATATGAGAAACCCAAAAGTGCAGCATTGTTTCTTGAGAATTATATAAAATAAAACAATAATTCATTCAAAATTAAATGAAAACACCATGACTGATAAAAAATAATGCCTTGAAATTATGATAGATAGGATATACTTTAGCAGAAGATGATCCATCCGATGTGTAGGCCTAGCAATGTCGACTTCATAGAGATCTGTTAATTGTAGCCTTGAGTGTACAATGTGGTGGGAAGAATCAAGGATTTAAGTTATGTAATTGGAAAATCAACACAGAAATGATGTGTAAACCAGATTCCAGAAAGAAGTTTTGTTTCGACACATAGTCATAGGTGGAAAACAGAGATGTTTTTTAGGAAGGTAAGTTAAGGCTGTGGATGGTAGTGGAATCAAAATGGTCTTTGGAGGAGTTGTCGAGGAAGATGTAGAATACCATGGTGGAAAGAGATGTTTGGGATGAGGTCAGAGGTCGATACAGAGGTGTTTCATGACACGGCTAGAGAGGAGAGTCGAGGAGAGAGATGTTGGTATTCATTAGGAACCCTAAGACCAACGAGGGATGTCATCAGTGGTGGAATCGAAATAGGGTTTAGAGGAGTTATCTAGGATTGTAAGGATAACCTGGTGGAAGGAGATACCGGTGAGGAGATATGAAGTAGAGGCAAAGGCACAACAACACGCGATGTAGCTGAAATGTAGAGTTGTGGAGGGAGATGGCGATATTCAGTAGAATCCCTAGGAACACCGAATAGAAGGAGTGGGTGAGACTACAGGATTGTAACCCTAACGTAACAAAGTAGTGATGTTGATCTTGGATAATTTGAAACATGTGCTGGAAACAACCACGATTTTGAATTGATATAGATGTCCACAAACCTTCAATTACATAGCTACTCAAATCACTTCCAACTCTCTAATAACCAATCAAAGATCACACAAACATGGGATGCTAACTAGTAATTCACCTTAATGATTTTTATTTTTATTTACAATGAATACCTTTATCATAATTGAGTATGGTTGTTTTGATCATGAATATTAAGCATTTAAATAATGTTACAAATTTCTTTCACCCAAAAGTTGATTAGAGTTATTCATGTAATAGAAAAAGCCAATGCAATTAATTGTTTTATTGTATTTTTATATGTGAAAGAAACATTTGGACCATTCATATATGCATAATAAAAATACATTAATGGTACACTAATTATGAAAAAGTAAACTAAATATATCAACTCCTACCCTTTCCCATACTAAACTCATCTGCATCTCTATTTTCATATCATTTTTCATTCCATGAAAACTGCTCTATGTAACATCAACTCAGACACTCAAAACTATATAATAAAAATAATTTCCATTGAAAAATAAATAAATCATGATGTATTAAAAAAATTCAATGAATTCTAGGTGGTTTATTATTTTGAATGGGTACTTATTGAATGCCATGATATTGATGAAATTATTTTAATGTCAATTGTGCAACTCATATAACTTCTTAACATTGAAGATACAAGAAAGAACTCCCATTAATCTGTTCCATTACCAAAGGTTCACTTGAAGTGATTTTCCATTAAATTTCACCTTTTAATGTATCAAAATTTTTTCCACCTAGACAAGAAATAGATCACAAAAAGAAATGAGCACTACAAATTGAAAGAACCATATTTACATTCAAGAATGTAGTTTTGTGTCACTAAATAATCAGAGGATGTCAGAGATTAAAAAAAAGGTTCAAGTACAATAACCTTGAACCTCTATTCTCTTACTGAGTTTGCCTTTTAAATGAGAAATAGTGATAAAACCATTGAGAAAAAAAATTGGAAAAACACATATTTTTTATTCTATGAAATCAGAACCATATTGAAATTTCTTTCTATTTTAACCAGGATCAGAATCTTCTTTACCAGTCCCTGAAAAAGGAATGTCTCAAATCATCCCTGGCCATCAATCTATCATTTTGATCATATTTCAATAGGCCTTGCAGCAAATGTATGAGGTCCCCAGCCGAGTGGTCTACATGCTCAATTATCATATTCTAGCTAGCATGAAACCCAGAAAGACAAAATCCATTAAATAAAACAATAATAATAATACAAACCACATAATCGATATGAACACTAACCTGATGCCGTTGGAGCTTCCACACCACCTTGATGTTGTCTCTCGAGGTCGCCCCATCACGCCAGTCCAGCAGGCCCCTCTGCACGTACTTCTCTAAAATCTGGTCTGCTCTCTTCAACAAATATTGAGGCACTAGTCCTAACAACCTCTCCATTATTTCAAGATACCCCAAATTCTATTTATTTTTGAAAAACACTTCACCTTGAACCAAATGGGTCATGAAAAATTCCATCAAATATTCAAAACTGAATAACGCCCATTTTTTATATCCATAAAGATAACAAATCCGCTAAGATGAAACCTATGATCCATATATTTCCTAGATAACTCCACCCAAGTCCAAGAATAACTTCAGAGGCACGTTAATTCCGTGTTGATACAACATAGGTTTGATTTTCACGATCAGAATTAGTGCTACCAAAGTCTATAACATTAATAACACTTGACTTCGGCACTCTATTAAAATAAAAACTTCCCCTTTGTGGTGAAACCTGAAATATGAATTTGTGTTATGTAATTAATAGAAGCATGAGTCATAAAAAGTAAATAAAGGCAGATAATAAACCTTAAAATCAGGAACACTCTCTCATTCCTTACACAAACTATGGTGCCCATAAAAAACCCATTGGATTTGTTTCTGATTGAGAGGAACAACGATACTTCATTTTTTGGAACTAAAGAAACTCAGTGATTATATATATTACAAAGTCCATTGCAAGAAAAAATGTCAAAACAAAGTGGTCTATAATTAGGGTTTTCACAATTCTCACAAAAAGAGTAGATTAAAAAGAAATGTTAAGTTAATGAAAGAGAAAACAAATCTAATTTATAGAAATTATGCAAATTAAAAATGAAGGTATTGAAAAAAAACCTATCCATCACTAAAAATTGCTCCAAATTATCATGAGTTTGGAACAATGCTTCTCCCTGAACAAAATGGGTCATGGAAAACACCATAAAATATTCAAAACATCTGAAAAACACCCATTGTTTAGATCCATACGGAGCAAAAATCCACTAAGATGAAACCTATGCTCCAGATATCGCATGAATAACTCCACCTGATTCCAATAATGACTATAGGGGAATGGTAATTCCATGTTGATTAAACATAGGGTTGATCTTCATAATCAGGAGTGGTGCTACCAAAGTATATAGATTTAACAACTCCTGGCTTCAACACTCTGTTAAAATATGTACTACCCCATTTGTGGAAAAACATGAAAGATAAATCAATGTTAAGTCATTAATAAAAGCGTAAGTCATCAGAAGCAAAGAAAGGAATATAATAAACCTTAAAATCAGAATCTCTCTCCCATTCCTTACACAAACCAAGATTCCCAAAGAATCCCATTGGATTTGTTTCAGATTGAGAGGAAGTGTAGTACATTATTCATTGGATGTAAAGTAACTCAGTGATCATATATATTACAAAGTCCATCGCAAGACAAAATTTCAAAAGAAAGTGGTCTATAATTAGGATTTTCACAATGCGCATAGAAAGAGTAGATGACACAGAAAATTTAAGTGTATGAAATAAAATCAAATGTAAATTATAGAAATTATGAAAATTAAATATGAAGGTATTGAAAAAAATGGAAAACAGTGACATATTATAGGAATTGAAAAATTTAATACTGAGATTATGGATTATAATAGATGAAAATAGAATTACATTAAGGAATGTAAGATGAATTTTCATACCTAAAACCAATTAAGAGTTGTTTCGCTCTTTTAAACCACTAAATAGTAAATATGTTCTCCTTCCAAAAATACCAATAATTGAAAACAGAAATATAGGATGGAAATTAATATAGGGAAAACAATTCATGTTTATCTACTATGAAATGAAAAAAATTGATAATTAAATGAAATTTCCAATTCTCAGATTGTAGTTAAAGAGTGAATGCATAAGAAAATGTAATTATGTAATGATAATCCAAGGATGAGAGAGCTAGAGTAGGATGAGCTGTTTGTGGATGATCCAAATGCGAGGGATCCATAGGAGGTGGAGCAGGAGACTGATTTCTGAGGTAGGATTATCAATGGATTTTACGAGGGGGCAAGGACCCCATAGGTGGAGGAGATGGTGGAGGCAGAGGTCGAGAATTTGGAGTCATAGGCATGAGAGCTGAAGGGGTGGGAGCCAGATGGATATGGGTTTGAAGGGATGCAAAAAAAGGGGAACAATGACCAAGAGGGTTGCGGGATTATGAAGACAGCGGTGCTCAGCGGGAAGCATTAGAGGATTTGAGGGAAACCAAGACTGGTAGCTCAATGTTGGCGCGGATCTGCGGCAACCCTACCTCGAGCAGAGGTAAATCGCGAGTGGAGAAAAGGAACCCTAAGATGGAGTAAAAAACCGAGGAATCGCAAGAGGTAATGGGGTCACAGAAGATGTAACCCTGATATTAGAGGGAGACGTCTATTTTTTTGGGTGACGTGGCTGCATATTTTGGTGACACATTAGCCAAAAAAAGCCTACATTGGTATATATATTGATAGATATAGATGATTAATAAGAGTAATTTGAAAATAATTCTAGGCATGAAATACAGCATTCGATGGTCAAAAAATTCATGTCAATAAGCTCTTCTTTAAACTGAAAAATCAAGAACCTGGAATTTCACAATAGTAATCAAATTGTGTGGTAATAAAACATACCAAAATTATACCTGCTACAAGGTAAATGGAAATTTTTTATTCTTCATAACAGAAAATATTAAGGAGCTTCCAAACTTAATATATGTATGTTTTAAGGAAACAAATCAACTTTTACTGATTAAAACAATAATCATTTAGGTGGATATTCTGGGAATAGGAGAGATTTATAATGAAAATTATTATAAATAGATACAAAAAGTGGATGAAATGATATACAAACTAAATCTATGGTAGAGAAGGGTTCGAATATTTTTTCCTTGAAATAAAAAAGGAATAAATTTTAATCCAAATCAAGAAAATAGTTAGGAAACACTAATAGCTTTTTTCCCTATATGTAGCAAAAATAGACTACAATAAAATTATTTAGAATAAAATTGAAAAGAACATCAGAAACTCATCACTTGTGAACATTAAATGAATTGGGATTTTCTACCATAATTTCCTAACAATTAGAGGAAGCTTTATACTAGAGAAAACAAATGTTGAGTGCTTACCAAGGATGAATGATGCATTTCGAAGAAAGAAGAGGGTATGTTGAAGGTAGAGAGAGCACTATCGAAGACATCCATAGCTGATGAGATCTCAGAACCAGCAATACAAGATAAACCCACCCCCCCCCCCCCCATTCGAGTGGCTATGAATCACAAATGAAACTATTCAAATATTTTTCCGTATCGAACTAAAGATCCGAACACGACTTAAACTCATCAAATTAATTAAGGTAAATGATGAAGACATATAATACTTAGAGTATTTAATAAGGATAAATTATAATGAAAGTTTCAATAACTTCTGTGAATATAAAAATAATATAATTATGAACACAAGGGATAAGTATCACAGTAAAATAGTCAATAATACATGTTTCAGAACGTATTGTTGATGCATAATGAAGGTAAACCCGAGCTTTCTAGAATAGTAGAAAAATGTGGATTTTAGACAAAATCAAAGGGTCAGTTGGCGGTGGATGATTTCAGAGTGATGGTATCATAGTTAGACGAATAAACTTATGGATGACTAAGATGGACTTGAAACCCTGTATCTCAGACACTGAATAGAGTTGCTTTAGAAACCCTAGTTTATAGATATTTGAAGAGGTGATGGAATTGTGTCAACATTCAGTGTCGGTTGTAGATTTCATAGAATGAACATGGTGAAGATGTCAGATGATAATGAAGCCAAAACATTTTATGTTTTTGAACCGTTGAATCAGAATAGAAAATTTCCGATGGGGAGGAGTTATGTAGTCGTGAAGAAGATGTAATGAAGGAGAGACGATGTGAAGATTGGAAGAGTTGAAGATCTAGTTGCGAGATAAGGTACAAATTTTCTGAGATGATTTGTCGATTTTGGTGGGATTGTATGATGATGAAGAATCTATGGAGGGTTTAAAATAGTGATAGTAGTGGAGGGGTGTCACGATAGGGAGGGCAGGTAATGCGATGGTTGGAGGTAAGATGGAAATGCGAAATTTGAGAGGATTGATGTGGGAGCGACACGTGTCGGGAAAAAAGACATCTTTGTTATATATATAGATTTAAAAAGATATATTTTATTTTAAAATAGTTTTAATAGTAATATTTATTAAATTATATAATTATGTATCCAATTTAGTCCAATTTATTTATCCTTAAGTTGAAATTTGGCATAAAACATTTTATACATAAGAAAAATTCTATTTTATGAAAAATCACATTTCCCTCACGCTTACAGGTTTGATTTTAAATTAAAAAATTTCAAATTATGTAAACTGAATTTGGTAAAAGGGATTCTATATTTTTAATCGTTATAATTAATATTATGTAATAAGTTCAACTTAATTTTGGGTCATAATGAATAGTAAAACAATAGAAATTAATTACTACAGTTACAGTTAATACAGGTTTACCAGGGGTTAAACAAAAGAAAAAGGGTGAAATTTACAATTAATCTTGTCCAAATAATATTTATTGGAATTGTATAAACCTGATAAGATCCCACCTTCAAATATAATTTCATTTTGAATCATGTTTCTTGGTAACTAATTTAACATTTTTATTCTTTTCTAAATTTTCCATGTCGTTTACCAAGTGGTTCCTCTCCCCCTCTAATAAAATTACACATCATATTCTATAATATCAATAAATAAAGACCAATTTGGATCATAAAATACATAAAAATAAAAGTCATTACATCCATGTCCATGAATTATTTCACCTATTTTGATCAGAAAATAATCCTAGGAATAATATAGGCATATACTTAAAGAGATTGTCTGAAGAAAAGGTATAATTAATAACCACACATTTTCATTTTATTTATTAATCCACAAAATTCAAATATTTTTAAACCATTATGATATATTAATTTAATTATAAAAAATTTAAATATATGTTACTTTTTTAATTTAATAACTCGCATCCATCTCTTATCTCATCAAATGGGAAAAGAAACTGTTGATCATGTGTACAATGGACTGTCGCCTCACGAAGTGATGTAATTCGTATTCCATAACTACCTATAAATGATGGATATAAGGACGGAATTAACATATTTAGTTTATATTTATGAAATAATTATACTTCTATAATTATAATATCATATCTACCTTATTAACTTCTAATCCTTTGGAAATTGATAACGTCACTCATTCAAACAAGTGGACAACCACCTCCACAAAGAGAGGTTATAAATCTTTCATTTTATTTTAACATGTATGGTAATAAGGATGTTTTTAATGAATATATATTATATGTATGTTATATACACATTTCTATAAAGTTAAAATATTATTTATCTTTCTCTTGTTCAATCGGTCGAGAAAATGTAGGTAACATTCATGCGTACGTACAGTCTACCAACTCCTTGAATGGTGTAATTCATTTTTCAAAATAAATATTTAATGGATTACTCTAAATATGTATATAATTAATTCATATTATATTAATATAATTATTATCATTTTTGATATATTATAATCATTGTTGAAGTACAAGGACTGAAACTACTAAACAAAGATATATATGTAAAACAAAGCATTTATTAGCTTAAATAGTGATTTTGAAAAAAAAAATTATTAATAAATGGGTTATAAAAGGATATAATAAAATCATATATTCTATGATATATATTATTATGGTTATTTAATATATTTATAATAAACCTATATTTATAAATCATTAGTTTTGAATGTATATTTTGAAATACAAGACTTGTGGTAATAGATTTTATTATCACTTTTATTTCTATTAGATAAAATCCATATTCACCACTTTAATCATTTATGTCATGTATATATTTACCATGGATGAAGTAAACGATTATTATTATGATATTTATGGGTATTTACATCTATATATATCATTATTTCTTTAATTGGGCTTATAATTCAAAAGATACCAAAGTGCTAAGGGCATTATGTTATAATCTCCATGTTTTTCGGGGTTATTTTTTAATAATATTTAGGCGATAAAGTATTATGAAATATCACTCAAGGTAATCATGATAATAATTATACCCTATTTATGTCTTGAAGTTAAATTTTTTATCCTTTTCATTTTCCTTTCCCTTTGTACTCATTTTTCTAAAATACTTTTTTTAAAGGAAACAGACATTATTTCTTACTTTAGTTGAAAATACATTCTCTTATATGTTCATGTTTTCTAATAATGTTTTATATAATATTTTTAAATTTATCTAATGATTTTATAAATTAATTTATTTTTTTACTTTTCAAAAAATGGTTTAAAATGTATCTTCTCGACATTTTTAGAAGGATGCACTTTTAACATTTTATAAAAAATTTGATAAAAAAGGTTTTTTACATGTATGCCCTGAATGGTATTTCAAACCCTCATTAATTAACCATGATTTTATGATTCCTTTATAAATTTCTAAGTTTATTTTAAAATATGATTATAAATTTAATATTTTTGAAAACATTTAGATTTATAGATGTTATCTTCTAACCGGAAAGTGTATTTTCTTTATGAATTTATAAAATTATAGTTTAATAGTATTTTTTATCAAAATAAAGAACCCTTGATTCTAATTTTGATATAATGTGGATATAATAAAGTGATACTATCCCTATTATTTCTCTAAATGTTTTATGAAAATGAGGATAATATTTATATGAAATAGGTTTCTTTTACATGGGTTATGATATAATGAAATATTTATGAAACACATTTTAATTCAATGGGATATGCAATAATGAAATCTTTATAAACTCATGGAACACAACTATATGATTTAAATTATGTGATGCATGGGCCTATAATTATATATCCCTCCAATTCATTGGG
Organism: Viscum album; assembly: GCA_963277665.1. Taxonomy (NCBI): domain Eukaryota; kingdom Viridiplantae; phylum Streptophyta; class Magnoliopsida; order Santalales; family Viscaceae; genus Viscum; species Viscum album. The sequence continues at coordinate 696,654,265 of OY728148.1, forward strand.
TAATGATGGATATCTCTTGAGATAACCTGTACTGGAATGGTGTGTGAACCCTGTATAGAAAGGGACATTATTCACTATGATAGTCTTGTGAATGAACCTTGACTACTACACTGGTTCAGAGTGGGATCATGTTCCACATTGAAAGTTTTTGAAATTTTCCTGGACTGTTAGGTAAATTATTTTTTATGCTTATGTTTATGGTACAAATCTATGTATTATTACAATGCATTCCCTCATGGATTATATTCTTTGATTTCATTATAATTCATGCTATATAAAATACCATGTTTTATTTTGTATATCAATATCATGATATTTTATATGCACATTATTGTTTAATAATGTACATATCATGCTCTCATGCCCATATAACCATGTTATTTTTTGTGATCATTTATGTCAACCTTTTTTTACCTTAATGAGCATCTGAGTTCACCCTCTGTTATACTTCATTTCCCCAGGTTATGAAGAAATTTATTAGGAATGATATGTATAAGAATGGTTATATTTATGTTTAATAAAGGGTATATTATTTAATTCACTTATGAACTAGTATTTCATGTATCCATGACTCAAATAAAATTAATACTTTACAGTATACATGTATATTTTTGTAAAATGAAATGAATATTCATCTATTAAGATGTTATATCTATGTATTCAAAGTAAGGGTCTCAATAAACTTTAAGATAGTTTGGTTAAATCTTTAATGATGGTATATGATCAATTGAAACAATGAATAAATAATGTGAAAACCAAAAATAATAATTTTTTTGGTGTTTCTCCAATGAAAAATCCAAATATAAACATAAAAATAGTTACTGATTCATGATGACTATCTATACAACAAACAACAATATGATGAATGAAAGTTTATTCAAGTTTATAATGTAGTATAAATTAATATATAACCTATGTTGAAAAGTTTAGTGGTTATAAAAAAATATAATGGTGTGTTCAATGAACATAAAATGACAAAAATACAAAAAAAAATCATCAAAATTTGAAGTCTTTATATTAATGTATTAGTCACTCATGTTCAGTATGTTTAATTGTAATGTAAAATAAAATTTTAAATTTAAATCAATGATAGAATGGGATTTACACATTTCATGATTTATGAATGAATATATTCCATGGTCTTTAATGTGAAGGGTAAATTCACAATGAATTATGTAGTTCATCACGGTGAAAGATAAGTGTGCGTATGAAAAGTGTAACGACCCAAATTCGGAGCCCCTCTATTGGTGCCCCGTACCCAGTTCGCCACATGACCTCAAGCGCATTTCCCTAAACGCCAGAGGCTACCGACTAGCAGCGAGGGCCTTGGTAAATTATTGGAGAAACTATGCCCTCATTTGGTAAGGTATTCAAGGTAAGGAAAACAACAGTCAATAGTGGAAGCAGTAACAACATACATAACTATAACCAAACAGTGGAAGAATAAATATATAGAATTGATGATAATGATGTAGTAGGTACAAGTATATAAAGTAATCAGCAAACACAACAACGTGTTGAAATACAATTGAACACAAGTACTAAAGAAACCGTAAAAGAAAAACAGATGAGCAACTCCTCAGCATCGCAAGCCTCAGCTCGGTCCCATGCTCTCCAGCTCTAGTGCAATCAAGAACCTGAAGTAAAATGGTCCTTTACCTTATCTATACCTGCAAAAAAATAGACTGCTTGGGCCCAAAAACATGTCCCAAACAGGGTGTGAGACAAAGTCCCAGTAGGCTACCACCCAATGATCTGTGCCAAACAGTCAATGAATACATGGCAAGTAACTTACAAGGACAATAAACAGGAAAATACACATTAGCTACAATTTACAGTATAGAATATAAACTACACAAGTATAAAACAATCAACAAGTAAAACAAGGGTAACCCCCTAGGTAGTTCTCACATCCTAACCCTTATGGTTCAACCTATAAGTACCAGCAACCCCCTGGGAGGCACACACAGTCTCACCCCTCTGGTTCAGCTAATGAATAGACTATCTAGGGAATCACTCACCGTCAATTTCCCCTATAGTCTCGTATCATACTAAAGGCTATCTAGGGAAACACTCAATTTCAATTCCCCCTGTGGCCCGTGTCGAGGATATACAGACTCTCTGGGGATGCACTCAACGTCAATTCCCCCTGTGGTCTCACATCGTAATTAAAGACACTCTGGAGAAGCCCTTCCATCCATTCTCTCTATGGTCTACTACACTAGGTTCTCACTGCCCTGTGTATAAATAAACATGCATAGCGTGCGTATATCGTCCAAGTAATCCTCAAGAACTACTTGGATATCATTATAAGTCTCAATAGCATAATAGTACAATAGTTCAACTATCCTACAACTAGGCATGGAAACTGGCATAACGCCTAACAGGAAAATCAAGTACAAAAAGCTACCAGAGTAAAACAAAAACTACACTATTCACAAAGGTAAACCTCTACTATAGAAATCAATCAAGCAGGCAATCATTCAAGGAAAAAACAGGAAAACGCACAATTCCCGTAAAAGGGAATTGGCGAAATTGCACAAAATATTCAAGTACTTTCTACAGAATGGCACAAAACACCTATCTTGATGCTAGAAGATCAATATACATGAACCACGATGCCTAATTCTCCTCATAACGGTGTAGATCTAAGAAAATGCGCAAAACTCTCAACCCATGATAACATGAAACCGAGGTGGAACCAAGGAACAAGTCTAAAGCAAAAGACAGAGCACATAGAGGCGATCCCAACGCAATCGACAATGACTAGAATGGAGATCAGACAGAGCCATGGAGGCTCGAGGAAGATTTTCAGCCTTACAGTTCGCTCTTGGATGAAGATCCTGAAGAATAAGAACGTTTTGTCTGTTAGGCGCGACCACTGTTCATTTAAGGAAAAAAAGAAAAGTACACGGTGTGTACTTTTAGAGTATATGGTGTGTACTATGTTTTTCTGTACTCATCCAAAATCGGCCTCCACGTCACCCCTACACAGCGTGTGTCTGGCCTGGTCATGGCCATCACACGGCTTCGAGAGGGGAAAGAGTACATGGTGTGTACTCCGAAAGTACATGGCGTGTACATCAAAAATTTCCAAAAACTACATTTTTATTAAAAACTAAAGAAAAAGGAATGTACCTAAAACTAAGATACTAGTTCTTACAAACTTCCCCCCTTCAAGAAATTCATCCTTGAATTTCCCTAATGAGGCGAAGAAGGAGAAACCCCAAACAGCTCCAGCCACTGTGATTGTACATCGGCCTCCTTCTCACTGGTCTCTTCTTATACTTTCCCATGCTTCCATAGCACTCGTACAAGAGGGACAGACCGCCCATGGAGAACCTTCATAAAATGATCAAAAATCTGGATGGGATGCTCCTCAAACGATGCATCTATTTTGAGCTCAACCTCCCCAGGCTGAAAGACATGAGACGGGTCTGAAAAGTAACATATGTGCTGAGAGACGTAGAAGATGTCGTTCATGACCCGGTACCTCTGGGGTATCTTCAACCGATAGGGAACCGTCCCAACACTCTCCAAAACCTTAAATGGCCTGACGTACTGTGGTCAAAGATTACAATATCTCCAAATCCTATTGTTTCCCAATCTTGGTGCGACAAGAAAGAAAACCTGATCCTCGACCTCAAACTCCAGAGGTCATCTCCACTGATCAGCATAAGACTTCTGTTGAGACTGTGTTGTAACCATCCTCTTCTGAATCAACTCTATCTACTATGAAGTCTCCTGGACAAGAAAAATTCCCAGTAAAGTTGTCTCTCCTGCCTCTAGCCAACATAAGGGTGATCAACATGGTCTACCATACAAAGCCTCATAAGGTGCCATCTACATAGTCGACTGAAAACTGTTGTTGTAGGATAACTCTACCAGAGGAATATGATTCTCCCAGGAACTGCCAAAGTCTATAATTCAAGCTCGTAGCATATCCTCAAGCACCTAGATCATTTGCTCGGACTGGCCATCAGTCTGGGGATTGTATGTTGTACTCAAATGTACCTGTGTACACAAGCCCTTCTGAAATCCCTGCCAAAACCGAGAAGTAAAGCATGAATCCCTGTCTGAAACAACAGAGTGTGGAACTCCATGTAGACGAACGATCTCTCTGATGTAAAGTCGTCCCATATCATCAAAACTGAGGGTCTCCTTGATCGGAAAGAAGTGAGAAAACCTCATGACCCTGTCGACGGCAACCCAAACATCATTGTTCCCTCGAGGCGACCTTGGAAATCTGGTCATGAAGTCCATCGCAAGATCGTTCCACTTCCACTCCGGAATGGGTAACTACTGTAAAAGGCATGCTGGTCGTTGATGCTCTGTCTTCACCTGCTAACAAGTAGATCATATCATGACAAAACCAGAAACATCCCTCTTCATACCTGGCCACCAGTACTGGCGATGAAGATCCTGATACTTCTTGGGGATTCCAGGATGAACTTCCCAAACAGAGGAATGAAAATCCTGCATCAGCTCCTCACGTATGTCTTCTGGCACCCATACGCGTCCCCTGGAAACGCAAGGCCTCATCCTCACCCACTGTCCATCCATGAAGAGGGTCCTCTCCTGACACACTCTCCCGCAAGAATAATCCTTCTGAGTCTGATAGCTGCCTCATTTGTACCTGATAATGTAGTGTAGAGGTAACAACTACAAAAGATAGGAAGGTCTGTCCCTGCCCGTCATGCACCTCCAGATGCATCTCAGGGAATAGATCCATAAGTTCCCACTCACTACTGGCATCCTGAACCTCCTGAATCTGAGTTCTCTTACTCAAAGCATCTGCCACTGCATTGCCATTTCCCGGTGTATAGGCAAGCTCGAAGTCAAAAGACTAAAGATACTCGACCCACCTGCGCTACCCCAGATTCAGATCACGCATAGTGAAGATATACTTGAGACTCTTGTGGTCGGTGAAGACCACAAGGTGATCTCCCAGAAGATAGTGTATCAAAAGTGTAAGGCATGAACAATAGCCACCAACTCCAGATCGTGCGTCAGGTAGTTCCTCTCATGTGTACTCAACTGTCGTGACCCATACGCAACAACTCCATCTCCCTACATAAGCATAGCTCGTTGCCCGATACCTGAATCATCAAAATAGACGGTATAGATCTTGACTGGCTCTGGAAATACTAGTATCGGTGTCGACGTCAACCTTACCTTCTGCTCCTTAAAGGATGACTCACAAGAATCTAACCATAAATATTTTTCCCCCTTCTTGTTCAGACATGTCAATGGTGTTGTTAGGCATGAGAAGTCTTGAATGAAGCGTTTGTAGTATCCAGCCCACCCTAGGAAACTTCGTACATCAAAAACATTCTTCAGATGATCCTAGGAGACTATAGCTCTCACTTTCTCTGGGTCCACAGATACTCTTTCCTCTAACATGACGTGACCCAATAAGTGAATCTATTCCATCCAAAAGTGGCACTTCGAGAGTTTAGTATAAAGACGATGCTCTCTCAGTGTACTCAAAACGATCTCAAGATGTGTGGTATAGTCGTGTTGAGTGTGAGAGTACACCAAGATATCATCCACGAAGACCACGACGAAGGAGTCCAAGTAAGGATGGAACACTCGGTTCATCAGTTCCATGAAAACTGCTCGCGCATTTATGAGACTAAATGGCATGACTGTATACTCGAATAGACCATACCTACTCTTGAAGGCTGTTAAAGGTATATCTGAAGGTCTAATGTGAAACTGATGATAACCGGATTGCAAGTCGATCTTCGAGAAAACTCGGGCTCCTCGAAGATGATCAAAGAGGTCATCGATCCTTGGCAAGGGATATCGGTTCTTGACTGTCAATTGGTTCAGCTTCCGATAATCCACACAAATCCGAAGGGTACCATTTTCCTTCTTCGCAAACAGGACATGTGAACTGCAGGGAGAAGTACTGGGTTGGATGAAACCCTTTGCCTACAACTCCTCCAACTGCTTCCTGAGCTCCTACAACTCAGGTGTAGCCATCCTATAAGGAGGAATGGACACCGGTGCTGCTCCTGGCACGAGCTCAACAGAAAATTCTACCTCACACTCGGGAGGAAAACCTGAAAAGTCCTCTAGAAAGACATCCCTGAAACGATCCACCACTGGAGGAAAGTACAACCGTGAAGTCCCTTAATCATCCATATAAAGACTAGCAATCTGGCCTGTCACCCTTCCATGCCCATGATGATCGAGTCCTGCTCGACTCGCCTGAACATCCCATTCGCCTCTATGAAGAACAGATTCACCCTCTTGTGAAATGAAACTCAATCTGTGGTGATAAGAGTCGATGACTGCCTGGAAGGGAACCAACCAGTCTATCCCAAGGATTACATCATATCCTGTCATCTCTATGACATAGAGGTCCCATATGAAGCGATACCCTGCAACCTCGAGAGGGAACTCTCTACACTAGTGTACACTAGATGTCCTCATCCCCAAAGGTGTGTCTAGTGTCAACGAGTCGGCAAAAGAAAAGATACAGAGCCCAAGGATTTCCACAATAGAAACAGAGATAAAGCTATGCGTAGAACTAGTATCGAAAAGAGATGAAGATAAAACTGAGGCTACTAAAATCGTACCTCGAACTGTAGAAGGATCGGGATCCTTCTCCTGATAGGTCTACTCTACCGCAAAAGTCTGTCCTACCCCGCGACCTTGTGACCCTGTGTGACCACTCTGAGCTGAACCTCCCTGTTGGCGCTGAGGGACTACTGACTGAATCCCATGTCCTCGACATCCGCCTCGGCCCGAACGGCCTAAAGAACACCAGTTCCCTGACTTGTGAGAAACCGGTGGTGCCGGCCTTTAACGATAAGTCATGGAAGAACCCCTGTCACCAGCAACTAGTGATAAAACCTGGCAGAAACGCTAAAGGTGACCCATCTTGCCACAAGATCGGCACTCCACTAGGTCCCTCTAGCACTGCGGCCTTGTATTCCCACTCCTACCGCACTAGTAGCATACAACCTGGCTGCCAAAAGATGTATCTCGCCTCCTCGGGTCACCGCGTGTAGGCTCCCTACGGTGCTTCCTACTATCAACTGGTGTAACACTAGCTCTGGAAGCAGAACCACCCTGGCTCGCAGCTCCGAAGTCTCTCTGATTGCGCTCCGCAATCAGTGCCTTGTTGACGATGGAAGTGATGGAAGTAAACTGAAATATATTCACCTGCAAGCAGATCTCCTGCTTAAGACCATACACAAACTTCCTTGCTAATAACACCTCGGTTCTATCCTGGAGGGGTGTGAAGCACTGAAGCTCAGTGAAACGAGAGGAATACTCCATGACATAAATACTACCATGCTCTAGACTCATGAACTCTCAGGCTCGATCGACCCTCGGGGTCTCCGGGTAGAAGTAGTCATAGAACACGTGCTGGAACTCTTCCCAAGCCATAACCTGCTGATGACCCACTTGGGAGATCACATCCCACCACTTCTTGGCCGAGTCTCGGAGCATGTCGGTAGCGAGCTTGACCCTCCTCTCTGGAGCCATCTCCAGATGCTCGAAGATAGTCAGCTTGGCTACCTTCCATGACTCTGTAGCCTATAGTCCTCCTTCCCCCGAGAAAGTAGAAGGATTTTGCTGCTAGAAAACCCATGTCAAGTCTTCCATAGTCGTGGCAGGAGGTGGTACTCCCGGAAGTGTCTAGATCATCCTCATAAAGAATTCTCGAAACTGCGCATCAGTGCCTGTAATGGGTATAACTGCTGTTGCCAAGGCTGGCACAGCAGGAGGATCTGCAAGAAGGTCCCTGATCAGCCATATACAGTGTCTGATCAATTTATGTCAACTGAAAAACAACCGTAGGACATCTCGGAGTCACAGCTATGAAAGATCAAAATCACACCTTAAATCAGAATTAACAAGGAATGAGAACACAAGAGTACAAAATGGGACCAAGGTAAGAAAAACACACAAGTTTACAAAACACGACTACACGGCGTGTATAAAAACTACATGATGTGTCTTCTTAAGCCACTAACATGGGCATGTACCCCTGCCCTAAAGGTTGTGTAACACCTCAAACTACGCGATGTGTTGACCCCAAACACATCATGTACATGAAAACTATTTCCCTTCCCAAGACTCTTTACACGGCTAACCCACATGGTCCGACTTAACCCGAGACTACATGACGTGTTCTAAACAAACACGGTGTGTACTAGACTAGGATTCAGCAACCCGTGTTGTTAAATACACGGTCGTCTAAATGGACGAACCTTACACAAAGTTCTCCGAACAAACACGGCATGTATAGGTGAAGGTGACACCATCCCGTGTTGTTTGTGACAGGGTCGGGTACCTAAACAAGACTACACGGCATTTTCAGAAAACAACACGGTGTGTCTAAAAGAAGGTAATTCCGACCAGTGTTGTTCGTGACACGGAAGGGTACCTGGAAAGGACTACAGGGTGTGTTCCTTTAGAACATGGCGTGTTCTACTCGAGCTTCCCCGACCTGTGTTGTTAGTGACACAGCCGGGTACATGGCGTGTACCTACCGTACACGGCGTGTTCCTAGAGGCATTTCTACAACAGTGCGTCCCTGATCACATGGTCAGCGACACAGTCTAAAAACTACACTGTGTTTAGTCAAAAATTACACACCGTGTATTCTGGGTTTTTCTGGACAGTATCTCAGAAACTACATAGGAGCCCAGAAAACACAGAAAACAAGGCAAAGAGGTGCCAATTTCCGATTCATGAGGGCCCATACTCCCCGCGAATCAAAGCTTGGCATCTCGTACAGTCATAGACAAGAGAAAACAGGATCATGATCCACCAATTTCTGATTCAAGTGGTCCCATAACACCTCAAGAATCAAAATTTGGTTTTCATTTAAGCAAGGTAGGAAACAAACAATCCTCTAACAAGGCACCATAGATTCTATCAAGCATCTATCACAACAACACGCATAATATACACAAAGTCTATCACAACAGCATGCAATTGCTAATGCACCCTAGATGGCATGGCAATAATGCATGGCATGTGATTTCTATAAGTGCCTACATGATGCATGAGATGGAATACCCTCATCTCATCAGGTTGCGACACAAATAGAACCACAATCGTCAAGAAAATAACAACACAAAACATGTGAATCACTCTAGGTGAAATCATATCAATCGTGAAATATCAAAACCAGAAACTGCAATTAACGAGGTAGTATGGCTTTTCCCAGTACACGGGTTAGCTACTCCTGAGCACAAATTAATACCAAGTACCGAATCTGTCCTATCCCTGGATAAATTCTCCAAACATTAAAGAAAGAGAAATGAACCCCTTTGATACCACTTTGTAACGAACCAAATCTGGAGCCCCTCCACTGGTGCCCCGTACCCGGTTCGCCACATGACCTCAAGCGCATTTCCCCAAATGCTAGAGGATGCCGACTAGCAGCGAGGGCCTTGGTAAGTTATCGGGGAAATTATTCCCTCATTTGTTATGGTATAAAAGGTAAGGAAAACAACAGAAAATAGCGGAAGCAGTAACAACATACATAACTATAACCAAACAACGGAAGAATAAATATATATCAATCATGATAATGATGCAGTAGGTATAAGTATATAAGGAAATCAGCAAACACAACAACGTGCTGAAATACAACTGAACACATGTACTAAAGCAATAGAAAAAGAAAAATAGATGAGCAACTCCTCAGCATCGCAAGCCTCGGCTCGGTCCCATGCTCTCCAACTCCATTGCAATCAAGAACCTGATGTAGAAGGGTGCTTTCCCTTATCTATACCTGCAACAACATAGTTTTCTTGGGCCCAAAACCATGGCCCAAACAGGGTGTGAGACAAATTCCCAATAGGCAACCACCCAAAGATCTTTTCCTAACTGTCAATGAATAAATGGAAGGTAAAGTACAAGAACAGTAAATAGGAAAATACACAGTAGCTACAATTTACAGTCTAGCATATAAACTACACAAGTATAAAACAATCAACAATTAAAACAAAGTTAACCCCCTGGACAGTTCTCACAGCCTAACCCTTATGGTTCAACCTATAAGTACCAAAAACCCCCTGGGAGGCACACACGATCTCACCCCTCTAGTCCAGCTAACGAATAAACTCTCTGGGGAAGCACTCACTGTCAATTCCCCCTATAGTCTCGTATCATACTAAAGGCTCTCGGGGAAGCACTCAACGTCAATTCCCCTTGTGTCCCACGTCGAGGATTTACAAACTCTATGGGGAAGTAATCAACATCAATTCCCCCTATGGTCTCGCATCGTAATTAAAGACACTCTGGAGAAGCCCTTCCGTCCATTCTCTCTATGGTCCACTAGACTAGTTTCTCACAGTCCTGTGTATAAATAAACATGCATAGCGCGCGTATATCATCCATGTAAACCTCAATAACTACTTGGATATCATTCTAAGGCTCAGCATCGTAACAGTACAACAATTCCACTGTCCTACATCTAGGCATGGTAACTGGAAAAACTCATAATAGTAAAACCAAGTACAAAAAACAACCAGAGTATAGAAAAAACAACTCTATCCAAAAAGGTAAACCTCTACTATAGAAATCAAGTAAGCAGACAATCATTCAAGGGAAAAAAAGGAAAACACACAATTCCCATTCAAGGGAATTGGCGAAATTGCACAAAATATTCAAAGACTTTCTACATAATGGCTCAAGCCACCTACCTTGATGCTAGGGGATCGATATACTTGAACCATGATGCCTGATTCTCCTCAGAACGGTGTAGATATAAGAAAACGCACAAAACGCTCAACCCATGATAACATGAAAATGAGGAGGAACCATGGAACAAGGCTAAAGCAGAAGAGAGAGCTTACCGCAGCGATCCCAATGCAATTGACGGCTGCTGGAATGGAGATTGGACTGAGGAACGGAGGCTTGGGAAGATTTTCGGTCGTACGGGTCGCTCTCGGACGAAGATCCTAAAGAAGAAGCATGTTCTGTCCGTCTGGCGCGACCCCAGTGCGTTTAGTGAAAAAAAGAAAAGTACACAGTCTGTACTTTAAGAGTACACACCGTGTACTAGGTTTTTCCATAATCTTCCAAAATCGGCCTCAACGTCACCCCTACATACCGTGTGGGTGGCCAGGACAGGGCCAACACACGACTTCAGGCGGGAAAAGAGTATACGACGTGTACTCAGAAAGTACACAACATGTACTTCAAAAATTTCCAGAAACTCCATTTTTCAAAAAAACTCCAGAAGAAGGAACGTACCTGAAATGAAGATCTGGGTTCTTACAAAAAGGATAGAACTCACTGGTTTGATATTTCAAAAAAGTGAGTGAAATAATAATCCATAGTTAAATAAATTTCATATTAAAGAAATGTGATCTTCTACCCTATCACTAAGAAGATGTATTTAGTGGACGTAACACCCCACTATTTTATTATGATTTTTTTTTTAGATAAGAAAATATTTTTTGATAGCATGTGATACAAATGAAACCAATTTAAATGTAAAAATTCTTAATTATAAAAATTTAAATAAAGTACAAGATAGTAAAAATAAACATAATTGATAAAATGAATTATTTTTTAAAATAAATCGGTTTCTAATTCACATAAGAGAATACCATTAATTTTAATGAAATAATATCTATGAATTATATATTTTTGATAAATTTATGACTTTAGAAGAATGATATAAATAAAATGTATTAATGAAATTTAATTAATGATTAGTAAAATAAATTATTATTATCTATGAAATAATTAATTGATTATAATGAGTACTACTTTAGTCATTCATGGAAAATAAATATTTCGTTTGAAAGCATTGTTTTTATTTTATATTATATATATTTTTATTTAAATGTAAAATTTCTCAAAACATAGATGTAGAATTTAATGAACCCAATTTTTTATATTTAAATTAAAATAAACTAACGATCATTAATGACTATTATAAGATAATAAATAGGTTTAAATTCATTTTTATATTAAAAATTCAAATTTTTTTTATTTTTTATTTTTTCCATTTTTTGTACCTATAATAAAATAAATTTTTGTCACATTTAGATATTGAATATATTAAAATATTTTACATGTTTTAAATCATCTTTTTAAAATTATTTAATAATACCTATATCATTTTGGGTCATAAAAATAAGTTACCAAGGTATAAGATTTTAACCATAGTAAATCCTAAAACAAGGTAAATATGTTATATTAAGGGATAAGGTCATAAAATTTCAAAAACAATCTTTAAATGAGTGGATGATGAATTTATCAGCACTCACTTATACTATCCTCACTAATTGATAATTCTTTATATATCTTATTTCAATATTACATTCCTTTAACATTAATAAATAATTATTCATAAAAATATCACGTTTATCATCTATAAAAGGACCCCTCTTTAACCCACCTCAAGATACATAATTCCTCCAAAAAAAGAATCCATACGAAAATTATCTCCCTCTCAATCCTATATAGTATTAAGAAGCCTATGAATCAAACAAGAAGTCCCAAACCTCTAACTTCCAAGAGGTCCTTCATTAGTAAATGGTCTCTGGTAATACTCAGTGTAAAAAAACTTTAGTGGAGCTTCCCATAATTATGGTTGGTGCTCAGATAAAGGATAATGGGAAATATGGGGATATAAATGACGTTAGTATATAATGATCTCTTTATTCACCATCTTACGATTATGAGTATCATAGACCATTATTATGGGGTATTAATATGAATGATTTTCTAGTGAAGGTTAGTTTTCCTCATTCAACTAGTAATGGGAACTTTGATAATAATAATTATTTTAAATTATTTCTTAAAGTAGTATACATGGAGATTAACTAGCCACATGTCTAGTGAATATATATAAGGGATTCATTCCTACCAGGAGTTGTACTCTTCCCTCAAGAGGAATAAATAATAAAATGAAATTATTTTATTTATAACAGAAATATAATGGAACTATATTATGTGGATTAATTTGAATGTGATTCTCTTTAAATATATAGTTTCATATGTGATGATTTGATGGCTATGTAAGTGCATCGGGAAATCTATGTTTCATCTTATAGGTGGATTATTATCCCAAAGTGGAAATTTTTTTGGTGAGTTTTCTCCCATAAATATCCCTCTTTTTATGGTATTATTTTTATTAGGTGAATATATAGTTGTCATATTATTGTCTTCTTTTGATTTTTTTCTATAGATTTAGAGGGTACCAACTAAACCCTATAAAGTGTCTTCATTCAAAAAATTTAAAAAAATTATTAGATAAAAAAAGTAAATTCAATCGTTAAAAATAAGTGTTATATTGTCCTTAATCATTATTCAATATATTTTTCTATAAGATTTATAAAATTAATAAAATTTTAAAAAATAATCTACAAAAAATATATTATTTATATAAAATAACATGTTCTTACTCATTAACTTTTCATAATGTGTTTTCATTTTGTATGATTTTACCTAAGGAATTATTGATTTTGTAAAATTTACCTTCTGAATGGCTAAGAAAACATAAATACTAGGATGAATAAATAATAATTATGAATTTGGTTACTTTAATAATTCTATAGTGATATTATTACACGAATGGCCAGTATGCCTTCTTTTTTTATTTTATTATGGATAATCCCTCTTTTAAGGGTTGAAGGGAAACTCGTACATGACCTGTAGGCCCATGGAAAAAGGCATGACTGATGCACAACATATGACCCGAAGGCCCAGAGGAATATCATGCCTATTACATGACCCATAGGCCTAACCCACAAGAAGTGGCCCTCCATAGATTCTACGTCACTGTAGTGATATTATTCAAAAGTATATTCACCAATAAATTCAATTCATTTATTAATTCAATAATCACTAAAAAATAGAATTTATATGTGGTCTACATGAACAGTCACTATTAGTTCCATGAAATGACTTTGTGACTCTATAAATATATGAAACACATTTATTACCTTAGCATGAAAATTTTGGAAGTGTTGACCCCATGTGTGGGAAAACAGAATAGTTGAAGCCCAAATATTAAATTTAAACAATAAAAAGTTAATATAACGGTATCAATGAATCATAAATAAATGGTATGAAATGAAATAAATATTAATAAGGTTATTTTTTATGTTAATAATAAACCTAATTTGTTTACATGAAGTTATAGGATGCCCAATGAAATGGATGACTTAGGTAAGGGTTTATTTTCAAAACACATTTTGAATTCATGATTTGTTATGTTTAAAATACTATTTTGTGGAAATTATTTGTTTTGGCTTAATAAAATAACATAAATTTTATTATATTGGGTTTAATTATGTGTTTTCATTTCTTCATAACATTTCAATTTCCTATGGTATAGAACTCAGTCAAAAGGTTGTTTTTTAGTGGAACCAACTTTATCCATTCATTTTCTATTAGGTTTTTTATCTTTTATTTCTATATTCATTATATTGTTTTTTTTTATTTTTATGGTACTTATTTATTAACATTTAATTTCTTTATAAAATCATAAAAGAAATATTCTTGACATTTTCCACATAGGTAATTTTTTACTTTCTTTACAAAAATGTAGAAAGAATATCATTTTACCATTTTTTGTCATGAATTAATTTTTATCAATTGATGTTAATTTTTATTAATGTATCTTCCTTTCTAATATTTCATGGTTTTATAATGTAATTTATTTTCCCATTTTAGAATTTATTTTTTAATTTTGGAAAATAAAAGGATATTTGTTCTTTTATTCAAATAAAATATCAAATGTTCTTATAAAATTGTTTTTCATAAATATAAATTTCCCTTAATGTTTCTTATGATTAATTTGGAATGTTATTTAATAATATTATCCACCTTATTTTTATGAATGGCATCTAATTATTTTTTAAGTTAGTTTTTTTGAAACTTGTTTCCTTCACACTGTTTAATTATGTTATGAAGTAATTATGACTATTTCTAAATTCTTGTGCAACACATATGTGTAGTTTATCAAATATGTTAAAATAGGTTCCATTAAATCCCACTGATACAATGTATAACATTTATCTTCTCTTTATAAAGTGTTACTGGACACTACAAGGTAGAACTTGTAGGGCATTGGTGGTTAGGCCATGTCCAAAAGGTTATGTGATGAGGGTGGTTTGACCAAGTCTATAATTTTATAAATGGGTGATTATCCTAGTTCATTATGATATTTATGTCTCAATTTTATTCTTTTACATGTGTTTTTATTTCAATTATTATGTTTGTGCATCATTTAAATGAATATGTTATGTTCTCATGGCCTGGGAATATTTACTTGTGTTTTATATCAAAATATTTATTCTATGACCCATGATTTATGATCTCTATATTATTGGGTGTGATTTTATTATATTATTTCATTATGATATCATACCCACCTTCATATATTATTCTAACTTTTGATATTCAATTGATATCTCCTATCATTGCCCGTATCGAGAATTTGACCTCATCAATTATTTTGTTTTCAATAAACAATTTATGAAGAAGGGTATAAAGTGTGATATTTCTAAAAGGGTATCAAGTGTTATTATTATATGTTAAAGATGGTGAGGATGATTAAAAATATGTTTTTATGTACCTATTCACTAAAAACACACAACCATTGGGTTCTAGGTTTTTTGTAAATTGTGAAACATAATGTTAAAGTTATGAAAGTGATATAATATGTGTGTGTTATGCCTGAAATGTATACTTTGGTACCAAATCCTATATGTAAAGTATCTATTTTATCACTTGGTTTGGGATTATTGGTTTGGGAGTCTAAGTTTGTATCAAAGTAGGATTTAGTTTCATTTTGTGATTATTTTATGAAGGAAAATATGATAGAAAATCAAATGACATATGTTGAACCAAAAGTGATGTATGATGAACCTAAACTTTCATAGGTTAAAATGGTTGTGAAATAATTTAATAAATTGTAGGATTTATTTTTCTTTTGATAATGTTTCTTATTCTATTTATTTAGTTTTAATTACATAGACATTTATGGTTTTATTTGAACCAGTAGGAATCAAGTAAAAAATGAGTGTGAAAGGAGATGTAATGACTATCCTCCAAAGAAACCAAATTTAATAGGAGACGGCCTGAACAATATTATGTCATGATCACCCAACTTTCTCATGAAATGAACAATAAATTAAACCATGTCAAAATCCCCAAAAATAAAAGTAATAAATAATTCATCATTGTTTTTTCCGTGTCGAAACATTTACCCTCAATTAGTGGGTCTTTTAATCAATTAAATACTGAGTAGTGGATCACTTCACATGAAAATATATTTTCTCTTCTGTAATTTATATTGAATTAATTTTTTCTGTTATTATTGTATCATTTTTAAAGTGAATATAATCAATGGTCGAATCGCATCAAGAATATTGTCCAATACAAATAATTTGACTCCATGGAATGAGAGTAGTTTAAGAAGGTATTTTTTAAATAAATATTTAACCTAAAATCTTCTCTCATAGATAGAGAGATAATTACAAGATCTGAAACAAAAAGTGTTTTAATCGTTAGTACATTTAAAGGAAACTTTTCAAGACATGTTAGGTATATATGTAGTTTTTTCATAGACCCCTAATGAAAAATTGTTTATTTCTTTAGTTCCTTAAAACCAAGTCTTCAAAAGGCATTTTCTACAATGTAGTTTGGTATCTATAAATAAATTTGTTGATGTGCTCTCAAGGTAGAAATATAAATTGTATACTCCCATTATTCTCCCGGTTTTTGGGATAAGAAGTGGAAAATAGAGTTTCATGGAATCTCTATTAATAATAACTATGGTGGTAAGAATATTTGAATTCATACATGATAAGAATGTGGGATAAAGAATATGGGAAACTTCATCGAACTCACAATTAAATGTTTCATGTGTGTGTGATAAATCCATAAAAAATCAAAGTAAATTGGATATGTAGAATGGTAGTAATGAGCTACCTAATGCATCTCCCAAACATTAATGATTTAATTTTAAGGACTATGTGAATTATTCCAACATGGGAACCATGCCAATGGATTAAAGATGATAATTGATCTCAACAGTCTCTAATTCCATAGGATAAATGTAAATCTTAAATATTCACAACAACATAAGTGGGTCATGAAAACTAAGTGGTTATAGGTAAAATTAACTCCCAAACAAGAATTAAGAATTCCTTATTAGATTATATTTCTACTAACTCCTTTATATCTAGGATTTTTTTATGATCATTAAATCACCACCCCAATAACTGGATATTGAATTATTTGGAAAACTACCACTAGTGTGAAGATTACATCTAAAGTCTTCAACTATTATTAGATTTACATTTATGATAATTTTAGTCCAATTTTTTTTAATTTTATTCATTTTACTAAATTAAATGTGATTTTGGGCATTAATTGGATATATCTATATTGATCCCACATTAGTTTATTAGATTGGAAAATTATATTCCATGTTCTAAATCAACCCCTGATCATCTACTAATTCAAGGCTGACACTAAACCCACTTTATAATTTTCATCAATTATATGGGACCTATAATATAGTAAAAAGTGATATATAGTCCAAATGTTTAGATAAAAACTCATTATTTAAGATGTTTCTAATTTTTTGAGAATATTCTAATATATTTATTGAATATTTTATCAATCTACCCCCAGATCATGAGGTTGATTTTTCTATAGAAATCATACATGGTGTTATGGATATATAACATAATACATGTACAATGGACCAATTTAAGTTATATGAATTTAAAAAACATCTCTAAGATATATTGGATAAGTGTTTTATATCCCATGTGATTCTACATGGGGTGCACCAATTAGGTTGGTTATATAAAATAATCGATCAACGTGTCTGAGTTAATTATCAGGAACCTAGTAAGGTTGTAATCAAGAACATGTATCATATACCCCATATTGAATATTTTTTTTATCAAATTTAATGAGATCAATACTTCTCAATATTTGACCTTATATCTAGGTATCATAAATTAAGCGAGAAAAGTTTAGATAATTTCAAGATAACATTGTGTACAAGATATAGAAACTATTAATTTATAGTGATATCATTCATACTTAAAAATACAGACGATATATTTATAGATATAATGATTTGAGTCTTTATATGTTAAAATTTCCAATTTTTGTTAGTATTTATAGATTATTTTCTTATATATTACAAGATCAATGAATATAACAAAGATCATTTGATAATTTTTTAAAACCTTGTGTAATCGATAAATTTTATTTAAAATATATAAACTGTAATGTATAGCTAAATAATGTATCATTCTTGGGTAATTTTATTAAAATAAAGGGTATATCTATTAATCATTCAAATATAGAAGTAACATAATAATTTACATGACCAACAACTAATTTTATTGTATTTCGTGGATACTATAAACACTTTGAGAGAGATTTGTCATTATTTTAATGTCCATTAACAAAGTTAACAAGGAAAGGGGTTATGTTACTTTTGAAATATGAATGTGAAGAATATTTCCACTACCTGAATAGAATCCTGACCAGTTCACATGTACTTACACTACCCTATAGTGCAGAAGTGTTTGTGATATATAGAAATGATTGAAATAAAGAATCAGGATATGTCCTCTTGAAAATTACTTGTTTATAGCATATTACTCACGTCTATTAAATGATAATCGGAAAAGTTAACCTATAAATGATCTGGAAGTAGTAGCATTAATGATTGAATTAAACACTCACATCAATTAAATGATAATGGTAAAAATTAACCTACACATGATTAGGAAATAATTGAATTACTGCATCGGTTAAAGCTCTAGAGGCATTATATTTATGGTGAAAAGTTTAATTTATATAAATACATAATAATCATAATAAATGAAAGTATATATTAACATATAAATAGTTGAATATGAACCAAAGGTTATTGTCAGATTTGATAAAGGAAAATAACTATTTCATACATTTTCAACCTAGAAAGGTGAACATGGTGGAAGATTCCCCTCGTATAAAGTATCATGAAACATTATCAATGATTAGTATTGAAAGACACCAAATACTCATGGATTTGAAAAGGAAATACCTTGAAATCATAAGGTATGGATAAAAATCATATCTTTCCAATGTCATTACTCAACCATAAATCTATGAGAAAATCGAGAATGTGTAGAAGGAAGATATAGATCTATAAAAGAAGATAGCGAATATTATAGTGGTAAAATATGATTAGTATAAAATGATAATATTTGAAAAAAGAATATGTGTTCCATAAAAATAAAAAATAAATGATTTGTTAGATTTTTCACATTGAATATAATTCCATATCTATCATGTAATTACAAATATATAGAGAGATATCAAGAATCATTTCTATAGTAACAAAACGAAGAGGAAGGTTATAGTATAAATATCTTGATTATTGGTGTTCTAGTAAGTTAAGGTAGAATGAAAAATGTCTTGGGGTATTATTTAGACATTTCCCATACATGTATATAAATGGGATATCAACACCATGAATTTTATATTATGTCTTCTTAATACATCTGAAAGATATAATTAAATGTGGGTTTTGGTTGATCCCCTAATGAATTTGGTATATATTGATTTTATCTAAGAAAATTTCTATCTCAATCAACTTTTCGTGATATACATAAAGAAATGTGAAAGGAATTATAGATTTCCAATTTTCATTGTATAATATCGGTATTTGAGTTTTACATAAAATATTTAGAGAATACTTCAATAAGAATTGAATCTGAATCATAGATTTTGTACTAATTATCATACTCAGACTAATGGTTAATTTGAGAGGACCATTCAAACTCTGGAATGTATTTTGAGATCTTGTTCAGTTTATTTCAAATAAGAATGAGATCAACATATTTTCCATATAGATTTATCATATAACAATATTTTATAATATATTAGTCATATGTAACTATATGAGGTTCTTTATAGAAATAGGTGAATAACTCCAACAAGTTGGGATGAACATGGAGTGAATTATGTGTTAGGATTTGATCTTTCACAATAAATGTTATAGATGATTTAAACTATCTACTGGAACGTTAATGTTTCTCAGAGTCAACAAAGATGTACATTGATAATGATTTGTGGGATTTGAATTTCTATGTTGGAGATATGGTGTTCCATTGAATATCATTTTGGAAGAGATTTATGATATTAAGGAAGAATTGAATGTTTATCCCTAGATATATTGTTCATTTCAAAATACTTAGCCATTTTGGGATGGTAGTGTATTATATTTCACTTAACTATAATATCTCCCTAGTGTAGTATGTGTTCCATGTATCATTTTTTAAGAATTAAACAACTAAGGAGTCACATGTACTAAACTCATAGGGTGTGTAGTTGGATCATGATCTCTCTTAAGTGAAAAAACTAGCAAAAATCTTAGATTGTAGAAATAAAGTATTCTTGAAATGATATTACTCCCCTATACAATCATCTCTGGTGGAACCATAAGTTTTATGAAGAAATAATAGAACCTAAGGTTGTAATGATGCATAATTTCCATCTATTACATTTGAGTAACAAAATTTTAGTGTTGAAATTAATTTAAGGAGGTAAAATGTAAACCCCATGATTATAGTACGCATTTCAATTAAAATAAATCCAATGTTTCTGATAGGTTATGATAGATGAAACACTAAACTAAGAGGAATAATGTTTTATAATAAAAAATTAATTATATTACAAGATAGATAAATTAAAAATAATTAAAAAAATAAATGATTTTGTAAAATAAAAAGAGTTTTTAATTCATATAGAAAAATAAAATAGATTTTAGTGAAACTGTTTTTATGAATTACATATTGTTGATAAATTTATCACTTTTTGAATAATGATGTGAATAAAATGTATTGATTAAATTTTGATAAATATATGTAAAATAAATTAGTATTATCCTTCTTATAATTATGGCACTATAAGGATTACTACATTAACCTTTCGTGGAAAAAAATGTTTTGTTTAAAATAATTATTTTTATTATATGTTATATATTATTTTCATTAAAAGATAACATTTATCATAATTGAGATGTCTAGTTTAATTATATAATTTTGTATTTATATTAAACTAAATTATCACTCATTTATTGGTTCTTTTATTGTAATAAATATGTATAAATTGATTTTTATGCTTAAATAATGAATTTTTCTAAATATTGTTTTTACTAAGTTATGCATACTTATATTAAAATTAATTTTTATCAATTTTAGAAATTAAATATTATAAAATTATCTTTATATTTTTTTGAGAATATTAAAATTATTTAATAAGGTCCATTTCATTTTTATCCATAAAAATAAATTACCAAGTTAGAATTTAGTCACCATGGTAAAGGATAAAATAATTTCAGTGGGTTAAAATAAGTTATAGGGTAATGAAATACCCCAAACAAAATATACTTAGATGGATTTGTGAGGATTTTTTTACAAAGCCTTATTTTATCCTCAATGACTAATAATTTCTAATACACATTTCATGATATGAATATCATTTTAACATAATAAATATGTATTTATAAAAACTTTCACACATTGTATCTATAAAAGGAATCCTACTCAACCCACCTAAACACACACAATTATTTTAATATTATCTTTAATACTTAAAAAATATTTTCTCCATAGATAGTATTTCTCATTTTTTTGGAACCTCTTAATCTATGAAGGAGTCTCAAACCTCTTATTTCGAAGAGGTACTTCAAATGGATATTCAAGCCTCGAACATAGGTGTTATCCTCTTATTATTCATTATTCTATAATTTATTTATCCATGACTTCTTGAATAATATTTCTTAATTTAAAAAATATATTTTTGAAAAATCAATCTACTATAAAATTTATATTATTTGTATATAATAAAAAGTTTTGACTTATTCAATTGTTATAATGTGTTACTATTTTGATCAGCTTTATCACCTCTGTGAATGATGTTATAATATTTAAATAATTAATTTCTAAAAAAAATATATTAGATTAATAATATATAACAAGGGTTAATTTATTTTTTTCATAATTTTATAATGGTATTATTCAAAATTATATTTTCTAATAAATGCAACTCTATTGTTAATTAAAGAATAAAAAATGGATGATTTTTAAGAATTCCAGGTTTACCATAACCATGAGTTCCATGAAATGAATATGGGACTAAAAAAATATATTAAAACATTATTAAAATAATTTAAGTGAAAAAATAATCAAGGACTTGAATCATCAAACCAAAGCATGCTAGGAAAACAGAATAATTGACCCCCAGAATATTAATTTTAAAAAACATTAATATGTGTGTAACAAGTAATGATAAATTAATGATATAAAATAATATTATTATAAATAAAGATATTATTTATGTTAATAATAAACATAAATTTATTATACGTGATGTTTGAGTGCGTTTGACAAAGTGGAAGTTTGAGGTAAGGATTTCTTTTCCAATCTCGCGTTGAATTTCAGACTATTTATCTATAAATTCCAATTTGATGAAATTTTATTATATATATATATAACACCTTTTATAATTTAATAATAATATGATTATTTTGGTTTATATAACTTATTTCCATTTCAATTTTATATTTTACACAATTCGACCTAAAGGATGTTTTTTCGTGGAACCAACCTTATCTCTTCTTTTCAATTGGGAATATTTCTATGATATATCAATAATTTTGTATATTTTATTATGAGTGATCTTATATATAATTAAATTTGTTTTTAATGTAATTTTTTATTTAATCTAAACTTTTTTAATAGTTTTTAAAATGAATATTCATAATGTTTTCCACACTATCCCTTTTTTACTTTTTTTTACCAATGCGTCAAGAGAATGTCATCATTAATGATTTAATAATGAATTATTTCTCCCATATTTATTATTTTTTATTAATGAATCATAATATAAATGTTTTAGTTGTTTTATGAATTAATCTATATTCCCATTGTTTTTTGAATTTCTCATTTTTAAAATTTATAAAAAAAAGATATTTCTTCCCACTTTTCAAATAAAATATAAAATTTTCTTATAAAATTATGTTTCATATATGTCAATATTAGTTTATGTTTATTATGATTAAATATATGTATTTTATAATGAAACTATCTATATTAATTTCGTGTATGTCTTATAGGGATTTTTTAAGTATGTCTTCATGAAACTCTTTTCTTTCCCAGGGGTTAATTAACTTATCATTAAATTATGAATGTTTTCTTGTTACTTGAGATAAAAAATGTATGGTTTATCAATTATGTAATGGGTGGGGTTTATAAATTCCTATATTTAATTGGTTAATGTTTATATATCATGAGAATATGTTATGGTATAGGGTTTGGTATCCCAATTCTAAAAGGTTATGAATCAGAGGTGGTTATCCCAAATCAAAAGGGTTATAGGATTAAGGTGGATAGACTCTGAATAAAATGATATATATAGGTGGTTATAATATTCAATTATGAAGTGTATGTATTTATTATTATCCACAACATATTATTTTATTTCTGTTCTTTTTTTCTATGCCACAATCTTATTCTAAATGCTAGTTCTTATGTTATGTTCTCATGGGTCAATGCTATTAACATATGTTTTATAACAAAATCATTGTATCATGATTCATAATTTATGATCTATAATGTGTTGAGTATGATTCTATTATTTAATGTCATTATTTTATCATACCCACAAATATCTCATTCTCACTAATAATATTGGATTAATATCTCATATGTTTAACCTTACTATGAATTTGATCTCTCCCTTTCAGGTGTTTCCATTCCTCATGTTATGATGAAGGGTATTAAGTGTGATATGTATTAATGGGTTTCATTTTTGAATATTATGTTCATTATATGGTAATCATTAATATAAATAAGTTATTTATGTACTTAATCATCAAAAACACAAATGCTTCGGGTTTTGTGTCTGTGTCAATTGTGAGATGTGATGTTAGAGTTACAAAAGTGATGTAATATGTGGGTGTATTCGTCTAGTAAGATATATTTTGGTATCATAGATGGTTTTTAAAGTATATATTTAAGCACAATGTCTAATAGTATGGGTTGGGTTCAGCTCATTGGATATCCATCTACCAATAAAAACACATGTGTTAAAAGAATCGATCTTAATAAGAAAAATGTGCTTGTTGTTTCTTGTATGGAAAACATTGGTGATATAATATGGATATAAATAGTGGTTTTTATTCCAATATTTCAAGAAATAATAATTAATAAAATAATAGAAAAAAAAATTAATGTGGTAATATATTTTTTAGAAAAGAAATATCTCTTCAAATAAAATAATCGTAGAAATAAAATATTTGAGGAAAGGATATGAATAATGAATTTTTGTTATATGTCGAGGGATTATTGCACAATATTCTGACTTTGAGTTAATTTTTTGTGGTTGATTATGAAATACACATTACTTTTAAGTATTTCACTATAAACATAATCAATTTATTTATTGTTATGAATAGAATTATATAAAAATTAAAATTCATAATATTAATATAGAATAATATAATTTTTCCTATCAATATAAGAAAATAACATATTTTGGATATAATTAATTATTCATATAAAACATCATTCAGGGAGGTAATTATCAAAGATTAATGTTGTAAAAAAACATTCCAATAATGAAGAGACATTATGACCATAATTTTCTTGAATTTCAAAAATGGGAAATAAAATTTAATACTTATATGTATAAGAAGTCTAAGTCTAAGAATAGAGTTGTTCCATTAAGATCCTTATTTGAACTATTATTTTTAAAACATTCTTTGTGATTCTTTTATGAAAATCCACAATTTATCACATTAAAACCAAAACTAATCTTAATATATTACTATCTCCATTTCATCATCAATAACAAACGCAATTTAATATTGATAAAAAAATAATTGAATTAATATAACTAGTCATGGTTATGGAAAAAAAGGGGGTATATATAAACACCATCATAAAATGAGGAATATAACAAATAAAATTGTCATTCCATTCAGAAAAACAAAAAAAGGTCTTTAATTTATGTTTATAATCTCATAAAATAAAAAAATATCCCATAAAATTGTTTAAGTATGAAACCCTAAGCCACTATTTCTATCTATGAAATGATAATATAAAAATAATAATAATATAAGATTGAAGGTGATGGTAGAAAACATACCTTAATGATTAATCCTAAAATTAATTGAAAAAATCATCAAGAATAGTAGAAGTCTATGGGGAGTCCAACGGGTGAGAAACATTCGTTATAGGGGAATTGAAAATTTAATTATGAATGGTGGGGACACACACCTGGTATAAAAATAACCATAAACTAATTGTTTAAGAAAAAATTTCAATAGGGATAACCTTTACTAAGATTTTTTAAAAACCATTGGTATAAGTTAACATATATAGACTATATTTCTAATAGTTGTTACTTAATCATGAGTGGTGTTTATTATAGACTTATTTCATAATAGATCTTTTTTTAATGTTTAATATGGAATGTTTGGTGTTCATTAGAATTTCCTTTGGTGATTATTTGATAGAAAAATCATACTTATGATAAATATAGGGGTTATGAACCTTTAGGTGAATTTCTAGGCTATACCAGGGGAATGTCTTCCACTTGTTTTCCAAATTATTAATAAATCGTAAATATATATTTTTAGCATTATAAATGAATAATTTAAAATATAATTTTAATATAATGTGTAATTTTTTTCTTAAAAAGTGATTTTATGTGAATCCTTATAAAGCTTTAATGGTATATTCATTTTTTGGGACCTTGAATTTAAAATATTATAGAAATATCATTTGGTAAAAAAAAATAGGTTGTTTCAAACTATGTTTATGTAAATTGGGGTTTATACTTGTCTTATTTTAAAAATTCAGTTAATCATATTATTTTTATTATGTCTTGAAATGTCCATGACTTGGGAACCTTTTCATGTTTTCTTTAATCATTTACATTTTATATTTTAGATTTTTTCATTTCTTGCCTTTGAGTCTTTTGATTATGTGTTGAATAAAATTTATAATTAAAATATGTGGATGAGTGACTATGTTTTTATAGGAACTTTATCTAATATAACATTTTCATGTTTCGCTATAAATAATTTTTTTTCTAATTTTACTTATATCAGTTATAATTTAATGATGCAAACATAACCATAGTTTATATCTTGCATCAATGAAAATTTAGTGACCAGATTACTTTGATGGGAAAAAATTGATTTACCTTTAAAGTATTGTAGGTTTTAGTATATTCATATTTTCATCCATTAATAACATATTTTTTCATAAGATAAAAGTTTTCCTCTAATATTTTAAATCACCTTTTTAAACAAAAATTAATGTTTTGAGGCTCTATATTATTTCATTTATTTCACATGGTAGAATTTATTTTAGTTTCATTAAAAGTTTTTATACTAAAGCTTTTTTTTCACAATGTTATTTCTTTTTTCATACTTACTCCCTTTAAGGTTTAATCAAAATTGTTATTTTAAAGTAAACCAAGTTCAATTATATTAAGTTTCAAAATAGTATTTTAAGATGTTTTATTTTTTAAAAACTATTTTTATTATTAAATATTACTATTTAAATGTGGTTTAAATCTTGAAAACATATCATTCATAGGATTATACCTACAGTGTGAACCAATAAATGATTATGATTCACCTAGGATTCTATCTAGATTAACGAGGTATTTCATAAATTTTAATCATTTTTTGTTTTTAATTTCTTGTAAATAGTTGTTATAATGTCTTAAGATTGTGAAAATTCCATGAATTATGCCATATTTGACTTGATGTTGTTGTGTTTAGGTATTTACATATGAAAATATCTCCATTTTTTAGAATAGAAGAATGTTTTTCTGCATGTGAATATGACTGATTTTATTCTAAATTGGTTACTATAATTGTAATTATAAACAAGTTTTTGATTTATTGTTTCATGAATGAGACATAGTAAGTAATTGAATAAAAGTCATGGATACTTGTTTAATATTTATAAAATCATGTTAGAAGTTGTATATTATTGTTACAAAAATATAATAAAGTTTGAATTATATGGAGTATGCTAAATGGGATGGGATCTCAACATCCAATGTTTAGTATACCCCATACCCTTTTCCTGATTGTTTGGGGTACAAGATTTTTTAGACTATGTAAACCCTTTCACTTTCCCCTAAGTGGGATGGTCCTCAAATGAAATGTATTGCTAAAACACACACATATATATATATATATAAACATGTATATGCTTATTTATATATGTGGGAGATATTTCAATTGGAAAGGAATCATGGTTTCCCTGCATAGTTTATCTCGGATTCATAGAGATAGTCTTGGACCAATTATATATAGGTATAGAACCTCCCAGTATAGGGGATTAGTTGTTATAACATTTAATTTAATTATTAGTACTTGATTATTATTAATTTTACATATTTATTTATGAATTTTTTTTTAAAAATGGAGTATATATATGTAATTCATTACACATATTCATTCCTACACGAATTTATTCACTATTATGTTGAGGCATTTTGGTGGTTCTTTACAGAGTATGTATATGATTACAACCTGCATGAACACTCTGGTGGACTTGTAGCTCCACATGCTAAATTTTATGTATGATATTTTCATGGGTTGTTATTGTATTCAATTTTGGATTATTGGGAGCCTATATAAGTTTATGTGTTTAGGTTCTATGAGGTATTATAGAAGGAGTCCTTTTCGGTAGGAGCAGTGTTGGCCCATCACCTTTTCCATTTGGGTGTATCTAGTCAATCTAGTTGTTTGTGACCATATTATTATATTTTATATTGATTATTTTATAATTATGGAAACATTTATATAGAATTTTTTTGTTTTTTCATTTATTATTATTCAGAAATTATTGGATTTCATTTATTATCATCAGAATCACCAAACATTTGATAAGTCATGTCAATTATTCGAAATAATCTTGTTGAAAATATGAAAATGAATAAAAGTGGAAAACTAATTCCCCAATACTAAATCTAGAACTATTATTCAATTTATCATACCCCAGGGTTCATGGAATACTCTTGGGGTAGTGGAATTGTAAATTAAGAACAATTTTGGTATCTGGGTTATGTTCATTATAGTCAAGTCAGAAGTAATGGAAAAGGGGTAGTAGGAAAGGATCAACCAGAAGGTGTGTAGAATTATTCTAATAATTTCAAACTAGGATGTGGACTTTGATATATGAGAGGTAAATATCATTACAAATTTAATTTATGTATTATCCAACAAGTATGAAAATCCAAAATGAGTGAAAAATGTTTTTCTGATATAAATAATCTTCAACCTAATGATTCTAAAATGATGTTCAATGTAAGAATGTGTCAACAAAATTAATGTGATTTATAGTTAGTTAGAATTAGTCGTTGTAATGTATTTCGGGTAGTGTGATAATTCATCCTTATGTTATTTATTTCAGATTCAATGGATGCAATAGTTACCATTGGGAAAAAACTATATCAGTAAGGAAAACATCATGTTCGAGGAGATTTTAGATCTCTTTCTAAATGATGATATTTGGAGGAAGGAAATATTATGTGTTACTGGGAATATATAATCGGTAGAAGCTAGGGTATTTTTATTTTGGACGATACGTTATAATAATTGTTAAAGAGAGATATAAAGTAGTTAAGGAAAATTGATTTTCTCGATTGATTCCATATCTTGATGATAATGAAAGGGTATTTATAGAGAGGCTATCAGGATAGATTATTAAATAATAGATATTATGCTTCAAGATCATCTCCAAACTCTATAACTGAGGAAGAAAAAACATGGATCCCATGTATCATAATTTTTTAAGAGTCATGGATTCTTGACTATAGGGATTCATTTTACTCAACATCCAAGAAGGTGTTTATAATGATTTATTTATGTAGAAAATCCAGCTAGGTTTTCCTTTTAGATATAAAATCACTCATGATTATTGAAAAAGGTGATGTGAATATCTAGAATAAAATTGAAATCATGGTGGATTTTTTTGACGTCTATAACATTCTTGGGTTATATAAAAATCTAATATCAATAGGTTAACAAGATAATATAGGTTTCTATATAAAATTTATTAATGGTCTGTGGAAATGCATACAACTCTCTTTAATAATGGATTATGGTGTTAAAGAAGGAACATTGTAACTATCTGGAAATTTTGAAGGTGAAATCTATACAAAAATACTATATTTTGAAAATTTGAAGTTGTGGATTGGTCACCTAAGATGAATTGGTGATAATGTTTTGAATATCTTTTCTATGTTATGAATATTGAAACTCAATTATATTGAGTATATAACATGTGATGAATGTATCCTTATAAATTAAAATAAGGTTTCATTTACATTTTCGGTGTTAGGAAATTGGAATTTTACTTCCCTATTTTTATTTTATACATTCAATAAGAGAGAATCCAAGACACATGTTCTAGTATGATAAAGAATATTTGAAGAAGATGCATGGGAGGATGATGTATGGTCTCAAAAATATTTTATAAATTGGAGTGCATGTGAAAATTATCTTAATGATGAATTCATGTATGTTATAACGTGCATATGAATCTTTGGTGAGGATACTTTAAGGCATCTGATAGTTAAAAAAATGTTTGTTCAAGGGTTTATATGGGTTCAGCAAAGGGATTTGTAAGGGTTATTAGTGCTTCAGTTAAGAGTCACATAGGGGTGATATGTTTATAGTGTGAGAATGGATTAATCAATTCAATAGTATGTAGGGACTTGGGTAGATGTACCTATTTAATATAAGAGGTATCTAAGGGAAATAATTCCCCCCCCATATGTTTGAAGTGTAGTGGAACTGGTTGACTAAGTGTGACATATTATTTAGTTGTGGTGGGATAACTTGTACATGATTCATCAAACAATAATGATATAATATAATATTGTTTTTAAATTTCTAAAAGTGGCTATAATATTTTTATCTTACATGAAATAAAAGGAAAAAAGTAATGTTATCCCATATGTTTAGGAATTTTTTTTGAAGAAAACTATTTTTTTCTAATGTATTTTTTTTGTTTCACATTATTTTTTTCTCCTATGATTTTTGTTTATTTAAGTGTGTGGGGGAATAGATAAAGTGCAGTGACTATTGGGTCTCTATCTAGATTCTACTTCATCCTCTAGAAAGAAACTCTAATGGAACTTCACTTGCATAATAAAAATAAATCACATGAACCCCACATATGATTTTGGAAAATTGGAATATGTGGGTACCCAATTCACTGAACAATATTATAAAATGACCTGAAAAAAATTAGGAATGGCTATCAAAATTAACAATTGAAACAAAAAAACAAGAAAAATTTAAGAAAAACATTGGGATAATGTGGATCAGGATTTCACCCTAATCGATGAAAGAATGAATCATTACATCATTCAAATAATTAAGAGAATATATTTAAATAATAGAAAAGACAATCTTCACTAAGTGTATCTCAATGTAGTCCACATCAATAAAAAGTGATCCTCCCTATTTTTATATATGTTTACTTCTAGTGCTTCTAGTTATCATAACTATCTAGTCTATATGGGATAAATATCACCTCCTATGAGATCTCTTGAGGTAATCTTCATTTGGTCAATGTTTCCACCTCCTCAACATGACTATTCAGTTAATTTTTCACCTTATAAAGATAAAACATATATGGAATTCTCTATATCTTCTGGTTAATGAACATTCAATGGTTTGACTCTTGCATAACCAACTTGTATATATACAATTATTGTACACAATTTTTTACATCCCATATACTTATTCCCTTTGTAAATAAGGTTACTAGATTTTCTTCATTAGGTTATCTGACATCTCCTACTTTCAAAAAAATTAAGCCCATGCCTTAGAAATATCCCACTGCATATTTTTTTTAGTTTTTTTACAAATTATTCCATAAAAATACATATAATATTCCTAATTAAAATTAATAAATAAGATGTATAGTTCCAAACCATGCTTACCATTCAGTTTATAGAAACATATTAAGGTACAAAATTTCCTCAGAACATCCTGAGTTTCAACCTTTATCTACAAGTCATCTAGATCCCAAAATCCTTGATCTTCTATAGCTCCAAAACAACCTAAACACATAGTATCTATATTAAGTGATACTTCAGATAAATATGATTCATACAATAATGAAAAATAATATTTCTTTCCAAGTGAATCAAAAATTATTAATCAAAAAATAACAACCCAACTTCAATATAATTTCTACCATCTTCCAGAAACCCATTCAACTACACCAAATCCTTACACACTACCATCAAAGTGATGTACTATTATTCTAATATATAATGTATGAATTATAGTTGAATTTTTGATATAAAACTTTTTGGAACCTCTTTATTTTAATGCTCACAAATCATGTTAATTTTGGTTATAATGATATTACTATTTTATGATAGCATTTTCATTTATAAGGAAATTTGTTAAAAAAAATATCTAAATGTTGGAATCAGTCATTATTAGGTCAAATGACTCACCATGATATGTGATTAAATGCTAGATTTGAGTCATTTTCAGTCATGAGTCACCTCCAAATATGACTATGCTGGACTTGATTCACAGTCAGACCCGAGTCACCATTAATTCAAATAACTCACTACCAGATGAGTCATCGCCATACATATAAAACAATTCTCTTTATTTCACATTAATATACGATTTATTACATATTTTTACACTTATTCAAAAAAAAATATCGATAAGTCTAGTGTATTTGGGAATTGGGTACATTTCCTAACAATTTAAAGTAGAAAAAAACATCATCTTTATTAAAAACTTCTTTAACATGCTTGCACATGAAACTACATGGGGAAACTTGGGGACATATATAAGAAATGGGTGAGATATAAATACCATTATTGTAATAAACATGGAATACCATAGAGATAATAATACATGTTATATAATAGGCATGTCAATGGGGAATAAAATAAGTACAAATAATAATCATGAACAATAAGGCATGATATAGCATGATAACATAATGGATACATGAGAAATATGGAAACAACTTATAACATTGTATTGTAAACATATGTTAAGGATAACTATCAATACATAATGATGGGAAAAAGTATCATAAATGAATTCGGTTTACTCCCTATCCCAACAGGACATCTCGTGAGAATAAAAATTACCCATTGCATTAGAGTTCTGGATAATTCTGGGTGCACCCCTCACTTTCATTTCATTCTCAAGCTTAAGTGAACCACATAGATCATACAACTTGGATTCATTCATCATCATATTTTATTCCATGATTAAGGATTTTAGAGTAAATACATTCATGTATTAATTCAAATAAGTATAAGTGTATAAATTTGAAGACCCTTAATAGTAAATGGGTATTTCATTTCACTACACAATCGTTTGGGAATGGAAAATTGTCGTGAAACTTCGACAGTATAATAGTTACACATATAAATTCATAAAATGGGTTAATGAGAGTGAAAGTGGTATATATTAATTATTAAATAAAATGACAATTAATATGTACAGGTTAATACAAATCCCAAAATTAGTAATCTGAAATAGAATACATGCTATAGTAATGAAATTTTAATAAAGAAGAAAATGTGAGGATACCTTAACTTCAGAGTGTGACTTGAAATACGTCAGAAAAAATTATTTAAATATTGGTGAACCTTGGCAGGAATATATATTGGGTAGGGACAATTAGGGACGTTCTCCAATGATTTTTAGTGAAGATATATGGGAGATTGGGTGATTTTATATAGGAAAATAGACTATAATTCTTTATTATTTCTCAAATATTAGATTTGACTCTATATAAAAAATTTACCAAAACTAAAATCCTTACCATGGTTTTTTAAAATGGTTTCTAAAAAAGAGGATTAGTTTTAATTATTTTATAGTTACAATGTACTAAATTTACAAAATAATACCCATATTGATGTGGAATTGAGTCGTACTATAAAAGAAAGTATTTTAAAACATTAAAATATATTAATGGATTTTAAGGATTCATAACGGAATTATAAAATTAAAAAAATAAACATAAACTAAAATATTTTAAAAATATATATATATATATTTTATCATGAATACCATTTATATCATTTATCAAATCACATTTGGGTCATTATGATGTAATAACACACACCATTTATTTATATTGTATTTAATTTTTTTTCTTGAAAATTCAACTATCTCAAATGATAATGAAAAAGTCATCATTGGATTATTTTGATTTATTGACTCAAAAAATAAAATTCATTTAATATAAATAATTTTATAAATATTATTAATTTTAAATTTTAAAATAAAATCGACATTTATTGATAAATAATGGGTTTTTGATAATAATAGTTTTTAAACCCTTATAAATATTACATTTGAATTCATAAATATTATATGATCATTTATATTTAATAATAATATTTTTATGAAATTATTTATTTCAAAGCACCATTACTTCATTAAAATAAATTCCTTAATTGAATTTGAATATTACCCAAAATCAAAATCACTTATACAATAAAAATAGAAATAAGTAAATATAACCATTATTATATTGAGAATAATGTACATACTCATATTTTTAGGGTCTTTATATATATCCCTTTAATACACCAATAAATTCCCTAAGGTTAAGGTGCACGATGGTGTGACTTTCATGGGGTGGTTTGGGGTATATGGTTTGGGCCATGATCTCGATGAGCTCGAACTTCTCATGTAAATCGTTTCACTCATGCTTATGTTATTGGATCTCAGCATGGTATTAGTCAAGGTAAAATCTCAAATACTCTATCTCACCCAAAATCACTGATAAATGGTCTTTATAGGGTAAAATACTATTTTTTGAGGCTATCACTTCCTTTTTGTGTGTCAATGGGATTTGATAAAACGATATATTTATAATAATCATGTAATTACTATTAAAAGGGATATATTATCATCAGTACTAATTCCTAAAGGCCTTTTATATCCATCAGGATATAGTAAAAAGATAATTTCATGTGTTTTATATGGACATAATATGTAATACGTAATTTAATTTAAATAATAAGGGGAATTTTGTTTATAAATGTTCTGGTTGTTACAATCTTCCCCCTTCAAAAATTTAACCCTTGAAATTTTCATTTCCAACACTAAAAAGATGAGGGTAACTTTGTCTCACCACATCCTTTTATGACCACATTTTGTATTCATGATTTTGGTTTATCCACATTAATTTTTCTAGGTGCATTGTCCTACATCGTAGTACATTGTCTCGGCAATCTTAGATCTTCCCTGGCTACTCTTCACATGAGAGATCATTCTCCAATGAAACCACCTATAGATCGAGTACATGTGAGGGGTTTGGTATGTAATTTCTAATGTAGTATACATGAAATACATCATGTACTTGCGATAGGTTTTTAGGAGTTCTAGTCGATTGCCCACCACTCCCATGTGATCAAATATCCCAAAGGTGGTGATGTGTCATGGACTAAGATTTCCATTATTTCTAAATCTAATGACTTTCTTCCATGGAGGTATGTATATGAATACCATATAACAACGCTAGGCTTTATTACACATTTAAACAGGAATTATTGCATGAAAATGCACTTAATTAAACCCAAAAGATCGAAAAGTCTACTCTCTTTGGGGCTTAGGAACATTACATGACTACATAAGACCTAAAATACAACATCTATATTAAAAACGTCTTTTACATGACTACAACATTCCATTGTACATATAATTTCATAGGATAATGTGAGGATATATATAAAAGAAAATGGTGAGATTTAAATCCTAGAAAGGTAGTAAACAAGGTATAACATGTAGAATAAAATAAAAGTTATGAAATAAGCATATCAATGGAGAACAAGAGAAGCATGAACATAATGGCAATATATAACATGATTATCATAAAATGGAAATGCGGAAACAACTTAAAACACTACATCATTAACATAATGGAATTAGGTAAAACCATGTCCCAACATGGTGGAAAAACATTATAAAAGGAATCATGTAAACTCTTGTCCCAAAATGACGTATCATGATACTAAACATTATCTAATGCATTGAAGCTCTATCAGTGTGCATCCATCATGATCATTTAAACCTCATGATTAAGTGCGCCACATAAATCATATAACATAGATTCATTAAAAATAATCATTTATTACACTATAATGAAATGTGGAATATCTACATGAAAGTATATAATTAATAGGTATATGTGTATAAAGTTGAATACCCTTGATAGAGTAATGTTTAGGGTATTCACTACTAAATTATTTTGGCATGGA
Source organism: Viscum album (assembly GCA_963277665.1). Taxonomy (NCBI): domain Eukaryota; kingdom Viridiplantae; phylum Streptophyta; class Magnoliopsida; order Santalales; family Viscaceae; genus Viscum; species Viscum album. The sequence continues at coordinate 696,689,581 of OY728148.1, forward strand.
AAATTGTAATGGAATTTCAGCAGCAAAACGACATCACATAGGGATTCATAAAATTGGTGGATGAGAGGTAAATGGGTATCTCATAATTTAGAAATGAAATAAGAAGTTGATAATGAAAAATAATAACCCAACCTATTAAATTTAAATTTATATGTATAACATATAATAAATGCTTGAATGAAAATGAGAAGAGAGAAATCCCCTATGGAATTTCGGCATGGTAATGGGTGTACATGGGATGGATTAATGAGAATGAAATGTATCTATAATCATTAAAACGTAATAATGGAATTTTTGGGGAGTTTTGATAAAATACCACATTATTTGTAGTTGAAATAGAAAAGGTATAAAAATATAAGGAGACTTACACAAAAATGAGAAAAAAAGGAACCCTTACTTGGAATTGTGATCCCAAATGCTTGGGGGAGGAGTCATGGGTGCTTGGGGGTACCTTGGGAAGACTCTAGGGAGTGGAGTGAAGATTTAGGACGACTTAGAAGGATTTTTATTGAATATAAGTGGGAGATTGGGTGGGATAATATAGGAAATGATAAGGGTATTATTTAATATTTCACAAACTTTGGTTTTGGAATCTATATAATTAAATACTCAAAACCACTAACCATAGCATGATTTTTGCCCATGTTTTCTTTATAAGAGGAGTGAAAATAATTATTTTATAATTAAATGGTCCAAATATATTAAAATATTATCCTTGCTTATGTAGAGGTGAGACACATTATAAAATAAATGAACTTAAAATCATGAAAAATATTATACATTTTGGAGGATTCACTAAGAGATTATAAAATAATTCCAATAAATATAAAATCACATTATTTTAAAGTTTAAACATATATTTGGTCCAATAACTTTTTTATGGTACTTTTTACATCACCATTGGGTCATTATAATGTAATAATACACACTATATATTTATATATGATTTAATTTTCACCCCAAAATTGGATTGTCATAGAAATTTATGAAAATTTCACTGTTGGATATTTTGAAATCCTAATTCAAAAAATAAAATTCATTTTATCTAAATAATTTTCTTAATATGTGAATTTTCAATTATAAAATGAAAACTGCTATTCATTAAAAATATACGGGTTTTGACAAAAAAATTATTTAAACATTAATATAAATTACACTTGACTTCAAAAAAAAATTTATACTCATTTATTGTTAATAAAAGTAATTTGATAATAATATTTTATTAAAATATTAATTTTTTGAAAAATTTATTAATTCCTTACGCTTTCAATTTTATCATATTAAAATAAACTATTATCAAACTGATCTTTTAATCATTTATTGATAAATAATTGATATAATAATAATTTTTAAGAATTATTTTTTAAATATTATTAATTAAAACCCTAATTTATATATTTCTAAAAGGTAATATTTTTACTTGAAAAATCAATTTATGATATTCATCATTCTATTAAGAAATACTATTCTCAAAATGGAATTGATGGAATAAGACTTATATTTATTAAAAGGGATTACACAATAAGTAACTAATACCTTATTACATAACCCCTTATAACACATACATAAGACATAAGTGTAAGGTGCGTGATGGTAGCAGATTATTGGGGTGGCTCAGATAATGTCGCTCAGGTTGTAATCTCTATTGACATGAACTTATACCATAGGTGATTCCATTCAATCTTAATATGTTAAATGTCATATTGGTATTGGCCAAGAGAAAATCCTAGTTACCCTACCTTTTTTCCGTGCTCCGACAATTGATCTTCATATGACCTGAGTCTAATGGATGAGGACATCGCATTCTTTGTCTATGTTGAAAAGATTTGTTAAAACCCTATATTTATACTAGTCATATAATCAATATTCAATGACAATATTATCAATGGTAAGGATGCTTAATGGTCCTTTAAATAAAATTTGATATAAAATTCAATAAAAAAAGAGTGCATGTGCTTTCTATATCCACGGGTCATTTAATTAAAAGAAATAGAATTTTATTTAAAAATGATTGGTTTGTTATATAACTTGTCTCTAATATCAAACTCTGGGTCTCTTCAAGTATTTTCATCATAGATATGATGTTGAATCTAAGCATCATTGATGTTTTACTGAATATTCTAAAACTTTTCCACCATTTCCTAAACCATTTCAGGACCTAGTAGTTTTCATTCCATAACTTCATCCCGTCATTTAGGTGTTCTTAGCCTCTTCTAATAAAGGGAATCATATGAATATATTTGTATGATTGAGTGGAAATTGTTGTTTTATGAGAACTAAACCAATGGAAAAGTTGACACCATCTTCCTTTTGATTCAATTGAGAATGCCCCCAAAATGAACTCAAGTGTCTATATAGTCTACACATATTGGACATCAGTTTGAGGGTGATAATCCATGTTAATGTTTATCTCTGTATTTAGAGAATGTTGGAGACTCTTACATAACATAGAGGTAAATAATGGATCATGATAGGATACTATCGATAATATTGTTCCATAAAGCATCCCAAATTCTTTAATGAATATCCTTGCAAGTTGATCGAGTGGTAAATACTTTCGAATTTCAATGAAGATTACAATATTTGTAATAAAATACGCCAAAACCCATATAGAATTATTCCATCATTATATCTTTAGAAGACCAGTGAACAATTCAGCAGTGAAGTTTTCCATTTCTATGTAGGTATGGTTAATGGTTTCATCATCCCCTTGTATTGTTTTCCTTTCTACATTCACTTTCTAACAGACAAGACATATTGAGGTATACTTTCTAATCTCCTTATTAATATTTTCCAACCAATAGTTATCTCGGAGATCTCGTTACATATTTTTTCTTTATAGATGAATGGAGAAATTTGAACTATGTACATCATCCAACACTTTTTATTTCACTCAGTAATTTATGGTACACATAGTCATGACCCAAATATTACAACTAATTCTTCATTTGCATTGAACTTTGAGGATTTCCCCTTTTTATAGTTCTAATTTTCTTATGAATTCCTACATTATCTATTTGATCATCCTTTATCCTCTCCACAAGAGATAATTGAGAAATCAAATTTGAAAGGATTAATGATGTTCCTTACATTATGATTCCCATGTCCATCATTTTTTAATCTAAGTAGATCAGATCCCTCTCAATAATCATCAATTATAGAATTTTTGGATCCTTTATACCTAGATAATTTTTCACATTATTCTCTTTCCTAGGATGGTAGTGAATTGAGCAGTCATAATCCTTAATCAAATCTGACCATCTTCGTTGGTTCATATTCATCTCTTTATATATGAATATATACTTGTGGATTTTATGATTCTTATACATTTCGCACTTCTTCCCAAATAGAGAATTCTTCCATATTTTCAAAGAAAATATAACTGTAGGAAACTCCAGATCATGATTTGGGTATTTATATTCATGAACATTTAATTGCATTGAACCATAGACCATGACTTTTTTATTCTACATTAACACATAGCTTAATCCCTTCTTTCAGGAATCGCTAAATGTCATTAATATTTATCTACTTGTGGGTAGTGTGAGTATAGGTGCATTCATAAGCCTCATTTTATAATCATTGGTGGTCTCTTCTCATTCATCATTCCAAGAAAACATGACTCCATTCTGAGTGATCTTTGTTAGAGGTTATGAAAATCATGTTAATTTTCTAACAAATTGTTTGTAATACCCAGTGAATCTAAGGAAACTATAGATATTGATCCACAATTTTGGCCTTAACCACCCTTAAATTTATTTTATCCTTGAAGGGTCTATATATATCCCATTTCTTCTGATGATATTCCCCAATAATGAGACTTCCTTCAACCATAAATCACATTTTCTGTAATTAGAATAAAGTTTATCCTTTCGTAAGTTCATTAGCATGGTGATCAGATTATCCACATGCTCCTCCTTGGATTTTGAGAATATTAGAATATCATCTACAAATACTACGAAAAATCTATAATGGTAATCTCTAAAAACACTAATAATACAGTCAATGAATATTTCTAGATAATTAGAGTGTCTGAATGAAATTAATATGATCTCATACTGCTCGTAACTTGTATGAAAATATGTATTACTGATATCCTCCTTCTTTACCCTAACATGGTAATACCTAGAATGCAGATCAAACCTGGTGAATTATTAATCTACATGTAGCTAATCGAACAAGTCATCAATCCATTGTAGTTGATAATAGTTCTTTATAATTATCTTTTTGATCTCATGAAAATAAATTAAAAGACACATTGGCCCATCCTTCTCATTAATAAAGAGAACCGGTGTACCCAATGGTGAATCAATTGGGAATATGAACCATTTATTTGGATTCTCTTGTAGTTTTTTCTTCCACTTCTCAGGTTCCACAATAGGCATTATATATAGAGTCCTAGATAATGTAAATTCCATGGGTATAAGATTGATTTAAAATTCAGCCTCTTGACTATGATTAAGATAATGAAATTTATCAGGAAACACATCAGTGTATTCCGTCATAATGGTCTTATCTTCAAGTATGATTTTTCCTTAGGCTCATTCAATTGTGCTAGATACACTTTTTTATAAAGAAATACTCTTCATGAGTGTGATTTTGGTGATAAATTAGATTCAAACCTCCTATTTAAACTTATATAAAATCAAAGGATGATTTGTAACATTCATTGTGATTTTATTCTCGTGACAATTTATGTTGGATCTATAGAGGGAAATCCAATCCATACCCAAACTTTCATCAAACTCCAACAAAGGGAGTATCACAAGTTTAACCAGTATTTTTAGCCCAAAAATTTTGATTGGGGAATATTTATATACTTGGGATGCAATAATTGCATATTTTCCCATTTTCACTAACATATCTACTTCCATTCTTGTGCGGATGTTTGAATAGTTTTACTTAAATTTAATGACATGAAATAATGTGTAGAACGAGAATCAAAAAGTATGTTCACTATTATTTAATAAATAACTATTTTACCAATAACCAATTCATTTTTGGAATCCACCTCAGTTGTTGTGATGAAAATTAAATTCCCTTGATTCCATGTATATTTTTGGTTGTCTTCAAAACCCCTTTATTTAGTGCATTGGTTTAAAAAGTTTTGTGGTTCCTAGTTGTCACGAACCAGCCTGAGTCGACCCTGAACCAGTCACCCAGGACATCCCATGACATGTCCTGAGAGGCATTCCCGATCCTCCCAGTATAGCGATAAGCACCGAGGGCATTAGTATAGTACAAAAGGGGACGATTTCACCAAAATATAAACAATCAAACAAAGAGCGGAATGAAATGGACAACACAAAACACATTTACCTAAAAATTAAACTAAACATTATTTGTACAAGAAACTGAATTTACAACTCAACTAACTAAACATGATAACCAACTAAATCCATGTGACCCCTCTGGTCACTCTCTAAAAAAAATGACCACACGTCTCCCAATGCGATTGAACTCAACTTGAAATCTGCACGAGGGCTAAAAATAGAAGAAGACTATAGGAATGAGTATTAAAACTCAGTAGGTTATTCCAAAATCCTATTCCAAATGAAGATCGTTTAAAATAAAAGAAACATCAATTTCAAGTTTGAAATACAAGATATAATGGTATGTTTTCCAAATGAGGTCCCATTCTATAAGAAATTTACTAGGAAAAAACTTGCATGTTTTATAAATAAAAATGCTAGTAACAATTTTCAAAGAGGTGTAACTTTAAAATGAAACTAGTTTTCAAGAGGGGTGGTTTAAATAATGTAAAATTATAAATAATTCACCCAAAATTATGAATTTACCAACCAAACACCCTGTATGTTGACGGTGAGTACAAAATATCCAATGAGCACAACTCATGGAAACACCCCTAGCCACTAGTTAGTTTTGAGCCCTAGGTTCCTCGTATCTTGGTGAAAGTAACCATAATAAATATTTCTTCTCTTTCACATGATCCAATAGTAGGGAGCATACCAATAACCTAGGGGTCCCCCGACATTGTCATCATCATATTTTAGATAGTGTAGTCATCCTTAAACCTGCTACGTGAAACAGGTGCCAAACCCCACAGGATCACTAGCATACAAGTACATGTCCACCCACCTAGATACTCGGGATTCCCTTTATTGCTCAATCAAGTGACACATATTATCAAATACAAATTTCACATAAAAATTATATTCCCAAACCATAGAAACACTAACCTCTCCCAAACTTTCTTTTTCATTTCTTTCACGAATCAATAAACCACTAAAATTTATCGTAAAACAACTTCAAGGAGTGTATTTAGAATTTTCACATAAAACTCATTCAAAAACACTCTGTTACATATAAAAACAAAATAAAAACATACCCAACCATATTTAAAAGCCCTAAAAACATTTAATAAAATGATTTAATGGACAATAAAACAATTCCAATTAACACAACATAGTATATACAAGTAAAACACTCATTCCTCATTTTTAGGAAAGGCCAAACCGACCTTTAAAAATTTTCTCAAAACTAACATTTGACAAATTTATGCACTAAAATTTTATTAAGGGGGTGTATAAAAACAATTTAATGTAGAAAAAATCATTCATAAATCCCTTAAAACACTCAGGTTACATATTCAAAACACATCCATTATCATAAGAATGCGAAACGGGCTATTTTCCAGCAACTAGGGCCAAAACATTTTGTAAACCAAAACTAATTTGTTTGTAAATTAAAATAAAAATTGAAAATCCATAAACAAATCCCAAAATTATTTTTTTCAATCTTCATATGTATTTATAAATCCAAATAAGTTCATTTTAAATTGCACAATACACATAAAAGGCAACCGGGAAATTTACCGAACACAAGGAAAGCACTCTTTAATAGAACACATTATTTTAAGCACTTAAAAAGGATAAAATAAAATTTTCATGCCATAAATTTTTTCAAGATACTGAAACAAATTCAAAATACAATAAACCATTTGTGAAATCTCCTGGAATAATTTATCAAATAAGAGGAGTGCACATTTATACCAAAGCCACTATGTTTTTAAACAAATAAGTAAAAAACATCTTTTAAACACAAAAAAATTAAAAACAAGGTTTCACAGTAGCAGATATCATATAAATAATGTTATAAAAACATGATAATGATGAAACCTAAATGATAAAGTCTTGTTCAAGGGATATCCTACCTCAAATCCATGGCGGAAAGGAAACGCACTCCCGAAATCACATGATGTGGTTCCCAACACTCTAGATCTAAACATACCCACCCTAAATGAACGAAACCCCCAAGAAAAATAATTCTAAAACATTAACCTAGGTCTTGAATGAATAGGGGAGAGGAGGAAACCAAATGAAAATGGAAGGATAAGGAAGAGGGACAATAAAGGAAATGGAATATCACCTTGTAAACTAAAGGAATCTTCATCTTCCCTTAGATATGAACACATAGAGGAAAGGTAACGGTATATAAATTCTTTAAGATTATCCATAGGTATGGAAGAACCAGGTTAATTTTATTTGGGTTAAAAATATTGAAATATAATGGATTTATTAAAGAGACAATATACCATAGAAAATTTGGACGATTTTAGGAATCTTTAGAAGTTTCACCCTCATACTCGGGTATGGTGAGCTCCAAAGAGTCAAAATGAAGAATGGGCGTTCTACTAGGTATCTTGGGCTCAAGTGTGATGTGTAATAACTTAAAAATGGAAAAAAAACTAAAAGATATATAAAAGAAACAAATTAAGTTTTTTAAATAAAACTGGAAATGGGCTCACGGGCTGGCCCAATATCTAAATATATAACCCAAATTCACCATGCTTATTAATTTGAAATTGGTTCAAAAAGATATTTAGGCTTGAATATGGCAGGGGAGGAAAATTATAAAGTGGAATGAGTACAAAATGTTGATAAATTAATTACTTATAAAAGAAACAAAATATATTTTCAAATCTTGAAATGGGCTCATGGTTTGGCCCAAATCATGAAGTAACCACCCTTTCTACAAAAATACCAAAAAAAGAATTGAGGCACCCAAATATGGATGATTAGATATATATGAAACTTAAAAAATTTACATTCATCTCAAATAATACCTTGTAATAGGATCAGTATTTCCAATAAACCGTATCAAAATAAAGAAATGAAAAACCGGGTGTGAAAATTCTCCCAACCATTAAAGCCTTCCACCCCTTGAAAGACATAGCACTTTCCAGATTAAAGATCATCACCTAAGGATTCCTTACCAATATGATCTAGCCTCTCAAGACCAGTAAATATCATTCACAATTAATGTAAATTAAGCATCTTGCCTTAAATAAAACACTAACTCACAACCACTTCCTGATAATCAGCTAATGGATCGAGTCACAACCTCCACAACAAAATTAAGAATCAAATTTTTGGGACATCATACAATAAACACAATGATCACCAAAACCAAAGAGCACTCAAGAAAACCAAATATTTTAGGGGAGTCCATAATGGTCTGCCCACCATTAAGAAACAATTATCAGTAGAAAATTTTTTAGGATGAAAATCCATGAGACCCATGGTGGGTCTCCCCACAATTAGAAACCAACTAGCAAAAAACAAACAAAAATTCAACATGAGATATAATCAATCCTCACTAACACAATCCCACTAAAACTATACTATGAAAACCTACCAACCCATATTAAGAGGAACACAACATGGAAATTTAATCCACCCACTCTCGAATGGAGGTGGAAAGAACAGGTCCAACACTCTCTACAAAGATCCAAACCCCCACCAATTCGGGAGGAGAGGGAAGGGGACCCAATCACTGGTCAATTGAAACCCCAAAAGAAACAAAGGAACTAAATCACTAAAATGGTAGAGGTATGATCATATCAATACAAGACACAATCCTAGGACTCCTAACAATGAGACAACTTTACTCTGAAACATATGGTTGAAGCACTGATGGATGAAGCATCTCTTTCCTGGCACTCAAGCATTCACAATCCCTAACTTGTACTCCATCCCGTAGTTCCACACAGTTCCACATAACACTCCCTATAAGAAACAACAAATCCAGAGACACCATGAAACTCTCTTCCTCAACAAAACATTTTACCCAAACATGAACAAGGATATAGAGAACACTATTTTCTCTTACTTCGAATAGGGAGTAGAATAAACAAGGCACACAAAAACACCCACTAATCATCATTGAGCACAACTACTACAACTGAGAGGATCACCATCAAGGGAAGACACATTAAATCGAGCCCAAATAGCTCTATATTTCATCAAAAGGGATGAGTTATCATACTATGATGTGGATTTATCTTTTGAAACAAATCCTAATGTTGATCAAATGGAAGGATTACCAATAGAGAACCATCTATGGACACATCAAAACATCTAACACATCTTTAGAAACCCACTGAACATTACCCCAAAAATGAGTCACCAACAAGATTCCATCTCAATAAGAAAAAAGAGTATGACTTATAGACCATAAGGAATCTTACTGAATAGACAACACTACTATGACATAGGATAAACTATCCATATAACTATTGGTTCATAAAAAACACCACAATTTTTCAACTCAAAACAATTTTGAAAAAAAACTAACTTGGAGGATTTTCACATTCACCAATGGTGTTTCATCAAGTCTCATTCACATGAACATTTACATTCTACCCCGGGCACTCAAATACCATTCCATACCGGCCATTCATCCTTATATGCACAAAACCTTTCATGTGAGAACCCATCAAAACAACGAATGCAAAAACAAAACCTCATCATTACAAAAATATTTATATACCTTCTAAAGGAACATTAACCACCAAATCAAAAACCATTTTTAGAGTTCACCAGACAAGAGATGCTTCATCAAAAACCATTTGATTAAAAAACCATCCATTTCATTTAATAGAACTCCCAAAACCAACAAATCTATTCCAAATAACCATTTACCATTTTAAAAAATTTAGAAAGGTCTCTTTTCTTAATCTGACAACCACAATGGGAAAAACCACTTTCTAGAAAAACACCAACCACTCAAAACCAAATTTCCAAAACCAATTAATCAGATTGTAACACTTTTCAACAGCCCAAAACACTCCATTTAAATCAAAGATTCAGAATTACATTAAAATGATTTATACTTTCAGAACATTTTATTTCAACAAACCAAAAGTTTAGTTTTGGGACAATCCAATACCGTTAAATCATTTCCACTTCCTTCCCAAAATATGTTAAAAGAAAAAACAACCTTCCCAATGCCATTATTATATTTAATTTTTGAAAACCCCTTTTCCACTTTTCAAAATCCAATCCTTCATTTGAAGAATATTTACATAATTATCAAAACAGTATTTAAAAAAATTCAGAATTCAATTAAGGTCCATGAAACCCACAAAAGGGAACTAGTGTTGGTGGGTGACATGACCATATGGTCGGCAACCATATCTCAAACACAACACCAACACAAAGATATTTATTATGAACATGCCCTAGCTCTTCATGGTTGGTCAGGCCCTGCAATCTCACAGAGGCCATTAGACAGACTCCCCTTATCATATACCAACACCAAACAATCAACAAGAACAAAGGATGCTAACAAAACAACACATCCGGTGGAAACTCAAGGATCAAAACGAACAATAGTTTGTGAAGCACTTCTCACACATATGCCTCAAGTCACAACAATACTACTATATCTTCCTTGAAATCCCCCAAATAACAAGGGTCCTCTAAAAATAATTTTATTCTATGAGATGACTCCCTCTGATACCTTTATGTCATGAACTAGCCCGAGTCGACCCAGAACCGGTCACCCAGGCCAGCCCACGACAAGTCCTCAAAGGCGTTCCCAATACTCCCATGGTGGAGATAGGAACCGATTGCATCGGTAGAGTACACAAGGGAATTATTTCTCCCAAATTTAAAAAATTAAACAAACATAAGAAAGAAATGGACAGCCCAAAATACATTTACATAAAAATTGAACTAAACATTATTTGTACAAGAAAATAAAATTACAACTAAAGAAAAAAATAAACTGACCAAACCTAATAACCAAATAACCCCATGTGACCCCTCTGGTCACTCTAAAAAACGATCACATGTCAACTAGGTCAATTCAAATCAAGCTAAACCTACACAAGGGCTAAAAATAGAAGAAGACTATATGCGTGAGTGTTAAAACTCATCAGGTTACCCTGAGATTATATTCCAAATACACATCTTTTAAAATAATAGAAACATAAATTTAATGTTTTAAATACAAGATATAATGGTATGTTTCTCAAATGAGTTCCCATTCTATAAAAAAAATACTAGACAAAAACTTTCATGTTTTATAAACAAGAATACTATTAACAATTTTAAAATAAGTGCAGCTTCAAAATGAAACTAGTTTTCAAGAGGGATTCTTTAAAGAATATACACTTTTAAATCAATGACCCACACTACTGAATTTACCAACCAAACACACCCTATGCCGATGGTGAGTACAAAATATCCAATGAGAAAAAGTCACGGGAACACCCCTAAGCACTAGTTAGTTGTGATCCCTAGGTACCTCGTATCTTAGTGAAAATAACCATAACAAATATCTATTCTTGTGCACACTGGCCACTAGTAGGGAGCATAACCATAACCTAGTTCTCCCCCAAAATCATCATCATCATAGTTAATTATTGTTGATATCTTCAAACTTACTACGTGAAACATGAGCCAAACCCCATAGCATCACTAGCATACTAGTACACATTCTCCCACCTAGATACCCGACATTCCATTTAGTGATCAATCTAGTTACACATATTATCAAATATACATTTCACATCAAAATTCCATTACCAAACAATAAACACACAAACAACCCAAACATTTTCTTCACATTTCTTTCACGAATCAATAAACCACTAGAAATTATAGTAAAACAAATTGTAGGAGTGTATTGAGGCTTTGCACATAAAACTCATTCAAAAACACTCTTTTAAGTATATAAACACAAAAATACCAAAACCAACCATATTTATATTCCCTAAAAACATTTAATAAAATCATTTCATTGACCATAAAACAATTCCAATTAACACAACATGGTATATTCATGTAAAACAATCATTCTTCATTTTTAAGAAAGGCCAATCGGGGCTTTAAACATTTTCTCAAAAGTAACATTTGAAAAAGTTATGCATTTAAATGTTATCAAGGAGGTCTATACAGACAATTTACTACACCAAACCACATTCATAAATCCCTTTAAACACTTAGGATGCATATCTAAACACAACCATTTTCATAAGAATGTGAAATGGGCCATTTTCCAGCAACTTTGGCCAAAACATGTTGTAAATCAAAAACCATTTGTTTGTAAAACAAAATCAAAATTTTTAATCCATAAAAGGATCCTAAAATAATTTTTTTCATTATTCTTATTTATTTTTCAATCCAAATAAATAATTTTAAATTGCACTACACACATAAAATCCAACTAGGCAATTTACCGAACAAATGGCATTCACTCTTTAACAAAACAACATATTTTAAGAACTTAAAAAGTGATAAAATACCATTTTCATTCCATAAATTTATTCATTCTACTGAAACATATTCAAAATATCATAAAAGAAGTGCAAAATATCATGGAATAATTTATCAAACAAGAGGAGTTCACATTTACTCCAAAACCACTATATTTTTAACAAAATATGGAATAAAAAATCATTTTCACACAAAAAAATTAAAAAAATGGTTTCACAGTTGCACATATCATATAAATAAGGTTATAAAATCTTCATAATGATGAAACTTAAAAGATAAAGGCTTGTGTAAAGGATATCCTACCTCAAATCCATTGATGAAAGGAAATGCACACCCAAAATCACCCGTTGTGGTTCCAAAGACTCTAGATATATGAAGACCCACCCTAAAAGAACCAAAAACCAATAAATAATGATTCCAAAAAAGTACCCTAGTTCTTGAATGACTAGTAGAGAAGATAAAACCAAAATAAAATAGAAGGAGAAGGAAGAGCCAGAAGAAAGGAGATGGAATCTCACCTTGGAAACTAAAGGACTCTTCATCTTCCCTTATATATGCACCCTTAGAGGAATGGTATTGGAATGTATCTTCTTGCATATTATCCTTTGGTATGGATGAAGCAGGGAAATTTATTTTGGGGTAAATAGAGTAAAATATAAAGTATTTATGAAAGAGACAATTTACATTAGAAAATATGGACAATTTAATGAATCTTGGGATGTTTCTACCTAATACTTGGCTAAGAGGAGCTCCAAAGAGTGAAAATTGACAATGGGCGTGTGCCTAGGTATATTGGGCTCGATTGGGAGCTATAATCACCAAAGCATGTCAACAAATATTTAAAATAAATAAATTATTTTTTTTTAATTAGAAATGGGCCCATGTGTTGTCCCAATACCTGAATAGGTAACAAAAAATCACCATATTTATTGTTTCATAATGGGTCCAAAAAGATATTTTGGATTTAATATGTCAGGGGAAAAAATAAGAAGTGTAATGAGTCCAAAATGTTAAAAAATGAAGAAGTTATAAAAGTAAAAAAAAATATGTTTTCAAATCTGTAAATGGGCTCACGATTTGGCCCAAATATTGAAGTAACAACCCATTCAACAAAAACTCCAAAAAAAAGAATTGAGGCACAAAAATATGGATTATTAGATAAGATGAAACATCAAAAATCAACATTAATCTCACCCAATACATATGAAAAGGATCAGGATTTCCAATTAACCGGATCAAAACAATGAAATGAAAAACCAGGTGTGACAATTCTCCCCATAATTAAATATTTCTACCCCAGAAGGACATAGCACTTTCTAGATTAAAGATAAACACCTAAGGATTCATTATCAATAGGATCCAGCCTCTCAAGACAATTAAATAACATTAAAAATAAAATAAACTCAATCGTATTACCTCAAACAAAACACCAACTCACAACCACTTCTTGAGAATCAACCGATGGATCAAGTCAAAACCTCTACAACCAAATTAAGAACCCTATTGTTGTGCCTTCTCCCAATGGACACAATGATCACCCAAACCATAGAGCACTGATGAAAACCAAATATTCTCAAGGAGTCTGTAGTGGACTCCCCACCATTAAGAAACAACTATCACTAGACATGTTCTTAGGATGTAAATTTGTGAGACCCATGGTAGGTCTCCCTGCCCTTAGAAAGCAACTAGCAATGAAGAAACAAGAATTAAACATGAGATAGAATCGGGCCTCATTAATACAAGCCCACCAAAACTCTCCTACAACAACCTACCAACCCAAGTTGAGAGGAACACAACATGAACATTTAAGCCACCCACTCTCAAATAGAGGTGGCAAAAACTAGGCCAACACTTTCTGCATTGATCCAAATCCCTACCAATTAGGGAGGGTAGGGAAGGGGACCCAATCATTGGGCCATTAAAACCAAAAAAGAAACAAAGGAACTACCTCACTAAAATGGTAGAGGTATGAGCTTAGAAATACTATCCACAATCTGAGGACTCTTGACTACACGTCAGATTTACTATGAAACCTATGACTGGAACTCTGATGGATGAAGCATCTCATTCCTCAATGCTAAGCTTTGATAATCCCCATCTTTTACTCTATCCCTTTGTCCCACACTGTACCACATTCCACTCCCTATAACATACAACAAATCAAGAGACACCCTAAAACTTTATTCTTCAACAACACATTTTTACCCAAATATGAACATGGAGATATGCACCTCTATTTTCTCTCACTCCCAAAAAAGAGAAGAATGAAAAAGGGACCATAAAACTCCCACTAAAATCATCGATCACAACTACTTTAACCAAGACAATCACCATAAAGGGAAGGCACTTTAAATCGATCCCAAAGAGCTCTTTATTTCAAGAAACAGGCTGAGGTATAATTCTAAGAGGTGGATTTAGAATTTGAAACAAATCATTAGGTTGATCAACTGTAATGCTTACCAACAGAGAACCATCTTTGTCCATATCACAACATCCAATACATCTTTAGAAACCCACTGAACATTACCCCAAAACCAAGCCACCAACAAGATACCATCTCATGATGCAATAAGAGTATGACTCCTATATCATAATGAAGAATAATGAATAGACCAAACATCTATGACATAGGATAAACCATCCACTTAACCATCGTTTCATAACAAACACAATAATTTTTCATCTCAAAACACTTTTGAAAAAAAATAAACTAACTTGGTGGATTTTCACATTCACCAATGGTGTTTCATCAAGCATCACTCACAGGAACATTTACGTGCCACCCCAGGCACTCAAATACCATACCATACCATCCATTCATCCATATATCCACAAAACCTTGCATGTGAGAACTCATCAAAACACGGAATGCAAAAAAACATCATCATTACAAAAATAATTGTGTACCATCCAAAGGCACATTAACCACCAAATCAAAACCATTTTCTAATTTCACAAGACAATCCACTCTTCATCAAGAACAATTTTATTAAAAAACCAATCCATTTCATTTAATAGAGCTTCCAAAAACAACCATTCTCTTCCAAAAAACCCTTTATCATTTTAAAAAATTCAGCAAGGTCTCTATTCATAATCTGACAACCACAAAGGACCAAACCCCTTTCTAGAAAAACACCAGCCACTCAAAATCAAATTTCTAAAACAAATTCATCAGATTCAAACACATTTCAATAGCCCAAAGCACCCCATTTAAAATGAATTTTCAGAATTATTTTAAAATGATTCACACTTTCAAAAAAATTTATTTCAACAAACCACAAATTTAGATTAGGGAAAATCCAATCTCGTTAAATCATTTCCACTTCCTTTCCCAAAATATGTTTAAAAAACACAACCTTCCCAAAACCATTCTTATATTTTATTTTTTAAAAACCTATTTCCACTTTTCAAAATCCAATCCTTCCTTTAACACCCATTTCTATAATCCTCACATAAGTATTTTCAAAAAAAAATCCAGAATTCATGAAAGTTCCAAGAAACCCACAAAAGGGAACTAGTGTTGATGGGTGACATGATCAAATTGTTGGCGGCCATATGTTAAACACAACACCAACACAGTTAGACTTATTAGGACCATTCCCCTACTCCACAAGGTTTTCCAGGCCCTATGAGCTCACGAAGGCCATTAGTCATACTCCCCTTGACAAATCCCAATACCAAACAATCAATAAGAACAAAAGACACTAATAAAATCGGACATCTCGTCGAAAATTGAGGATTAGAACGAGAAAGAGTTCACGACGCTCTTCCCTCACATACCCCTCACATTTAAATAGTATTACTACATATACCTTGACATCCACCAAATAACAATGTGACTCTAAAAATAATGGTCTTCTTAGATCTGACCCCCTCTGATAACATTTTATCATGAACCAGACTGAGTTGACCCTAAACCGATCACCTAGGCCAGCTCGTGACAAGTCCTTAGAGGTGTTCCCGATCCTCCTACGATGGTGACAAGAACTGAGGGTATCATTATAGTACACAAGGGAACGATTTTACCCAAATATAAATAATCAAACAAATATAGGAAAGAAATCGATGGTCCAAAATCAATTTACATAAAAATTGAACTGAACATAATTTGTACAAGAAACTAAAATTACCACTAAACCAACAACTCAACTGACCAAAACTGATAACCAACTAACTCTATGTGACCCCTCTAGTAACTCTCCAACAAAATGATGACACGTCTCCCAAGGCAATTGAACTCAAGATAAAACCTACACAATGGATAAAAACAGAAGAAGACTATAGGTGTGAGTATTAAAACTCAATAGGTTAGCCCAGTATTTTATTCCCAATGGACATCCTTTAAAATAATAGAAACATAAATTTCAAGTTTTAAAAACAAGATATAAATGTATATTTTCAAAATGAGGTCTCATTCTATAAAAAAATCACCAGACAAAAAACATTCATGTTTTATAAACAAGAATACTAGTAACAATTTTCAAAGAGGTGAAACTTCAAAATGATACTTGTTTTCAAGAGGGATAATTTAAAGAATTTACACTTTTAAATAAATCACACACACTTTTGAATTTAAAAACCAATAAAGCTATATGTTAATGGTGAGTACACAATAACCAATGAGCACAAGTCACGGGAACACCCCAATGAACTAGTTAGTTATGTGCCCTAGGTACCTCGTATCTCGGTAAAAGTAACCACAATAAATATATTTTCTTGTGCACATGAGCCACTAGTAGGGATCATACTCATAACTCAGTGGTCCCCCTACATCATCATCTTCATATTTTAGTTATTTTGGTTATCATCAAACTTTCTACATGAAACAAGGGCCAAACCCCACAGGATCACTCACATACTAGTACACGTCTACCCACTTAGATACTCAGGATTCCATTTAGTTCTCAATCAAGTTACACATATTATCAAATACACATTTCAGATCAAAATTCCATTCCATAACCATAAACACAAAAATATCCCACAAACCTTCTTCATATTTCCTTCACAAATTAATAAACCACTAAAAAGTTTCGTAAAACAATTTCAAGGAGTGTATTGAGTCTTTTCACATAAAACTCATTCAAAAATACTCTTTTAAGTATAAATTCACAAAAAAACCACATCCAAACATATTTGGATGCCCTAAAAAATTTAATAAAATCATTTCCTGGACCATAAAACAATCCCAGTTAACACAACGTGGTATATATATGTAAAACACCCATTCTTCATTTTTAGGAAAGGTCAAACGTGCCTTTAAACATTTTCTCAAAACTAAAATTTGACAAATCTACACATTTAAATTTTTTTAAGGAGGTATATGCACACCATTTATAGTAGAATACCACATTAATAAATCCCTTAAAACAATCAGGTTAGATATTCAAAACACAACCATTTTAATAATAATGTTAAATGAGCTATTTTCCTTAATCCCGAGCCAAAACATGTTGTAAACCAAAACTCATTTGGTTGTAAACCCAAATCCAAATTGGAAAGACATAAAAGGATCCCAAAATAAATTTTTTCATTCTTCCATTGTATTTATAAATCCAAAAAAATAATTTCACTAGACACATAAAAGCCAACCGGGCAATTTACCGAACACATGACATGCACTCTTTTAAAAAACAACTTATTTTAAGCACTTAATAATGGATAAATACCATTTTAATGATATAAATTTATTCAAAAGACTGAAAAATATTCAAAATTACCATAAAAAAGTGCAAGAGATCATGGAATAATTTATCAAACAAGAGGAGTGCACATTTATACCAAAACCACTATATTTTTAACAAAATAAGGCATAAAACATCATTTGCACACACAAAAATTAAAACAAAGGTATAAACATACCACATATAATATAAATAAGGTTATAAAAAACATTATAATTATGAAACATAAATGATAAAGGCTTGTGCATGGGATATGCTACCTCAAATCCATGACAGAAAGGAAACGCACACCCGAGATCACACGTTGTGGTTCCAAACACTCTTGATCTTTGAAGTCCCACCCTAAACGAACCAAACCCCAATAAAAATTTCCAAAATAGTAATCTATGACATGAATGACAAGGGTAAAATAGAAAACCAAAATAAAATAGAAGTAGAAAGAAGAGGGAGAAGAAATAAGAGGGAATCTCACCTTCAAAACTAAAGGACTCTTCATATTCCCTTATATATGAACCATTATAGGAATGGTAATGGCATGGAACTCCTTGTAGATCTTAATTAGGTCTGGAGAACCAGTGAAATTTTATTTGGGGTAAA
Source organism: Viscum album (assembly GCA_963277665.1). Classification (NCBI taxonomy): domain Eukaryota; kingdom Viridiplantae; phylum Streptophyta; class Magnoliopsida; order Santalales; family Viscaceae; genus Viscum; species Viscum album. The sequence continues at coordinate 696,708,386 of OY728148.1, forward strand.
AATAGTAAAAGATAATGGATTTATGAAAGAGACAATTTACCTTAGAAAATATGAAGGATTTCAGGAATCAGGAGAAGTTTCTCCCCAATAATCACCTAATGTGAGCTCAAAAGAGTGAAAATAGACAATGGGGGTGAGACTAGGTATCTTGGGCTCGAGTGAGAGATGTAATCACCTAAATAAGTTAAAAACTAAAAAATATATATAAGAAACAAATTATTTTTTTAAAACAGGAAATGGGCCCATAGGCTGGCCCAATACCTGAATAGATAACCCAAATTCACAATTCTTATTAATTCGTAAAGGGTCCAAAAGGATATTTACGCATTCTTATGTCAGGGTAGAAAAACTATTAAGTGGAATGAGTCCAAAATGTTAAAAAATAAGTTATAAAAGAAACAAAATATGTTTTTAAATATTGAAATAGGTTCATGGTTTGACCCAAACCATGATGTAACCAGCCTTTCAACAAAAACTCCCTAAAAATAATTGAGGAACCCAAAGATGGATGATTAAATATATATGAAACTATAAAAAACAACATTAATATCACCCAATTAGTAGGAAAAGGATCAAGATTCCCAATGGTCCAGATCAAAACAAAGTAATGAAAAACTGGGTGAGGCATTAGTAGTTTAAGAAATAAACAATGCATTGGGGGTTGATTAGAGCATTACTTTACTCTATTATATTCATTGGTTTATTATATTATAAATCACTATATTTGTACCCTTCCTACCAAACCAAAATAATTTCCTCCCCACACTTAGGAAAATTCCATGGTGATTCTTTCTGCACATTTGAAAAAGTACGATGTTCAAATTTCATATCTCTATTAGATTTATCCATCGGATCTCCAGAATTAAAATCCAATTTTCTCTTCTTATCCCTATTATACCCTTGATATTTTTCGATCTCTATTTCATCCTTTAGGACCATCTGACAATTTCCACATAGTTATTAAAGTCTTGGATCATGTGGTATTTTCATAGATTAAGTTATATCCCAACATAGAAGCCTTAAACCTTGCATTCTTGGGTGACTTCCAAACTGAAGGCATATCATGAAAGTATTTTGAAGTATTCCTCATAATCCCTGATATATTTTTCATCTTTTTTCTTGAGTTAAAATAAACAAATTTCCATTTTAATTCAGAGAGAGTGGGGAAAAATATTTCTAAAAAAATTGAATTCCTTTCACCCATTCACTTTGATCTCTTCCTCGGGATTTTTCTTCTTGATCAATGTGGAACACTAATCTGAAACTCCCTTCATACGATAAACAACTAGGAGAACCTTATCTTTCTAAAAACATTTATGTATGGAGAAGATCTTCTCAATGGAGATTATCCATTGTTCCATGATTAAGGGATTAGATGATCCATTGAACATCGAGGGACTTTGGTTTTATAAAGCTTTCAATTATAGTTTTATCATTATTATGGGTATTTGGGAACTACTATTGATTCAAATTTCTATTCATAACCTATGTTATGTGAGAGATTATCATAAAAATCTTTTTGATTCCCACGCCCATAAGGTTGGGTGTCTTGTTGGGGGAGGCCATCACATTGCTCTTCACATTGATTGTTTACTTGGTTACTCTTATTTCTATACATTGGATAGAATAAAGGAAAAAATTATAGATGTGTAATTTTATAAAATTAAACACATAAAATGGAATCCAATCACATTAATGAGATAAATTATTAATTACCTGTATTTCTTATCTTTTAATTTCTAGGATTCAATCAATTTTATCCATGATCTATTTCCAATCGTATATTCCTATGGGTATTTCTCCTATGAAAATGGTTCATAATTTTCTTATGAATTTAACAAATCATATCCACCAGGATTTGAAAACCATGTGTGTGGAAAGGCCCATTTTTGTTCACTAGTTCCTAGTTGAGTCTAACTCAACGTAATGTTTTTATATTTTACCCCTATGTAAATTGGTTCTAGTGCCACATTCAATTTTATTATCCAAATAGGATGTATTTTATTGATAAAACACTTAATCTATACTTTGCAAAATTTATGGATGTCTTCCTATACATAGTCTTATCTATAAGGGTTTTTATAGAGTTCTCTAATCCTAATCCAAAAAATAACTAAAATTTTCTTTTAATACAAACTATAGAAATCCAACTCTTATTTCACATTAATACATGATTTATTACATAAGGTTACACTTAATACAACATGAGAGATGAATAATTCTAGTGTCTTTGATAATTATGTACATTTCATAGTAATATAAAATAGGAATAAAACATTATCTTTATTGAAAACTTCATTATCGTGATTTCACTTAATACCAAATGGGATAAAATTGGGACATATATAAGAAAAGGGTGAGATATAAAGTACAGTAAGGGAATTAACATGAAATAACATGAAAATATTAATAAATAATATAAGAAATTAATATCAATGGATCATAAATGGAGTAGAAATCATAAACATGAACAATGAGGCATGATATAGAATTATAATATAAAGGCAACATGGGAAATATGGAAACAACTTAAAACAATGCATTGTAAAAATAGGTCAAGGCTAAATACCAAGACAAAGTGGTAGAAAAATTACCATAAAGGAATATATTTCCCTATATGTCCCAAAAAGACGCATCATGAGGAAAATCATTACCCAATTTATTGTATAACTCTATAGTTTTGGGCGCACCGATCACTTTCATTTCATTTTCAGGCATAAGTGTGCCACAAAGATAGTATAACATGGATTTATTCAACGTCATATTTTATTCAATGATCAAGGAGTGTGGAATAAATACATTTATTTCCAATTTCAAATAATTATAAGTGTATAAAATTGAACATCGTTGATAGGAAATGTGTATGGTATTCACTAAAAATTTGTTTTGACATGGAAAATTGTGGTGAAATTTTGGTAGAAAAACGTCATCACTTAAAAATTCATAAAATGGGTTGATGATATATAAAGGGATATATTGTAATTTGGACATAATATTTTTATTAATTGGGACATGTAAAGATATATTCAAACATTATTAATTGTAATTATAATTCATAATATAATAATGAAACTTGAATAAATAAGAGAAGGTGAGGATTCCTTACCTAGAGAGTGTGACTCCAAATGCATGGGAGGAACTTATTGAGAGATTGGGGGAACCTTGAGAGGACTCTAGAGATGTTAATTATGAGTAAAAATGTGATCCATATATTTTAGTGAAGATAAATGTTATATTGGGTGGGTTTGTATTGGAAAGGAGTGGATAATTCTTTATTATTTATGAAGCATAAGTTTTGGACTCTATATAATAAAATAACAAAAAAATAAACATTTACATAGTTTGTAAAAATTATTTCAACCAAATGGGACTGGTTTTCATTATCTTATGTGTATATTGGTAAAATAATAATAAAATAATACCATATAGGATGTGGAAGGGAGTAAAATTCTTAATGAAATTATTTTAAAACATTAAAATATTTGTATGGTTTTTGAGGATTACTAATGGATTCATAAAATTAATAAAATATATATAAAATCATATTATTAGAAAGGTAAAAAATATATCTTGTCTTGGATACCCTTTATCAAATTTATTACACCAGTTTTGGGTCATTATGATGTCATAATACACACTGTAAATTCCTACCGTATTTAATTTTTCTACCAAAAAGTTTGACTCTCTCAGAAGATTATGAAAAATTCACAACTAGAGGATTTAAATGATCTAATTAAAAAAGTAATATTCATTTTATATAAATAATTTTCTAAAATTTATAATATTCACTTTTAAAATAAAATTGACATTTATTGATAAATGATGGGTTTTTTACAACAATAGTTTTTGAACCCTTATAAAACATACATTTAAATTCAGAAAAATTTAATGATAATTTATTTTTTATAAGAATTATTTAATAATAATATTTTATTTAGATACTATTTATTTAAAAAAATTATTCATTAAAATAAATGCCTTAATTGAATTTGAATATTACCCAAAAATACAGTTTGGGTTTTATTGAATCAAAATTAAAATAATTTATAACGTAATAATAATAGTAAGTAAATATAACCATTATTATATTGAAAATATTATATATACTCATATTTTTAGCGTATTGATACATATCCCTTTAATACACCATAAAACATCCTATGTGTATGGTGCGTGAAAGTGAGACCTTCATGGTGTGGTTCAGCATACATGGTTTTGGTTGTGATATCAATGAGCTTGAACTTCTCTTATAAATGGTTTCTCTCATACTTAAGTTGTTTGATGTCGACATGGGTTTGGTCAGGGGAAAATACCAGAGATTCTATCACCCTAATTAGCACCACTATAAGGGATTCATATGTCACGATCCTTGTGGTTAAGGAAATCACTTCTATTGTCAGTGTCAATTTTATTTTTAAAAACCCAATATTAATATTAATCATGTCATCATTGTTAGGTAGATAAATTATCAATGGTAATGATTCTTAATGGTATTTCAAATCTATTTAGATATAATAAAACTAAATAAGTGCATGTGTTTTCTATAACCATAATACTAAATAATATATTTAATTTAAATCATAAGGGGAATTTTATTTGTAAATTTTGGTACTTTTAGAAGACATGACTCATGGAAATTTAAAATGAGTAACTACTAGAAAAGTCACCCAAAGACCTAAGATATCACTAGGCTGAGCTTCCACTAGGATGAGATACTACCTGAATGATTTTCCTCTTTAATATCTTTCCACCATGTTGTCTTTTCTTCGGGATGTCTTGCCTCTAGAGAAGTCTTTCTGCTAGAGATATCTTGCTTCTAGAATATTCGGTGTCATTGTTTTTACTATTTTGAATTAAAATATTCAATGTATATATTAGTGAAATTAATGAAAAGATATATTTTATTATTATATTAATAACTATAGAAATAATGAACTAAAGTCAAATGTCAGAGCATAGTATAGGGATGTAGAAGATCCAGATGATTATTCTTCAAAAAGACACACCTTCATGTAATGATTTGAATTATTAGAAGTCTCCCTCATGAAAAGATGATTCCTGAGAATCATTACACTTTATGAATATTGAAAGGACCATCACTTGAGAGCTTATGTTTTTCACTCATAATTTTCAACTATGAAATAGAGGAACTCATTTAAGATTAAGATCCTTTCCTATAGAAAAAAATAAAATCTCTACCACACACTTTTTTCTGAAACTTTCACAAAAAAAAGCTTGAAATCTTCGCCAATACACATATGAGGTTACTTGATCATCTGAAGATCTACAAACTGAGCAGCATTACACCTTCTATATCTTATTTATTTCTCTTTGTAATATTTTTTTCTTTTTCATTCGAGTAATTTTTTGATTACTCTATTTATCAATGAACAATGAATCGTGTACTAGAACTAGAGAATACTATATATTCTCTTCTATATCTTTTTACCAACTTACCCACATGTTATGGAAGAGTTACATGTATATACTATGATTGTTTTCTTCTTCCCACAGTTATTATAGAAGAATTACCTTTGTGTCCTATATATATTGTAAGTTTTTGTTTGTATACTCTATTTGGGTTTTGGGTCAAATTACAGTAAAATAATCCACATTAAGAAGGTGATTTCCAAGTGGAGGACATTATGTATAAATTTGAGACTGAAAGAATTGTTTTATTCTATTTTGTTTTTTTTTTTGTTTTTATTATTTACAATCTTTAAATTGTTTTTGTTTTTACAATGTAAAGTTTTTTTCTTTGATAGTTAATCTTAACTAGTACTTATATAAGTATTTGATAGAGAAAATTAATTTTAAAAGATAAAGTAATATTTTATATTGTTTTAATTGACCATTAATCAGTCATAGATAAATCATTTTAAAGATCAAAATTATATTAAATTAAAATTTTGAATAACTGGGTAAATTTTAATTAATTGTGGGATTATATTTAAATATGTATTTAATATAATTCTTCATTGGAACTCAATACACACCCCTCTTGACTTACTCACTCCAAACAAAATCTGTTATCAAAGGTTTTGAGAAAATGTTCCAATGTGATTTTAGTTGTGTTTCAAATATACTAACTTTTTCTATCATAATTTACTTCTTTATTTGATAATAGAAAATATGTTTCTACTACCAATATAACACGTTTATTTAATACCACTAATTATTATTAGTGGAGAATCAAGATGAAAATGCATATCAATAGCAAGTGTTTTGAAATATGGAATTCTATTAAAGATAAATTTCAGGTTACAAATACTATTTTAAATACATTAGATGATTCTAGTAATCCTACATATAACAAATATTTATGAATTCTATTTAATTTTCTTTTTGAGATGAAGAATTAAATAGAATGTCTTCTTTCACAACTACTTTTGAAATCTCTAACACTTCAACTGTTTCTCATGGGGGAACATCTAATGTGAAAGAAAAAAGATTACATACTTATACTATTAAATATTATTCATTTAAAATGTTTCTCAATGGTCCTATTGTTGAAATGTGTTTTGGTTTCGATGTGATCTTAAATACAAAGAATTATTCGACAATGAAGATCACTGGAAAAGATCAAGTCATGTGACTTCTTAGATGCCTACTAGAATGTTAGAGGGGAAACATCAATATCAATCAGAGAATTGTGTGACATCAGTACACTACTTGTCAAAGAGATGATTGGAAAATTAATAATCTATGAAGAATAAATTTAATTATACCGAGAATTCGAAGATGAACCAAAGAGAAACTATATAGATTTCAAATCCACTACCTCAAAATAGAAATATAATTTTCAAGATGAAAGTTCAAGTGATGAAGAATTACCAGATAATAGGGATAAAGAGATGGTTCATCGCGATAGAAGGTTTAAAAGTTCAAAATTATATATAAATTCTTTAGGAAACTAATCTATAAAGGAAAGTATTTCAATATAATATATTTAAAAAAATATTGGATGATGGATAACACATTAAATTTAATAGTGTGATACAAATATAAAAGAAATGGGTATGTCAAATATGACTATCCTAAGTAAAAATGTAAAAATAAGTATGATGGAAAGGATAGTAAGTACCAGAAATAAATAAAATAAACTTTCAGTGATTCTAAAGACATACAATGTTATTTAGACACTACCCTAGGGGAAAATCCTGACTGAGTAAATATGTGTTTCCAAACAAACACATATAAGGTAAATAATATCTTTCTTTCTTCTCCTATGAATATCTGAAATCATTTGGGAGATGAATATAATGATGATAGAATGAATAGTGAGTAAATGTTTGATTAATATATCATGTTATAATATAATTTCAATGATATTTTAGATAAGTATAAAATTAGAAAAAAAAATAGGATGCTTTAACTATTAATATTAAATCTGATCTTACTCTGGAAAAAGAAAAAGATGCTCAATTTTTGATGTAAAGTAATTAATTGAAATTTTCAAATGACAAATTAAGGAAATAATTATAATTATTTACTAATGGGATAGATAATATCAAATAGAAACTTTGAAAATAGATAGAACATATGTACTTCACTAGCTTCGGTTATCAACAAATACATATAAAAAATATCAATAAAAATTTATTCTTAAATCTATTTATAGGAAATATGCTACTATTTTTTATTCAACTAGGCCTCAAGAAGTATTTATCTCAAAAAATATACAATCCAATTACAAGTAACCTATTAATCAATTACAGGTTCATAAATCCTCAATTACTAACATTTCTATTCCCAAGAGGATTTGTCTACTAGAATCATTTTTGGTGTAAACATTATTTTGTAGGGAACCTACTTGAAAATATCCTATAAGAACCTATGGTGTCTAAATAGTGGTTATTTTAGACTCATGACTATATATTATTCAAGCTTCAAAAATTTCATAAATGTGGATAGTTGAAATGTCACCTTTAGTGATAATGCTAAAGGGAGATTAATTAGCCTTAGACAAATTGGTAATTCTAAATCATTTTCAATTTCTAAAGTATTGTCTATATATGTTTTAAAGTGGAATCTACAAATCATATTTTTATAAGTTTGGGGAATACGCCTCCATTAATTATTTAAATCAAAGACCTCTTTTTTAAGACTGGCTAGAGGGAGACCCATTACATAGCCTGAAGGCCCAAGGCCAAGTGTCCTGAATATAAAGCTCGAAAGCCCATTTTTTGGCCCAAAGGACCCCTTGCTGAACAGTACTTCTACAGTATCAGCACTACTATTGTGTCTGTTACAGTACCGCTTCAACTACAGTACCTGTTACAGTGATTCTGCAGCTACAGTGTCGTTTCTGCAACAGTTCTAACACTACTACAGTACTACTGCAGTGCCCTGCTACAATGCTACTACAGTATCCCCAGAAATTCGTCCCTACCTAGATTTGATCCTGGGTCTTTCGGATTCCAAGCAGGAGCTTCTACCACTTTGGTATAGGATCATTGGAAATCTACATATCATTTCACAATTATGTGATGATATTTTTATGTGAAATTTGAAAATAATTCATGTAGTGTTTTCAACTCTAAGATCGATTTAGAGTTTACTACCTTGAGAAATACAATGTTACTGATGATAATTTAGTCTTTATTTTCTCAACATATTTTATATCTAAATTACGATCACAATGAATCGTGGATTTAGAATAGGATTCTAGGCTATTTCAATGTTTACTCACTTAGAAAACTTAGTATGAAAGGGTTACCCAATGATCTACCTAAACATGAATTCCCAAATGATAAATTCTATAGCCAATGTCAAAAAGGGAAATATAACAAGATATTTTTCTAATATAATAAATAATTTTTAACTTCTCATCACCTACATCTAGTTCACATGAACATATTTGGACCATCTAGAGTTTCTAGTTTAAATTGGAAGCACTATATCTATGTCTTTTTAGATGAAATTTCTAGATATACTTGGGATTTCTTTTTAGCTCATAAAATTGAATCATGTTATAATTTTACTAAGTATACTAAATCTATATAAAATCATAGTGTACATAGGATTAAGACCTAAAAAAGTGATCATGACCATGAGTTTCAAAATCAATACTTTTGAATATTTTTTCTCTCAAAATGGCTATACTCACAAATTTTATTTTCTTAATAGCCCATGGAGGAACATTATTGTAGAAAGAAGAAATAGGAAACTTCAAAAGAATTCTCAAACTATGATTAATGAATATGACCTTACTATTTATTTTTGGTAAATGGATATAAATATATCATGTAATAAAATTAATAGGGTTCTAATTAGACCTATTTTAATGAAATTCCCATATGAATTATGGAATAGTAGAAATAAAAAAGGATAATTACATTATCATTTTTTGTAAGGTATTTCTTTTTAAAACTAAGGATAATAATGAAAACATTTCTTATAACATCATTGGAAAACCATTGGAAACTTATTTTAAACTATTTTTTGAGGTTAATTTTTCAAATTATTAAATGAATGTAAAACCATTGGAAACTTATTTTAAACTATAATAAAAGTCATCCAATTATAGGGAACATCAAGAAACCTAACATGAATATATAGAAGATGATGATATTTCAATCCCTTATTTCAAACAACTATTTGGACTCAAAAATATCACAAGCTATTTTTTTAGTTGGAGACCTGGATAGAGGTTCATATACTACAGATTCTATTAGAAATACGGTTTAACATCGAACATTCTTATCACATCGTAAACCGAAGAACATCAATGATGAAATTAATGATAAATTCTAGGTGATGTATATTCAAGGAGAACTTAATCCGTTTAAAAGAAATAATGTTTGGGAACATCTAGTTTGACATAAATACACTCTCACAAATGGAATTGAATTGGTGTTTAGAAAAAATATTGATGGATCTAGAGATATAGTAATAAATAAATCTTGGTTGGTTACACAAGGAAATAGTTAATAAAATGGTATTAATTTTTGAGTAAATAAGGGTTCCTTTTAACTTTTCCATTCCTTTATGTTTTGAAAATCACAAACAGTCTATCTCATGGAAAATTTTATTTCCTCGAAGATTTATCTTAATAAGAATATTTTCCTTCACCAAGGAAATTTTCTCATTATGTTTGTTTTCATTGTTCTTTTTATAGTTTCTCTAAATCAAACTCATTTTATTTCTAAGTGTTTAATTCAGTTTCATATCTAAATCCCTGGAATCCTATAAATCCTTAGATATAAAGTATTTTTTCCATATTCTGATTTCTTGTTTCCATATTTTGGTTCTGAATTCTCTGAATTTTGGTTCTGAATTATCTGATATTCAGATTCCGAATTCTTCAAATTCAAGTTATGAATTCTATGAAATTTAGGTTCCGAATTCTCATAAATTTAGATTCTTAATTCTATGAAATTACGCATCTGAATTATATGAAATTCTGATTTCGAATTCACAAAAATTCAGATTTTTAATTCATCATAATTCAGACTCTGAATTCCTTAGAAATTAGACTATGAATTCCTCAAAAATCAGACTCTGAATTCCACAAAATTCAGACTCCGAATTCCTTAAAATCTAGATTCTGAATTCATTGGAATTACTACTCTAAAATATATAGAATTTAGGTTCCAAATTCCTTGAAAAAACAGAATCCGGATATTTATGATTAATATTCTCCAAGTGTTTATTTGTTTTGAATCCTAATTATTTTTCCCTAGACTCTGAGAAATAGATTTGGTTAAGCAACCTTATCTTGCTTACTCAGGTTATAGTAATGAAATGATTCCATACAATCTGTTTCTAATTAACCGTTGTTTAAGTGACACATGTATAGCTCCCTATGAGATTCGCGGAAAAATATGACCATTGGAGGAGGGAGATGGTCGTTGGAGAAATGCATATAAATAAGATCTCATTTGAACGAGCTCACACCAACTGATATCTGTTGATCCCTCTAGATATTACATACCGCTAATGTAATTTCTAGAGAGAGACTCTCATGCATTGTGTATACTAAACATCTTGTTTAACTTGCTTCGTGCGACTCTGATTGTTGCTATATACAATCGAGGACTTACAGGGATTGGAAGACATAGGTGTCGACTACCTAAAATGTCTGGGACTTTCTTGATAAGCAAGATAGAGGTGTTGACTACCTTGAAGTTTGAGGCCTTGCTAGGATAGCAAGACAGACTACGATATTCTTATCGAGGTATTACCCCGGTGTGGGTAAGATAGACTTTCTTGAAAGTATAAATCAAGGGACCATTATTCAAGGTTGTTAGATACCATACTCTTTGGGTTAAAATATTTTATACTTGTTACTGGTATTGTCTCAAGGTTATTTTCCACCATTTTTTATTAATAAGGAAAGTATAACTATCTTATAAATTCTTGTACTTGTATAATTTGATTAATAAGATTATATATGATTTAAGGTTAAATCTTTTCCTCTGTAAACTTTTCTTATGTTTCATTTTTGGAATCATATATCTGGAACCTGGAATGTTTTTAGAACTAAGTGGTCTTGTGAATTTACCTTGTTTAGGTTTTTTGAACATAGTTTTTTTAAGGATACAATTCACCCACCTCTTGTATATTGAGCATCTACATCAAATTTCGATCCTACAATTTGTATCGGAGGAGGTATCTAAAATACTTATATTCACATATATGTTTTCTTTCTCATGTTTTCATTGTTCTGAATATATTTTCCTTTCTTAAGATTTTTATCTGTGTTTACAAACATTTATTATTAATAAGTTTGTATGGAAAGATATTTTATTTTAGATATCAGTAATGAATGTTGGTTCTATTGATAATCTTAATCCTACTAGACCACCTTTATTTGATGGGAATTTTAATAAATATTAGAGATATTGTATGAAGACTTTTGATATTAATACTGGAGTGGACAAATTTGCTATGCTTATTGGAGATAACAAGAATCCTGATAAGGAATTCGTAACTTTTACTAATCAAGGAAAGTCATAATATCAACCAAACTACAAGGTAAACAATACATTGTTGTGTTCCATGACCAGGAATATAATAGTCATATTTCTTCTTGTAAAGCTTTAAATTGTATTTGGATGAAATTGGTGGCTACTAATATTGGTACATCCATGGTTATAGAAACAAGAAGAGCCATTCTTAGAGAAGAATATCATTGATTTCTATTTTCTTATGGAGGACTAATGTGCACGGTACAACAAAGGTTTATGACTATTGTTATGAGTTTACAATCCATGGGTGAGAAAGGTTTAGACGATGAGGAACTTGTTGACAAGATTATATATGTCATTCCTAATGAGTGGGAGTCTAAGAGAACAACTATTTATGAGAATAGAAATGTATCTCATATTACTCTTGATGAGAATTTTGGAACTCTTATTCAACATGAGACAAGAATGAAAAGTGTTTCTAATTTTAATAAAAAGAATAATGGAAATGAACGTGTAGCTTTTAATACTACTAAAGAAAAGACTCTTGAAAGGGTTACAAGATCCAATTCAAAGAAAGTCAATGTTTTATCTGAATTAAGTGAAAGTGAACATTATGAGAATGAATTGGATAATGTTTCTTGAAGGATGAACAAGATAGTTGGGAAGAAAGCCTATCAGTATAGATATAATAAGAAAGTAAGAAAAGATAAGAAAGACACTAAAGTCACTTGTTATGAAAGCCAAAGAGAAGGGAATATAAGGCTAGATTGTCTTATGATTTAGAGAAATCATAGATAGGAAATGAATTATGAGAAGGATAGAAAGAAGTACTACAAATATAAAGATACGAATTGTTTGAAATCTAATGACACCTGCAGTGCCAGTGGCGGAGAATCTTCTGATGAATCCTCAGAGTATGAATCTTCTAGTTTGAAGAATCTTGGTCTAATTACCTAGTTACCCATTGAAAATATTTGTCTAATGGACAAGGTATACAATGCTAAATCTATAACTAATGTATAATTGAATGCTAATTATAGTGATAATAAATATTATAAATGTTCGGATGAATAATCTTTTTCTGGTGAAGATAATACTTTTCCTACTTATGAAAACGTGTCTTGGTTTTCTATGCTTCTTGAGAATGAAAATTCAAAAGCTAAGAAATATCTTAATAAGGAAAATTATAGAATTTCTATTCTTATAGAATAAGCATCAGATCTTTCTAAATATCTTGATAAGAAAATTTATGATTTTGAATGTATTTCAAAAACCCTTGAGGAAAATAATTCTGAGATGGATAAACATTCTAAAGATCTAGAAAAAGTAATTTTTTTGAAAAATATTTTAGAGACTTACTCTAGTGATAAAACTATTTTTTTGGATAAAAACATATTTATTAATCTAAATTCAGAAATATTTTCCTTGAGTAAGTGTTTATTAAACATTATGTTAGGTAAGGAAAACATTGATAAGATGTATTCCAAAATTCAACCTCAAGTGAATAATTATAGATTTAGTTATACTCATTCAAAACCAGTTTTTAGTAATAATTATTTTGTTCACTAAAGTGCTTCATTTTTCACTAAGTTTTAGTGTGGTTGGAATTGGGAAAAAAATTGTTCCTTAAACAAAACTCATTCTTTAGGTTTTCATAAATTTTATTTCTCTTAGAGAATGTGGATTCCTAAAATATTTCTTTCTGAAGTTTTCGAATCCATGAAAGTTTGTGTTATGAAAGTCTAACACACTTATTTTTAGGAAAGTAAAGATAGTACCAACATCAATACATGGTACACTGAAAGTTGATGTTCACAACACATGACTAGTAACAAAAACATCTTTGAAAATATTATCAAGACGAGAGGAGGAAAAGTAACTTTTAGAGACAATTTCCAGGGAGAAATTATGGGTATAGGAACCATTTTTCTTCTTCGAAAAACATTGATTTTGAATGTTTTATTTGTTAAGGGTATTAAGTATAACCTTGTTTTTAGAAGTTAGCTATAGGATGAGGGTTACCTAGTGAATTTTAGGAATGATAAATGTTTAGTACACAATTCGAAGGAAGAGTTTATTCTTTCAACCCATAGGTAAGAGAATGTATACCCACTAAACATAGAAGACCTTAGGATCCAATACCTACCTTGTCTTAGTGCAATGGTAGATCATTCTTGGTTATGGAATTGAAGGTTAGAACACTGTAACCTTAGGAACCTATGCAAACTATCTAGGAAGAGACTAGTTAAGAATCTGCCAGATCTTACATTTGATTGGTAAAACTTTTGGGATCATTTTCATTATGGAAAGAAACATAAATCAAGTTTTAAATCATTCGGTGAAGTCTCAACTACGGATGAATTATAGTTGGTGCATATGGATCTTTTTGTTCCAACACAAACTGGAATCATTAGAGTCAAATATTATGTATTTTTATAGTTTATGATTACACTAGATTTACATGTTAATACTTTCTACCAAAGAAATCTGAATCTTTTTCTTATTTCAAAAATTTTAGAGGCCATGTTAAAAATGAGAAAAAATATTCCTTTGATAACCAAGGACATAGTTAATAAAAACGCTTGTGATCCTTGTAGTAAAAAAAGGCATTACTCGTAACTTCTCATGACCAAGAACTCCTCAATATAATTGTGTTGTTGAAAGAAGAAATTGAGTTCTTCAAGTGATTAATAGAACCATGTTGAGTGAATATTCGATATCCAAAAATTTTGGGTTGAATCTGTATGTACTGCTTGTTATAGTATAAATCAAGTTTTGATTAGACATTTTCTTGACAAAAACCCTTACGAGTTATAAAATGGAAGAAAACCTAGATTTTCCTACTTCAAGGTATTTGGTTGCAAAGTATTCATTCTTAATACTAATGATAATTTACATAAATTCACACCCCAATATGATGAAGAAATTTTCTTAGGCTACTCCACAACTTCTAAGGCTTATAGTGTTTTTAATAAAAATACTTGTACTGTTGAAGAAATAGAACATGTTAAATTTGATGAAACTGGTACATTTTTTTAAACAACCTAAACCTACATCTTCGAATGTGTTTTCAAAAACTGATTATCCACCCTTGATAGAAGATATTTCTTATAATGAAAATTTCCAAGAAAATATTTCTAAATCATTTACTCCAGAAGACATTTTACCATATATTGATGAACAAGTTTTACAAAATCCAAATCATTTGTTCCACAAGAATCATCCCAATGATAGTATCATTGGTGATGTAAATAAACCTATAAGGACTAGAATTTCCTTAATAAATGAAGTATAACATCTAGAATTCCTTTCTCAATTAGAACCTCAAAGCACAGATGATGCTTTAGGTGAGGATGATTGGATAAAAGCAGTGCAAGATGAGATAAATGAATTCGAAAGGAATAACGTTTCGACCTTGGTTGAAAGACCTAAGGAATCTTATGTTATTGAAGTAAAATGGGTCTTCAGAAATAAGTGTGATGGAAATGGAATCATAGTATGAAATGAAGCGAGATTAGTTACTAAAGGCTATAATCAAAAATAAGAAATAGACTATGAAGAAACTTGTGATGCAGTATCTAGACATGAATCTATTCATATTTTACTTGACTTTACAGCATTGTTTAACTTAAAACTCTTTCAAATGGATGTTAAATGTTATTTCCTTAATTTTTATGTTCAATATAAAGTTTTCTTTTGAACAACCTCATGGTTTTGAAGATACAAAACATTCGATTCATGTTTTCAAAATTACCAATGCTTTATATGGACTTAAACAAGCCCCTACAGCCTGGTATGATAGACTTACAGGATTTTTGTTGCAAAATAATTATGTTATGGGAAATGTTGAACCGAACCTTTTTATAAATAAATATATCAAAAAAAAATTCATTGTTCAAATTTATGTTGATGACATTATATTTAGTTCAACTCAGCAATCTTTAACTGATTCTTTTGAAAATCTAATGAAATCAGGGTTTAAAATGAGTATGATGGGTGAGTTAACATTTTTCATTGGTTTTCAAATTTCTCAAAACCCACAAGGAATTTATATATCCCAATATAAGTATATTAAATATCATCTTAAAAATTATGGATATAACAACACTAATAGCATAAGTACTCCCATTGGTACCTCAAATTCCCTTGATCATGATGAAGCTGGGAAACCAGTCGATCAAACATCTTTTAGAGGTATGATAGGAAGTCTCCATTACTTAATAGCTAGTTTTCTAGACATAATGTTTTCAGTATGCTTATGTGAAAGATATAAATCCAATCTTAATGAATCTCATTTAAAGGTAGTGAAAATAATTTTTCACTACTTAAAGGGAACCATAGATTTGGGACTCTTTTTTACTTCTGGAAATGATTTTGTTTTAAAAAGTTTTTCGGATGCTAAATTTAGTGGATGTAGAATGGATAAGAAATGTATATCTGGAATATTCTATTTCTTATAAGATTTATTTGTTTCTTGGTCATGAAAAAAGAAACACTCAATAGAACTTTCTACTATTGAAGCTGGATATGTAGTAGCTGGAAGTTGTTGTGATCAAGATTTGTTGATAAAAATTACACTCACAAACTATGGTATGAGTTTTACCAAAACACATATAATGTTTGATAATACTAGTGCCTTTTCCTTATATATAAACTCTTCACATCACTCTCGTTAAAAACACATAGACATTTGGGATCACTTTCTTTGAGATCACACACACAAAAAGAGATATCATTCTTCAATTTATCAGAATGCAGGATCAACTTACTGATATTTTCACAGAATCATTACCCTCTAATAGATTTGAATATATTAAATAGAATTTATGAATCATAAACATAAGGTAATCTTTCATATTAAATTATTGTTAAAAACTATCTCCTAATAATAAGAAACTACTTTTCAAAGCGGGATTACATTTTCATGGTTGCCTAAATTTTTCGTAATCTAATTTTTTCATAGTATAAGTTTTTCTATCTAAATTTTTCATAATCTAAATTTATCATTGTCTAAATTTTTCATAATCAAAATTTTTAGTAATAAAAATTTTTCATAGTCTTAATTTGTCGTAATCTAAATTTTTTGTAATCGAAACTTTTCTTAGTTAGAATTCTTCATAGTCCTTTTAAAGAATTTAATGTTATTCAAGAAGAATTTTGCTCATTACAAATAATATTCCCTATATAATCCAAAAGGTATGTTTCCTTTCCTATCTTCTCGAAATCATCTTATTACTTACTGGTATTTTCATTTTGTTTTAATTTTTTTATGGATTGTCTTTTCCTTAAATCTGAATGTTTATATTAAAAAAAATAAAAATATCGTAACCTATCAAAATTCTTTCTTCAACTATCATATCAACAGTAAGATTTGATCAGAACTTTTTCTATTGTTGGATCAACCATAGAAGTTCAACTTTCGCCTCAATATCCTATATAAATCCCCCCTATGGTTGTCCCATATCGTTTTTTCATGATTTTTCGTGTTGAAGCTCTGTCTCTATACTTATGGCCGTTTCAAATCTCCAAAGTTAACTTAGTTTAGAATGCCTATTGAAGTTTCTCCTTAGAAAGATGTGTCGACTGTAAAGGAAATATTCTAATGAAATATATATCAAGAAAGGCTAGTTGATCTGAAATTCTTTGACAAATATGATTCCATCATTTCTAAGAATATTAAGTTGAATGGCTAGGAGAGCCTTTGTATTTCAAAACCAAAGGCACAAGATCCGTTATTTCCGGAGATGATGGTAGAGTTCTAGTAAAATGTTATCTTTTTTAATGAAGAAGGGAGAGATAAATTTTCTTTTATGAGCTATCGGAAGAATTGTTCTCTTTCTTACAGCTAGGCAGCTAGTTTGATCAGAATTCCTTAGGAATGAGAAGCATAATTTTGCACTCACAAATTACCTGATGACTCAGGATATTTTGATAAGGAGAAGGTTGTATCTTGTCTTGGTTTGAAGGAAGTAAAGACTTTGAAAATTATTCATCTCTCCTCAAACCTTCATATTCATGAGTTATGGGTCCAAGGTTTTTTCATTTTGAGAAAAGGGGTTAAGGATACCCAGATGAAAAGTGATATCTATATTCTAGACTTCTTGGTGAACCTCAGGAAGATTAACCTGGTCAAGTACATCTTGTTTATGATTGAGAATGTCACGAATGGAAATTTAATGTCTCATATTATGATGTATCCGTATATTCTTTCAATGATTATATTTCTTTTCCTTCAGTCGTTCAAGATTCTTTGAATTTCTATGCCATGAAATTTCAATGTGATATTGTTGAGTGGTGATACACTAAAGAGAATGAAAGTTGATTTTTCTAGTGATTCAAAAGAATTTTATGATTTTTCAGAAGCTTAAATCCAAGTTCATTCAAAGAAATAGGAATTGGATGAGTCTTCTAAAAAGGGGGTGAAGGAAGAGAAAGGAAATTGATCTGGAAAAGAAAGAAAAAATTCTTGTGGCTAAGGAAACTCAGTCAGGACCACTAAAGCCAAAGAAGCAAAAAGATTATCCTGATGAAGTAGTGAATAAGTGGAGATAAAATAAGAAGAACCAGAAATAAGGGGAGCCTATGTTTGGATTAGACTCTAATGGGGCACAAATGTTAAAGACAAAGGTTGTTGAAGAACTTGAGAAGCAACAAAAAGAGAAGAAGTAAAGTAAGAAGTTTTCTGAAGCCAAAATTATACAATCACATCTCAAGGATACTGAGAAAATGTCTGAACAAATCCTAATGCCAGAATTGTTTTTGATAGAATCGCATCTTGAGACTCTAGGAATGAAGGTGGTGATTCCAGATCCAGAGCAAGAAGAAGAAATTGTTTAGGAATAGGAATAGAAAAAAGAAGAAGAAGAAGTGGAAGAAGAATAAGGGAATGAAACAGATGATATAATAATAAAAGTTGAAGATTACCATGTGAAGGAAATCCCTTATATAAAATAATCAATATGGACTTCCCAAGACGAATCCTCAAAACATTCTACACCAGGGAATGAAGAGAAGGGTCAGAAAGAAGTGAATAAGCCAACAGATGATGAAAGCAGTAATCATGACTTCATTCATCCGGATGATCTAGTGGATAATGTAGAGAAAGATGAATTTGAGGAAGATAAAAAATTTCAGTTATCTAATAGTGAGCATGAATCACCCAATGAAGAAGAGATCATTCAAAAATTTGATTAGGGAAAGTAGGTGTTAGTCCATACACCTAATAAATCTGTATTGAAAATGAATGTTGTTGGAAGTTTGTCCAAGAAGAAATAAAATGAGTTAGAAAAAAAATCCCCAACAAAAAAACCTTCTAATTCAGAGTCATCCTCTATTAGACATGATTTTTTTATTCAGTCTTTGAAAAATCTAGTTGGTACTATTCCCTTATGCAAAATTATACACTCAAGATTCCAGATTCTTCAACATTCGATCAATCAGAAATCAAATTTAGTTTCAATGCTTATTGATAAATTTGACAGACTTGAGATAGAGTTCAAATCCATTTTCATTGGTTATGAGGCTCATAAAAGTTCATGAAAGAATATTACAAGCTGGTCAAGGAAGACAGTCAAGGTCCTCAGAGCATTTGATGAATTTCAAGATAATTTAAAAGATTTCATTAACACTGAAGATGGAAAGCTTTGTGATCATTCTATGAATTTTGAGTAAAATCTAAGTCTCGAACAGACATCTAGGAAGCATGAATATAAGGATCTAAATAGAAAAATTAATTCTGCCTCCATGAATTGGAAGAGTGAAAGGGATCTCAAAATAGAATTTGAAGAGAAGATGGTTAAGCAAGAAGAAGAGTTAAGAGATCAAGCAGAATATCTTAAGGCTCATGAAGAAAATATTAGAGCCTTAGAAAAGAAAAGTGAAAATCAAGATTTGTTGCTTAAGCATATGGAAGAAGATCACAAGGAGATCAATAAGATGAAAACCATTGTGAATATGTCAATGCCAAAGGGGAAATAAGGATAATTTTTTCCAATGCCGATCTTTTATTTTATCTTACTCACAGTACAAATTCATTCAATCTTAATCAAATTTTCATTGTTATCCATATATTTGGTTGTTTAGTAATAATTTTTTAGGTACCAATTTTTCCATTCTATTTATTACTTTTTGAAAATCACAAAGGGAGATAAAGGAATGATAAAAAGAATACTAAGTAAGAAGAAAGCTCCCCGAGTAAGGGGGAGTTCATCTAAGGGTAAGTGCTCCTCAATGAAGAGTTTTTTATGAAAGATAATGTAAAATATCATTCAGAAAGTTATGAATACAGTCCTTAGTGTTTCCAAAGCCTAATAGAGATTTAATCATATTCACTATGATCCATTGGTAAAAGGGACATTATTTATTTTTACAGCTCCATAAAAATTCTAAGTCCTTATATTTTTTTAGTATGGAAGTTTGTGCTTTCCAAAAAGGGGGATATTGTTGAGTCTGTAAGGGTCCTTATGACTTTTCCATTACTTTATGATTGGAAAATCACAAACACTCTATCTCAAGGAAAATTTTATCTCCCCAAAGATTTATCTTCATAAATAAATTTTCCTTCTCCAAGGAAATTTTCTCATTACCTTTGTTTTCAGTGTTCATGTTATAGTTTCTCTAAACCTAACTCATTTTATTTCTAAGTGTAAAATTTGGTTTCATATCTAAAACCTCAGAATCTTCTAAATCTTTAGATATAGTGTATTTTGATTCCAGATTATATTTTCAGGTTCTAAATTCATGTTCTAAATTCTCCGAATTCAGGTTCTGAATTCTCTGGAATTTAGATTGTAAATTCTCCAAATTCTGGTTCTGATTTCTCTGAAATTCAGGTTCTAAATTCTCTGAAATTTAGATTCTGAATTCCCTAAAATTTGGATTTTTAATTCTCTGAAATTCAGATTCTGAATTCCTTAGAATTCAAACTCTAAATTCCTTAGAAATCAAACTCTGACTTCCTCAGAAATCAGACTTTGAATTTCTTATAATTCAGACTCTGAATTCTTTAGAATCCAGATTCCAAATTCATTATAATTCAGACTTCGAAATCTATAAAATTTAGTATTTGAATTCCTTAAAAATTAAAATCCATAGATTTATGATTTATATTCTCCAAGTGTTTACTTGTTTTGACTACAAACTATTTTCTATAGACTCCAAAAGATAGATTTGGTTAAGAAACCTTATCTTGCTTACTCTTGGTATAGTAATGAAATTATGTAATACATTATGTTTCTAATTAACTGTTTTTTGAGTGACAAATTTACATGTCCCACTGAGATTCAAGGAAAAATATGATCTTTGGAGGAGAGAGCTAACCATTGGAGAAATTACTATAAATAGCATCTCATTTGAACAATCTAACAACAACTAATAGTTTTTGATCACTATAGAGATTAAATGCTGCTAAAGTAATTTCTAGAGAGAGAGACTGTCATGCATTATGTGTACTGAACATCTTATTCATCTTGATTCATGTGACTCTGATTATTTCTATGTACAATCGAGGACTTCCAGTGATAGGAAGATAGAGGTTCTGAATAGCTTAATGTTTGAGGACTTCTTTGATAAGGAAGACAGACGTGCCAACTACCTTAAAGTTAGAGGGATTGTGGGGATAGAAAGACAGACTCCAATATTCTTATCGAGGGTTTACCCTGGTGTGGGTAAGACAAACCTTTTTGAAAGTATAAATCAAGGTACCTTTATTCAATTTTATTGGATACCCTACTCTTTGGGTCAAATATTTCATACTTTTTACTTGTATTGTGTCAAGTTTATTTTCTGGTGCTTTTTGATTAATAAGGAAAGTATAAATATCTTATACTTTCTTGTACTTGTATACTCTGATTAATAATATTCTATATGATTTAAGGTAGAATCTTTTTTCCTATAAAATTTCCTTAAGATTCATTTCTGGAATCATATATCTGGAACCTGGAAACTTTGTAGAACTAATAGTTTTGCGAATTTACCTTATTTAACATTGTTAAACATTGTTTTTCTTAATAATACAATTAACCTCCCCCATTGTATATTGAGCATCTACATAATATTTTGAACCTTCATTAACTATGTGTAAAAATTTAAACCAGTGTCTAAACTTAAATCTATCATAATAATTATTCCTATAAAACACATTTGGATTTCAAAATATAATAATTCGATAAAAAAGTGAATTCATGAAAGGATATATAACTCAAGATGTTTTCTTCGAATGACCCCTCTGATTTTCTAATCATGTTTTCTATTTAAAAAAAATATATGGTTTAAAACAATCTCCAAGAGGTTTGTTTGATAAGATTTTCTATTTTCTAATTATAATTTTTTCAAAAGGTATAACTGATCCTACCCTTTTATAGAAGTATTTTAAAAACATGTTTAGTAGTTAAAATATATGTTGATGATACAATCTTTGGATCTTCTAAAAAAATTGTCTGTTGATTTTTCATAGCTGATGAAAAATGAATATGAAATGAGTTTAATGGGTGAAACTAAATTCATTCTCAGTTTTCAAATTTTTCAAAATAAATATGGAATCATTTTCAATCAAAGTAAGTACACTAAATATCTTTAAAAATTTTCCGATTTTCATAATACTAATTCTAGTGACACTCCCACAAGTACCACCTATAATTTGGATCATATTGAAGTAAGGATGTTGGTGGATCAAAACAGCTAAATAGGTATGATTTAATGTTTTATTTGCTAGACTACTAGCTGACCTGATATTTTGTTTAGTGTGTGTATGTGGGCACATTTTCCAGAAAAAACTAAACAGTCACAATTACTTGTGGTAAAAATAATTTTTTTTACCTCAAATGTACAACTAATTTAGAATTTCCTTATCCTATGGGATAAAAATTTGAATTAGTTAGTTTTTCATGTGTAGATTATGGTGGATGTAAGTTAGACAAAAATATAACCTCTAGAATATGTCATATTTTGGGAGAGATTATTGTATCTTTTTTTAGTTAGAATTAAAATTCTACTTCACTATCAACTGATGAAGAAAAATACATAGTTTTAGGTAGTTGATCTGCTCAAACATTATAAATGAAACACAGATTACTAGAAAATGGATATCAATTTAGGAATGTCCCTATAAATTTTGTCAACACAAGTGTGATAAATATTTCTAAAAATCATGTTTCTTACACTAGAACAAGAAATATTGATATAATTCATCACTTTTTTAGGAATTATTTTTTAGAAGTGTGACATAAATCTTGAGTTTATTGGAACATAACATAATATTGGAGATATTTTCACAAAACCATTGGATTAAAAGAGATTAAACTACATCAACCTTGAAAAATGAATTATTAATTTTGGTTAGGCATTATTATTGGATGATCTTCCGTTGGAGAGTCACCAATGGACTAGCAATCTTTGGCAAGTCACTATTGGATGAGATTCCATTGGTGAGTGACCATTATACATTTTTCCATTGGAAAGTCACAATTAGTGAATCACCATTGGCATGTCACCATTGGAAAGTCATCATTGGCAAGTCATCATTGGATGATTCATCCATCTATGTTTCATGTTTTCTTCCATTAGTAATTTTCATTTAAAAAATTTTATTCTATTTTTTATTTTTTATTTTTAATATATGTTTTAAAATCCATAAATTATATATCGATCTTCTAATTCGTATATGATTCACTCTCACTTGTGAACCTACTACCTTTGAGAAGATTCACCATCCTTTTCTCTTGACCTTTAACCTTCTTGTTCCCTTTATTATTAATCATTCCACTATCATGGAATGAGTAAAGTGACCTACTATGTCATATCCTAGGGAATCTTGACTAGAGAAGAAATTGAGAGGGGAACCAAGATGAGCTACTGTAGAATTGAGGAACTTGTAGCTTGTTAATTGTATAGTAGTTTCTGAAAAAGAATTGTATGTTGGTTGGTTGTTTTCTAGTAAATCATTAGTGATAAAGGTGATATAGGACCAAGGATGGGTAGATTGATTCTCTTGAAATTAATATTCTTTCTATCCTAATTTAGTTAAATAGTTCGAATAGTATTTCTAGTTCATCATTAGGAAGAAAAAAAGCTTAATTAGTAGTATGATTGATTGTAAAGAGATTACTTTTTTTCAAAGTAATGGGAAATATGTTTAATTTTCCATAGTATGGAACGTTTAATGATTATCGTGATATGATTCCTAGTGAGTGTAAATAATTCATGTTTAAGGATGATTTTATTCATCTAACTGTATATAGAACTCTAAAAAAGACAACTGATTCTATGGTGGATGTTTAATGTTAGGTTTTGTTTATGTTTTCTCATTAATTTTTTTGTCCCAAAAAAGGGGGACATCATTACCTTGAGATATTTGGATGTGTATCTCTTTTTCATTATGAAATTATGGGGACAGTTCAATTTGTGAAGAAACTATATGGGACAAATGATGGAGGTGCATAATTCATATTCCAGATCTAACACTCTAATTTACCCTAATATGATTTAAGCCTTCCTTAAAGCTAATGGTTTTGTTAATGAAAAAGAGGAAGTAGAAGATAATTGTGGTTGTTTCTATTTGACTAAGGTGATTTTTAGAAGAATAAGGGTGACATGGAACCCGTTTATGAAGAAATTTGTTAGAGAAAATGAAATAATCTATGATTATTTTATTCCCATAAATAATCCTACAAAAACCAAGAACCTATTGGATCTTGGCTTTGATCTAGATGACATAGTAGAGTATTCTAATGAATAGGAAAATGAAGTGGATTCAGCTTCTATTGATGAGTATGTGTCTACCTTAGTGGAGGAGGGAAGTGAACCGAACATTACAAATAGACCATTCATTTCCTTTTAACCTGCTATTCCTCCAGTTTCATAGTCTAAAAGAGGGGGTATCCTATGAGAAGGAGATGAGTAAGAGTATATTGTTGTTTCTGGTGATGATAAAATTGAAATCTCCTCTTATATATCTTCTAAATAGGTTGTGGAAATTTCTAATAAGAAAAATGATGATTATAGTAATAGCAATGGAGAAGATGAAAATGGTGAGAATAGTGAAAATTGTAAGAATAATGAGAATGGTGATAAAGATAAGGATAATGATTATGGAAGACCTAAAAATTATACTGATATTGTTTTGATTTTTACACCTAATCCATCTCTTACTAGTTTTACTTCCTTAGTTAGGTCTATGGAGAGACTGGGCTCACCTAGTAATGCATAAGTTGAGAGACCTACTTCAGACAGGTCTAATTCTATCTAGAGATCAGTTCCATAGAACCATGTTGATTATGCTTCTTCTGTTGAATAAGAGATATATGTACCCACTTAGGGGGAGTATTCCCCTATCTATGTCATAGTGTCTACTTCTCACGATGAATGCTAGGAATCCCTAGATTATATAAATATTATTTTGGACTATTTAGAGTACATGGCTGTTGAGGAGGATATTAAAGAGCATGGATATTCTCAGGAAACGGGTGAGGAATCCTTTAAGGAGGACCCTTCCCCATGATCAAATCTTACTAGTTTAGCCTATGTTGACTACAGTGATAATGGGATAAACCCATGAATGAATGGTGGGCCAAATGTCTCAATTGGAGATGGAAGACTAGAAACTATAGAGAAATTTTTTCCCAATATTATTTTAGGTGTTGCACCGGTGCCTATAGATTATTTTTTAAAGGAAGATTTGGCATCATTAAAATAGAGACTCCTTGCTGATTTTGGTAGTATTTTTAGGCCTTAGGAATCTCCAATCAGTTATCTTATTGAGACTGATGCTAGGAAGTGGAATTTGAATATAGAAGGTCGGCAAGTGAGATTGTGACCATGAGGTCTACGATGGAGGAGATGATAGAATCCTTTGTTTCCATCCATGTTATTATGATAGATATTTTTATGAAGTTTTCCATAAAAATAATATACATATTCTCCTACACATTACTTAGATTCCTTTGATATAGAGTAGATCTGATTTATAGTTCTAAAGGAACTTCATGTTGCTTTGTTTGATATTCATGTTACTCATCCTGAGGATCTGAGACATATTTAGTAACACAGTAATCATATATACAAACTAGTAAGGTAATTTTTAAATGAAGCTTTAATTGATAATAAAATAATCAAAAAGTCCATTAAATATTACCATTCAGGAGTTTATACTATACATTAATTCAACACTCATTCCAAGTTTTTGGCTGATAATCCCAGAATGATACTTTTCACCAGGTCATTCAAGGAGCATGTCATTAAAGACCCGCCCCCAGTTTTCTAAAGATAGTTCTTTATTTTGTTACATTGTAATATAAAAAAGGAATATTAATCCTAAAGTACTGAGTATTTTATAAGCTTTGGAAATAATATACCAATATAATTTCAACATTACAACCTGAAACAGAAAACAAACGTAGAAACTCATTTGATAAAATCAATAACTCCAAGGTTATTTCTGAGTGTCATTCATAATATACCTCTTCATGTACTGTGAAAATAAAACATAAATAAGGTTTGATCAAAAATTCATAGTAAGGGAAATAAATACCGTGTAATATATAAAAACAAAAAAAATAGGCATTGTGAATAACTTAAAAACACTTTCCTTTAAAAATGAACAGGAACACATTATGGCCGAAATAAGATAAGAATAAATAATTACATAATAAAACATAATAATAAGTATTATAGTAGTTGAATAGACACATAAAATTAGTTTCATTAGGGGATTCATAATACTGGACATCATTACAATACTTTCAAGACCTCTTGCAAAGACAATAAATAATCATTTTGTCAAGGCCTTGTGCCAAGACTGTATTTTATCACATGAGACCTATCGTTACACTGAGGTTCCATAGTGGGACCCACCCAACACTTAATAAGAATAATTAATTCCTCATAAAACATAAATAACATATACATTCATATTGATACTAATATATGAAATGTAAATAACTTTTCCCAAACATTAATCATAAACACTAACCATTCTAAGTAAATTGGTGAATGGTTTTAAAATATAACTTCCACAGTCAAACTAACCCTAAAACATTAAATTATATATGGTATATGATATCATAAAATATTAATCCCATTAATACATAATAATAAAAAAGAGTTTTTAAATAGATGAAGATACTCTAATAAAATCATCACGTAATTCTTGAGATAAATACTCTTTTACTTTGAAAAAGATGAGTTATTTTGGAAAAATATTTGTATAGAACCAGAAGTTATGTAAGGTATTATTTTCAAAAAAAACATTAGTTATTTTATAAAGATAATGGTTTCTCAAAATATTTTATATAGTTCCCTTTAAAATAGGTAAGAATTTTAGAAATTCCATTGAATCGGGCTTGAATTTCGAGAAGATTTTTTGAAAGATCTTTTTTAAAAATATAACTTTCCATAAATGAAAGTATGAATATGGTTTGTACACATAGATATATAATTTTAAATGAATTTATGAGGATTACATATGAATAAGTAAGAATTTAATCAAGGAATGTAGAGAATAGAAGTAACCTGAATGAAAATAGAAGTTTTAGTAGAAAACCCTTACCTTAAGTCTGAAGGTGTTCCTTACTTGATCTTAACAACCTGAATAATAAATTTTGGTTCAAAAATTAATGATTAAATAACCTCCTATACATTTAATAGGTTTATTATAACATTTTTAGGTTCATTCATTTCTTTTTGATGGGTTAATAGATTCAATTTCATTTTTTGGGAGCGTTTTCTTTATTGGTTTTCATGATTTGTTTACTTATATTCATGTATTGATAAACATGTCAATTGAGAATGGTTGTCTAGAATATATGTTTTTTATTATTAGTTAAATAATATAATATTACATGGTTATAAAAAAATTTGATATTGGTAGTGAATATGAATCATTTTATAAAACATTAATGAAAATTGTTTGGTTAATTAGCAGTTCTTGATAAAAATGAACTCAGTTTGATTTATAAATTAATATCATGTGTAAAATAATATTAAATAACCTTAAATAAGTTATAATACATATTTTATAGTCGGGTTCTACCATACAAATGGGTTCATGACTATAATTTAAGATGGTAATAGAAATTGAAAACCCATTGTCTTTGAATGTGATAAATTAACACATATCGGATAGTATTTTAATTTCTACAATAAAAGAAGGGGAAAGGAGAGATGATTAATAATTATTCAATTATCATAAAAAAATATTCTAGTACATGTAAGATACTGGATTCATCAAAACATTTGGATTAAATTAGGTGAGTACTGAAAATGAAAAGAAAAGAACTAGAATTAAAAGAAATGAAAAGTTGAATTTACCTCTTGGTGTAATCTTTCTTGAGATCCTCTTTAGTGGAGAGATTTTGGTATTTTTATGAGACCATGGGATAATATAAATGTGGAAGGATATTGCGAGTATATTTTTTTAAAATTTAGACAAGGAACAACGTGTGATATGAGGGAAGAGAAGAGGGGGTGAGGGGGTGTTATAGTGGAGGAGAGGAGGAGTTTCCCATTATTTTACTCATTATTTAATTTCATTGCCAATGAAAAAAAATATTATTGATTCATTTGACCCAAAATACTAATATGCGCATGTGAGTTTGAAACAAGTTGTCTAACGTCATCCTTACATCACCTATGACTCAATAAATCATGTATTTAGTATTTATCATCAATTATCGTATTTTACTATTCACCTAAAATTGATGTATATTTGAAAAAACCCAAAAATTATCCCCCACCATTTTTGGATATGTATAATTAAAAAATGAAATCAACTTTTTGAAAATATTTTTCTAAATATTTTTATTTTATTTTTTAAACAAAATAATAATTTATTTAAAAAAAACATCATTAAAATAATAACTCATTTTTAACACCTTGAAAAGTTAATCAAGGTTCCATAAAATTATCTTATAACCATAAGAAAATTAAATAAAAATTTATGATTATATTTTATGAAAATACATTTCCATTTAAATTATTAATTTTTTCAAGACATTGTTATTAAAATATTTATGAAATACATAAGTTCCAATACTTATACTATGACCATTTCTTCACTTATAAGATGTCTAAATTGTATTTATACAATCATGGTTGATGTTTAAATTTTTTGTCTGATTTTCTATTCATTACAATTTATTACGATTCATAAGGGTATGTTACTATTCATCGAAAACTTGGTTGATTCTATCAACTCTAAATATCATACTGAATGAAACTGTGTAGGTTTTTTTTTCAAAATTAAAATCATAGAGGTGGAAAAATAATGTTTACTGGCTAGGTTATGAAAAATTGGATTTTTTAGAGACTTTTTTTTATGCATTAAATATTAAATTTATTTGATAAATCTTGGGGTGTCACATTATCCCCTCCTAGAAAAATTTCATTCTCAAAATTACCAGAATGTTGCCGCACAAAACGATTTGGGTAGTTCTTCATCAAAATCCCCTCAGTTTTCCATGTTGCCTCAATGAGATAATGATTTTTTTATAGTGTCTTTACCAGTCGAGCCATCTAATTCCTAAACACATGTTGTTTAGTGTCAAAAATCTACATAGTATATTCACAGTAAGATAGGTCATGTTCCAATTATGTACCTTCAAAAGGGAGGACATGTGTTGGGTCTGGCATGTATTTTCTCAACAATGAGACATGGAACACATTATGTACTTTATACAAGCTAGGTGGAGTAGCCAAAGGATATTCAACATCTCCAATTCTCTCCAGAATATCACAAGGGCCTATGTACCTTGGGATCAGTTTCATTATCATCCCAAATCATATAACACGCTTACAGGGAGATGATTTTAAGAAAACTTGATCTCCTATTTGAAATTCCAAATCCTTCCATAGATTATCATCATAGATATTTTGTCTTCTTTAAGCTGCATTGATATATCCTTGAATAGTCTTCACCTTCACTGTTGTTTCTTCCACAAGTTCTAGGCCCAAAAGCTTCCTTTCTCCAACTTCATCCCAAAAAGTTGGTGTATGCCATCTCTTTTCATATAATGATTCATATAGTGCCATTTGAATAATAAAATAGAAGCTATTATTGTAGTAAAACTACACCAAAGGTAGATATTGGTCCTATATACCTTGAAATCCATGTGAATGTGATATCAACATGTCCTCTAAGGTTTGGATCATCCTTTCTAACTGACTATCAGTTTGTGGGTGGTAAGAAGTTCTCAAACGAAGCTCAGTATCCAAATATTTCTAAAGAATTATCTAGAATTCTAATGTAAATTGCGGACCATGATTAGAAACTATTTAAATAGGTGTTCCATGATGTCTTAAAACATCATTAATATAGTGTCGTGCAAGCTTCTCCAGTGGAAAATCCTTTTATTGCAAGGAAATGTGAATATTTCGTAAGTCGATCAACAATTACCCATATTGCATCATTATTTATTAGATATTTGGGTATTCTAGTGAAAGAATGCATGGTGATGTCATCACATTTATATGTAAGAATTGTTATCGGTTTCATGACTCATTTAGGATATTATCGTTTGAACTTTAATTATTGGTAGACTATAATCAATAATTCCCATCTTCATGTTATCCCACCAGAAATGTTCTTTCAATTATATATACATTCTAGTGCTACCATGGTGGATTCAGAAATTCAAGTAATGAGCATCATCAAATGACCCCCTTTTCAACTTAGGTATAGAGGGAACACATAGCCTCTTTCCAAATTTAATAATTCCATCTCAAAAAATGAAGTCAGCCAACATCCCAGCATTCACAACATTAATTTTCTTTTGAAGATTCTCATCCTCAGACAGTGAATATTTAATTATTTCCAATAAATATGAGTGGGTAAACATTTTAAAAATTCTCAATGTTTCACCTTTTTTGATAATTCCCATATCCATCCTCACTAGATCAGTGTACAAAGGATCCTTGTCAATCTTCATTTTTTTAGAACACCATGATCCTTCCTACTCAATGAATAAGCTTCTTTATTTTCCTTTCTTGGGTGGTAGTGTATGGAATATTCATAATCCTTGAGTAGTTTGAGACATCTCCTTTGCCTCATGTCAATTTATTTCTATGAGAAGATATATTTTAGACTCTTTGGATCTATATATATCTCAAATTTGTTTCCATATAGATGACTCCCCATATCGTCATAAAAAATATTTCTGTTGCTAACTCAATATCATTAGTATGATAGTTTTGTTCACGAATTTTTAACTACCTTGATCCATAGGCAATAAATCTATCATTATGGATAAGGATACAACCAAGTCTTTTCTTTTATGCATCATTATAGATCACAAAACCATCATTCCCCAATGGTAGTGTTAGGATCACAGCATTCGTTAATCTCTTATTCTATTCTTTGAAACAATCCTAACATTCTTTTGTCCATACTAACTTAACGTCTTTTCATGTAATCTTGGTCATTGGGTTGGCTGAATGGGTGAAGTTCTGAATGAAGCACTGATAATAACCAAATAAAGTAATAAAACTATGTACCTTAGTTATGTTCGTTGGAGTAGGACATTATTACACATCCTTTGTCTTCACGAGATCAACAGATATTCCATCATTAGAGAAAATGATTCCAATAAAGGAAACTAATTGAATCTAGAATTCACACTTTCTAAAAATCCCATATAATTTATTTCTTTTAATAGTCTTTAGGACAGTGCACAATTGATTTTAATTATCTTCCTATATTTTAGAGTGTACCAAGATATAATCAATAAATACCACCAAAAAGTCATCAAGATAATACTTGAGAACTCTATTCATTAGATCCATTAAAATATACGGTGCATTAATTGGTCCAAAAGGCATTACTGTAAACTCGTAATGCCCATACATGGTTTGAAATGTTGTCATTGGAATATACTCCTTCCTCACATAAAACTGATGATATCTAGATTGAAGATCAATCTTAAAAAAATATTGGGCTCCATGAAGTTGATCATACAAATCATCATATTGTGGTAGAGGATACTTGTTATTTATTTTTATATCATTGATATCTGTGTAGTCAATTCACAACCTCATAGATCAATCTTTATTCTTAATGAAAAGAACAAGGGACTTCCATGGAGAAAAAATGGGGATAATAAATCATTTATCACTCATCTCCTCTATTTGTTTATTCAATTCCACTAATGCCATAGTGTCCAATCTATAATGGGTCTTTGTTATGGGCCTTGAATCAGGAATTAAGTCAATGTAAAACTCAATTTCCTGCTCTGGAGGATGTCTTGGAAAATCCTATGGAAACAAATCAACATGTTGTTGAAAAATAGGTATCTCCTCTATTTGAAAATAATTTTCCTAAACCATAGTTATTTCATTCCCTTACTACCCAATAATTGAATTCAATAGATCTACTGGGGGTGGATCCAAATAAGAATCAACTAGTGAGGTTTTTTCTATAATGATACGGGATTCAACACCATTCTTAGAAATCGTCACCTCCCACTTCTTGAAATAGATATTAGCATAATAACATGAAAACCAACTCATACTAAGTATTATATCAAATTCAGTCATGGGTATGATGATAAGCTTTTCAACTAAAGAATTTTTATGTGTTATAAGGGGGACTGATCAACACATCTTGGTTGCAATGATACATCTCCTTGGAGTTTTTAATGACATTTCCTTCATTAAATTTTTTTGAACATGTCCAGTTTTCATAGAAAAATAGGATGATATAAAAGAATATGTTGATCCAAAACCAAATAAAGCATTGGATAAGTTCGTGGAAATGATTAAAGTACCCACCACCACAACATTTGGAAATTAAACCTCCACATTTGTGACCCCATATTCTTGGCCTTGATCCCTTGGCATTCTTTGGGGAATATTTCCTTAACACTTAGGACAATAATTTTCATAATTTACTCTATACCTACAATTATAGCATTGAAAATTGGTAACTTCTTTCTTTCCCTTACAATCTTGGGATATGTGGCTTTTCTCCACACTTGTAACAAACACCCATACCGTTCAAGAAAGTACCAGGGTGTCTCTTCCCACAATTATCATAGGGTGGAAGGTCAACTCTTCCCTTCTTTAAAATTTCTTTATATCCTTTTCCTTAGTTTTCAGCTTCCCTCTTCTTCTCTTTCTTTCTATTAGAATCATAAGACTTAGAGAATTCATTTTATATCTTGATAACACTTGAGACTATATCTTCATATGATAAGAAACATTAGGGGAATATAACCTTTAGGGGGAATGGTTTTAAACCATAAAAGATTCTATTTATTATGCTCTGTGGATTAAATATGTAGTCAGTGGCATGTCTTGTTATCCTTGTAATGTTATCTTCATACATTGCAGCATTCTCATCCTCTTTTGCCTCAGATTTAGAAACTGTCTTTCCATATCTAATCATTATTCCTGAGGGAAGTATTTTTCTAAGTATATTTCCTTAAAATACATCCATTCCATTTAATCTATTTCAACCCCCTCATTTGTGATTATAATTAAATACCACCATTGATTTTCATTTCTCGATAGAATATAAACTACTATGAGAACATTCTCACTTTCGTTACATCCCAAAGCAAGAAATATCCTCTCTAATGAACTTATCCACTAATCTGATATGAATGGGTTTTTATTCCCACAAAATGATGGATGTTATTATCACTTAAAGTGGTTTGACATTGCTCTCCCACTTTGTGGATCCATATTCTCTATATAGGTAAGGTTATTATTCATAACTTGAATTAGTTGTCTCGGTATAGTTTTATGTTTCTCAGTACCAGTGCCAATATCATTATCTTTCATCGGAGGGAAATCCCTATATGGGGCATGTGAATTCATTTGGGATTCATTCCTTTCACTATTCACAATTTCTAAATAACGACACACACTATATTATGTTATGAATCTTATTGTATAATCTCAATGTTGAAAAATACATAGAAAAAATTGAAATTCTATACATAACTAATCTCATAATAATAAAAATGGTTTCTTTTTGGAAAAAATTAAATATAAATCCTTCATAATGTCTTGTAAAGAAAATGTAAATTATCCAATGAATATCCCCTAGGAGTGTCAAACTAGGTGAATATTAACCCATATTATCATGTATCAAGATACCCTAGGTCATGACCAAACTCCTTTTTAGAGTTTTCACTCTTAGGTACATCGGTTCCAGAACCACATCTACTTTTAGTATCAATACTGAGATGAATTATCTAGAAAAATCAACATAATATATTCTTTACTAAAATTTCAAGTATTTTCTTGTTTGTTTATCCTCATAGACTATCTTAGGATTTTGTTCCTTAATATAAATTTTCTAAATCTAGTTTTAAATTTTTCAACTAAACATCCTATGATACCAACAGTATGGACCAAACCCATGTTTCCTGGAGATAGTTCCTTAATTTATTACATTGGATTATAAACATGGAATATGCAACCTAATGTACCAAGTAGTTTAGTATCTTTGAAAAACAAGATACATACCTAAGATCAATATTACAACATGAAATGGAAAACAATTTAGAAACTCATTTGAAAAATTCCATAACTCATAGTTTATTTGTGTATGTCATTCATAATATACATCTTCGTGTCCTAGAAAAAAGAAACATAAGAATGGGGTGATCTCAAATGATCCGTAAAGGTACGAAATAAAACAGAAGATATCATAAACATAATCATCAGGCACGGTGAATAACTTAAAAACACAAGCCTTTAAAAACTAACTTGAACACAAGATAGTAGGAATAAGAGATGAATAAATAATGTCATAATAAAACATAATCATGGGAATTATACTAGTAAAATAACCACATGAAATATCAATTACTATTTTTATAATGAGGAAATTATTAATACGGGACATCATAACCATACCGTCAAGGCCTTATGCCAAGACCATTAATAATCATTTTATCAAGTTGTTATGCCCAGACTGTAGTTTGTCTCATGAGACCTAATGATATACTAAGGGGCTATAACAGGAACCACCCGCCACCTACTAAATCCAATTAATTTATCATAGGAATATGGATAAACATAAACAGCATATATATTCAGATTGAAACTAATATATTAAATGTAAATAACTTTTCTAGAACATTAAGCATAAACACAAACCATTTAGAGTAAATTGGTGAGTGGTTCTAAGTTAGAACATCCATAGTCAAACTAATAATAAACCATTAAATTAAATATGGTAGATGATATCATAAAATACTAATCCCAATAATATAGAATAACCAATATGACTTTTGAAAAAGATGAAGATACTCTTAAAAAATCATTGAGCAATTCTTGAGATAAATACTCTTTTACTTTGAAAAGAATATCTCTTTTGAAAAACAAAATTGTATAAAACAAGAAGTAATGTAAGATATTATTTTCAGAATATAATTAGTGATTTTATAAAGAAAATGGTTTCCAAAAATAGTTTATATATTGACCTTCAAAATAGGTAAGAACTAGAGATGTTCCCTTGAATTGGGCTTGTATTTCGGGATGAATTTTTGAAAGGTCCTTTTAAAACATATAACTACCCCTAAATAAAAGTAGTATTCTGGTTGGTAAACATATATAGAAAATTATCAAAAAATATATTATGAGTACATATGAATAAATATGAATTTAATCAAGTTATGTAGAGAATAAGAGTAACCCAAATGAAAATGGGGGTTCGTGTAGAAAACAGTTACCATAAGCCCAAAGGAGTTCCTCACTTAATAATAACGACCTGAATAATAAAATTTAAGTTCATAAATTAATGATTCCATAACACCATATACATTTAATTTATTTATTATACCATTTTTAGGTTCATTAATTTTTTTTAATGGCTTAAAATATACAATTTCATTATTTGGGAGTGTTTTCTTCCTTGATTTTCATGATTGGTTTATAAATATTCGTGTATTGATAAACATGTAGAATGAGAATGGCTGTCTAGAATAGAATTTTTATTTTATTAGTGAAATAATAATATAACACGGTTATAATATTTTTTCCTTATTAGGAGTGAAGATGAATCATTTTATAAAATTTTAAGGACAATTTTTTGGGTTAATTTGTTGTTAATGATCACAGTGAAGTCATTTAGATTTTTAAATTAATGGCACGTGTAAAAAAGAATTCCAAAACCTAAATTAAGTTATAATACATATATTATAGTTTGTTTCAATCATAAAAATGGTTTCATGTCCAAAATTGAAGATGGTAATAGAAATTGAAAACTCGTCATCCTTGAATATGATAAATCAACACATCTCAGATGGTATTTTGATTTCTTATATTAAATAAGGGGAAATGAGAGATGATGAAGAATTATTACTTTGTCATTAAAAAATCCATTATATTTAAGGTAATAGAGTCATCACAACATTTGGATGAAAGGAGGTGAGGAAAGAAAATAGAAAGAAAGGAACATGAAATAAATTAAATGAAAAGAGGAATTTACCTCTTGAAGTTATCTTACATGAGAGCCTCTTTAGGGGAGAGGTTTTGGTATTTTTATGAGGCCAAGGGCTTCTAGACGTGAGGGAGAGGCTTAGGAGTATATTTGAGCATAATTTAAAAAAGGAACAAGGCTTGAGAGGAGTGAAGAGAAGATGGAGTGATGGGGGTTTTATAGTGGAAAAGAGAAGGGTCTTCCCATTATTTTACTCATTATTTTATTATTTTTCCTAAGACAACCAATATTATTGATTATTGTGACCAAGAAGAGTAATATTTTAATGTAAGTTAGAACAATGTGGTCTTATATATCCTTAAATCATGTATGACTCAATAAATCATGTTTCTAGTATTTATCATAAATTATCATATTTTACTATTCACCTAAAATTGAAGTATTTTAGAAAAATACCAAAAATTAACCCCGACCATTTTTCTATGTGTGGAATTCAAAAATTAAGTCCTATTTTTGAAATTAATTTTATAAATATGTTTAATTTTAATTTTAAATGAAATCATAATTCATTTTAAAAAATAACATTAAAATTATAACTCATTTTATAACATATTGAAAAATTAATCAATCTTCCAAAAAAATTTCTTATAACATTAAGATAATAAAATAAAAATTTATTATTACATTTTTTAGAAATAAATTTCTTTTTTAAATTATAAAATAAATCCCAAAATTATAATTAAAATATTTATGACATACAAAAATATCAATACTTATACTGTGATCATTTCTTCACATATAAGATGTCTAAATTGGATTTATAAATTAATGTTCGTAGTTTCTATTTATGTCTAATTTACTATTAATTACTATTCATAAGGTTGTTTTACTATTCATAATTGTATGTTACTATTCATAAAAATTTAAGTTGATTCTATCAGAATCTAAATATCTTACTGAACGCAATCGTGTATGTTAGTTTTCAAAATTAAAATCATAGAGGTGGAAAATTTATGTTTACTGGATAAGTTATAACAAAGTCGTGTTTTTAGAGACTCCATGTTTTATGCATTCAATATTAAATTTATTTGAAAAATATTGGGCTATTACAAGGTCGGACAGTTAATGGTTTCACACCACTACTAATATGTTTATGGAGGGAAAAAGTCTTTTTAATGTTATTGAGAGAGGAATAAATATTATCAAAGACTTTTAAAAAATAATGAATTTATTTCTATATGTGTTTTGGAATGTCATTATTACAACAGAGGCTCTTCCTATGTCAGACCACACCTCTTCTCGTTCATCAAACCCATTGCATTCTTAATACTAGCCATTCACCATGTCTCCCATGGAAGTGGTCAATAATCTCTATCCAGTGATGATAAAAGAGTTGCTTACCAGTAACTCAAACCCATCTAACTCTCCATATATCCCTCTTACCTCTTCTAATGGAAAGGTCCATGCTGATCATACTACCCACAAAGGGAGTGACTTTGATTGAAACTAGTCTTTGATAGAGATTTATTTGTATTTTCAATGTATCCTCTTTTGGGTTGTAATATCATGACTCATTGTGCTTAGTGAAATGTCTCTCTTATTCACATTGTTAGTTCTCTTTTGATAATATAGACCTCTTTAATATGTTTTATTCATATCTTAGTATTTTATTTTTCTTATACTTCCTTTTTTATTATCCCAAAAGGGTGAGTCAGTTGGATAATATAATTTTCCTAATTTTTATTTCACACTTCTTCTCTAATACCTTTTTTATTTATCCTTGATAAATTACCATTAATACCATGTTTATTTGTGGTATCTTACTCATTTGGATGTCCTTTCTATACTATATTGATTTAGATTCATCCTTTGAGACCATCCTTAATTTTTCTTTGATACCATTATTTAGATGTGATTTTCTTTACCATTAACAACCTTAATTACCATTATCTTTGACATATATTCGAAACCATGTTTCTAAATATCTAAAATTTGACATTTGACTTGTTAATAAGTATTATATTCTCTAAATTCATTTTTGTATATCTCTATTTTTCTTATACATCATTTATAAAAATACAATGATTTGTGATCATAAAAAAGGGGGAGATTATTGTAATCTCATTTTTAATGCTCATAAATCATGTTTATTTTTTTCTAATGAGATTATTGTTTAACGATCTCAGTTTACATTGTAAGGAAATTTGATAAAAATTTATTTATCTATTGGAATGAGTCACTATTCGTTCAAATGACTCGCCACCAGACCAGATTCACTACCATACCTAATTCACTACTAAACATGA
The DNA here is from genome assembly GCA_963277665.1 of Viscum album. Taxonomy (NCBI): domain Eukaryota; kingdom Viridiplantae; phylum Streptophyta; class Magnoliopsida; order Santalales; family Viscaceae; genus Viscum; species Viscum album. Next base: position 696,746,983 of record OY728148.1, read on the forward strand.
GTCACCACTAGGCATGACTACCATGAGACCTGAGTCACCACCCGACCTGAGTCACCATTAGTTCAAATGACTCGCCTCCATATGAGTCACTTCTAGACATGACTCACCGCTAGTTCAAATCAATCACAACTGGATAAGTCACCTCCATACCTGAGCTACTTCTAGGCTGAGATACTTCTATAGTGATATACCTCCCTAATGATCTACCTCCTAGATGTATTTCCACTAGGATATCTTGTTTCTTGATATGTATTTCCACTATAAGAGTTATCTTTATTATTGAGCCTATTTGGAATTAAATGCTTCAATAGCTATGTTAATTCAATTAATGAAAAAAGATATTTTATGATTATATTCTAAACTATTACAGGATCACACTAAATGCAATGTCAAAGCTTAGTTCAAAGATATGGATGATATGGAAGATTATTCTTCAAATGGACACTCCATTATGTAATTATTTATATAATTAAAAGTGTCCCTCATGTAAACATTATTTTTGAGAAGTATTACAATTTATGAATACTGAAAGGATTATCACTTGAGATCTTACATGCTTCACTCGTTCTACTTTTCAACTATAAAAGAACTAAACACATTGAATATTAAGATCCATTCCAAAATATTGATAAATGAACCTTTATGAGGCTATATTTTACTACTAATTTCAAAGAAATGTCTTGAACTACTCACCAAGACATATAAAAGGTCACTTATGCATCTGGATCACTTCATACTTAGCATTATTACACTTTCTATAACTTATTTCTTTCGCTTTTGAATTTTTTTTCTTTTTTAGTTGATCATAGTGTTTTTTCTTTGTTTTTCAGCAGATATTGAATCTTGGGATAGAACTAGGGAATAATTTATATTCTATTCTATCTATTTTTACCATCATACCAATATGTTGTGGGATAGGTCCCCATATGGAATTTTATTTTTTTTCTTCCCTCGATTATTGTGGAATAGGTCCCTGTGTGAATAGGTTAACTTGTAAGATGTTGTGTATATACCCAATCCAGTTTTTTGGATCATATTATAGTCATGCAATCTTCTTGGAAGTAGGTGGTTTCTAATTAGAGGGGATTATATATCATCTTGAAACTAAATACCTTATTTTATTTATTTGTGTGAGTATATATTATTTTCTCTTATTTTAAAGTCCTTAAATTGTATTTGGTTTTAACCTATAAACAAAACTAGTACTTTGATAGTTAATATTAACTAGTATTTGTATGTATTTGACAGAGTAAATTAATTTCAAATGTCAAAGTAATATTTTATATTGTTTTAAATGTGCATTAATAATTCTATGAGAAATCTTTTAATAGATGAAAATTATATTAAACAGCTCTTTTGATTAACTAGTAGAATTATTTTTTAATTGGATTATTTTATTTTAACTTATTTTTAACAGAATTTATTTATGGGGAACTAAATTAACCCCTCTCTTGATTTACTTACTCCAAACACCATAACTCACTGTCATTCCTCTAAAAGTAAACACATACACTGTAGTTATCATCCAAAAATCTTGGTCTCCACAAACTTTAGAGTTCAAAAACACATACAAAGACTCATTTGTTTTGATTAGATGTTCTAATTCCCTAAAACCATTCAAGTAAATAATAAATAATTTTTAAACCACCAAGTTTAACATTCTATTGTTTGAAATAAACATTCTCAAAACTCCCACTACAAAAGAAATGTCTAAGTGTGTACAAACCTTATATTACATCAATATTCTAAACACTGGTTCATATAAAACATTCACCATGTAATTAACTAAACTTCCACTAGTATTGAATTCTCCTTACTTATCTTGAAATGTATGGACATGGGTATGGTCATAGGTTTTACTTCCAAAATAACTGAAGCATTCCCCCACAATCTAGATGTGGTCACCTTCAGTCGGGTATAATGTACTAGAAATTTAATCTCATACATTCATCATCCCAAAAACCCTCCATTCAAAATAAAAAAAATAATCTAGAAGCTTCTAGAAAACTTATCCTTCACCTCATTATTATTATCTTTGATCAAATATGTGATCAACATTCTATCCACATAAAGAATATGGATGAAGATAATCCCATAAAAAAAATTTGGCAACAAAAATGATTGTTATTAATTTTTGATGAACTTTTATTTCATCTTAGTATCTCTTAACTTCTAATTCCAACACCTTGTTGCGTGATTTAAAATATAAAGGATAATTTTTTTCTTACAAAAATATCCATTGTTCTGTTGATCTTAAAAATTAGCTTTTTACTCCATGTAGATATCCTCATATAAATCCCTAAGATGGAATGATGTATCTGTGACCATCTATTCTAGAATAAAATATTCCATTTCAACCATTATTAACACTATTTTAATAGTTGTGTTCTTTAAAACTCGGAGAAATTAATTTAGAGAAATAAACAACTTATTTCAATAAAATACCTTTGTGACTAGACTAACCTTATACTTCAACCAACCATATTCCTCTTCCATTAGTAAATAAACCCATTTGTCTGGAATATTCCTCATCCTAGAAGGTGTATCTATCATTTACCATGTTCCGACACATGAAGTGACTCAAGGTCATCCCACATAGAAAACATCAACTATTTAAAATCCCTCTAAATTATTACCTTCTCTTGGAATTCAGACTCTCCATCATCTATTTGAAATTGAAAATAAAATTTACCCCCATACCATTGAACACAGAGCCTTCCCCTGGTATACCTTCCCAATTGTATCTTTGATTGAGCTATTTATCCTACAGTAACTTTCAAAGTGTGAACTTTTGGTGCATGATATTCATTTATATTAACCTAAGATTTTAATACATAGATATTACTTCTTTTTATATGAATATTCAATATAGTACACAAACATATTTTTGAGTATTATAATGATTTAGTGTCTCTCGATAATAGGTATGCAATATTCTAATTTGATGAAAGATATTCAATATCACTCACAAATATGTTCTCACATATTAATTCTCTTCAGAATACCCTACCAATATATTTCTTCATAACCTGGGGAAGGAAATTTAAGAAATAGTGAGATTAGATACTCATTAAGGGTAAAAATAATAGATATTAATATAGGATCATATGAAATAATAAGAAAAGATCAAGGTTTTGTGATCATGAAGATAACTTACAAAGTTCATACCAAATCTAACATACATCATCTACATGAGTCATGGCTTAAAAATTTATCATTTTCTAAAACATGGGCCTATAAGGGATAAAAATCATCATAAATCAATCATGGGCCATAAAAGCATGTTATATAAGTGTGACAACATCATAAATATTGACAAATATTTCATATGTCAAGGTAAAAAACTACTACCATCAACAAAGTGCATCGGGACTCACCATGTGTTTCCCATTGTGGATCAGGGCACACCTCTTTCCCATTATGAATCTAGACACACCTATTTCACAAAGTGTATTATATAAAAAAATAACCATAATTAATCAATTCCATCATCTCATTATTCATTATTTTATAATGATATATAAATTTTTACCCAATTTATTGGGTGGAGATATAGGTCCAAACGATCACAAAATGAAAATAGTAAATATGTGTTCCAAAAGATCATAAAATATTCCTAAAATAATAATCCATGAAATGTGATGGTCTTTGTAAACATTTAATCATATCATAACTTGTGGATTAGTGACAAGTTTCATAGTCATTTCATCATTTCATGATCTGCTAATAAATAAGTGGGTTTCATGATAATTGTATCATGGTACAACTTATGGAAGAGAAAGGGGCTTCAAAAAAATCATTTCACCATAAACATAAACCATTCAGAGAAAGAATGATAATGTTATACTTTTTTCATATCCCTAATAAAGAATAATTTTCATCAGAGGATGTAATCTTAGCTAGAGAATGATTTTGAAAGATAAATCACATAGAGAATTTCTTAAGGAAGATAACCGATCTTTAAAAATAAAATTTTAAAAATTAAAAATTCATAAAATATTTTGGAAATCATTATCTTTTAATATATCATTCATAACTTATAATGGAATCTCTTAAATCATTTAAAACATTTAATGTGGAAAATACCCTTTTCATATTGAAAAACACTTTTTAAAACATAAAAAAATTAAAAAACCATTCATTTCAAAATAAAATTGAAATATTATAAATAAAATTTCAATGAAAATAATGTTTGGGATGATAGTAATTTATTTTCATACAATACACATTAAAACAAAAATTTTATTAACATTTTCAGTAAAATCCAAACATGCATTATTTGTAAAATGACATAAAAATTCCTTTAAAAATATTTTTGTAAAAATTAAAACATGGGTAAAATATTCTTTTAAAAATCACTGTAAAATTGTAAAAAAAAATTTAAACACTTTAAGAGACAATGATTTTGGAAGAAAATCAATTTCAAACCAAAGAGAGATATTAAGTCAGATTTCCTTAAAAACATTTTCTAAGTTATTTTATGTACCAAAGAGTGTAGATGGTGCTATTAATTTTAATAATAACAATAAGAGAATAAAATTAAATATTTTATTGAGAAATTTATCATAATATTTTAATATAAAAATATAATAATAAACAATACAGATAAACAATGAAATTATAACATAAAATCATCTCCACTTTAGTAACATTGAACTATGAGACCAATAAAGGAATAAAATATAATGGAACCTGAAAAATAATTTGGATAAATAAATTATTGATATTACATGACAATGGTGTGGTGTATAAACCTCATAAATGAGTATAGGTTCATAATATAATATAAGTCTCAAAAAATGGAAATAGAGACAAAATCCCCTTAACGGTTTGGTAACTTTCAAAATATAAACCACCTGAAAAATAGATACTAAAATTGATATGTAAATAAACATAATTTTAAATATATATATATATAATATAATTAATTCATTGGTATTATATACACCACATAATAGAAATAGGTGGTGAATATGGTATTTGTCTCACTCAAGAAAAAATTAGGGGGAAAATCCCTTACCGCTTTAGTAATATTTTGAATCATAAGTCGCAATAGATAATAACAGAAAATGAAACATAAAACTTCATGAAAATATGTATATTCATGGTATAACATGTCAAAGGGTCATTATATACACAATAAAAAGTAAATGAGTAGTGAATATGCATATCTCTCCAAGAAATAAAGGAGAGACTATAAATATATTACCTTAAGTCATGAATTCCATCATACATATTCAAAGCTACTATATAATAAATATAATTTTATTAAATAAATATTAAATAACAATAATTAAAAAAAATATCATGCCATATTTGTTTCTTATGACCATTTATTACCCGTTTATTGACAATTAAATGTTAATGTTACATCTCGAGTAATAACCGCTTAGTTTTTTTATATGTATTTATTTATTAATTTTGGTTCTCTTACTTTGATAATGATTTCATAATAAACATAATTTTTATATGATACTAATATCACATATATTCAGTATATATGTATTTATTTTAATCCATAAAATTTACAGATGGAAAATAAAATACACCATTCATTGAGGTAGTTGGTCATACGTACACATGAATGATGTCTCCATATTCTTGTAGGACTGAAATAAATAAATATATGTGACATAATATCATTAAAAATATTTTTTATTTAATATATATCACATTTTTTCATTAAAACCATCTTTATTACCTTCTATGTAAATCATAAGCAGATCTCATCGCTTCTCGAGGTGGCAGTCTGCCGTACACATGAGCGACATTATCATATTCAAAAAAATCAATAGAATGTTGGTATGTGTGATATAATAATTATATAAGTATAATTATATCATAAATATAATATATAAATAATAAATACATCATTATTTCCAGCCTTGGTATATGGAAATGGAAAAAAGAATGACATTAGTTCGTGTGGCGGTAGTCTTCCATACACACGAATGATGATTTTATATCCCATTTGATAGAAATAGAGATTTTAGTACGTCATTATATTAACATAACATAATATCAGTATATTTAAGATACTTTTCTTGTTATATCACAATTTTATTACAATAATTGAATGAGTTAGAGGAAGAAAAAAAGTTCTCTTTGATAAATTTTACCTCTTTGTCAGGTATGCTCCATAGGTTTGAACTAAAATCCTTGAAAGGTAGTATTTTTGTCCACAATAAGGCATCTAGGATGAGAGAAATGACTTTTAAAAGTGGACTGTCCATGGATTGGATAAACCAAAAGAGTATTGAGGTGTAAAGAAGAGAGTATAGTGGGTTTCCTTTATAATTGAGGAGGAGTGGTATTTTTTAGAATACCCAAAATTATTCAATAATATGAAATAAATATCCCCTAATATGGCTCAAAAATTGATAATTAATGGTTATTATAGATTATATGGTCTATCCACACCTCCAACATAAAAAAAATTAAACTTTTAATTCCTTATAATTTAAGTTGTACTCACTTTTACAATTTTTACATTCACCATGCTAACTAGTTTTTTTAACCTAGGTAATTTATCCATTAAAAATAAAATAAAATTAGAATTATTATATAATTTATACCTACAGATTATAAAGTTTTAATCCAATTTATCAATTAAAAATCTTACGTGTGTTGAAATTTAATATTAACACAATAACTTATGACATGAAAAAACATTGTTTTATCTTTAACAATGCTAAAAGAGTTTCTAATATTTAGAGGTCAATATAGTCACTATAAAATCAATATTTGTCCGTAAATGTAATATATTTTATATATATTATCGTTTATAAACAACTTGGATGAATATAGAATTTTTAGTAATTTTAAATAATTTAATAGTATAACATCTTTTATAAAATAACATTAACACCAATTTTGAAATTATTCATTTAATTTGAATATAAAAAAATTATGATAATTATGGAATTGGAATATATTATTTCCAATCTTTTATAACATGATATATTTATCTACAAAAAAATATCAAAATAATTCATTAAATTTACTTTACTTTTGACATTTTTAATATCATTTATTTTATTTTTCTATTAACTAAATAATTGATGAGTTGACATTTATAAAAAATGTAAAGTAATTATTTCATCTATTAAAATTAAAAATAAATTTTCATGATAAGTAACACAATTATATTTCAAAATAATATTTATAATTGAACATATTTTGTTTTCCCACAATCCCAAAGCTTTATAGGCCACATTAACTTATTGTATCATTTACGTTCATGGAAAAGTGTCCCACAAACTAATAAAAATATTCCCTAAAGTGATAAGGTTAAAATATTCCCATAAAATTTGTATTGAAAAAAAAATTAGGTCATTTTAACTCTAATCTTATTAGTATAACCCACTGATAAACCCATTTTTACCTTAACCGTGCAAATTAATTTTGTACTATATTCACTATTCTTGATTGAAAAAATTTAAATTGACCTTATTATGAATATTAAATTATTCTGATTAAAAATATTTAATCCATTTTTACAAATTCTCTTTTGATAAGTGGAAAAGTTTAATTTAAAATTAATCTTGCAGACATAATGAGAAAGCAGTTTTTTGAAAAAAAAAATATTCATAAGTGTACAAACTATGTATATCAAAATTCAATATAAAAATGATTCCAATGAACTAAATTAGATAAACATATATATATAATGGATCTATTTTTAATTTAAACCCATTTTTAAATATTATAAATCTTTATAAATTATTTAAATGAAAATACAGTTTCAATTAAAATTCAGTATATTTCATTATTTATCACAAAAATTAATATTTTAAGAAATATTCATAAAAAATAACCTTATGAAAATTCTAATATTATTTTTTAAAAAATATTATGATTATTTTATCTAATAAATTTTGAAAAATTATCAAAAATGAACTTTATTATTTTTTCCAAAATAAAATAAGAAGGCATTTTTTTAGAAAATAGTATTTTTGAAACATATAAAAAATTTATTAAAAAGTTAAGTGCAATTTAATAAATATAATTTATTTATATAAAACCATTATAATTTATATTTAAAAATTATTTATTACTATTCATATCTCTAATTTTAGCATCTATATTATAATAGTTGTGTTAGAATATTGTTAGTAATATATCATGATTTTTTGTTAAAAATCAGTGTCATGTATGACACAAGCTAAAACTTATATTGAAAAAAAAAAGTACAACTTGGGGTTTTATATACACAAGATACACTCTTTGTTTCTTATAATGTAAGATAAACTCATTGTTTCATATAATGAAAGCTAAATTCAATATTGTGTATAATCTAAAATATCAAAGATAATAAATTTATTTGAAAAGAATCACAAAATATTTGGGTGTTACATTCTATCCCCCTTAATATGAATTTATCCCTAGAATTTTTTCTTGGTTATCAATTTTCTAACATTTTAAAATTCTTTCATATAAACTCTCATCGAACAAATGAATAAAAAAACGTCACTTAAAAAAGGAAAGGTGGAAACATAAATTTTACCTAAAGTAACTCATAACTAGGTTTCCACATAGGACAAAATAGGAGGGAAGTAAATATTTTTACAATGAATACAAGCATAGATAATTATATAAATTTAGATAGATCATTTATCACAATAATTTGGTTGAACTAGAGAAAGTTAAAGGCCAAAAACCCATCAATCTGTGATGAGTTAATGGGCCATTTGATACATCAAAAATGAAAAAGATATGATGGACTTTTTTTCAAGATCCTTTTCTAGGAGAAGAATACTTTCCATTCAAAAATATACATACTTAATTTCATCCCATTTCATATTTACAATATTTCCCTTTGGATGTTCCTTGATCAATTTCAACTTCATATCATTCTCCATGAAATAAAGGTTGAATTTTTTATGCTTAAGGAACTTAAATATACTAATAAAAATAAAAATAATGATAAGACATTCCATCTATATCTAGTTATCATCACGATGGAATGGTTAGTATAGGTTATCCAATATGAATAAATATTAATATGATAAATCAATGCATTAATCTCTTAAGAATCATCCACATTTTAGCTTAATCCATTTCACAAATGGAGATCCTTATGAATCTTCTAAAAGATTAAAATACAAAAATTTAGAAATGAAGTCACTAAATTTCCAAAATCGTCATATCATTAATCCCCAAAAAACATGAATTTTATCTTAATTTTTACATACCAAACATGTGAATACCATTATCATGTAAACTCTTAAAACATATTAATAACCTAATTTACCATTAAACCTTATGTAAAATATAAATTCTTCATCAATACTTGAATAAAACAAAAAATTATATAAAATATTCAATAAATCCAATAATATTTTAAGATCTAGAAATGTTAGTATAAATAAATTTTTTATAAAATCATTAATTAGTTCAAAGGTAATCCGTACTATACAATTTAATTTAACCATATCAATCATCTATTTATCCCAACATCATTATCTCAACATCAAGAATATATTAAGGGATATATTTAACTAAACCATGTGTTTTCGATGAATACCACATTTATATTAAATTAATTTTCTAGTTTATTAAGATCATTCATCTAAATTTTTTAAATCCTTAATGAAACATTTACACTAAAAAACATTATATATTTCCTAATTCATATAACATAATTCTTTAATTCACGTACAAAAACACTTCAATAACCCCAATTCTTTCTCAAAAAATGAACTGTGTTTGGTCATCTTATTCCTTAATACCTCTTTCGTATCAGATGTTATTTTTATTATCTTTTTCATCAATTAAAAAAACCTTGACTCATAAAACCTTGTTTATTATCTAAATGATACATTCTTAATTTGAAATATTCAACCATCGATGATATCTTAGGAATAATATTATTCTCACCAATTGCATTAAGAAAAATTTTCATTTTCACTTTGCAGTTACCTTATTTGTGTTCCCCGAATCAAAAAATATTTATGTTCCTATAAGACATTACCTTGAGTTATTATTTCCATATTCTCAACATATAATAAACTAATCATTACTTCCCCATTGGTATCCACTACTCAAACTCTCACTAAACTATGTCATCTTATTTAGTGAGTATGATAGTTAGTTAAGGTGTTATTTTTTAATCCTATATTATGATAACTGATTTGGAATAACGACGATATCATTCACTCCAGTGATTATCCCACTCGATTTATTATGAATATAATTTCAATAAAATTCAACAATAATCAAGTTCCTTTTGGTCCCTTCCATTAACTAAAACCAAAAATCATTGTTTGAGTAACACTAATCAAAGGGTAAAACCACATAATCAGGTAAAATTACTTATAAGATTTCTAAATCATGGTAAATTATTTTAAATATATGAAACTTTAGGCTTATCCTAGGTCAATCATGATCATCATCCATTTAAATCATTAATTATCGTTCGTAAAGAGTTTTTGAATTTTTAAAGGACATCCCCAGGGAGTTCCAAAACAGGTGTGAGAAAAGGCCCCTTGTCATGCACTAGGTGATGATCGCGTCTAGCTCAATGAGACCTTTTTAAATTTATTTCCCATGTGTACCTATAGACTAGAGACATGACAAATTTTAGTATATATAGAGGGATGAAATTTCTTGGAAACCACATTCTCTATCCTTTACTGATATTCCAAGACAATTTCCTATATTTTGACTCATCAATTGACTTATACTTCGATATATACCTAGACATATCCAAATAAATATCCTAAGTTGTCTCACTAATTTTTTCTAATTCAGGTTTATAAATGTTAACTAAAATTTTCCACTGATTCCAACTATAGAAACCTAGTATTTTTATACATGGATATTATATTTTTTAAATGAATATTAAATACATTATACAACACATGTCTAGTTACAATAATAGTTTAATGTATTTGGAGACTAGGTACACAATATTATAATTTAGTGAATGCTCTTAAATATATCCAAAAAATATCTTCTCATACAGTATTCATGTTTGACATAACTAACCAAATCCTTTCATCATAACATGGAGAAGGAAACATAATAAACAGTTAGATCAGATACTCTGTATGTGTAAAAATAAGAGATATTAATCTATTGGCATAAGAAAGAACAATATTATAATAAGGTAATGTTATTAGGAACATAACTTATGAATTTCATAGCCAAAAGGTCATAGATCATAAAATTGATTCATTGAATAAAACATTATCATATCTGAAAACATGGCCCATAAGGGTGATAAATCATCATAAATCAATCATTGTCCAAAATACAATGTCGAAAAATTATGGAACCATAAAAAATATTGAATAACATTTCATATGAAATGTTTAACGGCCAAGACCATCAACATAGTGGATCAGGGAATACAGGTTTCCCATTCTAGTTTAGGACACACTTGTTACCCGTATTGGATAAGAAGAAAATTGTTTCCCATAGAGGAAGAAGCCCATATACTTTTTTTCCACTGTTATATCATAAGATATAAATATTTACCCAATTAATTGAATTGAGAATAATTTTAAAATATAAATCCCATGGATTATTTCTTGAGGGAGACAAATTTTCTTTGAAAATTACTTTTAAAATTAAAAATTCATAAAATCTTTTTGAAATCTTTTTCTTTGAAGTTAACCTTGAAAACCTATAATAGTATCTTTAAAAATCATTTAAAAAATTTCTTGAGAAAAATATCCTTTCTACTTTGAAAAAAAAATTTAACATAAAACATTTTGAATTTCCTTTTATTTTTAAATATCCCTAAAAACATATAATATAATCTTTAATAAAATAATGCACATGATGATAGGAAGTTTTAGTCATTTCGTACATATTAAAACAAATATTCCTTTCCAAATTTCATTAAAACCCCAATGGTAATTTTTTGGAAAATGACATGAATATTCCTTTCAAAAAAATTAAAAAAAATTAAAATATGGGTAAAATTTATCTTAAAAATCATAGGATAATAGTAAAACATTATTAGAAAACATCACCATCATCATTATATTTGTTAAAAATAAAGGAGTAAAAAAGAATAAAATGACAAATAAAAAAACCTATGAAGGTTAGAAATAATATAACCCAAGGGTGTTCCATTTCATAAGGTTCTTCTTCACAGGGGTCATAGAGTCCACTTTGGTAAATCAGGTAATGCTAGTCCCTTAGACCACAATGGAGTCTAAGTGGTCAGCAACCTTGTCAACCTACCACCAGGTGTGGAGAATCTCTATATCATATCTTAGATAACTAGTGAATCTTCTAAATAAATAGGATGTTGACCATGGAATGTTACATTTGAATTTCATTAAATTTACAATAATATTAGAATCTATTTCCACAGAAGTAAGATCAATGTGAATTGGATTGCAAATTTGGAGGCCAATAATCATTTCTATAGCCTCCGCTTGAAGTGATTTACCACCTCTAAAGCTAGCTAAAAATTATACGTTGACCAAAACCTTGGTGTTATAAACAATGCCACCTCTTTTCATGATACCCATGATGCATGATCAATCCATATTCAGTCTGGTTTCAGAGGTATGAGGGTCTAGCAAACCCAGCTACCCAGTATGTTTGTAGTTGTGGGAGGACCATGAATGTTGGTTGCTGGAATCAATCTGAGGGTTGGAACATCTAGCCAATCCTTGATGAAATGATCCAGATCCAGAAAAATATTCCTAGTATAGCTGATTTATGTCTTCCAAGATCATTGGATCCCCTCATGGAGGTATGATTTCTGAGCTTTCTAGATGTACCAACATCCTACATCCATCACCATAGAACGGGCATGCTTCTTGGGGTCGACTGTTCTCGCCTTGTGGAACCAATGCGCCATAAAAGGGGATTCATAAATCTGATGGATCCTAATATTGGAATGTAAATCCCAATAATTTTAAGGATAACCATCATAAAATACATTATTGGTAAGTGTATACACAATAAGAAGTAAATAGGTGGGTAATATTATATGTGTCTCTTACAAGGAAAAAGTGAGATAGAAACCCCTTACCAATTCAGAAATATTTAGAATCATAATATTTAATAAATAATATCATAAAATGATACATTAAATATAATTAATATATGGATATTAATGATATAACATTTAAATGGTGCATTATATACACTACACAAAAGAAATGTGTTGTGAATTTTCATGTCTCTCTCAAATAAAAGAGAAACAAGAAATCCATTACATTATATGATGAATTACATAATAGAAATTAAAACCTCTGGAATAATATATATAATATTATTATATATATATATTAAATAAAAATAGTTATATTTATCATACCATATGTGATTTTCTTATGACCATTTATTAACCATTTATTAGCAATTCCATGTTAAATTTATGTTTCAAATAAAAATTGTTTTGTTTTTCATATATGTTTTGATATGTTGTTTTTGCATCTCTTACTTTGTTAATGATCTCAACATATAAAGAATTTTTAAATTTGATATAAATATCATATGTATTCCGTATATATCTATTTAGGGTAATCTATAAATTTTAGAGATAGAAAATGAAATAAATTTTTCACGAAGATGGTAGGTCGTACATACAAATGAACGTTGTTTCCATTTTTTTGGGATTGAAAAAAAAATAACAGATATATTATAATTATAGATTATTTTTTATGTCATATATATCATATATTTTCATTAAATACAACCTTATTAGCTTCTACGTAATGTGTGGATGAATCACGTCATTTTGCGAGGCGGTAGTCCACCATACACATGAGTGATGTTATCATATCCCCATAAAATGGAAAGTATTTAATATAGAAATTATATATTTGTAATAATATTATAAATATAATATATAAATAATAAATCCTTAATTATTCCCAACTTTGAGAGGTGGTAATGGAAAAAATTAATGACATTGGTTCGTGAGGCGGTCATTCGTCATACACACAAATGATTATTTCAGACACATTTGATAGAAGTATAGAAGATTGTAGGTCATTACCTAAACATAAAAAATATATCATTATATAGGAGATAATTATTTCATAATATCATCATGTTATAATAATAATTTCATAGGATGTGGGGAGAAATAAAATAAAAACTCTTGTTGATGATCATTACCAATTCTTCGAGTATCCTACTTAGGTTTACACCAAAAGATACCCTAGGTTGGATTTCTATCCAATATAACTATTCTATTTTGAGAGTATGGAGGTCAATAAGTGGTTTGGATATGTAATTTATGGAACAAATTGTTTCGAATGTGTAAATAAGAGAGAATATTGGGTGGCCTTTATAATTGAGGAGGGTGGATTTTTTTTGTAAATACCCAAAAGTATTCAATAATAAGAGGTCTCCCTCTCCTCATGTGGCTCCATAATTTATAAATAACTAATATTATTGATTATATTTTTATGAAACACCTTCACCAAAAAATATTTGAACATGTCATTCCTCAGTCTTAATTTTTTACTCACTTTTCCCGCTTTTATATTCATCATAGTAACTAGTTTTTTAACATAGCTAATTTAGTGTTTAAACCTAAAATAGAAAAATAATTGATAAAAAATTTATACCAAATGATTTCAAATATTAAATAAAATTTATCATGTAAAAATATTATGGTTTTTGAAATTTAATTTTAACAAAAGCGTATATTACATGAAAAAACATAGTTAAAAACATTACAGTGCTAACTGAGTTTTTAATATTTAAGAGAAAATAAAATCACTATAAAAGAGATATTATCCATTAATATACCATGTTTTATATTTATTAACATATTAAAATAACTTTTAATTGAAAATTATTTTTAGTAATTTTAAATCATTTAATAATATAACATTTATTATAAAATAACATTAATGTCAATTTTGACATTATTTATTTATTTTGAATTTAAAAATAACAATAAAATGATGGAAAAAGAATCTATTATGTTAAAACCTGTAAGACATGATATATTTCTCTTAAAAATTAATATATGTAAATAATTAATTCTAGTTACATTACTTTTAATATTTTTATTATCATTTATTTTATTTTTCAATTAAATACATAATTACTGGTTCGGTGTATCATAATATTTTAAATTAATTATTTCATATCTGAAAATTAAAAAAAAATATCATGATAAGAAAAACCATTTATATTTCAAAATAATATGTATAAACAAAAATATTTTGTTTTTCTCTGGTCCAAAATATTTATTGATATTAAAAGAATGGTTTTTTTGTCTTTTTCATTATATAACATATTATATTGGTTACTTTAATGGAAGTTTCCCAACAACGCATTAAAATTTGTAATAATGTGGTAGTTGTCAAAATATTTCTATACAATGGGTTTTGGACAAATTGGAAGGTCATTTTAGCCCATATCATCTTAGTTTAACCCCTAATAAACCGATTTTTACCTTAACCGTGGTAATTAATTTTTTACTATTATCACTATTCACAAAGGTCAAAAATTAATTTGGACATAATTCACAATAAAAATTATTAGGATTACAAATATGGAGTCCAATTTTATAAATTAAATTCACTTAATTGGAAAACTATAAATTTAAAATAAAACTTGTAGTAATAATAAGAAAATGGGCTTTTAAAGAAAAATGTTCAAATATTTACAAAGTTTATATATAAAAATTTAATATTTAAATGATTCTGATGACATAAATTAGATTAATATATATATAATTATTCGAATTTCACTTTAAAATCATTTTAAAATAAAATTTTACTTTAAAAATAAAAAACATGAAAACACAGTTTTCAATAAAAATTTAGTATTTTTCACTACTCATCAAAAAAATAATCTTTTCATAAAATTTTAAACAAAACACCCTAAAACAATTTGTAAATTATGTATTCAAAAATAAAGTTTAATTTATCAAATAAATTTTCTAAATGTTTCAAAAATTAATATTAGTAATGTTCACAAAAAACTAGTTTTCAGAAAATTGTATTTTCGAAACATATAAAAACTTTATTGAAAAGTAAAGTGTTTTTTATATATTTTATTTCACTATATAAAACCATTATACATAAAATTTAAAAATTATTTATTACTATTTATATCTTTATGTTTAATGGAATTATTATAGGGGTCACTTTTGAATAATATTAATAATGTATCTCAGTTTTTGTTAAAAATTATTGTCATGTGTAAGGTAAGCTAAACTCAGGGTTGTGTGTAATGCAATATTAACTCAATGTTACATGTACCAAATGATAAACTTACTATTTAATTTAATTCAAGATAATGTTATTGTTTCTATCTAACACAAGATTAACATAAAGTATTGTATAACTAAAAATATTATAGGGAATAATTTTTTTGGAAAAAAATTATTCACAAAATCCTAGGGTGATACGTTAGTATTCCATTGACTATACGGTATTTAAAACTTAGAAAACACCATAAAAAATTGACCATATTCTTCTTGTAACTCCACCAGATGATCTATTGTTTTCAGAAAAAAAATTTCTTGAATTTACCAAAGGATGGGGTTTTATAGGCATTCATCTTGGTGAAACATAGTTTCTTATGATAATTTTTTTTCAATAGAATTTCAATCAAGGTTCTGATCCATTCATGGGGTCTCTTCATTGAATATATTACATTAAATTTTAATTAATTTATATGAATAATTATCATAGACTCAAAATAAAAAAAATCTTTATTTCTATAACCAACAGTGTAACATACTCAAGACTTTGCCTCTAGTTGGTCTTATTCCTAGTAACCAATTTGGGAATAGATGAGTGATATAAATACTTTTACCTGATTCAATAAAATCATTTCTTATGAATGAATTATACTTTGAAATTTTCTACCCAATTAGTGATGATGGACTCTGATTGACTAAGTGTGTCACACAATTCAAAGGCTCTTCCCAAAACTGCTTGGTGAACCCTAAATAAATACTCATACTTCTTTTTGTCTCTACTAAAGTATTATTCATCCTTTTCTAAACTCTATTTTAATATTCTATAACATTTTTTTTCTTAAAATAAATCCTCAATCACTAAGAAATTTTTTTAAACATTATACTTTCATACTCACCACCATTAAATCACTTCAACTTGTGTTTGGAATCCTTCTCCATCATGGCCCTCCATCAAATAAAAGTATCAAATACATCAATTTTTTTTTTGATAAATTAAAACCATAATTTTTTGGGGGTTATTTATGAAATTCACTTAGTATAGTGAAAATCCATTTCAATCCACTAGAGGTGGTCCCTAAATATATGGGTGAACCAACTCTAATAACTGATGCCTGGTAATTTTCCATTTTGTTTGGAAGGACACCTTCCACATTTTTCCAATGATATAATCCTCTCATGTTCTATACTTAATTATTATAGACTTTAGTAATCCATTTTCAGTAATAATCTCCATTCCATTATTACTATAGAAGCCTTGATGCTCAAGTCAGAGTTTAGTAAAAAAATCTTCTCTATGATACATCTCTCTTTTTGATGAATCGGTAAGTTATAGGGCCTCATATTTCACTCTATATTATACTACCATATGTACATTTGACATTTCCAAGGTTTTATTTTTGGAAATTTTATTGAATCCCAATTCATGGAGTTATCCAATAAAAACTAAGTTCTTCATTAATCTAAGGATGTGTCGCATGCCTTGCAAGTCCAAAAAACTTTTGTTCCATATATGGATAAAGACATCTCCCATGATAAAAAATTTAAAATCTTCTCCATAATCTTTAAGAACATTTTTAAATCTTCTATAGATCTGACTCATCATACTCTCCCCTTGAAATATTTAATGGAATAAATATCCCAACTTCATCACCTAAGACTCAAGTGAGCTGGTGATACCTAAGATAAAACCTCTCATTTCATTTGACACATGGTATGAAGACCCAATTCCAAATGTATATATTCCATAGTTCTCCCTTTTATCCTTGTAATCCATTTTTTAGTGTCCTTTCTTCCCACAATTCCAACAGAGCGGAGAACTTTCAACAAAGATACTCTATCTTTATCTTCTCTAAACTTTTCCATTTCCATTAATTTTCTATCAAATGTTATTCCCTTTTATTTTAACATGATAAGAGTTAATTAATGATACATCAATATCCTTCCAATGAATTTATTCATTGATTATTAGGTTTTATACCTCATTAAACATCAAATTTCTCTTTCATCTATAATTTCTTATACATGTCACCATTGAGTCCCATGACTCAAGAATAGGGGAAAGTAACAAAAAATCCAAAACTGGGTCTCTAAAGTTTACCATTACTATTTTCTTAAAACATAAATTTACATTTAAGTCATTAAAATTATAAACATAAAACCATCCTTCCAAAATTCACATACTAAATATTATCCTTAGTAAAAACACATTGTTCATTATTGTGGAATTATCATACATATCAGTAAAGGTTTTTATGATTTCTGATTTGGTATTCACTTCCTAGATATTGAATGATACATTTTGAGAAATTTATATTCTTATTTTCACAAATGTTTTCTTATAAATCCCTTCACATTACTAATTTTTCATCACTACCATATTACTTTCAGTCAATAAAAGATAATGGTATTTTTTAAAAATTCATTCCTCAATCTCTAGTTTCATAAACACAAAATCCTTTCAGTTGAACATCTCCAGTTAGTCTTTACTCTCATTTAACACCATTCCACTAGAAATTGTGAACTCCCACTACTTATGTTCAATTTAAAAATTAAATCTCATTAATTTATTTTTTCAATATTATATTATAATGATAAATCCATAATAAATCATATAAAATGAGATCATAAACACCGTCAAGAGGTATTAATCATCCAGAATATCTCCAACAACAATATATGATTCTGATTTTTTGTTCCATGAATATTTTTTTAGTAAACTAATATAAGAAACTCCACAAAAACATCAGGTTTATAATCAAAAGATCAAGAATAAATCTCATGTGTTACTCATAGAAAATGGAAGATGATTGAAACCAAGTCACTAAACAACAATATGAAATCACCATAAAAAACAATCAAGGCTCTTGGAAGCAATGACTAGAAGAATATATGGAAAATCATGTAATAACACAAGGAATAAATGGTTCAGGATTACACCATCATCCATACTGGAATTATAATTTACTTTATTAAAATAATAAAGGGGATATTAATATCCCCACAGGGTGTTGTTAGTTCCCTATGGTACTTATGCAAAAACAAATATATAAAAACCAAACAATGCTAAAAACATAATTGAAATATAGTAAAGGGGTGTTCGTTGTCAAACCCAAAGAGATGGTGAAATTCATTTAATTGTAATTTTAAATTATTTAATTTTATTAATTTGGAGAATGTTGTGAGAAAATAGTTTATTAATAGATTTTAATAAAGGAAAGTGAAAACGAAGTAGTAGATTGATTAGTTTGTGAAAATATTTGAATGCATTCTGGGGTAATGTAATTTCCAGGTTCATATGCAATTGATTTTTCAAAAATATGTTGTTTAATTCACAATTGATTTTGTTTTCGAGATGATGTAGATCCATGGTCATGGTATCCACTTATCAATATGGTAGTTCCCTTTTTCCATTGGTTCGGTAATATAGGATTTTACCAAATTGATTTTGTCTCAATATAGTATTTAAACCTAATTTACCCTAATGTTGATAGTGGACATTCAATCTATATGATAGTCAGTTGCACAATTTAAATTTTCCCTCTTGAGTTGAATATTGATGGTCATGGAAAAATAAAAATAATGGTATTGGAAGTTAAAGAACAAAATAATGAAAACCGAAGACAAGAATTATAAAAGTAATTAAATCCAACGGAACCTTCCCCCTTTGGTTACATCACCCTTGAACATAGAAGGTTTACCCTGTCATCCTAATGATGAGAGAATACGATGGAAGGATGAATGAAAATAAAAACATAAATTAAAATAGAGAAAGAACTTAGGGATGCATAGCAGCTTCAATCCAAGCATTGGTCTCTATTGGAATTTTAATTCTCCAATGATTTGGACATGGGCTCTATTTATAGTCACTATAAAGGTTCTACCCAACTGTTGTCACGTTTTGTACTTGTTGGTCCTATTTTGTACTAGAGTTCCACTTTTTATTGGAATCTTCATGATGCGTGTGTGGAACACGGCTGAGATTTTGAAAATTTGTCCACATACATGACATGTACTTGGCCTAAACGTCATGTAAACCTTGTCTACTTTGCCTTTGTGTCTATGAGAATGTTGGACAAATATCTTATATAAATTTGAATTTTTTCTGATGTCACATCATCTACTAAAGTTAAACGATGTGAACATGTAATTCAAATCATGTTTTCTCATAATGACTTATTATGGTAGTGGTATGCTTCTCTGATGATGTCACAATGTGTACAGGTGCTACACGATGTGTAATAGTGTTTTTCTAGAATTTTCTGCTTTGTTCTTCCTAAAAACTTTGGTGTCGGACTACGAGAAAAGTGAAGCAATGAAAATGGTCATTTTTCTCATATTTAATCAATTTTTCATTCCATTATCACAAATCTATTATATCATAACAAAAAATATGAACAAATTTAAATTTTACAACATTTGGTAATAATATTCATTTAAATACACATATTAATACATTAAAAAATTCCAAAATTTATGTATGAAATACACTTATCAGATATATTACATGGTAAAACTTACACTCTTTACGTAGTGTAACTCATCATAGTCCTTATCAATCACAATTGGTACACTATAACTTCATAACAGTGTTCTTTTGGTGATTCCATTCATTATCAACATCTAATCAATATGGGATGAATTTTACTTCCTATAAGATCCTAGGTGGTTCCCTTCGTTTGGTCAAATATTTCCACTATCTCAATGTGACCATTTGGTTAATTGTTACCATTTAAAATATACCATATATGTGGAATTTTGTATATATTCTAGTGAATGAACTTATGATTGTCTAATTTTTATGTAACCACCATGCATCCTTCTAGTGATCTGACATTGTCTCTACCACAACATCACCATGTGGTTATAGGATTTTATCCTTCTAGTTACTTGACATTATTTACTTCTATAAAAAATATGGTCACACCTTAATAGTAACTTAGGATCACATTTATTTCTAAGTTAGGGTATAATATGGTGACATGATTCTATTTGTCAAGAAATTTTTGGATCATTGTTACATAGTGGAATCATTCAATGGTTTTTATTCTAGTGATTAGTGGTTTAAAATTATAACAAGTGACATAAGCACTTGTAGTTTTTTAAGGATTTACAAAATTGATTTATTATTTCATAGGTAAATCCCTTACCTATATTATTTTTGAACTTAATGGGATTCAACTATTTTAGAATGTATAGCATAGAAATAAGTCAATTTATGATTAGATAAATTATATAGGATAATTTTATACTTCTGGAGGACATAGATAGGGGTTGGTCTATTTCAAAGGGATTGTTACGTTCTATTTAAGGGATTTAAATGAAAATAAATAAAAAGGTTGAATGGAAAATATTCGATAGGAAGGTACATAAGATGACTCGGATGTCACCAACATGTAATATTTCCTATGAAAACTGAATGGTGAATAACACATTAGAGTTGATAAATGATTTGTTGGGAATGTATGTGAATCAACTAGTACTGAAAAATTATTCTAAATGATAAGTTTATTTGGAATAAAGATGTTGTAAGTAACACTATTAGCTGATTATGTTAGGGATTATAACAAGATTTAGAGTTTTCTTGAATCAGTTAAGGTGAATCTCATAAAATATGTGTGGGATTTTTTATAATTATCATCACTTTTAAAGTCATGGAATGTGATGGGGACTACCATAAGAAACTCTTATGGGATTACTGATCTAGTGTTTAAGGAATCTTTATGTATCATTCTGAATTAATAACTCATTCAAAATCAATTTTTGACACCTCCAAGAATTGTACTCAATGGGGATGGAAGAGGATGTTATATTTAATATAAGTTTGGATAATATAGGAATATACGTAAATGGAAATAATTCAAGGTAGATTATCTAGGCTTGAGATAGTATGTTTCAGCAACAAGTGGAAGGGGTATCTGAATAAATATTGTAGGGATTTCAAAATGAATTCAAAACATGGTGCTTTTGGAATTTCAAGTTCTATAAATACTACTGATAAGGGCCATATAATTTTATTTCTAATTTTTAGTTTTTAAATGAAATCTTGTATTTTAATTCTTGTCCTTTGGCCAATTATTTTACTGAAAGGGGGCTCATAGTTATTTATACATTTGGAAGGTTAAAATGGGTTCATCTATATGATGATAAAGCTCACAATATCATAGAAAATGGATTTGTTAATGTTCATATGTCTACAAAAATATTATTGGAGTAATAGTTATTTTTCCACATATTATTTTTATAGAATAATCTAACTTTAATTATTTAGTTGGATGAGGTAGGATTTATAATGTTCTTTATAAATATATTGTGCCAGATTACGTAGGATTTCATGGTTGTAGACTGGGACGTAAAAGATAGTATTTAGTATCTAACAAGAAGATCTAATGGAGTAATAATTATTGTAATGAAAACATCAAAAAAATAAGAGTTATAATATTAGGAACCTCATAGAGAATAACGTGTTAGTCCCAATGGATATGAGTAAACTAAATCTCAGTAACATGGGTTTTAGACTGTGTGATAGTTTTATACTTATAAAGTAGAAAAATCTATCATTTAATCTAAATAAAAGGAAAACTATGTCTTAAAAGCTACAACTTTTTCACATTAATGTTTGGGGGTATTCACTAGTTTGTTCTCATGATAATAATTTTTATACTATTACATTAATTAATTATTAAATAAGGAAAGTTTGGGTTGGAATCCATTTGAGAAAAATCCAAGGTGTTCATATTGTTTATTTGATAGTGGTCCATGGAATAAAAAACAGCTAAAATAACCTATGTTATTTATGTCTAAAAATGGTAGAGAATATGATAGCAGGGTTTTCAGAAGAGTTTTATAGAGAATAGTAATTTGGTTTGAAAATTCAGAACCTAGAAAACCAGTGTATAATGGTGTTGTAAAAAAGATGGATTATACATTGATTAAGAAAACTCATAGCACGAGAATACATTCTAGAATATATAAGAAAATTTGGGTGGAATTATTTGATTTTAGAAAGATTGAAACCTGGTAAATAGTGGGGTTGAGATAATATAATCCATTAGACATATCCAAGTTGATCTAAATATATGTTCTTGAAAATTAACGGAGCAAGAAAATTCTAGTTGAATAACAAAGTCCGGATAAGATTCACTAAAGAGCTCAAGAAATATAGAATATTAGGGTAGAGTTCTAGAAGATGAAGTTATAGAAGTAGTGGTTCAAAAAATAGAAGAATCATATGTGGAGTTATTGAGGTCTACTAGAATCAAGTGATTGGTAAAAAGGGTTACAAATAATTTTACTTACATTATTTAAATGAAATATGAGAATAGAAGATACCAAAAGAAGTTTCTAGTCTCAATGATTATGGAATGTGATATTTGGACCTGGAAGATAAAATGGAATAATTTTATACAAATGGAACCTAAGATATAATTAAATTACAATAGGAAATGAAAGAGCAGCCGAAAATGAGTGTTCTAGTTAAAATAAGAAGTTTCCGATCGAATGTGGAATAATGATATACTGGTAGTAAATGGGATTCAATAGAAGGAGTGGAATTCTCCAAAATTTTCTCATGTATTTTAAAATATAAAACCATTCATATGGTGTTGTGTAAGGTTTCTTCTAAAAATATATGTCTATAAACAATATCTTTGAAAACATAATTCCAATATAATGATTTGAAGGAAGAAAACTATATGAAGAAACTGGATGGTTTCATTGAAAAACTGAATGAGGAATTAGTGTTTAGTATAAAAATAATACTTCGTGGCTTAAAGAAAGAACCAAATTAATGGAACCAAAAGTTTTATTCTTTTATAGATTATAGTAGGTCCATCTGAAGAAACTGATATCAATTTCGCAACTTGAATGTGAATAAGAATGGGAGTTTTATCATCCTTCTTCTATATGTTGATAACATGCTCTTGGAGGGTCTACAAATTAAATGGATTTTGGATGTGAAGTTTGATTTTTTTTCATAAGGGTCAAGATGAAGGATCTCATGGAATGTAATAAAACATTGAGGATGTGTAATATGGTATATATGTAATTAAATACATTGGTTTTATCTTAGAAGGTTTATACCCTGAAGTTTATTAAGAGATCTAGAATGATCGTATATAAACTAGTGTTATCCCCATTGTATGAAAACATCAAATCTCTCAAATTAAAAGAAGAAATAAAGCAATATAACTCAAATTACATTAATAAAGTTTTGTTTTCATGTATAGTAAGAAGATTTATTTAGGCCATTATAAGTAAATGGTCAAAAATTGCACATGTAGTGAGAGTTGTTTGTCGATTTATAAAAAATATGAGAAGATAATGTTGGGAAGACATAAAGTGGATACTATAATATATTAGAGGTTTGTAATATATAATATTTGTTTTTGTGTGGTGTATTTACTATAGGTAAATGTTGATATAGGTTTTGGCAGATATATGGATGCATGTCAGAGAACCATGGTCTTTTTGTTTACCTTTATAGGAATTGTTATTGGTTGTTATCAAGGTTACATGTAATGGTCACACTATCCACACTAGAAGTAGGGAATATGTCCATCATGGGAGTATGAAAATAATTTATATGGTTGAAGTTTTTTTTAGGAATTCAAAAGAAGTTAATAAATTTTATTTCTTTTATATGATAGTCAGTGTATAATACATTTGGCTAAAAATTGGGTGTTTCACTAATAAACAAATCACACTGTTCTAAAATATAATTTCATCCAGAAGATGTTTGAGGATGGGTTGTTAAACCTATAAAATATTATTGGATGTAATAGTTTCGTTGATATGTTTACCAGGGTTTTGGTATGGGAAATTATAAGGCATCATTTTGCCTTAGTGGGACTTAGGTAACAAGAAAGTTGTATGGAGAAATTATTTATTACTATGTAAGTTATGATGTTAATAATTCTCTTACATGTTAAAGTGGGTTTAAATACATAGTATAAGGTTTCATGATAAAACTTTTTAGGAAATGTGACGTTTACTTCATCTTTCAATTCTTTACATTCAGAATGAGTAACTCAATAACATAATTTTTTTTGGGATAAAGATGTTTCATCGAATTGGTAACTCAGTAGAAGGTTGGTTGGTTTGAATGTTATGTTTTTTGAACTATGATTTTAAGTATTCATCTTCCAAATGATGGATAATTTTATTTTCTAACTCATGTATACATCACTAATGGGGATACATAAGGGATCTGGGTAGTTTGGAAATGATTTATGTAAGGGTTTTTTATTTTTAAATAAAGGAATTTATATGGGATCCCTGTGGATATGATAAGAATTATATATGGTTCATTAAAAATATATTTCTTAGTTCACTAGTGATATAGGTTGAGGTAGAGCTACATATAGACACTTTGATTTGGCTAAGGAAAATTATGGGTTCTCTAAAAAGATCAATATATGGTGGAACAGGTTGACTAATTGGACCTAGATATTCTTATGGGGTGGGACCACTAGTACATGAATTGTATAACTATGATGAAATAATAAAATATTGGTTATTCATTTATAATTGTGATTATAATATTCTTTTATTTTATGAAATTAAAGTCCGAATTATTTTTCTCATATATATTTTAGAATAAAGTCTCTACCATGTCATACTTTTTTCATTTCTTATTTTCTTTGTTTCTATATAATTTTTTTTTCATGAGTAGTGTATGTTTGATTCTGTGAGGAAATTGATCATGTTAGGTGTATTCGGTGTGTATTTTATTCTAATTTCTAGCACATAGTGGCCTTAAGATTCCTTTTTTCTATGAAGTTTTGGACTTTTGTTCTGTTCATGGATATTTTAGTTGTTTTCCATCTATTTATTTTGGATTCAAAACCCTGATAGTCATATAAGGAACTTAAGAATCAGACTCTTTAGTCAGTTTAAATGATTTTATGGGTTTCAATGTCATTTTGATCTCATAGAGGTTCATTATACTATGTTGCCTTTATTGATGATTCCACATAGAATGTCTAGTTGCATTTATTAAAACATAAGCTTTAGGTTTTCATATCATTCATTATATTGAGATCCAAAATGAAGAATAATAATAGAAATAATTTTAAATTATTAAAATCAGATATCAACAGTGGGTATGGAGTTAAGTTGTTTTGGATGTGTTTCTAGTGGAATGAATCAAGATAGATATGATTATACCTAGGATATCAGAATAGAATATTATGGAAAAACTGATGAATAAAATACTGAATGATAGATATAAGATAATTATTTTTCAGTCCAATTTCATGAAGGATTTTTATCTCTCATGATTTCAAATAATTTTGAACTAATGGGTTTAGCACTTATATAGAAACTCTACACCGTAACTATTATTGATACTTAACATCTGAAATTTTTTATAATTTTCATGTAAGTATATTTGTATACTATATAAAGTGATGAGTTGGAAGATAATTCCCATATATTTTTATTTATTGGGTACATTGATAATAACATTTTATTTTAGCTATGGGATAACAATCACTAAAGGTTCTAAAAAATTGGAATTTCCTCTTCAAAGTGGATATCCATTAAAAGGATTGGAACTTGTTTAAAGGTTTTGTTTAGATAAAAGATTAAATCAATCAAATATAAGTTTATATGAATATATTTATAGTGGTTTTGTGTTATTAAAGTAGCTTATAAGTTTGGGAGGTACATGGAATTTCTAGAATGTGATATTTTTATTAGGTTTTTTAGGTACCAAGTCTTGATGTACTTTTATACTCCAATATTATAAAACCTTGGGGAATTTTTTCATAAATGCAGGATTTGGAACAATTTAAAATTCTGGTTTTGAAGAAATAAATCAGTTTTATATTACCAGTATAGAGGTTTGAATCAAGAATATTCTTTAAACAAATTATAGATGTTCGAGAACCCAAGATCTAGAAAGGTATAATATGTCTAGGTTGATTCGGATAGTAAGAGTTAGCAATGACAGATGATATTAAATCCTTCCATATCCCCCAAAACATAGCATCTAAATTTATTTTAATTTTGTAAAATAGAACTATAGAATTAGAGGGTCTACCAATTTAAATAATAAGTATTTTTTGGATATGTAATAAGGACATGTGGGTTATTAATGTATTTCAATAATCAAAAGAAGTGGATTTCAAAGAGATATTTTCTCTATTTGTTAATAATATAGGGATCTATATGGTTCTCATCCAATTTTTATTGAAGTTCTATATATTATGAAGTTGGGTATCAAGACTAAATCCCGTCATGGTAATTTAGATTAGGATATCTACATGATGAAACAAGAATGTTTTTAGAGAAATTTATCAAATGGTCTGGTGTACATGCTTCAATAGAGTTTGTATGGGTTAGATCGAGAATCAAGGAAATTGAAATAGAATTGTTATAACTTAATGGAAAATAATAAATTCATCTAATGAAATTCAAATAATTATTATTACTGAAAGGTGATTAATGATTACAGTTTTACCATTTTTCTTATCTACATGAATTATATTCTCTTTTATAGACTTATAAAAGAATGAATATAATATTTTAAGAAAAAGTTTCTTTAATGTATCAAGAATAAGGATATTAGTATTATAAGTGGATTTTCGTGATATATATTTGAAGGGACATAATGAATAAGTTTTTTTCCATGTATCAAATAGAGTATATCCAGAAGTTTTTGAAATATTTAGAATAAGTTAATAAAAACATATGTTGACCCCCATGGTTAATAATTTTGTGTTTTCTATTGAGAAGGTTCCCAGAACAAAAGAAGAGTTTATGTACATGGAAAGGGTTTCAAAAACATCAGTGGTGAGAATTATGATTTATTCCATGGTTTTTACCCGGCCTAACATCTCAAATACAGTGGGAGAAGTTAGAAAATAAATGATGAATCCAAGATAGGAATAATTCATTTTTATTCATTGATTTTGAAAAAATTCCCATAGTGATTTGATCATAAAATACAAACATTATTCATGAATTTCTTTTGTTTTGTTATCAAATAAAATTTGAGATCATTGTATGAATTCAATATTTTTCATACAAGTTTCTTATATTGATGAGAAATTTTTATATTTTAACCCAATTCTTATGAATCTTCTTTTTTCAAATTCATGGAATATTTTTCTATATATAATTTAATGTTAGGATGAGTTATATTGGTCATTTTAAAGTCTATTTAAATTATAGATAATGAATCAAAATTTTCTCATGAAGCCTAGATTAGTTGTTATGTTTTTGTTCCTATGAAAAATATAAAAGACCAAATGCTTTGAAAATCTATAGATTTGATGAAAAAGGGGAGGCTAATGTTTTTGGAAATAACATACACCATTGATCCCCTAGAAGCTATAATTCTGAAAATTGAAGTGCAAAAAAAATAACTTCAAAATTCCCCAGACATAAAGGATCACCCCTGGGATTAATGTACAAGAATTAAGAAAGGCTAGATCACCCAAAAAAACTATATTGAGTCCAAAGGTCCAAACACACTCAAATTTAACATTCAAGTGGAAAAATAAAATGACATTAAAGTATATATAAATTAATTTGGTCTAGATATGATGTCTTACATATCTAGGAGAAAAATTCTACACTTTCTATTATAATAAATAGTTATAAGGACTATAATCACTTTTGGTAACTCATCAAATTATATCACTAATTTCAGTTGATCACACAAACCAATATGCAATGGGCCCACCCCACCTTGGTAGAGGGGACGATATAGTCAACTAGTTCCACTAACATTATATAATAAATATAGTCTCATTGTTTTCCTTGGAATCCTCTGATTTCCAATAGCAATATTCCATATAACTGTTGACTTGTTTTGAATAATCCTTCCATGCAAATTTTAGGAGATATCTTCTGGACTATCTTCCTCTAATATAATTACAATATAATTTGTCCTCATTATAATAAATCATATATTTTACAATTAATCCTTAATATCACCTAATTATACCACTAAATGAGACTTCACATTTCCAAACAGTATTCTAGTGGAATACTACTTCAAATGTAACTAAACCATCCTCTAAAACTTAATAAAAAACCCTTTACATTTTACAATAATGAATAATAGTGTATCCACCACCTTCCAGACAACCTAGTCCCACAAAGGAATAATGTTTCTTTAAAAAAATTGGACCAAAACCTTAATGAACATGTTGTCTAGATTTTTCCTTCCTATTAAATTTTATAGCTCTAATTAACCATCCTCTATAATCCCCTAAATGAAGTGATAATTCCTGTCAATTTTTTTCAATCATGAGTGGAGCACTTGGTTTTGAACCAAATTTATTGCACTAAGACTATAAAATAATAATAATCCACCTTTTTGAATCGCTTTTATCTCTTATAATTGATGTCTCAACCATATCAGTTATTTCCCCACTTCCATTGTGACTACATATTCCACTTCTACTATGGAAAATGATACCACTAACTAAAATATTTACATATAACTAACTATCATTAATCATAATTTAAACATATCCTATTATACTATTTTGAGTCATTTAGTTTCTTTCAAATTTATAATCCACATAAACATACAAAGATATTATGTTTTGAGGCACAAAGATATATCTCTTCATCCTTTGATATACCATAGAATCCATTTTCTGGCTTACTAGTGTTTTTCCCAATTTTTTCAAGGAAGAGACTAACCACTAAAACTAAAATTGTAATTTCTCAATACATAAATATCACGACATACATTAAGCTACCTACAACTAATGAAAAAAAGAACATTTTCTATATATATGTCCTCATATTTTATTTTTAGCATATTCCATTGGGATAGTTTGAAGTGTTTGAAGAATTTAATTGAGACGAACATACAACTGGATATTCAAAATATTTTGATTATATTAGGGATTTATTATTTAGGAACAAAACCATCCTCCATGTTTTCCAGTCTCTCTCAATCCACATCCAAAATATTTTCTTTGTAAATGCCCCCAACCAAAATAGCCTGGATATGGTGGTTACTTTATTACAATGGTACTAGATTCAAGTAATCACGTTTGGAAGGATCAAAAATTTTTGTAGTCTTGGTAAACTATATAAATAAATTAACATCACATTACAATTAAAAACATGAAAGACAATACATTGTTAGAGTAATTATTCTACATCCTTGAACTCATTCAAATATTCCTTCTTCATATCATGGAAAAATGAAACACAATTAGGGTGATCATTGATTCTCAACAAGGGTTACATATAGTGGAATCTATAAAAAGTAAATAATATATAATCAATATATAAAGGTAAATAACCAAAAACACATTTCATTAAGTCAATAACACGATCATAATGAATAATATGATAAGAGTAAATTAATATTAAATGATACCATATAAATGATCACATGAGCTTGAAACCTTTCCATGGATGTTATAAAAAATAATCACACATAAAATAATAACTGATTTTATAATGATGGGATTCATAATATCGAACATTTGAATCATACCATTGAGGAATTTTCTAAGAAAGATTAAATACATGGTAGGTATACATCAAAAAAATAGTTTATAATGTTATCCAACATGTTTATCTCATTACACTACCAATGTATTGATGGGATAGGTAATATTGGGCCCCACACATCTTTTAATAATTCTAATTAATTAATCCTTTGAGTAAGAAATATAACTTAATCATGATTCCATTTTCCAAAATTGTCTTTATAGGAATAACTAACATACATAATATGCATACTTTCCCCAATCAAACTAATCATAAACAATCAAAATAAATAATAAGTATGGTACCATTACAACATATACCAATTAGATAATATTTTTTTTTATGAACAAAAATACCATAAAAGGATCATTAAATAAATTTTGAAGAAAATAACCTTGTAATTTTAAAAACTACATTTAAAACAAAAAATTCCCATAATATTTGGTAAAAATAATATTTGAAAGTTATCATGGAAACATGTAAATTTGGATTAAAATTAATTATCAGTCTTGATTGTGTAAAACTATGTTATTTTAGAGTATGTTAAAATATGGATTCTTTTCATATTTTTGGTAAAAATTCACAAATTAACTCATTTGGAAAAATACAGGAAGACTCATTTGAAATACCTTTTTGAAAAGATTAAAAAATAGTTAAAAATTTATTAAATATATCATTGGAAAATATCTAAAAAATAATTGAAAGCATTTTGTTGAAAATATGGATAGAGAAAAAAGTATTCCTGGTCAGATAGCAAAATAAAGTCATATATCCTTAAAAACATGATTTCTGTATCTTGATTACTTAAAGAGTTGAAAATAAAATGAAAACATATAATTTCTAGATATAAGTATAGAAAAATAAAATAGTGAGTTCTTAATATAGAAGTACCAAATAATACCCCCATCAGAGTCTTAAAAATAAATAATCCCAAATAATTATGAGATTATGAAATAAACCATTAAACATTTAGTAACATTTGAATCGTAAACACCATGAAACAAATAACATAATGTAAGACATTTAAGACTATAAATATAAATATTTTAATGTTATAAAATATCAAAGATTAAGTAGATACACCTCATAAAAATAAAGCGGTTCATAATACAAAATATGTCCCAATGAAGTGGAATATATCATCTTTTACAAAGAACATATAGTTAAAGTGAGAATTAATCCATGAATTGAAAATGTGTATCAAATTTAAATATAAGTAAAACAATATTAAATAAAACATAAAAAAATCATAATTCATTACAAACATAATCTTATAATATCAAAGAAAATGGAGAAGTAATATTACCCAATGAAAATAAATTGAGTTATGAAACCCTTTACCACTTTGTAACAATCAAGTCAAATTCCCTTGGATGGAAAATTTTGATTGAAATATAAAATACCATAAATTAAGATGGATTCATGGAATAAAATATCGATGGTAAGTATATAAATCATATAGAATAAATTTTTGCATATCTTTAAAATATGTCTCAATGAAATGAAATTGAGATGAAATATCTAACCCAAGTCTCAAATGTTGTGTATGCTCATTAACATCATTAAAAATAAAATTATTCAAATTATTCAATTTATTAATAATATTTCATTATTATTTTTTTACCATGTGATATTTATTTATTTATCAATTAAGTTCATGTTTGATGTTTTGATGATATTTGGATCATATGTCGAAAATGACTTCGATAGAATGACAATGGTAAAAGTGGTCATTGTTCCATAATATTCATATAAAATATTCATTAAATAATTATCATTTTTATATATCTATTATACTATTGAAATCAACCCTGAAATATAGTTATAAAAAATGAACCATGTTACAGTTATGGATATGATAGGTCGTATGTACGCATTAGTAAGTTTATATTATTCTACAATGATGATAGAAAGAAGGTAAGTGTTATTTTATCATTCCATAATGATACTTCTATCACAAATATAATATTATTTTTATGAATTTAATTATTTATACTATACATGTGATTCAGTAATGAAAAATGAATCACATCGCTTCATGGGCGGGTAATCCACACATACGAACAAGCGAAATTATCACCCTTCAATGAATGGAATAGTAATAAAATATATAATATATTAATTTCAATGAATGATAAATTTTTAATAAACATAATATATATATATATATATATTAATTCCCTCATCATTAACAGTCATGGTAAGTGATTATGGATAATGAATTATATCGGTTTGTGAGGCGGTAGTTCATCGTACACACAAATGATGGTTTCATTTCCCAATTGATGATAGAGGAGGTGGTTGTAGGATATCAAATTAACATATACTGATTTTATATATCATCATGGATTAATAATATTTTAATGTGGTAGAATAGGATATAAAATAAAAACATGTGATTAAGAAAAATGCTTTTTCTTCAGACATCCTCTTTAGGTTTACACCAAAAGCATTCCAAGGATGGTTTTATAATCCAATAAAGACCTATAAGAAGTTTTAAGGTAAGTAAAGAAGTTATTTTAGTAGGTATTGGACGAAATAAATAGTTATTTAAGTGTAATAAAAATATGATAGGACTTTCCATTGTTTATGTGACGGAAGGGGCACTTTGTGAATTTCTTAATATATTAAAATAATATTAATTAATTTTCAAATAGAAAATGATCAAAACTAATATAATTTGAATATTTGATGATTATGGATTGAAGTAATATCCTGAAATAAAATTTGAACATATTTAGATTAGGTCTATAACCTTATCTCATTATTTTAACCCACGTTAACCTTGTTTTTAAATTACTATGGTAACAAATATTTTACTCTTTAGGGGCCAAGATAGTCACTATAAAAATAGAATTGTCTAATAAATGAACCTTTTATTATATTTTGAACCATATTAAATTAAATTTTCTAAATATAGTATATTAAATAATTTTAAATAATTTTAAATAATTTTATTTATTATAAAATGTCAATATTGTCATTTTTGGAACTATTCATTCAATTTGACTTTGAAAACAACATGACAATAATGGAATTAAAATATAATAATTTTAAATAACAATAACATGTTAATTTTATCTAGAAAATTCTTGTGACATAATAATTCATTCAATTTATATTAATTTTAATATCTTTAATACCATTTATTTATTTTTAATTGAATAAATACTCTGTCAGCATTGTATAATAATTTAAGGTAATTATTTCAATACAAAAAGTATAATTAAATTTTCAGGATTAAGAAATTATTTATATTTTAAATTAATATTTATAACTTAATAGAATTTTTTTTATCTGTGTCTATTAATGTTATATTTATTAAATGTAAGAAAGCGACATTGTTAACTTTATCTTTTCTTTAAACATTATAAAGGTCCAGATCAAAGAAATACGGAACCAAGTAGCAATATATTAAATAATTATATTGAAATGTCTAAACGTAACTAATAAAATATGATAAATTAAACTATTTTCTTCAATACTAAACCTTTATTATATTATATTTGACATTAATTTCCCAATTTTCCCTTTTCTATGGTGATAATGTTTTTTTATTTTTTCTATTAATTATGACTAAAAATTAGTTTCACAAAATGAAACATTATTAATTATTATTCCTCAAAGTATAGAATATATTTTAACAAATTAAATCATTATAATTTTTAAAAAATCATTTTATAATTATACCACAAATCCATATGAGAAAACATTTTTATGATGAGCCCTTTTAGGTTTATAAGTATTTTTATTTTAATATCAATTATAATTTTTATTAGTGTATAATAAATTAGATTATTTATAAACAAGGTAGTATTATTTTAATTTATTACAAACTCCAAAATATTATGGGGCTTTTTCAATGAAATTAAATGATAGTATTTGAAAATTTGTTATTTTTTACTATTCACTAAAAAATCATTCTCTTCTGAAAATTTCCAAAATTGAACCCTATGTTAACATTGATATGATGATTTCAAAAATAATATTTTTTTAAAAAAATAAAATTTAAAAAATTATGAGAAAATAATTATAATTCCTATAAAAAATGAAAAATTATCCTTTATTGAATAAAATTTATTTTTGAAGTATAAATTGATTTTACTAGAAATTAAGTAATTATTTATTATTATTAACTAAATTATATAAACCATTATACATATTTTAATAATACATTTAATTTTATTCATGCCCCCTAATTCAACTTCTATGTTTTATTTGGTATATTTAAAAAATAATATTTCACAGCTCATTTGGGCTTTGTGTTGTGTGTTTTACACATCATCAAACATAATTTTGTTTTTTGAAATCTTAGGGTGTTGCGTTATTTTCCAATTTAATAAATTATTTCCTCACAATTTTTACTCAAGATTTGTAAAAAATTGTTTGACATCTAACAATAATTATTTAAAACCCAAATCATAAAAAGGGTTAATAAAACATCCTCTAGAAATGGGGGAAAATGAATTGTGAATGTCATCACATAACATGGTTTCCAAATAAGACAATACTATTGGAAAGTGAAAATATAAAAATGTATAGAATAAGTGATATCCAAATAATTGCAGAGTGATAGAGATCATTGATCATGATAAAGTGAATGATCAAGAGAATATTAATGACCATAATACCATAAACTGATGAGGTGTTAAAAACCATGGATTAATCGGAAATAAAGGTAATATGATAACATTTTTTGAAGATCCTTTTCCTAGATTTGGGGAATTCCTTTACCATGTAGACTAAATAATTAAGGAAATATACCAAATTTAAAAGTATAATTTTTAACTTTAATCAATTTCCCCCATAATCTCATATTCTTCTCTAAGCTAAGAGTATTCGATATGAAGTTTTTATGCCTGAAGCACTAAAATCAACTTCTAATGGATAAAATAATCCAAAAAAGGATAATAAGTCATTCCTAATATCTTTATACATTAACCAAAACGGAAAATATAAAACTCATAATTAATAATCCTTCATATGGCTAAATAATTCATTTTACTTCAAAATTTCAAAAATAGGATCGATGGTTCATCATAGATTGTTTCACAAATAAATATCCATGAATCCAAAATAACCTCAACAAAATCATCTTTAAGGAAGTTTTAACCTAAAATTTTATCACATACCCTTCATCTTACACATGAAAGAATGTAATTACATTCTTCCAAATTAATCCTCGATGATAAATAGAATGGTTATATATAACTCAACCTAATCTAATGTCTATTGAAATTTCATTAATCACCTAAAATCCTGAAAATTTTAAAAAAATTGATCTTATAATATGATTTCAAAAATATAATTAATATTTATGTGTAAAATAAATTTAGTAAAATAAATATCATTCTATTTATTTTATTTTTAGGCTAATGGTATAAATTGAACCTTTTCTACCCTATAGTTGTGGGTTCAAGCCCCATATCCTTGCAAGATGTGATGGGTTATCACCTAGCCTAAGGGCTTACCTTTTTCTAAAACTATATAATTCCAATAATATTACCAAAAATTAAAATGAGAAATGTTATAAATAATATTATTCATCAAATCACATTTTAATCAGTTATGTTTTCTATAAAACTTATTTTTTACCCAAAATCTTAATTATCTATTATCATCTTAACATTATTGATCATATTAACCCTAAAGGTTATCAATAACATTAAAATTAGTTCTAAAAAATATAGAATCATCATTTGTTAAATAACATTTTCATTAAAACACATATTAAACCAATGGGAGGTATTTCTGTAAATTTCTTCCAAAATAGCCTTAATTCTAATAAACTATCATCGTATAAAATGACAAAAGTGGTATTTGTGCCTTTAAATTTATGATCAACTATATAATCAACAATTTAATACACTTTAGGTTTATCCCATATCACAATGGAAAATCATTGGTTTCCATGGGTTCTATTCTCTCATTCATCGTTATGGTTTAAATGAAAATGTGCATTAACCCAACCATATCCTCCAGGAGTGTCAAAATAGCTGTGTATTAAGGGTACACTCACCGCTCACTATAATCATGGTCAATATGTACTCAACCAAATATTTTTTGGGGTATTAGCCCTAGATACATCTGTTCCAAAACTACCGTTATATATAGTATCCAAACAGTGATGTATAACTAAGAAAGCCATATAATCTCTATCTTACCAAAATTATAGGATGATATCTTATACATAGACATACACTCAAAAATATTAAAAAAAATTCCTCTA
Organism: Viscum album; assembly: GCA_963277665.1. Taxonomy (NCBI): domain Eukaryota; kingdom Viridiplantae; phylum Streptophyta; class Magnoliopsida; order Santalales; family Viscaceae; genus Viscum; species Viscum album. The sequence continues at coordinate 696,783,819 of OY728148.1, forward strand.
ATCTATGTTTTCCTAAATATAGTTCACAAGGTTACTACTAAACTACCTCTGATTCCAACTATAAAGACATAAAACCTAGTATCCCAGAGCAGGTAGTTATTTTATTACAAAGGAACTAGATATATGGAATCGCAACATGAAGGAATGAATTTTTTAGTATACTTGGTAAACTAGATACATACTTGGATCTCACATTATATTTGAAAACATAAAATAAAAAACACTATAAAAGTAAATATTTTGTATCCTTGAACACGTTAAAATTTTCCATTAAACATAAAATTATGGCCTTGTTCCATGTTTGTTTAGATTATGGGTAGGTAGGCACAAAAAAACCATTTAGTAATGTTATACAACTGGTTTTCCTCATGATACAGGCCATTTCATAGATTGATTATGTAATTTTAGGCCTTTCTCATCACTCAATAAATACAAAACATTCATCATATATATAAACTATATAACTTAATGAAAATTCATTATTAAAAAAACTAGTATAGAAACAACGATCATAAGTAATGTCAACAATTTTCTCATAAAAACTAATCGTAAACCATCAAAATAATAATAATAATGGTTTAATTAAAACGTATCCCCAATGGATATTAAAAGGGTTGTTTTATTAATGAATATAAATTCAATAAAATATCATTAAAAACTCATGTGGAAAATAGCAATTTCATTTTGAAATTCTCTTTTAAAAACAAAAGATTTCCAGAATATTAGGAAAAACAATTTGTTTTAAAATAATGGAAACATATAAAGTAAGGTAAAAATATTTGAGTGGACCGGATAGAGTGAAATTTTTTTTCATGCTGAGTACATTAGAATAAAGACTCCATTCATATTTTTAGTAAAAAGTCTAAATGAAACTTTTAGCAAAATGACAACAATATTTATTTTAAAAAATTGCATAAATAGTTAAATATACATATATTTATTTTAATAAAAAATTCAGGAATATTAACATTATTCATTAAAACATTTTAATTCAAATAATGGTATGGAAAAAAAATATTCCCCACCGAGTTGAAAAACAAAGTCGGCTTTCCTTAAAAATATTATTTTGGTATCTTAAATAATTAAAGAGTGGAAAAGGAAATGAAATCATATAATGTTAAGAAATAAATATATAATAGTAAAATATATTTTTTGTAATATATAATGATCAAATAAGTCCACAATCAGTGACTTAAAAATAAATTATCTCGAATAATTAGAAGATTGTTAAATAAACTCTAACCAGTTTTGTACCTTTTGAATAATTACCCCAATGAATGAGATAATTTGAAATGAATCATTAAATATAATATATATATATATATTACTGATATAAAATTTCAAATGGGCATCAAAAACACCTCATAATAATAATTAAGTTCATAATACCAAATATGTCCCAACAGAGTGGAAATTGAGATGAAATCACTTAAACATATCATACCATTGAAGTCAGAATTAATTAAAGAATTGATTAGGTTTACCAAATTTAAATATACATAAAACCAATATAAATAAAACATTAAATAATAAAAATTAATTTCACAAATAATCTTATAATATCAAAAACAATTGAGAATTAATACAATCCAATGAAATGAAATTGAGCTATAAAACCCCTTATCACTTGGTAACTTTCAATTAAAATCCCATTGGATGAAATAATATTAATTGAGACATAAAATAAAGTTATGTATAAAATATTCATGATACAAAATATATAAGGGTAGTAAATACATCATATAAAAAATCCATTAAATTAAAATTTATTCAAGGAAAGAAAATTGAGACGGAATCCCTTACCTTGGGTTAGACTCATCATGTATGTTATTTATCACCGTCAATAATTAAATTATGTTAAGTTTTTAATTTATTAATAAATTTATGTGATTTTATTATTACTTTTATTTTATTTATTACAATGTAATATTTATTTATATAACCAATTAAATTTAAGTAGAACATCTTGACAATATTTGGTTTATATATATATATATATAATGAATTTAGTAGTTTTACTACTATGAAATTGGTCATTGTTCCATCATATACAGAATAATAATACTAAAATAATAATTATTTTTATACATAAAATATAATTTTAAAACCAACCTTGAAATATGGTTATTAAAAATGGACTGCGTTACAATCATGGAGATGGTAGGTCATACATATACATGAGTAACATTTCGATATTGCAATGATCCTAATGGAAACAATGTCAGTGTTATTTTATCTTTAAAAAATAAAAATTAAATCATAAGTTTCATATTTTATCTTTAAAGTCACTTATATATACCATCCATTTCATTTGGTAAGGAAAAAAATCACATAACTCCATGGAGGTGGTAATCTACATGTACCAATAATTGATGTTATCATCTTTCAATGAATGGAAACGTAAGAAAATATATGGTATGTTAATTCTAAGAAATATCATTAATATAATATATATATATATATATACATTAAATCCATCATTATAAATATCCTTGAGAGGTGATGATGTAAAATTAATTACATCAGTTCGCAAGGCGATAGTTCATCGTACACACAAAAGTGGTCTGGTTTCCCATTTGATGGAAGAGAAGATGGATGTAAGTGATGAAATTAACATAAAAAAATATTAGTATATATTATATATTGATTTTATCATATCGTCATGGTTTAATAATGTTTTTGGGAGTTTAATAATAAATAAAACAAAAACTATTGGTTAAGAACAATACCTCTTCTTCGGACAACCACTTTAAGCTTACGCCAAAATCCTTACTATAAAATTTTTATAATTTACCCAATGCCTCTAGAATTTGTTAATTTAATTAATTAATGTATATGGATATTTATTTTCAGAACTAGATATTTCTTGAAGTTTTACTAAAAGAGGAGTAGAAGTTTCCTTTTATAAGTGAGGGAAGCAACACATTTGGAATTTCTTAAAATATGAAATTAATAAAAACAATTCTCACAGAAATAGTGTCCAAACTAGTATATTTATAGTATTGGATTATTATTGGTCTAAATAAAATAAAACAACAAGTTTCTTACAAGTTTATATTAGTTTTCTACCCTTAACCCTTTATTTTAACCTCCATTAGCACTTTTTTTTAATTATTGTAATAACAAATGTTTTACTCCTTGGGAGTCTAGATAGTTACTATAAAATTAAAATTATAAAATAAATAAAACATGGTTGATATTTTAAACCATTTATAAATTAAATGTATGACTATGTGATTTTTTTAATTTTAAATCATTTAATAAAATTCAGTTTACTATATAATATCATAATTTTCATTTGTGAAACTATTTTTGTAAATTATATTTGAGAAAAACATGGTATTAATGAAATTAATATAAAATCCTTTATCACACAAATAACATGTTATATGGTTATAAAAAAATCATGTAACACAATAATTTATTCAATTTTTATTACTTAATGTCTATCAAATCTTTTAATTTTTTTTTAAATTAATATAATATATATTGTGTCAGTATTTCATGAGCATTTAAGGTAATAATTTCATTGATAAAAATTAAAAATAAATTTACATGATAAAAAATAACAATTTATATTTAATTTTAATATTTATAACCAAATATAAGTTACTTTTATTCCATTTACATAATAATATTTTTAATAAATGAAAGAAAGTGATATTTTTTCTTATCTTTTTTTTAATATTTATAAGGGTAAAAATCAAAGAAATAAGGAACCAAGTGGCCATATATTTGATAATTTGATATAAATGTCCATATTAAACCCTTAAAATTTGATAAATTCATGTTTTAGTGTCAATTTGTAATTCTTATCATAAGATTGTTTATCATAATTACTTTTTAACCAGTTTTCTGTGGTGATAAATATTCTCGATTTTTAATATTCATTATGAAAAAAGAATAAGTTGATCTTATTAAAAATAATTAATTATTTTAATTCCAAACATGGAATATATTTTAACAAATTGAAAATATTTAATTGGCATAAATTCATTTTAATTATCCTACAAATAGCAATGAAAAACAATTTCTAAAGAAAAATAACTTTTAAGTCTAAAAGTAGTTTTATACTAAGTTCATGAATAATGTTGATTAGTGTGTAGGTAATTAGATTATTTATAAATAAATGAAACTTATTTAAATTTTGGATCAAATTAAAAATATTTTGGTGATTTCTCAACAAAAATAAATGGCAGTAATTTAAAATCAGTATTGCTTACTATTCCCTAAAAATCAATATTTTCAGAAAAATCCCAAAATTTCAGCCTAAGTTAACTTTGATATGATTATTTAAAAAATTATATTTTTTTATTAAATAAAATTTAAAAAATGGGAAGAAATTGATTATAATTCTCGCCCATAAAATGAAAAATAAAACTATATTTTTAATAAAATATGTTTTTGAAGAATAAAATGATTTTAATAAAAACTTGCGTACTTATTTATTATTAATAAATAAATTATATGAAACCTTTTACATATTTTAATGATTTTTTTAGACCTATTATTAACCACCAATTAAATAGTCATGTTATAAATTTTCTATTGAAATAATATTTTTTCATGGTTCATTTAGGCTCAGTGTTACGTACCATATACGTTATCAAATATAATATTATTTTTTAAAATAACTGGGTGGTAAATTATTAACCTCTATGACATATATATTCTTAAATATTCTATAAAAATATTTATTCACCTCTTAAATATTATTAATTTCTTGACCTTCTTGGAAAATATCATCCATATACAAGAGTAGGACTATGAAACACCCATCATTAAATGCCTTCTGATATCAACAATGGTTTTTGCTACTTGGTAGGAAACATTTCTTGGCTATAAAGGCATCAAACACCCATTTCAACTAACTTGGTTCTTACTTCAAACTTTAATGGCTCCACTTTAGATTATACACAATGTCCTTATTCTCTTTACCCCCAAAACCATTTAGTTGTACCATGTAGATTTCCTCCTCCATGTCCCCATAAAAATGTATTTTTATATCCATATACACCAAATGAAATATATAGATAGAAATAGGATATAGCACTATATATATGGTATTGTGTTTAAATTCTAGTGAAAATATTTCACTTAAGTCCACTTATTATTTCTATTGAAATATTTTAACCGCCATACATTCCATGTACCTCTTCTTACAGATATATTTTTCTTTCATGTAAATTACCCATTTGTTATATATCACTTTATTCTTTATTATAGTTTCTTTATATCCCAATATTCAATTTCATGAAATAAATCCTACTCATATTTCATAACTAACTCGCACTATCTATAATCACTATGACTGATCACTTCTTCTACTATCTCAGGTTATCTTCAATTTATTAGAAGAAAGTAGTAAAAGTAAAATTCATACCTTTGTATTGGATATATGACACTAGTAGATCTATATAATTTATCATGTGTCTCTACCCATTTTATGAATGAAACTTCCAAAACACCACCTTCTATAACTTTGATTTGAGCATCAGTAGTTCATGAGAATGTGGGTACACCTTTAGATTTTCGATCTTCCAAACATTTTATACCCCCATGAACTTTCTATATCTTATATCCTTCTAAAACATCCATTAAGATCAACCTAGATATGTATAGTTTATTATTATCCATAAGAATCCTTTTTTCAACAATTTTCATTATTTATATAACAACTTCTCTGTAAATAGATCATATAAAATTTTAATTACTTATTTCTACCATCATCCCAAATATTAAATCAAAATTTTTCATTTCCACATCACACAAATAAACATGTCATGGAATTAGATTTAAGATTTTCCCATTCTTAAAATCAACATATATATTGGATAGCATTTTAAAAACATTGAGGTAATTAAATTTAACTGGTTTTATTAACCATTTTAATTCAAAAATATTTTATCCCATAGGTTTTGAAGGACTTTTACTAACTAAAAATGTTGTAAAATGGACTACTTCATCCTAAATCTTCATGGAAATTTTAGAATGATGATTCATGATCCATTACTTCTCTATTAATGTTTGTTTCATACACTTATACACATCATTTTACTCTGGTGTTCTATGTATAATTATCTTATTAATGATTCCTTTTTTCATTAAAAGTTTCTAGAAAACCCTACAAATTTTTTTAACACCATTATCATAGTTTAAGAATTTAATATCTCTTAGTTCTCATTTCAACAACGGACTTCCATCGAACAACAAATTATAACACCATGAAATTTTATTTCATGACGTAAAAATATATTTTCCATCTTGTATCAACAATGAATATAAAAACGTACAAGGTTCCTCTATAAGAATTAACTTATTTCAAACTCCAATACATCCATGTTCATGAGTTCTAACATAAAATATTTGTGCTTTTTTTCATTTGTGTTGTAAAACACATTAACCTAATTTTTGATTATATAAGTTTTAAAAATATCAAACATTGTTTGATTAATAATTTTTACACCCTTTGTTTCTATAACTTTCATTTTCTTCTCATAGTGGTTCCCAAGAAAAAATGACACAATTCAGAACTTTTGAAAGTTAATGCACTAGATATTGCTTCTCCATCTAAATTTCCTACTAGATACTGTGTCTCGTCCTTTAATTATCTATACAAAACTATATAACCCAAATTAATTTTCTATAATCCATTTTTGAAGTCAATTTCAAATTCTTCTTTATCAGAATAGCCAAAAAAATATGTTCTTTTATTGATGTATTATGTCTCACTATCTCTTCATGTAATGGTAACTTCAATTTGATATCATAACTTTAACATCATTTTTCCCTACTTCAAGAGCTTTATCACTAGCCAATTAAACCATTATGAACATTCTTGGGGTATAATTCACCATTTAACCCCTAATATCCATTGAATAAAATGAATCCATGTATTCAATGATCCATGATTCCAATATAACATTGATGTTCTCTAGTAAATAAGGGTACTTAATAGGCCTCAACCCATGGATTGACCTACCAACCCATATTTATAGGGAATTTTAAAAAACAAATTGTTATGGATCTCATTCTTAATGTAATTAAATGGATTAGAGAAAAAATATTTGGAGATTACGTAGACCATCCCTAAAATATATGTTCCATCCATTGGGCCAGAAATATATTTTTTCCCTTTTAATTTTAATTTTTTTTCAATTTAATATAGCTTATTTTGATGATAAATATATATATATTATGTTTGTGATAAATATATTTCTATGTATATTATCATTTATGTGATATATGTTATATTTTTAATATTATATATTAATTAACATTAATGTTTTTGTTTATTTTTTTAAAAAATATTTTTAATCATGATTACATTAGTCGGTTGGCCCATCGACTGGTCTTCCTAAACAACATGCCATACCCAACACAATTTTTTCAAGATACTATAAAATTTGTGCTTAAATTTACATCACATTTTTTGGTCTAGTACATGCTTAGTTGGCTTGCACTGACCAAATCCAGCCAGTTAAACACCCCTAGTAGTAAAATGTTACTACCTTCAACAATTGAATTAATAGAAATTAAAATTTCAAAAGATATCATTCCATGATTCTAATTTTGATCCCAATTGTCCTTATTCATATTACATCACTTCCCAAAATTACAACATATAGGTCTATGTCAATTATATTTACCTTGAATAATCTCCCTATACTTATTTTTGGATTTCTTTTAACTTAACCATTGATAAGGTGTCTATCTTATACCTTCCGCATTTATCTTTGTTCTGGTAGGTTCTTGAAATTTTATTCATATGGTCTCTTCATTTAGAATAAGATTATTGAAATCCTTAAACACCAAGATGATTTTTCTATATTGATTAAATATAGTAGTTATCATTATGTACCCCAATTCCCAATGTAAAAATAAAAACAACAACAACCATGTGTCTTTCCTGAACTTGACTTCCACCGATTTGAGTTCAATTTGGATCATATTCAATTTATTCAGATAATTATGCATAGGTCTCACTTCTAACATCCTTATGAAAACAACGTCTACATCATGATCAATTTTTCCCTCTTATCATCTTCCCATATATGTTCATTAGAGCTTCCATTAACATTGTTGTGGTTTTCTTTTCACAAATGATGAGAGCTACATTTTGAGCTGAAGAAATCCAAATCAACCTGAAAATATTTCTATTTAGTCATTACCATTATATTTTTTTCATCCATCATGTTTGACCCTCTTAAATTTAACATTACGATCCTTATAAATAAATTATTTCTCTATCTATATCCTCCAGATGATAATGTTTGACCCATAAAACTTTTCACTCCAACCATATCCTTTTTCGGATGCCATAAATTCTAAAACATGACTCCCACTAAATCCAAATAATGTTAAGATAAGGGTAAATGAAACCTGAGTGTTGAAAATTATGTTTTAAAGATTTGAATAAATATTTTATGCACTAGTTTGGATATCTTATTGACCATTGATCCACCATAAGTTTTACCTCTTGAACATCAATGTGTCGAACAATGAATTAGAAAATTGCCCATACTAGAAGGATCTACCCCAAAATTAATGTACCAGAACATAGAAATTTTAAATCAACTTAAATCATTAAATTGATTTAACTGAAACACAAACACACTCAAAAAAATAATTCATGAAAAAAAATCAAAGGTCCCAATGATTAACATGGTTTGATCAATTATTCCCACCTCATCTAGAGGACACTAGTGCACTTTACATTGCAATATAAATTTAAAATAATTACAATTAATTTTTAAAATTCATTCAATTTATCACTAATATCCCCTATTTGAACACATCCATGTTCAAAGGTCTCACCCAACCTTTATAGTGGGGCCTATCTTGTCAAATGATTCCACCAAATTCTGATAATTATTTGAGTCCCGCCATTTACCTTCACCACCTAAAATCACCTTTCAAAATCATACCACTGGAAACTAAATTCCAATAAACTAACCATCTGGACAAATTCTGAAATGTATCTTCCAAACCACTTACCTTGGCTAGAATTCCAATATCACTATCTTCAATAAGAAAAATCATATACTCCGAAGTTCTTTTTTTGGATTATAAATAAAAACATGAAATCCTATTTCAAATTTTTTAAGATATGTTCTGTAGAAATTTTTTTTTACATATGACCATATGAGGGAATAAATTTATGATATAAATTGATTGAAAAATACCCCCACCCTTTTGTAAAAATATCATTCTCCACATCCATATATGTAGTTTTAATTTCTTAAATTTAAGCAATTAGAATTAGAACATACATACCTTTATTGAGGGCTTGTAGGACATATCACACTCCAATTTCTAATTAGATAAATCCCCTCTCATCTCTTATATCTTCATCTATTATCTACTATATTTATTTTATCCTAGTAAGTGTTATTATAATTTGATATATATTGTTAATATGAGTTTATTAATCTTATATTAACATTAATCACCTTATATAGATCTATTTTTATGATTCTAAATTGGTTTAAATTTATTTCTAATCCCTCTCCTCAATCCCATTTTCAATTTCATTCAAAACTTTATGTTCATTAAATTATACTAATGTGTATGAGTTTTATTAGTGTTGATCTTTTATTTTCACTTTATATTATCATTTAATTTTCCTCATTCATCTATACCCCTAGAAATATTACTCTTTATTTATTTGTTTAAGCAAACATCCATTTAAAGTGAGGACTAGGTTTGGGATAATAAATTGATTGAAGGAAAATGTTCTTTTATGATTGTCAAACTTTAATTATGTGCATCCATCAAATATATATTTTATTATTGAACTATTTTATAAACATGGGTGTTTTATGGATTATAAAATTTTTGGAACATAAAAGATCATGTATTATAGAAATATTCATTAAAAAAATTCATGGATTGAATATCGAGTTAAGTCTTGTATTATAGCCAAAATATTATAGAAAAAAATATTTCACATATCACATTTTGAATGATAATTTTACATGATACATATCAATACATGATGAAATAAATCTATTAACCAATTATACTATGTGATCACCCCGTATCATCATAATTATTTCAATCAAATACAAAATTTTCATTCATTTCAAGGTTTGAAAACATCATCCCTCACCCTTTATGAAACATCAACATCAATTCATTCATATTTTTATTTAAAATAATCTGAGATTCAACCTGACTGACAATATATAAATTATAGAAAAAAAATTAGTTATTAGATGGTAGGTAGGTGTAAATTTTTCATGCTTTAAAAAACTACGAAGTAGTGAATTGGATTCTCTAGTATCTCAAAGGTTCGGTCGATTTGGCACTATGTTATGAAATAGATGATTCATTATAGAGGTTTGAGGAATCCAACATTGGAGGTGATATATATTCATGATATATTACTACGTCCATTATCATTAATTTAATTTGGATGACCCTGAGCTAGGTTCCTTGATTTCATCTTGTAGTTTCCCTATCAACTATGGAAGGAGAGTATGTTTTGATTACAAATTTAGGGAAAGAGTTGATCTTGAAAATTTGTTTATTGCAGGAACTCAAAAGAATGAAAGAAAAAAACATTATTATATGATATTTAGAGTGTAATTAATCTAGTAAAGAATACATTATTTTATCAAGAAATAAACACATTCAAATAAAGTATTAATCTATTTGAAACCACGTAGAGGATGATGTGTTAGAGCTATAGAAGATTTGTGAGAGCCAAAATCTAGTGTACATAATGACTAAAGTAATATTCAAGGATATTTTGTGCTATTTTTGTGCCTCGGTTGGGATTTTATGACTGGTAAATATAATATTGTAGAATCCACTTCAAGAAGAAAAAAAAGATAGGATTGTTTCAACAATGACGAAGAAAATGATGGATGCCTTGAAATGAGTTTTCAAGAGGGATATTGTTGGGCTCGTCTATGTAAAATTATTTTTATCTAAATTTTTAAAAATTATAGTAAATTGTTTCATAAATCAAGAAACAAAACAAAATGGAGTTAGTGACAATGGAACTATGGGTCCAAAATCAACAAAAATGATAAAACATTTAAGGTTGGATCAATTGGTTAGTGTATCTTGATTAATTATAAATGTTACATTTTTCATTGAAGGAGGTATTTTAGTTAATGAATCTGTGTGACACTATCAATTTCCATGATACAGTTATTTAGAAATACAATGATAAACAATTGGTCTAATTAAAAGAACATATTGGGCTTCTTCAGATATCATCTATAAATAGATGTGTGTGGGGCACATTCTAAATGTGGCTTTTTATCATTGTTATTTGGATTGATTTTAATGTTTGTTTCTATTTTCACCAAATTAGTATTCCAGATAGGAAACTTGTATCTAAATGATGATTTATTCAAATTATTATCTTTAGTGAAGTTGTATTGATTTCCCATGGACTAAGACCTTTTTTGAAACACATAAATTCTTAGTGTTTTTTAGTTTTTTCTTTTTATTTTTCATTGTATTTCTTAAAGAGTGGTTAAGAGTTTATTAAGGGAGATTTAGTGTGTATTTATTGTGAAACTAATTCTTATTTACGATACACTGAGTTAGGTATTGTTCATTTTTTATTCTTTCAAAAACTTATTATTCATTTGAGATTGGGAATATGGTTTCTAGAATAATGGTTTTGGTGAAACATAGTCTGTTATGTAGAAGGAAAAGGGTGTGGAACAACTAAACTATAGGGGGCTTGTAGTGGGGAGGAAATCTATTACAAAAGATTATTATGTACCAGCTAAAGGGGGATTCATGGGGGGAGGGGTGTCATCCTGGAGGGATTGAGGGGTGTAGCCGAATGGAATATGGGGTGCATGATATTTAATTAGGGTCCATGGGGGAATTTTTTGGGTCTTCTCAATGGATTGGTGATCACTAAATGGAGTTTTCCTGATTCTACAATCATGATTTCTCAAATATATAATAATTATTTATATCATTAAAAATGTAATTTACCACATCTATGAGAGAAGATAGATTTCATATACAGTGACACACATTTTATAAGATAAAATTTATTTAATTTATGATTTGAGATAAATTTTACTTGTAATAATAAATTTTTAAAATTAGAATTATTTTCACACACGAGATAAAATAAAGTTAATATTTTAGGATATATCTTTTATTAAGTGAAATTTATCTCTTATATAAAATAAGAAAAATTTCACATACGATGAATCATATTTTAAAAATGAAAAAAAAATTATATAGTAAAAGAAATAAACTTCATGTATGATTATAAATATATTAGAAAATTAAATTTCTTTCATGTATGATATAAAATATATTTTATTTTAATTGTTGTATATTATAAAAAAATAACGTTTTTCCATGAAAAATATTATATAAATTCTATGCATATTGGCTAAGCTATTTAAGAAATGAAATTTATTTCATGTATGTGTTATCTAAAATTATATGGTCCCTATCACATCTTTTAAAAAAAATTAAATTGATCTCATATACGTTCTTAGATAATTTTCATGTATGATAAAATATGTTTTATATAATCAAATTTATTTCATGTACGATATGATTTTAATTTTACATATGGTGATATGTTTTCAAAAATGAATTTTTTTTGTATAAAATGAAATAAATTTAATTTATAGAAAAAACATATTTTGAAAAATATTATTTTTCTATTGTACAAGACAAGATAAATCTTTATATATACTGATTTTATCTATTGTACATTAAAATTTTTCTCATGAATTGATTGAAATAAACTTCACATTCAATAATATATATTTTAAAATTATTATTTATGCTAGAAACCACACCCCAAATATAAACCTTAAAATTCCCACCATAGCCCATGAACACATAAAATTATTAAAGACAATAAGTCTCATCCTTTATCTTTTCGTTAAAAAGGAAAAAAAAATGTTGTTCCACCATGCCAAGTGATTTTTAAGTGATTAAATAAATTTTCGACAAAATGATAGATTTTTTATAAAATAAAATTTATCTCATGTATGATATGGGATAAATTTCAAATACAAAAATAATGTTTTTTTTTAAATGGAATTTATATCTCTTATGAGATGAGATAAATCTCACATATAATGTTTAATCTTTTAAAAAATGAAATTTAAATAATGTAAAATATATTTTATGTATAATGATATATATTTTATAGAATAAAATTTATTTCATGTATTAAATATGGTAAATATCAAATATAATTATAAATATTTTAAAAAATTAAATCTATCTAATGTATAAAGTGACATAAATTTTATATACTAAGTTATATCTCTTAAAAAGAAAATTTATCTTACATAAAAAGATATATCTCTTATAAAGTTAAATTTATTTCATTTATGAGATGATAAAAATTTAATATAGTAGAATATTTTTTAAAGAAATTTTTATCATATATTTAATTTATTTCAAACATGAAATTTATGTCACATGGAGAAAAATAATTATGTTCTTCATTGGCATGAGAATTGAAAAATATGAAAAGTGATTTCCATTTCATATTTTTTAATCCATAATTTCTCATATTAATTGCATGAAATACATATTTTTTAAAGTCCATATATTTTTAAACACATTTTTAAAAAAATTGTTCTATCTTAAAAAAAATTATTCAATTTATCTATTTTAAAGGATTATATAATATTAATTTATATTAAACAAATTCTTGTTAAATTGTTTTCCTAAAAAATATTTTAATTTTTTTGATGAATTTCATCATATCAAATCTAAATAATTGAAATTGTTTTGATAAAAATATTTTCAATTTATAAATAAACTATATAATCTCAAAATATCATTATATTAAAATAATTATATTTTTATGTCTATTACAATGCTGATTTTTTTAAATAAGTTTTTGTTTGTTTTTGGGATACCTTTTAATTTTTATGAATAAAAAAATATTTTATAACATAATTTTTGAAAAAAAAATAATTTATTTAGAAAACAATAAAACAAATTTTTTTTAATATAATGTGGATTTATTTTTAAAAATAAATTATAAGAAATAAAAGAAAAAATATACAGTATTAAATATATAAGAAACTATGCTTGATTTTTTATTTGATATTTTTTTCATTTAGTGATGATACAAAATTTATTATAATTGAATATTTTTTAATGAAAAATTATAATGTGGGAGGTGAGAGAAATGGCAATGGAATATTTTTACAAACATTCATGGCATTAGTTGGAGTGTCAAAATCCTTACTGAAAATAACACTAAAGAGATATTTATATCCTTTAAGTAATAATTTTTTCAATAAATGTTAATTAGTTTGATATCTTTTTATATTTTACTATCATGTTATTTATTTATTTTATTAACTCAAAAACACATAAGTTAATCTAACCCCACCATAAACAGTCATTGAAAATCCCAAAAATAAAAACACATAATTGAACATCAGTTGAGAAATAGATCTAAATCAAATTGAAACCATGTTAAATTTTGAAATTAAAAATGTTTGATCAATCATTGGTGAAGAAAAGAATTAATTAATTGTAGAGTCGAGTCTTTATAATGGTTATGGTAATAAATAATGTTAAATAAATAGATAATAAGTAAAGAGATTTTATTATATAAAGAATTTTATCTTCCATTAACACAGTGACATGTATATAAGACACATAGATATTGTAATCAATGGTCTTGATCAATCCATATATCCCATGAAATATCCAATGTTTGGAATACTAATGATTTGAGAATGTGAATAGTTATCCATATGAAGGGTTTTTTGGGAAATGAGGAGTCATCATCATCACTATCTATAAATGTTTTAAAATCCACTTATTAAAAAGTATTTTATAACACTACCCCTTATAAGACATAATTTCATGGAATATTAGATAATATGTAACGCCCTGACCCCAGTTACTCGGAGTCGGTGCATTATTGCATAACATTGGTATGATCACAAAAGATCAAGTCTCGAAAGACCGATTAGTTTAGTAGCCTTGGAAACACTAGATAAATTCATAAATTTACATTACATCATAAAGTGAAAATCTACAATAACAAAGTCTCCATAGTCCAAACTCATATCCTCTTCTAACTATCCCTACAAGACATTCATGAAATACTTCTTCACATCCTAGAAAATATTAAAACATTGAAAGGGGTGAGCTCAGATGCTCAGTAAGGATAACAATATAGCGGAAGCTTTCATCAATAAACATAAACATTTAAGAAAATGTATAACTAAAACGAAAGCCTTTTAAACTTGAACTTCAAAATAATATGGAAAAAGTAAATGAGATAATGCCATTTACTTCTTCACATGGATATTCTACTGGTCGAATAATCAAATGCAATATCAATAACCACTTTCATAATGATGGAATGCATAATGCCAGACTATCATAACCATGTAGCCAAGGCCTCGTGCCAATACTACAAATAAAATTTTGTCAAGGCCTCGTGCCAAGACACTAGTTTGTCTCATGAGACCTACTGATGCATCGAGGAGCTATAGCGGGCTCCACCTGTCACTTATTAAGTCCAATTCATTCCTCATATGAGCAGGTTTAAACATATCATAAACCATAACATAATTGTATCACATAAAACATGCATAAAGGAGACATAATATTTTCACACATTAATCACAAGATATCAATACAACACATTGATATAATAAAAACTTTATCAAAACCATTTTCAATAAAAAAAAGTAAAACATGGTATTTATTTTTCTTTTAAAACAGTTATGGCTTATAGAGGAAGCCGAAACTCAAATAATAGTCACGGTGATGGAGAAGTCATTGTCTCCGCATATGTAATAAAAAACATTCCTTTTGTCATTTAGTAAAAATGATTTGTATAAAATTATTCCTTTTGAATAAAAGTAAAAGTCAAAGGTGGTTTATACACCGTATAAATGAAAGTTGTGTATAAAACAAAATATGACTCAATGAAAGGAGATTGAGACGAAGTACCTTACAAAGATAATTTTTTAAATAAAATAGATATATTATATATATTCCCTATAAGTAAACATAAATAAAGTTAAAATACAAGATAGGACATGATAATATCATGACATAATTTGAAAGTAGGAGATTAACCCAAAGAATGAAAAGTGGGTTAAGAAGTTCCCTCACCTCGTGTCCGACTTGACTCGATCTTTCTTTAACCTCCTGAATAATAAACTAGAGTTAATTTCTATTTACTTAAGAACATTTTTCATGTTCATTATTCCTTTTATATCACTTATTACCATGTTATGAACATTATGTAATTATTTATGTTAATAATGGTCATTTTGTCGATCTTTAGTACTTGAGTCAAAAATAAACTTCTTATAATTACAAGTTGTTCATGTGGTGAAATATCCAATATATCCAGAATTATATTTATGATTTAGATATCATATATATCATATATGTCCATTATATACATTCATTTATAATATTACATAACATTTAGAGGTAAGAAATGAAATGCACTGTTCATGGAGACGGTAAGCCGTACGTACGCATGAACGCTACTTTCATTTCTATTTCATATTTAACGGAATGAAGTAATAATTATATAAAGGTATAATATAATTCCTGTATAATATAATGTATAATTCCATTTACTCCATCCTTTATACATCCCACATATGGCATTAACGATTCAAATCACTTTGAGGGGGCGGTAGTCCGCACTTCCTAATGTGAAAATACCGTGTTTACCCATAATGGAAACCATAAAGGTATGACATAAATGAAAAATACAGAAGCTTAAGTAAAACATAAACATATTATATATCATATATAAATATAGTGGAATCTAAATGGCCACCTTTGAAGGTGTTATATGAGTGTTGAACAATCATCATTTCGTGGGCCAGAAATTCGCCATCCCCAGAAATAGTATGTTCTTTAACCATTAGATGTAGGTGTGTGTAAGTGTAGCTCGAATACTTCTTCTAAAAAAATCCTAGTACATTGATTATACTGGTGTTTTTACAAAATAAAATAATAAAAATATATTAGGGGGTTGGAGAAGCAAAATAAAACAAAACAACATTAGGGAAGACATTACCTTAAAATCGGGTAACTCTTTTTGATTTGAGCCAAAGGCTTCCTTGGGAAGAATTCAGACCAAAGTGAAGCTTCTAGGAGTAAGAGAGGGAAGTTTAGAGAGTATTTGGGAAGATTTTTTATGAGCCAAATGTCTTGATGGTGTTAATAAGGTGGTAGAGGTGGGGGCCTTTTATAAGAGGAGAGAAGGGGAATTGTTGGAAAGATTGAAATGTTACATTATTATGACATGATTTTCGGATTCTAAAGGTCCCACAATGATATATTTCGAGTATAAGGTGATAAGGGTTCTAAATATACTCATCTAATAGGTTTTTGACATGTTTAAGCCTTATATTTTACATTATCTTTTCATTTTATTTAAATCATTAATTAATGAGGTAATATGTGCATCATCATAGTGTCAAAAATAATTTAATTTATTTAATGTCTGAAAATTTAAAAAAAAAGCATGATGTAGGAAATATTTTTATCTTTCTAATGAATATTTATAGTCAAAACTATAACTTGTATAACCCCATTTAAAAATTGTTTTAGTAAAACAACTCATGTTTGTGACATTCTTATTTTAACATTAAATAAAATGTTTTTAATGTCATTTTCCAAACAAAGTGGCTCCATGGGGTCCCCAAGGCGACCCATAGATTTTCTTGGTCGGACATGACTCATAAAATAGGTGTATGACAATTGTAATGGTCATTTCATATTTTTATAATACCATTTTTACCTTAAATTTCACTAATTACCTTTAATCGCGATTAATTAAACTTAAAAGTTACTATTCACCAAAAAATTATTTTAATCCCATTGAACCACATTTTACTTCCTATTGACAACCATGTATGTAGGATTTTTGAAAATCAAATCACAGAAGTTGTAATGTTTCATTTAAATGAAAAATCAGTTTTTTAACTACCACTTAGTGGTTTTACTATTCATCAAAAATTGAAGTTTTCCAGAACAATGCCAAAATTTCACCCTAAGCTATAATTGATATTCCAAATTCAAAAATGATGTATATTTTAAAAAATTCCAAACATATAAGTTTCATTAATTAATTTTTTAATTAATTCCCGCTGTCACAACAAATAGCGTGTTTTTAAGAAACAATATATATCAAATGATTAACAATTATTTATGTCCAGTTTTAATGATAAATTAATTCTAATGACCACAATTGAATAAAATAGTAAATATATATTATAATTATACTTTAAAACCACTAAATAGTATAATTTATCACTATAAATTATTTTTATTAAAAAATTTGTTTTAAGTATTTTTCACTATTCATAAATAATTGAATGTTCTCAGAAAATTACAAAAAACTCAATTTAGGATAATTTCGATATTACGAATACAAAAATGAAGTCCATTTTTAAATATAAAATTTCTATAATTTTAAAAAGTGGGTATTAATATTCATAACGGCTACTTTGATTAGTCGCGGTGTGTTAGAACTCGAAGTTGCATACAACACACGCTACTGTATTATTCAAAGAGAAGTGTATCGTGAAATATTGGGGTATTAAATTCTCCCCTCCTTCAATAAATTGAATCCTCACAATTTGAAAATGTTCTTCGAAAATAAAAGTTTGAAAATAGAAAATACATTTGTGGAACACCCACATCGAAAATATGGTTAATAAGAATATAACATTAAAAGAAAGAAAGAGAAGTACAAAGGTCACCTGAGATTGCCCATACTAGGATTCTATGAAAATATGGATATGGAGGAGAAAAAAACCATCAAGGTATGATGGAGAGTTGTATAAAACAGGATTAGGAGAAAGTTAACCACAAGAAAATCACAAACATGTGGTCGATTAAACGGTCATTGAATCCCCAGTTGGAAAAGTTAACAGGACAACATTTTTTTTTAAGTTACCTTTTATAAAGTTGAGGAATCTATTTAAGATATTTTCTAAGAACATAAGGAAATATACTTAATTTTCATATAGGCTTTCATTCTTTAATAAATATTTACCACGAACCCATCTTTCACTCTAAATGGTAACATAACTAAAAAATATTCTATTTATCCTAATTTTATATGGTTCAAAATTTTACCACATACCATTTAGATTAGAAAAACTATTTTTTAATAACCAGGTACTTCCTGCAGGATATTGGTAGGTAATAAAGGCATGTCGCATTATGGTTGTGGGTTCTATTCCTGCAGCTTGGTCCGACGTGATGGGTTATCCCCCAACCTGCAGGTTGTCCTTTTCCTAAAACTATAGTATTATAATATTCCAAAAATAATCTTCATAAATGATTTAACCTTAAAAAACACTATCCAAAGTTCAACTTAATCCATTCCAACCTTTATAGTTATCCAAAATACCTCCGTCCAGACTTTCTCTAAAAGGTCCTTAAATTCGAAAATCAATTGTAACATTAGATTCCCCAAAAAAAGTAAAGTTTCTCTTATTGTCACATACTAAAAATTGGATTACCTTCATCATATTAAAACCTTAAGGAAAAAAATAAGTACTGAAGTAAAATCCTTATATATATCACATTATTCTTATAACCAGGATATAATCCTTGCGTCCAAAAGCACCAATACAATAATTATTCCACTTCAACTGAAGTAACAGTATAATATTGTCATTGATCCCTTGTCATTTTATGAGGTATGTTTCCCTGACGCTTAAAACATTCATTTTCATAATGCCTCATTTCCCTAAAATTATAGCATTCAGCATTGATAGCCTCTTTCTTTCCCTTGCAATCACGAGCCTAGTGACCTTTTTATCCACATTTATAACAAACTCTCATTCATTTTAGGCAAGAACTGGGGTGATTCTTCCCAAAATTATCACATAATGAAAAACCCTTCTTTCCATTTTTCCCTTTATCTGTCTCTTGTTCCACCGTTCTCTTCTTCTCTTACTTTAATTTTTTGTCATAAGACTTAGAGAATTCCTTTTCTGTCTTGATAGCACACGAGACAATATCTTCGTACGATGAGAAGGATTGTGATACTAAAGATCGACGGAGAAATGGTTTTAACCCATCAAAGAAATGATCAATCTTACTTCTTGGGTTATGTATATAATCTCCAGTATACCTCGCTAACCTTGTAAAGTTGGCCTCATACTTTGCGACATTCTCATCCTCCTTTTGTCTCAGACTCAACAATTTCCTTTCAATATCTGCTCGATAGTCACGAGGAAAGTATTTTTCTAAGAAAAGATCTTTGAACTCTCTCCATTCCATAAATGATACTTCTTCATCTTCCATTGTATTTTGAATCAATGACCACCATTGATCGGCATCTCCAGTGAGTCAGTAAACTGCCATGATAACCTTCTCCCTTTCGCTACTCCCCAAGGCGTGGAATATTTTCTCAAAGGAGTTTATCCATTTCTCAGATACTAATTGATTTGTACCCCCGTTAAATGTTGGTGGTTGTTGCCTCATGAAGCGGTCTAACATTGATCCTCCATGTTGCGGATCAGGGTGCTCTATACGAGTAAGGTTATTATTCATAACCTGAGTGAGTTGTCCCAGTATGGTAATAAGTTGATCAGCACCAGTTGTATCTCCACCTCCACAATAATTATCTTCAGCAGGAGGGCAATCCCTACACGGAGTACGTGCATTGATACAGTTTCCATTCCTTCCACTAGGCACCATTTCTAAACAATGTCATAAACTAGATTAGTTTATGAATCGAAATACAAAATTCCATACTTGTAAAACACTTAACATAAATTGAACTATTTATGGATATAATCCATAATCATAAAAAGAAATGTTTTCTTTGAGGAGGTATATACTCATAAACGCTTCATAATGGTTTGTAAAGAAAATGAAAATTATCATAAGCATATCCCCCGGGGTTTCGTAACCAAGAGTGCATCAAGGCCCGTTGTCATGCACCAGTTCCCGTTTGAGTCTAGCTCAAAGCGGTGTTTTCGGGTTTTACCCCTAGGTACATCTGTGCCAGAGCCACCTCTACCTTCTCGTATCCATACAGGGATGTATTTCTCGAAAAACCCAAAAAATCTCTACAACAACAAAATTCTATGAAGTTCTTCTATACTAATCCTCAAATTATATCTTATGGTTATGCACTCTAATCAGAGTTTATCTAAATCTAGCTTCCAAGGTTAGTACTAAACTGCCTCTGATACCAACTCTAACACCCCAACCCCAGTTACCCGGAGTCGGTGCATTATTACGTAACATTGGCATGATCACAAAAGATCAAGTCTCGAAAGACCAATTAGTTTAGTAGCCATGGAAACACTAGATACATTCATAAATGTTACAATACATCATAAAGTGAAAATCTACAATAACAAATTCCCCACAGTCAAAACTCATATCCTCTTCAGACTATCCCTGCAGTTCATTCATAAAATACTTCTTCACATCCTGGAAAAAATTGAAACATTGAATAGGGTGAGCTCAGATGCTCAGTAAGGATAACAATATAGTGGAAGCTTTCATCAAAAAACATAAACATTTAAGGCAATGTATAACTAAATCAAAATCCTTTTAAACTTTAACTTAAACATAATATGGAAAAAGTAAAATTAGATAATGCCATTTACTTATTCACATGGATATTCTACTAGTCAAATAATCACATGCAATATCAATAACCACTTTCATAATGATGGAATGCATAATGCCAGACTATCATAACCACGTAGCCAAGGCCTCGTGCCAAGAATACAAATAAGATTTTGTCAAGGCCTAATGCCAAGACACTAGTTTGTCTCATGAGACCTACCGATGCATCGAGGAGCTATAGCGGGATCCACCCGTCACTTATTAAGTCCAATGCATTCCTCATATGAACGGGTTTAAACATATCATAAACCATAACATAATTGTATCACATAAAACATGCATAAAGGAAACATAATATTTTCACACTTAAATCACAAGATATCAATACAACACATTTATATAATAAAAACTTTATCAAAAACATTTTCAATAAAAAAAGTAAAACATGATATTTATTTTTCTTTTAAAAAAAGTTATGGCTTATAGAGGAAGCCGAAACTCAAAAAATAGTCACAGCGGTGGAAAATTCGTTGTCGCCGTATACGTAAGAAAAAAAATTCCTTTTGTAATTTAGTAAAAGAACTTTGTATAAAAAGATTCCTTTTGAATAAAAGTAAAAGTCAAAGGGGGTTTATACACCGTATAAATGAAAGTTGTGTATAGAACAAAATATGCCTGAATGAAAGGAGATTGAGACGAAGTCCCTTAAAAAGATCATTTTTTAAATAAAATAGATATATTATATATATTCCCTATAAGTACACATAATGAAAGTAAAAATACAAGATAGGACATGATAATATCATGACATAATTTGAAAGTAGGAGATTAACCCAAAGAATGAAAATTGGGTTAAGAAGTTCCCTTACCTCGTGTTCGACTTGACTCGATCATTCTTTAACCTCATGAATAATAAACTAGAGTTAATTTATATTTACTTAAGAACCTATTTCATGTTCATTATTCCTTTTATATCACTTATTAACATGTTATCAACATTATGTAATTATTTAAGTTAATAACGGTCATTTTGTCGATCTTTGGTACTTGAGTCAAAAATAAACTTCTTATAATTACAAGTTGTTAATGTGGGGAAATATCCCTTATATTCATGATTTAGATATCATATATATCATATATATCGATAATATACATTCATTTATAATATTACATAACATTTAGAGGTAATA
This sequence comes from Viscum album, assembly GCA_963277665.1. NCBI lineage: Eukaryota > Viridiplantae > Streptophyta > Magnoliopsida > Santalales > Viscaceae > Viscum > Viscum album. The sequence goes on from OY728148.1 coordinate 696,806,573, forward strand.
AATGAAATACACCGTTCATGGAGACGGTAAGCCGTACGTACGCATGAATGCTACTTTCATTTCTATTTCATATTTAATGGAATGATGTTATAATTATATAAAGGTATAATATAATTCCAGTATAATATAATGTATAATACCATTTAATACATCCTTTATACATCCCACATATGGCATTAACGATTCAAATCACTTTGAGGGGGCGGTAGTCCGCACTTCCTAAAGTGAAAAATATCATGTTTACCCATAATGGAAACCATAAAGGTATGCCATAAATGAAAAATACAGAAGCTTAAGTAAAACATAAACATATTATATATCATATATATATATAGTTACATCTTAATGGCCACATTTGAAGGTGTTATATGTGTGTTGAACAATCATCATTTTGTGAGGAAGAAATTCACCATCCATAGAAACAGTATGTTCTTTAACCAATAGATATAGGTGTGTGTAAGTGTAGCTCAAATAAATCTCATTATAACATCCTCGAATATTTAATATACTGGTGTTATTACAAATGAAAAAGAATAAAAATAGATTAGGGGGTTGGAGAAGCAAAATAAAACAAAACAACATTAGGGAAGACATTACCTTAAAATCGGGTAACTCTTTTTGATTTGAGACAAAGGCTTCCTTGGGAAGAATTATGCCCCAAGTGAGGCATCTAGGAGTAATATAAGTAAGTTGAGAGAGTATTTGAGCAGATTTTTGCCGAGCCAAATGGATTGATGATGTGAATAAGGTGGTAGAGGTGGGGGCCTTTTATAAGAGGAGAGAAGGGGCACTGTTGGAAAGATTGAAATGTTACATTATTATGAAATGTTTTTCGGATTCTAAAGATCCCACAATGATATATTTCGAGGATATGGTGATAAGGGTTCTAAAGATACTCATTCAATAGGTTTTTTTACAAGTTTAAGCATTATAATTTACATTATATTTTCATTTTATTTAAATCGTTAATTAATGAGGTAATCGTTGCATCATCATGGTGTCATATATAATTTAATTTATTTAATTTTTAAAAATTATACAAAAAATATAATGATGTAGGAAATATTTTTATCTTTCTAATGAATATTTATAGTCAAAAATATGACTTGTATAACCCCATTTAAAAAAATTTTTAGTAAAACCACTCATGTTTTTAACATTCTTATTTTAACATTAATTAAAAGGTTTTTAATGTCATTTTCCTTAGTGGCTCCATGGGGTCCCCAAGTTGACCCATTTATTTTCCTGGTAGTCAATGACTCATCCAATAGTTTTAGGACAAGTGTAAAGGTCATTTCATATTTTTATAATACCATTTTTATCGTAAATTTCACTAATTACCTTTAATCACAATTAATTAAACCTAAAAGTTACTACTCACCAAAAAATTATTGTAATCCCATTGAACCAAATTTTACTTCCTAATTACAACCATGTATGTAGGATTTTTTAAAATCAAATCACAGAAGTGGTAATGTTTCATTTAAATGAAAAATCAGTTTTTTAACTACCACTTAGTGGTTTCACTATTCATCAAAAATTGAAGTTTTTCAGAACAATGACAAAATTTCACCCTAAGATATAATTGATATTCCAAATTCAAAAATAATGTCGATTTTACAAAATTCCAAACATATAAGTTTCATTAATTAATTTTTTAATTAATTCCCACTGTCACAACAAATAGCGTGTTTTTAAGAAACAATATATATCAAAAGATTAACAATTATTTATGTCCATTTCCAATGTTAAATTAATTCTAATGACCCCCATTGAATAAAATGGTAAAAATATATTATAATTATACTTTAAAACCACTAAATAGTATAATTTATCACTATAAATTATTTTGATTAAAAAAGTTGTTTTAAGTATTTTTCACTATTCATAAAAAATTAAAAGTTCTCAGAAAATTACAAAAAATTCAACTTAGGATAATTTTGATATTACGAATACAAAAATAAAGTCCATTTTGAAATATAAAATTTCTATAATTTTAAAAAGTGGGTATTACTACTCATAACGGCTACTTTGATTAGTCGCGGTGTGTTAGAACTCGAAGTTGCATACAACACACGCGACTGTATTATTCAAAGAGAAGTGTATCGTGAAAGCTTGGGGTGTTACATAATATTAATTTAAAAAATCACTGTAAAAAACAATTGAATCCAAAGTAATTGAATTTCATTCCATGTTTCCTCACTAAAAACCTTATCATGAAATACCAATAGGGAAACCTATTGAAGAGAAAACGAGTGCATCATTCCCAAATCTACTTCATGAAATCATGATATACTACAAATTACTTCATAATTTTATTAATTAATTTATAAAAAGATTATTGTTAATAATTAATTTGTTATTAAATATATAATTTTTTCATAGGGCCTTATTATTTGGATATCAATCTCACCATTATTTTAAAGTGCATGAGTGAAAGAAAATTGGTGAGATATGTTTTCTTTTATCTTCTTTAACATACAAACCCTTCATGTACACAATAGTGAAAAATACTACTTATATAATATTTTTGGATAATAATTACTCATATTTAATATAAAATTATTTCTAATATGATGAATAATTTATCCATTCAAAGACACTAATTCTTTTCTTCATGAATCGCAATAAACTAAACATTATTGGAGGATGACATAAAGATAGTTTTTTATAGATTGAAATTAATTGTAAGTTACACCGTATTTAAAAAAATATCCCACTTGAGATCTAGATTTAAATTTTCAAATAAATATATAACATTAATATAATAACCCACAATGTTATAGGTTATAAAATTTAAAGTACGTTTGAATTTTGAGCATCAAAGGAAATTCAATTTGGATAATTTGGGCATTGATTGGAATTCATAGGGTTGGGGAACCACTATGACGTATTTTTATGTGAGTTTGAGGGATTTGGGTGTTAGTGGTTTCTTTAGAGTAGGGTTGGGTATGCCTCACTGCTATTTTTAATAGAAGTAAGCCAATGAGTACTTGATGGCCCATTATCGAGTACCTAAGGGATTTTATAGGGGTGAAAATCCCTTGGATTACCTATTTATCAGCCATTGGGCTTATATTGAGTGGTAAAAGCGGAATTGGGAACCCTATAAGAGTTGACTAGGTACCGAGTATGCCTAGGTATGATTTTTCTTAAATGGGGCGGAATAGTCATTATGCACTGCCCTTTTAAAAACTCGTACTGAGGTTTTTCTCAATGTGTCAACAGAAACCATGTGAGGGGATCCCCTTTTCTCCTCTTAATATCCATTATTCTCTTCTATTGGTATGGTTAGACTTGATTTTATTGTATTATGACAAAAAAGGGAAATCATCCTCCTATATACTTCTTCTTTCTTCCCTCTCACCTTCTCTGATTTCACTGGGTTTTTCATAGGATTTTGGTGAATATTCTACTAGAGTATAGTGGAATCATCTCAGGATGATGTGTATTTGAGGTGTGGTGGATTAAGGAATCTAAGAGAGAATTAATGTCTCTCATTTATCTATATTTTATTAGTGGTATATATGTTGGTGAATTTTTCTAGGGTTTATACCGAATTGTATGAGAATTGTTCATCATTTGAGAATTAGTTCATAGGTAATTTTTTGGTGGAGTTTTAGAGGTATGTCATCGGATGATGGCATGTTTTTACATGATATTTTGGAAATTGTATTCCATTTTATTAGATATAAGTGATTATTCTTCATTGGATTAAATATATTAATTAATTATAAATGTTTATAATTATTTATTACATCTTTTTGGATTAAAAATGGGGCCCAAGAGCAATATGGGAAATGGTTAAAGACTGAATAGATATACATAGTGCTTATTGAGGATAATAGAACCATTTTGGAGGTAGTTGATCTCTTTAATACAAATTATATGTTTGTCTACATGTGAATCACATACTAATGCCTCATGTTTTGGTCCATATATCCATAAAGGAGAAGGATGAGTCTGTGATTTTGGGATTGGACTAATTCAAGCCTTTTATAGTATATTTAGTGTGTCCCAAATGAGTTTTGATTTAACAGATTTCTAGTGGATATGCCTCTAAGTGAAATGATGTTCCTATTAGGTTAAGCACCCCAATGTGGGCTTAGTGTTAGATGAGTTGTTTTGGCATGGGGTGTACCCTATTAAGATAGTTGATGGGCTTCTAAGTGGTTCTCCCTTGAGGAACGGACTAGTTGGTGTCATTCTTGGGAATTATATGGGATATGGTATGGGAATATAATTGGGATTATATAACTCCTCCAAAAAGAGGATTGGGATAATGGGACTTGGATTAGTGATCTGCGGAAATCTATGAGGCCTGGGATGTTCATGTGATTAACTACTATGGTGTGTAACCACTCTCTCTTGAGAGTCCCTAGAGGCACTTGATGATAGTAAAGTGATGCTTGGAGTTTTTTTAGTATGGAACACTTTTTTGTGTGGTATCATAGAGTAATATGGCTATTGATAGATAGCAATAAGTTATTTTATGATCTAGTCTTGAAAATTGTAATTTATGGGTAAATTGAGTGATATTTTGGGAAGTCTTTGGGTGTATTTAATATAGAAAAGAGTTCGATAATTGTATCCATAATATGGTGAGAAACCTCAAAGTTTGATTTGGTATTTTCCATTTTCTATGGATGGTGTAAGGATTTATTATTATTTCCTTGAGACCCAATGGGATGGTGAATGCACATAGAGGGTCTTAGTGCCTAGTGTGTCTGAGTATGACCTATTGGTCAATATTATGAGTGGTTTTAGATGATGTGTCCTAGATAATTGTGAGTGCTTTTTAGTTGTATATTATATTAATGTATGTATATGATGAAGTTGGATTGGTTGGTACACATTTTTTTCCATTACCTGAGAGCTAGGATGAATCTATTTCTACATAAGAGATGTTTTATGGGATATGTCGACAATGATTTTCTAATTATAATACTTTGAACATGTAATTATGATTAAAATAATAAGGTAGCGTCCTCTAGGCCTAGGTAATGAGGTAAATAGTTAAATCACCCATGCACTCCCCTTTTCATGTTTTTTATACATGATCATACATAGGACCTAACTTCAAAGAGTGTGCTTTTTATATTGAATGGGAGGTTGGATATTTATATTCCAACCTCATAACAATTTATATAATGCTTTATGTGTACATGATTAGTAATGGGACCTCACCATTGATGAGGGTGTAGGGTTTCTTTTAATAGAAGGTAAGATATTGGTATACCCTCCATATATTGCTTCACACCTTGACAATTGGGCATGAGATGTATCCACAAGACCATTCCCTGAGGGGATATTTTGGATTTTTTGAGTGGTTTTCTATCAATATTACCTCCATAAATTGATTCCTTGATTTCATTTGTGAGTTTCTCATATCCCCAAAACATTATATTGAGATGTATTTCATTTTCGAGGATTCGATTACATCTGGTTATGAAAAACATTATTATTGTAATTAGATGAAGTAGTTGGGTCAAGTGTTACGGTGACTAGAAAAAATTACATGTGTGTTTTATATTTATGCCCAATTTACTTTCCCATAAATGTATACACAATATATTATGAACTGTATAAGAGAGGTGTTGGTGACATCGTACTATGTTTGATACTCACACCTACACAAGCACCATAGAATACGTATAGATCATATGTTTAAATTTCATTTTATATACTGTATGAGGGACTTGAATGAGGGTAGTTGGGCAGTTTTCAATATTTTAGGCCGAGGGAGAAAAGGTTTTGTGGTAATTTATCCATTAGTAATTTGGGTTTTTATTTATTTTCCACTTGTTTGGCCTTGTGGAAAACCCTTGATTTATGTATATATGAATTTTTTCATGGGATACATTTTGATATTTTATATTTGTTCTTATATATTATAGATATTTATATATTAACTACAATCAAAATTATATTTTATATTTTCAATAAAATATACTTTTAAAGGTTGAATGGGGACATGAGAAATCTAGAAATAAAAGAAAATTATTTAATAACAATAAAATATTCAATATATTCTATAATAACTATAATGTTTTGAAACCATACAACCTTTGAATAATCCAACAAATAAAGAATCAAATCCGCTCGCTCCCCTTTTTAATAAGATCCTCTAAATAAGAATCCATCTTGTCCCATATTTGGACATACTCTTCCATATTTTCCATTTCTTTATTAAATTCATTGATAATTTTTTGATCTTGAGTTCCAATCCCTAAATTTATTTCTTTATTGATGTCAAAATGAAGCTTTATTACCTTCATCTTATTTAAATACTCATCTACGGGTTTTATAATAAGGGAATATTCCACAATCTCCTCCTAGGAGAATAAAATCAAGTCCATAGTAGGTGTGAGTTTGGATTCTTATTTCATTCTTTCACACCCTTTATTATAATGTTATAGTTGGTTACTCATATCCTTGTATAATTCTATGTCTCCCCCATTAAAAATATGAAATCCCTTATTACCCTCAAGCTCTAGTTCTTTATATTCATGAATAGACTTGGTGTGAAAATTAATATCAGTTGCTAACTTATTTACATTTTTTTCATCCCACCACCCTTTTAAGCTTAAGTTGACCCATGTATACTTTTGTAACTATATCCCCTTAACTGGGATAATTTCATTGAACCCTAGATCTAATAAACTTATTAGATAATCTAGTAGTCATTGGTCTAGGTATCATGTAATAATCCATAAAATTATAGATTTTATTTCCTTTTTTAACAGAATACCCCCCCACCCCCACACACACATAAATTCTATCATTCTTCATATTATTCTTACCTAAATGAAAACCCCATATAGCTTTTATACCCTCTTCAGAGTCATATTAGACCACATAAGTTTTATTAACCCCTTAAATTTCATCAGAGGAACTATTAGGTTAATCTTTTAACTAGCCCTCTATAATACCAGCCTCAGCATTATTGGAACATCCATGCTTCCTCTTCCATATAATAACTAAAACCTACCATCCTAAGGATTAATTATTAACTATTTAACCTCCATATAACCACATGTAATGATTATGTTAGTTAACTCCCAAGAAGGTATACTTTATTTCATCCCCTAAGGAAATTGATATCTCAATGTAGTAATTCATGAGGAAACTTAGTAGAGCTCTGTTAGTTTGTTTAACCTGCATAATAACCAGATTCATTCCAGCATTAGTAATACTTTCCCCGAGACTAGAAATTTCTTTGAGGTACACCCCATAAAAAATTTGATTTATCTATTGATATATTTTTAAAAATCCAAGAAAATATTATTTGATTTACAATACCTTAATATATTAGCTATGATATTATCTTATATATTGTTATATTAACCTACTTAAAAACCTCATATCCAAATTGAATCTTATCTCTAATTATAATCGTTGTTTCACACACCCTGGAGGGTCCAGATAGGACACAGAGATTTTATATAGGCTGATACACCGAATTTCATACTTTAGGGTAGAATAAAACCACCCATCAAAGTCCATATCCTATAAGATGAAACTAATTTGTAAAACAAGGGATATTCATTTAGATCAAGATTAAGAAAAACAAGACAGATCATGCTTCTATCATGTCCAAAATCCAACACTATATAATAGGGAACATCACATGAAGAAACATTCCTCGGATGACCCTAATGCGAATCCAAGTGATGGTGACCCAACCGATAGAAAGAAGAGCAGTAATTGCACCATGTATTAAAATTTACCACTTGATAACACTAATAATCATTTCCAATCTCAATCCAATTTGATTCAACTGATGGATTTGGTACATCTACTTCATTGTAAATTCATGTTTCAACAGGGTAACATAAGGCCCACTTATTACAATAAAAACTCATGAATCGAACCAAAAAAATTACATATCATTTGAATAATGGACATATGTTAGAGGTGATGGGGGAAATATATAAATATTACCCAAATGGTCATGGCCAAGGGATCCAACTTCATGTGAAAGGAATAGGAACATCTTAGTTAGTATATTTTAATTCCGTCGATGAGATGATGGTATTTGGACCAAGAAAAGGTGAGTAATTTTTAATCCCTTAAGTAAGAAAAATATTATGATATTATAAAAACCATATTATAGATTGTTTTCTTTAATCAAAAATAGATTTTGATAAGTGTGTTGAACAAACCAACCAACATTCATTTTTAGAAGAAATGAGAAACCATTAAAATGTGTTTAAGGGATGAAGCTTCAAAGATATCCAAGAGAGATTGTGGTATCATTAAAATCCAAAATTAGAGAGAAGGTCTTTTAGAGATTAGATAGATATAGGGATAATGTGGAAGAGATGAAGGATTTTTGAATGGGGAGAAAACTTCAAGGTGTGTTGAAGCTAAACCAGTGAAGAATCCCTCCCCAGCAAATGGGGGGAGTTAGATGGATTTTCCATAACTACTAGGCTTGGATATTACTGACTAATTGAAAATTAAATTTTTATTATTAAAACACTTTTAATAAAAAATTGATAAACCATTCGTTAAAACACATATGTATACAAAAAATAAAGTATAGGAACATTTAATACTACCAGAGTTAATATATAAAAAAAATCTAGGATATAGAGGATACTTGAGGGTTTAGTTCATCACTTATCCACTCTTAAAGCTCATGGGAAAGCTTATCCCTGAACTGGATGTATTCATCAAGGCTGATCTTCCCATTTTTGAAGCCCCCAATGAGAATCAGATCATGCTTATCGGTCCAGGTTTACTTCACCTCATTAAGAGGTACCCTCAAAAGCCTCCCATCATTTTATTTTCTTCCCCCTCAATGGCATTGAGTAATAGAACATGTTCGACCACTTCCTCCACTGAACTCAAAATCAAGTCCAAGGGTTGTTCGCTCACACCACCAGAATTCCCTTGGGAATCGGCCTCATTTTCCATCTTCATGGCATTATGCCTCTTGGTAGATCATGTTTACATTGGATGTGGTAAGAAAGATTAGTCTCTCCCTTTATAGTTACCCTTCCTCCACCTATTACTACTAGGGCTCAAAGACTCGCCTGATGAAAAAATAGTGTTGTCTTTACTTGGATCCTTCTCAAAAATCCCATCATTGGACGGTTCTTGTAGAACTATGTTCCATCCTTCCACTTCAACCACCTTAAAACTATTTCTTAGTTAAACCGAATTCCGGGTCACTAGGATCTCACCCCCTATCATTCCAAATGTGGTTTGATTAGCCACATCATAAACCATCCCCTTCACCCCTTACTTGAGCAAGGAACCACTGCTCGATCTTAATGAATTTGTAAACAAGGCTACATTGACCGTGAATGAGTGCCCAACTGCCTCCCCCTCTCTAGTAAAATTTTCCTCATAGCCTTCCACCTATGCTACAACACCATTACTAACTCCAAAATAAACCTCTCTTTGATATCCAATATTTTGGATGAAGCCACTATCATCCCTATACTATACATTACGTTCTGAAAGACCAACCAGCTCCTGTTTTAATCTACTAAAATAACTGATACCTGTAAATTATAATGTGTCACCCCTTCTTAATTTGTTCCCATTGCAGCATTCAAGTTACTCCTAGACACTTCCCTACCATCCTTTCGAATTGAACCTCCTCTAACCTCAGATGAAAAACAACCCTCCACATTAAATAACTCACCAACTTGAGGATCATTTAAAGTCCGCGGCACCTGAAAAGAACCTGAAAAATTCATCACCCTTTTCCTGCAATTCTCCACACTTTTTCCTGGTATTATACATGATATGAAGAACTAAAACCAAGATTCTACTATGACCCATTTCCTATATCAGAACTCCTCATCCTTAGAAATAAAAAATAACTCAACAGGAGGCTTAGCAACATCTACTTCTACATAAATTCTTGGTTAAATTGGATGGAATATTTCCTTAGTCATACTATCCAAACAAAATTATAGAACTATGAGATTAAAAAGAATGTGAAGGATCGAAGGATTTTTAAATGGGAGAGGAAGTCTTAGAAATATTACCCTGATCACCATTTTTTAATAATCCATCTTCATATGAAGGTCATAGGACCACTTGAACAGTATGAAGTGAGCTCCCTCATAGATGTGGGGCACACTCGACTAAGAAAGAATCAAGTCTTCCTGAGATGTGAACTGGGTCATAATATTCCTGGGATCCAACATCGTAAACGTCTCTCATTCCAGCAGACCCCATGATTTGGAGATCCTACAATCGAATAAATCCACAACTAGACTATGATTTTTGAAGCATGTTATTAAAGTCATCTTCTATAGAGAAGTTGCTTATGTGAATTCTGATGATGAAATTTAAAGTTTTTATAATGTATTGTATTTTTCCATGTTTTATTTTAATATTATGTGGGTATTATTTCGAGACCAGGAGTCAAGACGGTGTGCAGTTCTGAGGCCCGGTGATCCTGGAACAAATTTTTGAATTTAATTAAATAATTAAATTACGCGTACGTATTTTTTTCTTGAAAATGTTGAATGTCTCTTGAATGGGTTCTCAGATCGGAAATCCGAGGGCACAATTGCATCTATAGAAGCCGGTTTACCCTAGGAGAGACCTAACATCAGCTAGCATAGGTCGGTGGTGAAATCTTGTTTTTGGACGTAACAGTAAAAAAATATTTTATTAAAATATTTTATTAAAACTTGTTGTGAAAAATATCTCTTATCTTTTTAAATAGAGATTTGCGCAGGGGTCTAGGGTTACAGACCTCATAACCCTGAACCCTCTAGAGGCTCTGGAGAAAACCTCCCAATGCGGCGACGACGTTCTTGATGAATTTCACTGGCGACGATGACGCGGCGACCAGATCTTCATCAACGAACGGTGCGGATCCAGGTACAACGTTTGATATCTTTGTGATTTCTTTCCCATCCTTGATTCCTATAACAAACACATACTAATCCATGAATAGATTATCCTGCGGATCGATCATATTTGTGGGATGGGCTTTTGTGTGGATTTTGGGAAGAACTTCATTCTTGCGATTTAATATGTTGATAATTTTGGTTTCGAAATAACAGCGACGAACCCGGACCATCAAGAACAACGATCAAGGTTCGTCCCTCTTGTTCGTTTTGTGATTGAATTCCTCATTCTTTGTGGAGACTCCTCGTTCTTCCCCACGCTTGACGTTCTTGGAGTAAAATCGATCGTTTCTCATTCGTTTTTTGGCGCAATGATCTGAGAATAAAGATCCAACCGCGGAACGATGCTCTGGAGGTGCGACTGTGGCGGTGACGAACGATTAGGAGCGAATCGATAGATATTGGTTTTTGGGTGTTTTTATTCAGATGAATATACACTTGTTTTCCGAGCTGATTGAAGGCCCGAAACACCCGGATTCATTGTTTGGATGATGAAATGAACCAGTGCCTTGAGTTTCGCGGAAAATAGATGACAGAATAGAGATCCAGAGATCTGGACGAGGCATGAGGAGGAGGATAGCGGTTCTGGAAATCCCGACTACACGGCATGTGTTCATCGGGGACACCTGGCGTTTACTCCAAGAGTACACAAACACAGGTTGGGTACACGACCAAGGACACGACGTGTATACCCTTCCCTAGCCAGACACGACCCGATACACGGGACACCACATGTACTTGTACACGGGCTGGCAACATGGACGGACACTGTGTATAGGCATACAACCAAGGTACACAGGTGTTTCCCAGTTGATAGGATATAGTCTTTACTTCCACTTACATGACATGTATAATCTTTCCAACAAGACTTCAATTCTAGGCATGGGCTGTTTACACGAGCAGTACCTGGAGTCAAGGAACACGGCATGTGATCCTTCTACACGCCGTGTAGTTGAGTTTTACACAACTTGGACGGATGACACGGGCCATTACACGGGCAGCACCCGGGGTCAAGGAACATGGTGTGTAACCATAATACACACCGTGTAACTTGTTTTACTTGGCTTGAGTCAGTTCCCTTCTATGACTTGGACTAGTTTCCTTAGGGTTCATCCCCTTGGTCTATCACTTGAAGGTTTCCAGTATCATTTCCCACATACAAGAGTATGATCCCTTCAGTAGGACTTCATTAATTGAGTTTTTGGAATCCCCTCTGTGAGACTTGGTGTCGGATCCTCTATTCCTTCCTGGTACACTAGGTAGAGTTCTTGGTATCGACGTGACCAAATTTACCCGGGCGTCGATCCTCTACTTAGCGGATTAGTTTAGACTAAGTTGTTGGAATCACCCCATGGCTATTGGTTGTGATCAACATCTGAGCATCACGTTCTCAAGTACTTGTGGAGTGTGTTCTCTTAGACGAGTACTTCGTATCTCTCTCTTTAGACCTAGGAGTGTGTTCTCCTTGTTACGTGCTTAGTGGAATCTTAGAGCTAGATCCTAGTGGTGGTATTCGCGATAGTCGATCGTGTATGAGTATATCTAGATATTCTTGTTATAAGTTTTGTAGACATGTACTGTGTGGAGCTTCCTGTATCTTTCCTTTTTCACTAGAAAAAACTGTTGTTTAGCGGTGGTTCTAGGAACCGCCTCTAAACCTTTCGAAAAAAAGGATTTTCGGCGATTTATAATAAACCGCTGTGAAATGTTGTTTTTTTTTAACACCTGAACCTCCTTCCCCCGCGACCCCGGCCCCCCGCTTCCCCCGGCGACCCCGCGACCCTGACCCCGATGACCCCGCACGACCCCGGCGACCCCGGCAACCCCGTGACCCCTGGCCCCCCGCGACCCCGGAAGCTGCACCTTCTTCCCCTCTAGGTAGCGTTTTATTTCTCCTTTAGGTTTTTTTGGTTTTTAGTAGGTATAAGAATCAAATATATATTATTGGCAATTAGTTCTTTGAATCGAGAAGCTCGTATATAGTGGATTCTCTTTTAGGGTGATCATGAAGAGTCTATGGTGTATTGCGGTAAATTTTAAAGTCAATATTGAGATAATTTATTTTCATTGACGTTGAATGAAATGTAGTGCCAAGAGTTTATCAACCTTCGATATGAGAGTTTGAGTGTGAATGAGATTAGAGTTAGGTTCATGAAACTTCTCTTATATGCTAGAAATATTCTTTATGATGTTACCCCATTATACTATTTATGTAAATTAATGTGCTAGAAAATATTGAGATGATAGAAAATAAGTTATTAAAGTCTCATTCATCTTAATAAAGAAGTCACTATAACTTATTAAAGAGTGGATCAATGAATGCATATATTTTTTTATCTAGATAGTTAATGTTTTGAATAATAGGTTTTTTGTATCAATATTTCTTTTTTTATTTCTATAGGGATGAAAATTCTTATGATTCATATAGGATCCCTTATGTAAATTGTTTTTTGTGTGTTAGCCATGGAAATTGAAAGATTTAGCACTCAACCATCCCCGATGGTCAGTATGGAGGTCATGTCAACTTTTAAATACATCCTCAGTAACAGTTTCCTCTAAACATTTCTTATTAATAACATAATACTTAGGATTTTATTCTATAGAGGGGTGATAGAGTTGGTGGAAGAAAACCATGAGATATTCCTGGTTCAAAATGACTAAGGACTAATCATGGTTGATGTGAAAGATTTCATTAGGGATAGTAAGGAAAAAAAGCAGTGTGTGATCTGTTTCATGTTATGTATTTTCTAGTGTTGGGTGGACCAAACATCATTTGTGTCATGACCCACCCAAATATCATTTGTGTCATGACCAAACATCAAAGATACTTATACTGCCCCGCGGATGTCGCTGGACCGGGCCAACACGCTGCAGTCACACCGCAGTCACGCCACCCTCACGCTGCCGTCACGCCGCCGTCATGCCACAGTCACGCCGTGGTCAGCCCCTCCCCTCCCCTCCCCTCCATCCTGCCCAACCCCTCCCCTCCCCTCCCCTCTATCCTTCCCCTCCCCTCTCCCCTACCCAATATTTTCCCCCATCCCAGCAGCCCCCCCTGCCCCTCCACTCCCCTCCCTCCCCCCTGCCCAACATTTTCCCCCAGCATCCCCCCTACCATCACCCTCCCCTCCCCTCCCATCCATTATACCACTCCCCTCCCCTCCCTCTGCCCAAAAATTTCCCCTAGCAGTCCCCTCCCCCTCCCCCTCCTCTCCCCTCCCCTCCATCCTACCCATCCCCTCCCCTTCAACACGTTGCGGTCACGCTGCGGTCACACCGCGGTCACGCCGCAGTCACGCCGCGGTCACGTCGCGGTCACGCCGCGGTCACACCATGGTCCCGCTGTGGTCAGCCGCTCCCCTCCCCTCCATCCTGCCCCTCCCCTCCCCTCCCCTCTTCCCTGCCCAACATTTTCCCCCAGCACAGCATCCCCCCTGCCCTTCATCTCCCCTCCCCTCCCCTCCCATCCATCCGACCCAGCCCCAGCCCCTCACCTCCCCTCCCCCCTGCACAACATTTTCCCCCAGCAGCCCCCCCTACCATCACCCTCCCCTCCCCTCTCCTCCCCTCCAACCTGCCCCTCCCCTCCCCTCCCCCTGCCCAGCAATTTCCCCCAGCAGCCCCCTCCCCCTGCCCCTCCTCTCCCCTCCCCTCCCCTCCATCCTGCCCAGCCCCTCCCCTCCAACATGCTGCGGTCACGTCGTGGTCACGCTGTAGTCACGCCACAGTCACGCCACGATCACGTCGTGGTCACGCCGCGGTCATCCCCTCACCTCCCCTCCCCTCCATCCTACCCATCCCCTCCCCTCCCCTCCCCTCCCCTCCATCCTTCCCCCCTCCCCTCCCCTCCCCCCTTCTCAATAATTTCCCCTAGCCTAGCATTTTCTCCCAGCATCCCCCTCCCCCTGCCATCACCCTCCCCTCCCCCCTACACAACATTTTCTCCCAGCAGCCCCCTCCCCCTACCATCACCCTCCCCTCCCCTCCCCTCCAACCTGCCCCTCCCCTCCCCTCCAACCTACCCAACATTTTCCCCCAGCAGCCCCCTCCCCCCTACCATCACCCTCTCCTCCCCTCCCCCTCCATCATGCCCAGCCCCTCCCCTCCCCTCCCCTCCCCCCTACCCAACAATTTCCCCCAGCATCCCCCTCAGTGAAATGTCATGCTAAATAAAGATTTTATTATTGTCCACTATAATTTTCAAAAATTATTATTTAGTTCGTATTCTGTCCTAGAATACGTGTTGATTTTTTGATGTTAAATCATATTCAATCTCGGACACCATCATAGGATTCCTAAATCACTATCTTACTTCATTAGGTTTTTTTCAGTTATGTAAGATAGTTCCACCTAAACCACTTAATAAATCAATGGACTGATTGAGAAAATATCCAACCAACTACCATTAGATTCTATTGAATTATAATGGTATTAGTATTCCACTATTTTTAATGGTCATTATTCACCAGTTGGTCTCTATTTCTTATTGACTCAGGCATTCATAATGTATGTTTGAAACCTTCCAAAATCATTCTATTCAACGTGATTGTTGTACCCTGAAGTTTAAACATTTGAGAATCATTTTAACAGTTAAATAAATTATGAAATTATATTCTTATGCACCTTCCAATTTGGGTATGAATCTCTTTTGGATACCCCAAATACATAACATTACATTCTCCTTTTGTAATGTCTTATAAAAAACATTGTCCTTTTCATATGATATTAATCTTTGTGACACAATGGTATAAACATCATGACCATAAAATTAATGTCCCCCTCCAAGGTATTATATGATACTAATAATCCTTAATTCACATTAGGTTGTGTTTTGGAATATCTATGAAGACTAACCAATCATTTGTTCTATGTTTTTATATATTAAAATGTTAGCATCTACAGGTCTGGGAACCATGACCATAAAATATCTGAGTCATCCCCTAAGGATATATGAATATGTGTGCCAAGATCTACATCCATATCATATTTTTATTCCTCTCTTATATCGCTATATATATCACATAATTGTTTTCAAGGATAAATTCCCTTAAACTCTATACATAGATTGGTCTATGAACAATGAAATTAAACATAGTGAGAATATCCATGATAAATAAGTCATGGTTTTGTAATAAAACCCCTCCAACAGAGGTGCACTGTCTGCAAAAACACACAGTGGTATACCTTGCTTAACATTATTACATTGATGTTTTCCTTATACGTAATGTCGTTGTTAGTCATAAAGCACACATCGTTATTGACCCTTTTTATATCCCTATAGAGGGTTTCCATCTTTTTATTAAAATGATTGTTTGAACCAAGACACTCTTTAATTTCCGTTAGAATTTTAAGATGGGTCCCATGTTGTGTGACCATGTCACCTGGCATGTGATATTTAAATCCAACCAAAAGCCCAGTTCCATAGCCCAGGGGTCCCACGGTACCAGTAATATCAGATTACATGTTATGTAACCTGTGATTTTCCTGATTCCATGGGGTATTAATTCCTCTAGGTATTCCTACACATTTCTAGATCTCCAAACCTTAATGAATTAGGTATATCAGGGGTCATCCAATCCTCTAGTCATCACAGATTAGCATTCACTTCTTTAAATCTTATGAGAAAACATCCTCTCATTCCATCCATATCATCCTATTTGAAACTAAGTGGATGATGTTGCCCCGCGGATGTCACTGGACCGGGTCAACACGCTGCGGTCACGCCGCGAATCCATGGTAGGTTAATGATGTCCCCTATCATACATAGTATTTATTTCTACATGATATATTTCACCAGAGGCTTATTCATCAATGTACTTATATTATGGAAATTTTGTTCATCATTATTTATTTTGATGATGGGGTTATAGAACATGTCTCATGTTTGATTCCTTGTTTTTTGTGTAGGCACATTGTGATATACATGGATAAAAGCTGGATCACATTACTGAGGAACACGACTCAGTATGTTAAGGGTTTGAATGAATTTTCAGATTTTTCAATTTCTAATCGATCCGTTGAAGGGAGAATAAAATGTCCATGTCCTAAATGTAAATTTAGAACATGGTTGAAGGGAGATGAGATTTATGAACATTTATTACTGAAGCAATTCCCTGCTCAATATTTTTGTTGGATTTGGCATGGAGAATCGAACGTTATAGAAAGAATGAGCATTGATGTTAATCCGCATAATGAGGTCCCAAGTTCATCGACAATGGAAAATGAAATGCAAAACCTAATAAATGATACATTCGGCACTGCAAGACACCACTATCAGCATCAAAACATATCAGAATAACCAGAAGAGGGTGCTACAAATTGCAATGTGACAAGTGATGTTTTTGATTCTGTGGAGCCAAGTGTAAGAGAAAACATCACTAAGAAAAATGTGTTTCCGGATTTAGTTGATGATGGAAATCAAGAGTTGTATAGTGGGTGTTTGAAATATTCAAAGCTTTCATTTTTGATGAAGTTTTACCATATCAAATGTCTATGTGGAATTACAAATAAGGCAATGTCCATGATATTGGAATTGATTCGTGATGAATTTCTTGAAGAAAAAATCTCAGAAAGTTTTTATGATAAGAAAATTTTGTTAACAAGCATGGTCTGAATTATACAAAAATACATGTGTGTCCCAATGATTGTATGCTTTATTAGGGAGAGGATTCAAGTAGACAGAATTGCAATAAATGTTCTTCTTCTAGATGTCAGGCAAAGGGTGATGTTGGAAGTCTGAATGAACATAATTTCACGGAGAAGAAATGGAGCACACCTTCAAAGGTTTTACGTTACTTTCATTTGAAGCCTCTATTGCAAAGATTATTCATGTAATTGAAAACCGCCGAACACATGAAGTGGCATTATGTAGATAATAACAATGATGGGTTAATGAGACATCCACGAGATTCCCAATCATGGAAGACATTTGATTCATTACATCTCGATTTCTCAACTGATCCTAGGAATGTTCGATTGGGATTGGATGCCGATGGATTCAACCCATTTGGGACTTTGAGTACCAATTATAGCATTTGGCCAGTTGTTTTGATCCCTTATAATCTGCCTCTGTGGATGTGTATGAAACAAACATCTTTTTTCCTTTAGATGATTATTCCTGGAAAAAAAATTCCTGGAAATGATATTGATGTATACTTGCAGCCTTTGATTGAAGAATTTCAGGAGTTATGGAGCAACGATGTTGAGACATTTGATGCTTCTTCTAAAACAATGTTCAAAATGCATGCTGCTTTAATGTGGACCATTAGTGACTTCCCTGGGCTTGGGAATTTATCTGGTTGGAACACTTACACGGGTTTGGCTTGTCCCATTTGTAACTTTGATTTTGAGCCCAAATGGCTACCTCACAGTAGAAAATGGTGCTTCTTGTGTCATCAAAGATTTCTCGATGCATCTCAAAGATTTCAGCTGAACAGATCAAAATTTAATGGTTCCATTGATCGTAGACCACCTCCAAAGTTGTTAAATGGTTTTGAAATATTGGCACAACTTGAAAATGTTGAAACAGAATTTGGGAAGGTTCATCATTTGAATGATAACGGAAAATATGTCTGAAGTGTATCGTCAAGTGAAACCGGAACGCAACAATGGAAGAAAAGAAGTATATTTTTCAAACTTCTGTATTGGGAATTTAATTTTTTGCGGCATAATCTTGATGTGATGCATATTGAGAAGAATGTCTGTGAAAATTTGATTTTAAAATTTCTTAATGAGAATGGAAAGTTGAAGGATCATCTCAATGCTCACAAAGACTTACAAGCAATGAACATAAAACGCGATCTCTGGCCATATGAGAATGGAAAGTATCCTCCGACAATTTTTCCAATGAAAAATAGGGATAAAGATACATTCTTTAAAATATTAAAGAATGTTAAGGTATCTGATGGGTATTAAAGTAACATGTTGAGGGGTTTTGACTTGAAGAATCATAAGTTACATGGATTGAAAAGCCACGATTCAAATATTTTATTACAACAGTTACTACCTTTGGCATTGCGTACATTATTACCTGAAAAAATTACTGTTGTTGTACTCCAGTTCTGCACATTTTTCAGAAAACTATGTGAGAAATATCTACATCCATTTCAGCTTGACAACCTCCAGGAGAGGTTTTTATTGACCCTTTGCGCAATGGAGATGATCTTTCCTCCGTCCTTTTTTACTGTAATGATGCATTTAACTGTACATTTGGTTGAGGAAGATAAATTAGGAGGCCTCGTTCATTATCGATGGATGTATCCAATTGAAAGGTACTTTATTTATATGTTTTCCAGTTAAGTAAACAATTTTTGGTACTTAATTAAATGCATAATTATGTTTCTTTTATTTCACAGATATCTTGGGCTTTTGAAATCCTACGTAAGAAATAAAGCTAAACAAGAAGGCTCAATTGCTAAAGGCTATGTGGCTGAAGAGTGTCTTACCTTTTGTTCTCGATACTTGGATGATATTGAGACAAGATTTAATCGAGTTGGATGTGTTGATGACACATTGACTCAATCTCAAATACATCAGAAATCCAAAATATTTCCTGCTATTGGCCGATCAGTTGGGAGGACCTCAAATGTGACACTGACTGAATTGGAATTATTACAGGCACATAGATATGTGCTACTGAATAGTTAAATTGTAGATCCATTTATTGAATAGTTGAGGATACAAACAAGAGATGAATGAGAGGCTGAACACGAAATGAGAAAGATATAACGAAAGCTATTAATAAAGGGCTTGTAGAATCGTTTGCACAATGTGTAAGTTAATATATATTTCAATAAATACGAATATTAGTTTGACACATACATTTTATAAATCTAATAAAGTATATTTATTTTTTTAGATCATGAATACTGATACTTGAGTAGAGGAATCAGAAGATTTGAAGTTTCTTGTTAGAGGTCCTTTAAAAGAAGTTAGAACGTTCGACGCTTATATTGTGAATGGATTTATATTTCGTACAGTCGATCGAGAAGTGGGTTTGAGAACACAGAATAGTGGTATATTTACATTTACTGAAGTGGAATACTATGGAAAGCTGCATGATATTATTGAATTAAACTACCACGGACATTTTTCAGTTGTTTTATTCAAATGAAAATGGGTCGATATTATCATAGGCGTTAAAAGAGATTCCTTGCAATTTACTTCTGTGAACGTCTCTCGCTTGATGGGTGTTGGTGATCGTGAAATGCATGATCCATATATCTTAGCATCGCAAGAAAAAATGGTATATTATGTGAATGGTGTTTCCGATGAAGGGTGGAGTGTAGTTTCTCACGTAATACAAAGTGATTTGTATGATATGGGTGATGAAGTTGAAAATTTGACCTCTGAAATTGAATTTAATCAGCAACAGGAAGCATAATTATTTGTCCATCATGATATTGAAAATATTAGTCTAGCAAGGATGAATGAAGTGGATGAAGCAATGGAGCAGGAAACCGACATGATTGAAGGGGAAAATGATTGTATGTACAATTATTTATTTATTCAGCGACCACTTGTTTCATTTCTGCAGTCATTCATTATCATTGTTATATATATTTTCTCTGTTAGTACTCCATCAGTTATCATTTTTAATTTTTTTTCTGCATAATTTTTTTGAAATATATATTCTGAACGTAATTTTATTTGATTAAATTACAGGAATGCCAGGGAAGAAGCATTACATTATTTCATCCAGTTCTGCGACAGATGACTATCCATCTGGATACCTCTCCACAACATCTGATGCACCAGCTACCGACACCCCTGCACCATCTCCCCTTACACCATCTCTCACACCATCTGTGGATGTCCCAATAGAGGCTGAGTCATCGAATCCCCCTTAAGGAGCCTCAGTAGTGGGGCAGCGACGCGCCCCTTCCAGTTCATCCCGGACATACTGGAGTGTCACTATCATAGGTACAATTTTGAATTAAATAAATTTATTGCATTTTGTTTATACTAATTGTTTTCTCATTGAAGATGACAAAAATGCAACCGTGGAGAAAAAAATAAAAAGTTTAGATGTTTGTAATCTGAATGGAGAGAAGATTGTTGTGCCATTTGATTCTTACGGGGTCCCTACAGATGATGTCATGGGGTTGCTTGGCCAGATTCTAGGCCAGCTGGCAGCGGAGCCCATTTCCCTTCCCATTTCATATGACGATTGGAGACATATTCTTCCAAGCTGTAAAAATGAAGTGTCTGATTCTCAAATCACGGTAAATTTATTACATTATGGTTTAATTTAATTTCATGTTACTAATATGTTCACAATTAATTTCTGTATACAGATGTTCTTCTACTTTACCATTGCTGATGTGATAACACGGAAGTGGATGTTGAAAAATCTAGGTATGAAGTGGTAATATTTTAAATGGAGATTGTGGTTTGATGTCAATGATTCTTCATTGACCATGCTGCAAATGTATGAGAAGCTACCCAGTGTGATACCAAAAGAGCAGTAGAAAGTGTTTGTTGACAGGCATCCGGATCAGAAGCAGATGGTATTGAAATATATATTATTATATTATCCATATTTTACATTTATACATGTATATGAAAAGGACATGACATTAAATACATCAGTATTAAATTGAATTTTATTTATTTCTAGATCTATCAAGACTGAATGCGTCAAACCGAGCGAAGCAAGTCATCCCGCACACTGCGGGCTTAAAAAGTTTTTCTAGAAATCGAAGTTCATTGGCAATATTTTAATTATTTTAAATATTTATAAGAAAATATTATCTATTTAATATATTGAATTGTAGATTTATCTTTGATTAATGCATTCATAGAGTTTAGGCCATGAAGCATCCAGAAATAAACTGTGGTTGGATGTTCATAAGAAATCAGATTGATGTTTTGTTAATGAGCCTACTAAAGAAGATGGGTTATGAAGTCAATTTTTTATCATAATAACTTCTTATCAATTTTTTATGTTTTAATATATATTGATATTTGATTTATAGGTCAAAATTAAAGAACTATGGGATGCCAATCCTGTGCATTCTTACTTTGTCTCCAAGGATGACCCGGTTGCTAAAGTCCTTGGGAAGGAGAATCCTGGGAGAGTGTGTGGGATGGGTTTGGGACCCGTTCCTTCTGAGGTTTTTAGCAGGCCACCGGGGATAGCTGTTGTATCTACTCCTGACTTTAGTCATCCTGGATATGCTAATAAAGAGATTGTTTCTTTACGAAACACAATTCACCAGCAGGGGGATCAGATATCTGCATTGCAGAAAGAGTTGACTGGACTACGTCAGCATATGAGCAGATATGCCCCCGGTGGAAGTGCATCGATTTGTGGTATGCAGGTAAATCACATAAAATCAGAATCATTTAGTTTTCTAACTTTCATTTTTTTATGTTTTATTATATATATGTAACCGTATTTAATTTTAAATATAATGTTCTTACAGGTGACAGCACAAAGTGGAAATGAAGGTGGAGAGGGTGACGATGCATCATCGTACCCTGAGTAGTTGTACTGTTGATTTGTTGAACAAAAATGAAAATAGTTGGATTGTATATGTAACATTTGTGGCACATAGTTTCCACCACACATTTTCATGTCCTAAAATTTCCTTGATTTCTCATGTTTCTTTTTATGCATTTTATTGATTTCTAATGTTTGTTTTTATGTCTTCATTTCTCGAGTGTGGTAAAAATCATTCCATTTAGGTCTTTGTTTGAATTGGTAGTCAATATTTTGGATGACTAGGAGTTAAACCCATTGTTTATGTGTTGAAAAAATTGGGTCATTTCATAATGATCAAAGGGATAGTGTTGTGGACACTTTGGTGAGGCCCTATAGAGACCCGAAGTCTGACGTAAATTGACATTACATTACTTTTGCGGAATACTTAATACATAACAAAAATAGACACACAAGGACTGTAATAGTTTAGTGTCTTTGGAAACTCGGAATAAAATCTTCTAATCATGGTGAAATATCTTCAACATCTCCCATAAAGATCTTACCCTTTTTTTCTTACCTAAAACCTTTCTTTATATCCTGGGGAAAGGAAAACATAAAAAGGGTGATCTCAAATGCTCAGTTAGGGTAAGCATGGATAAAATAAAACATACTATATACATTTGAACTTAAAAACTTGAACATAACGTTTAAACATCAAAAGTTGAGAAATGACATAAAACATGGAAGTATGTAAGGCATAGATCAAAAAGAAACATTAAGAATGATAAAATAGCATGGGAATAAAACATTTAATTGTGTAAACCATTAATCACATCATATGATTTCCATATTAGCCAAGGCATTGCTGCCAAGACCATCTTAGTGGACAAAGTCCCTTTCTGAATCGAGTTCACTCCTCGTTCCAGTCCTATATTACTGAACCGGTTTAACTTGTCATTCAAGCCATGTCTATCTCATGAGATATAAATCTTTACCCAATGCATTGGAGGGAGATATAGGTCCCACCCATCTCATAATGAAATCATTCTTTCGTGTGCCACAAAATCATAAATCATACATCATAGCATAACCCATGAAATAAAATGGGATTATTAAACATCATGCCATCATAACATAATCCATAAACAATTGATATCATTTCATCATAAGAAAATTGAAACAATTTAAATCATAGAGACATTTTACTTGAAACATACACATATGAAATAATGTCATCTTAGATGGAAAATAGTTTTGACAAAACACTTGAAATGAATTCTTGAGGAAAATATCCTTTCTACTTTAAAATCATTTTCTTTTCACAAAATTCAATGAAATTTTAAAAGATAAGGGTTTTTTTGAAAATAATCATGCAATATTGTAGAGTAAGCTTCTTTAAAATGAGGTGTTATGAAACCGTAAAAATCCGTTCACGCCGTATAAGTTAAAAATAACCTTCTCCTCGTACTTTTGTCAGAAAAGTCAAAAAGTACCTTATATGGTAACCAAAGGAAAGATTCCATTCATACAATGTGGTAAAAATTCAATAAAGGGTAAAAATGACTTTAAACATCCATGGAAGAATGGTAAACATTTTATGAAAGCATTTTTGGAAAACATGGTCATGGATGATAAACGTAACCCCAATAAATACTCACGTATAAGCAATCTCAGTTAAAAATGAGATTGAAAATTTATCCCTTACCTTAGGTCTGATTTGCTTCGTAAGTGTCCAAACCTCCTGTATAATGATTTAAATAATTTCATTGACTTATTCCAGAATCATACTCATTGTTATGATATCATATATGGTTCAATTATGACATTATTTTACCCGTTCTTTTGTAAATTTCATGTTAAAGAGCATTTTGGGTAAAATCATTTCATTTATCGTATATGTTTCGACTTGTAGTTCTTGATATTATTACTTATATCCTGATTTACATAATTTCAGAATGTAAAACATGATTTACATATATTCATCATATACATATATATATTATAGGTCGATAAAAGGAATGAAATACACCGTTCATGGAGAAGGTAGGTCGTACGTACGCATGAACGCTGTTTTCGTTTCCTTATTGAATTGAATGAAACTAATAAATGACATACA
Organism: Viscum album; assembly: GCA_963277665.1. Lineage (NCBI taxonomy): Eukaryota > Viridiplantae > Streptophyta > Magnoliopsida > Santalales > Viscaceae > Viscum > Viscum album. The sequence continues at coordinate 696,830,997 of OY728148.1, forward strand.
AATATATATATATATATACATAAATCCAATATCATTATTATGTCATATATTTCATGATTACTTATTATATATACTTTATAATCATTCATGAATGGTTAACGTGGAGAATGAATCTCATCGCGTCGTGGAGACGGTAGTCTGTACGTACGCACGAGCGATGATATCGTTCTCATGATCGTGGAATTGTATTTGAGGTTATGTATACTATTTCAGAATCAATATCACTTTACAATAATCATATATAGTTATTATTTACACCATTATACCCATCCAATTAAGGTGGTGGTGGAAAATAGATTACACCATGGCGTGGAGATGGTATTCCGTACTTACGCACGCGTGGTGATTTCGTTTTCCGTAGGATGGATAGATGGTGAAACAGGTTTGTTTCATACATATAATAACATATCAGTATATTAGTGATACTGATGTTATTACTTCATAATGAAACAACCTAAGAAGAAGAAGTGGAAGAAGAAATAAAGTTGAAAGAATCGGTAACGGATATTGCCTCTTCTTTGAAGTGCCTCTTTGAGTCTTCCTCTTAGGGCACTAAAATTGGTCTTTGAAGATAACCAGTACCACTATAATGTTTCTAGGGAAGTGGAGAAGATAATTTTTCAGGGGTTGGCCGAGATTTAAGGCTCAAAGTGGTGTGAGTAAGTGAGGGAGGAGGTGCCCTTTTATAAGGGAGGAGAGGGGCACCTTTGGAATAACTAAAAATATTATTTTATTATAAAGCCAAATTCGGTTTTAAATAGCTCCAAATTGATTTATCTTGAAGCTAAGGTGTTTATGGTTCTAAATCCTCTCATCCAATATAATTTAGATAAGTTTAGGTTCCTATTGTAACATTATCATTTATATTTAAATTTAAGTTAGATAATTTTACTTTTACCGTGTCTTTTTGTGTTCTTACACTATATGGTTAATAAAATTACTATAAGAAGTAAAACGAACCCCAAGTTATTTATTATTAATATATATAACCTTATCTAAGTCATTTGGCCGAATCATATATTTTTAAGAATAAAATAACAATTAATAATATAATATTGGTTTTAAAAACTATTTTGTGTCAATTTTGACACTATTTAGTAATTTATTTTTGTGAAGCTCATAACAGAATGATTATTTCGAAAACAGTTAATTAAATCATTACTCACATGTCATATTAACCTATAAAATTAGTGTAATTCATAAAAAGTCTCAAATTATATTTATTTGGATATTTATAATATCAATTATTCTAATTTTTCACTATTATGGTAATTACTGCATCATCATTGTGTCATAAATAAATTAATTTATTTAATGTCTAAAAATTATAAATAAAATATAATTATGTAGGAAATAGTTTTATATTTCTAATGAATATTTATAGTTGAATTTTTCTTATGTAGAACCCTATATTAAAAATGATATACTTATTAAACTTTGATTTTAACTATTTTAACCCTTCTTTAAATAAATTAATAATAAATGACCAAATCTAATCCAAGTGGGCCTAAATTGTCATATTTTATTCCTAAGGTTGTTTTTGGTCGAATTAAACTTATCCAATAGAATTAGGACATGTTTTAGGGTAATAATAATATCATTTTAACCCTTAATTACCCTATTTACTTTTAACCGTGGGAAAAAAAGTAAAAAGTTACTATTCACCAAAAATTATTTTCATTTCATTGAACCACATTTTACATACTGACATAAATTGTGTCTCTCAGATTTTTGAAATTCCACTCACAGAAGCGGTAAAATTATGTTTTATGAAAAATTCATTTTTTTAACTATCACTTAGTGGTTTCACTATTCATCAAAAAATGAAAGTTTCCAGAAAAATTCCAAAAATTAGGCCTAAGCTATATTTGATATTATTAACTCAAAAATTATTTCTATTTAACCAAATTCAAAACACATCAGTTTCATTAATTAATTTAAAAATTAATTCCCGTCGTCTAAACAAATAGCGTGTTTTTAAGAGATAATAACTATCAAAAGATTGACACTTGTTTATGTCTGGTTTAAATGTGAAATTACATCCAATGACCAACATTGTATTAAATTGTAAAAATATATTCTAAATCTACTTTAAAACCACTCAAATTAATAATTTATCACTATTAATCATTTCTATTAGAAAGGTTGTTTTTAATTAAAATTTAGTAAATTTCACTATTCATCAGAAAATGAAAGTTATCCGAAAAGTACCAAAATTTCACCCTAATCTAATTTTGATATTCCGAATCCAAAAATGAATTCCATTTTGAAAAATAAAATTTACAAAATTTCAAAAATTGGTTATTACTATTCATAACTACTAGTTTTAATAATATTTTAATAGCATATTGTTGTTTAGTGAAACTCGTTATTGCGTACTACACACGCTATCGAGGAAGGTCGCGATTGCGTGTAATGCAAGGAAAGTCAAGGATGCATGTTGTGAAAGCTCCTTTTTTTTAGCGTACAACACAAGACATTAAGGAAATTAAAAAGAATATTTTTCATAAAATCTCGGGGTGTAACATTCTACCCACCTTAAAATGAATTTCGCCCTCAAAATTCGTCGGGGTTATAAATGGTTTACTCCTCGAAAGCTTCTTTAATAGAAACCCACATTGTAAAAAGGAATACCAAAACCAATCTTTAAAAACAAAAGTATGAAACGTAATGGTTACCCAAATAAACTAATCACTGGGTTTCGACATAGATGAAAATATGGATATGGAAGAGAAATATAACCGTCATGTTCTGATGGAGAGTGGTAGAGAACATGGCTATGGAAAAGCCAGCAATCACAAATCCATAGATTTGTGATGATCTAAGGTACTATCTGATTCATCGGATATAAGGGCACTAGGACAACATTTTTGGTTTTCAAGATCATTTCCCTAAAGTTGATGAATTAAAAGAAATACTTACATGATTTTGGTACAATCTCACTATTGTTCGTTAATTGAACAATTTCCACTTCATCCCTTAATGAAATTAAGTTGAATTTTTAGTCATGATGTGTTAGCAGATCATGTGATAGAATGATGGGTCATTCCATCTGTCTCAAACAAAAGTTTATAAAATTTATCAAAAATACATAAGTCCATCTATAGTGAGATTAATCATATATGGTTCCTAAAATGGACTTATACTTCATATATCATACTGCTTAATATAATAAAACTAGTTTCTACTAAACAGGGACTTCCTGTAGGCCAGTGGTAGGCGATAAAGGCCAGTCGCACTTCGGTTGTGGGTTCGATTCCCATAGCCTTGTCCGACGCGATGGGTTGTCGCCCATCCTGCAGGTTTTCCTTTTTATAAAACTACATTACTATAACATCCCATAAATAATATCAACAAAAAGTTCTATCCTTAAACAATACTAACTTATGTCCAACATAATCCATTCCAATCTTTAGGCTTATCTAAAATACTTCAATCCAAGCTCATAGTATAAAGAAAATGATTACTTGAAATGTCATCAACCAAGCATGTGAATACCATCATTAATCCCCCATATATCTTGTTGGTCACATTCCAATCATGTGAATACCTTAATCATGTATTCTCTTGAAAAATGAATACCCATTAAACCTTAGTGAAAACAAGAATGCTGTCAAAAGTTAACTCTTTCCACATACCAAAATCCAAAATTCTATATACTCAAACCATGATATATCCTTCTCCTTATATCAGTCATGAGCTCATGAATACTATAAAACATTTAATTTTCTCCTTATCCATTCATTATGCACATATCATCTACATTCCAAAATTATCTGAATAACCTTTCATGGATACTGGTACCATTAATCATACACTTTCAAAACCCAAGGAAAGACAACAGTGTAACAATCCTTAGATGTATCTTTATTCCATAGTACCATGATATTACTTATATAACATTACACATGATAAACATGTAATCATTCCACTACATTCTTAAACCATTGACCGAGCTTCAACAATTCTTTCATCTCACATATCATTTTTAGTCTCTTAATCATCATCAACATAAATACTACCCATACGACCATACTGATTCTCTTCATGAGACTTTCCTTTAGGGCATTGGTTTTCATAATTCCCTTACATTAAACATTTAAAACATTTAACCATTGTTGATGTCGTAGAAATACCATTATCCTCATCCCTGGTGTTAACTAAACATTTTCCTTTGCACTTACTAGCTTTGTGACCTTCTTTTCCACACCCAAAGCATCTTCCAGTTCCTTTGAAACATTCTCCTTGATGCCTCTTCCCACATGATTTACATAGGGGAAATTGAACTTTCTTTCCTCTATGATCATCATGAAACTCCATCATTCTCTTATTAGCTGAGTTAAGAAACATACCAAATTTTACTTTATTGATCATATTATGAGATTGCTGATTCGGCATAATAATGATGTTTGGACTTCCAAATCCCATTTCATTTGGTTGCTCATGAAGAATATCATTCCATTTTCCATCATATCCTCCATTATCGTGAATCATCTTGTTTCCAGTCATTTTCTAAAACCCAAAAAGAATAGTGTGAGAGGCAAAAATCATAATAAAGGGGGAGTAACTTTAATATATAACATCTTTGGTTTAATCTAATATCGTTACCATAGTTCTAGGACTGTATCCTATACGTATACTTATCCTTAGGGACATCCCTAGACATACCTTCGAAATATCTCTAGTGATCTCACTAACGTTTTCGCATCCTAGTTTCCAAAGGTTGACTAAACGTTTCCTCTGATACTAACTGTAACGGTCTGGAATTACTTCCAGTGGACTATAGTTGATACCTATCAGGGCACTCCATAGTTATATGACTATATACTATACGTATACTTATCCTTAGGGACATCCCTAGACAAACCTTAGAAATATCTCTAGGGATCTCACTAACGTTTTCGCATCCTAATTTCCAAAGGTTGACTAATATTTTCCTCTAATACCAATTGTAGAGACCCGAAGCCTGACGTACATTGACATTACATTACTTTTACAGAATACTTAATACATAACAAAAATAGACACACAGGGACCGTAATAGTTTAGTGTCTTTGGAAACTCGGAATAAAATCTTCTAATCATGGTGAAAGATCTTCAACATCTCCCATATAGATCTTCCCCTTTTTTTTTCTTACCTAAAACCTTTCTTTATATCCTGGGGAAAGGAAAACATAAAAAGGGTGAGCTCAAATTCTTAGTAAGGGTAAGCATGGATAAAATAAAACATACTATATACATTTGAACTTAAAAACATGAACATAATGTTTAAACATCAAAAGCTTGAGAAATGACATAAAACATGGAAGTACGTAACGCATAGATCAAAAAGAAACATTAATAATGATAAAATAGCATGGGAATAAAACATGTAATTGTGGCAACCATTAAGCACATGATATGATTTCCATATTAGCCAAGGCATTGCTTCCAAGACCATCTTAGTGGACAAATTCACTTTCTGAATTGAGTTCACTCCTCATTCTAGTCCGGTATTACTGAACGTGTTTAACCTGTCATTCCAGCCATGTCTATCTCATGAGATATAAATATTTACCCAATGTAGTGGAAGGAGATATATGTCCCACCCATCTCATAATTAAATCATTCTTTCAAGTGCCACAAAATCAGAAATCATACATCATAGCATAACCCATGAAATAAAATGGGATTCTTAAACATCATGCCATCATAACATAATCCATATACAATTGATATCATTTCATCATAAGAAAATTGAAACCATATAAATCATAGAGACATTTTACTTGAAACATACACATATGAAATAATGTCATCTTAGATGGAAAATAGTTTTGACAAAACACTTGAAATGAATTCTTGAGGAAAATATCCTTTCTTCTTTAAAATCATTTTCTTTTCAAAAAATTCCATGAAATTTTAAAAGATAAGGGTTTTTTTGAAAATAATCATGCAATCTTGTAGAGGAATATTCTTGAAAATGAGGTGTTATGAAACCGTAAAAATCCGTTCCCGCCGTATAAGTTAAAAATAACCTTATCCTCGTACTTTTGTCGGAAAAGTCAAAAAGTACCTTATGTGGTAACCAAAGGAATGATTCCATTCATACAATGTGGTAAAAAGTCAATAAAGGGTAAAAATGACTTGAAACATCCATGGAATAATGTTAAACATTTTATGAAAGTATTTTTTGAAAACATGGTCATGGATGATAAACGTAACCCCAGTAAATACTTACGTATAAGCAATCTCTGATAAAAATGAGATTGAAAATTTATCCCTTACCTTAGGTCCGATTTTCTTTGTAAGTTTCTGAAACACCTGTATAATGATTTAAATAATGTCATTGACTTATTCCAGAATCATACTCATTGTTATGATATCATATATGGTTCACTTATGACTTTATTTTACCCGTTCTTTTGTAAATTTCATGTTAAAGAGCATTTTGGGTAAAATAATTTCATTTATCGTATGTGTTTCGACTTGTCGTTCTTGATATTATAACTTATATCCTGGTTTACATAATTTCAGAATGTAAAAAATGATTTACATATATTCATCATATATGTATATATATTATAGGTTGATAAAAGGAATGAAATACACCGTTCTTGGAGACGGTAGGCCGTACGTACGCATGAACATTGTTTTCGTTTCCTTATTGAATTGAATGAAACTAAATAGACAACATACATATATATATATATATAAATAAATCCAGTATCATTATTATGTCATATATTTCATGATTACTTATTATATATACTTTATAATAATTCATGAATGGTTAACGTGGAGAATAAATCTCATCGCGTCGTGGAGATGGTAGTCCGTACGTACGCACGAGCGATGATATCGTTCTCATGATCATGGAATTATATTGGAGTGTATGTATAATATTTCAGAATCAATATCACTTTACAATAATCATATATAGTTATTATTTACACCATTATAACCATCCAAGTAAGGTGGTGGTGTAAAATAGATTACACCACGGCGTGGAGACGGTATTCCGTACGTACGAACGCTCGGTGATTTCATTTTCCGTAGGATGGATAGATGGTGAAATAGGGTTGTTTCTTACTTATAATAACATATCATTATATGAGTGATACTGATGTTATTACTTCATAATGAAACAACCTAAGAATAATAAGTGGAAGAAGAAATAAAGTTGAAAGAATCGGTAACGGACATTACCTCTTCTTTGAAGTGCCTCTTTGAGTTTTCCTCTTAGGGAACTAAAATTGGATTTTGAAGAAGACCAGGACCTCTATGATGTTTCTAGGGAAGGGTAGAAGAGAATTTGGCAGGGGTTGGCCGAGCTTTAATGCTCAAAGTGGTGTGAGGAAGAGATGGAGGAGGTGCCCTTTTATAAGGGAGGAGAGGGGCACCTTTAGAATAGCTAAAAATATTATTTTATTATAAAGCCAAATTCGGTTTTAAATAGCTCCAAATTGATTTATTTAGAAGCTAAGGTGTGGATGGGTCGAAATCCTCTCATCCAATAGAATTTAGACAAGTTTAGGTTCCTATTTTAACCTTATCATTTATATTTAACTTTAAGTTAGATAATTTTACTTTTACCGTGTCTTTTTGTGTTCTTACACTATAAGGTTAATAAACTTACTATAAGAAGCCAAACGAACCCCAAGTTGTTTATTATTAATATATATAACCTTATCTATGTCATTTGTCCGAACCTTTGATTTTTAAGAATAAAGTAACATTTAATAATATAATATTGGTTTTAAAAAATATTTTATGTCATTTTTTAAACTATTTAGTAATTGATTTTTGTGAAACTCATAACAGAATGTTTAGTTCGAAATAAGTTAATTAAATAATTAATAACATGTCATATTAACCTAGAAAATTAGTGGAATTCATAAAAAGTCTCAAATTATATTTATTTTGGTATTTATAATATCAATTATTCTAATTTTTCACTATTATGGTAATTACTGCATCATCATTGTTTCATAAATAAATTAATTTATGTAATGTCTAAAAATTATAAATAAACTATAATTATGTATGAAATATGTTTATCTTTCTAATGAATATTTATAGTATAATTTATCTTATGTATAACCCTATATAAAAAATGATATACTTATTAAACTTTGATTTTACCTATTTTAACCCTTCTTTAAATAAATTAATAATAAATGTCCTAATCTAATCCATGGGGGCCTAAATGGTCATATTTTATTCCTAAGGTTGTTTTCGGTCGAATTAAACTTAACCAATATAATTAGGAAATGTGTTAGGGTAATAATAATATCATTTTTTCCCTTAATTACCCTATTTACTTTTAACCGTGGTAAAAAAAAGTAAAAAGTTACTATTCACCAAAAATTATTTTCATCTCATTCAACCACATTTTACTTACTGACATCAACCGTGTCTCTCAGATTTTTGAAATTCTACTCACAGAAGAGGTAAAATTAAGTTTTATGAAAAATTCATTTTGTTAACTACCACTTAGTGGTTTCACTATTCATCAAAAAATGAAAGTTTCCAGAAAAATACCAAAAATTAGGCCTCAAATATATTTGATATTATGAACTCAAAAATGATGTCTATTTTACCAAATTCAAAACATATCATTTTCATTAATTAATTTAAAAATTAATTCTCGTCGTCTAAACAAATAGCGTGTTCTTAATAGATAATAACTATCAAAAGATTGGCACTTGTTTATGTCTGGTTTAAATGTGAAATTACATCCAATGAAAAAAAATGTATTAAATTGTAAAAATATATTCTAAATATACTTTAAATCCACTCAAATTAATAATTTATCACTATTAATTATTTCGATTAGAAAGGTTGTTTTTAATTAAAATTTAGTAATTTTCACTATTCATCAGAAAATGAAAGTTATCCGAAAAGTACCAAAATTTCACCCTAAGCTAATTTCGATATTCCGAATCCAAAAAATGAATTCCATTTTGAAAAATTAAATTTACAAAATTTCAAAAAGTGGTTATTACTATTCATAACGGCTAGTTTTAATAATATTTTAATAGCATATTGTTGTTAAATGAAACTCGTTATTGCGTACTACACACGCTATCGAGGAAGGTCGCGATTATGTGTAATGCAAGGAAAGTCAAGGATGCGTGTTGTGCAAGATCATTTTTTGTAGCGTATAACACAAGACATTAATGAAATTAAAAATAATATTTTTCATAAAATCTCGGGGTGTTACAGGCCCATTGTTTAAAATGTCTGATTTAAGCGTCAAAAGTATCTAAACATGCTCTAGCTCTTCTAAAATGTCATGAGAATGTTCTAAATCAAGGGTGGTTCACTAAGATATAGGAGTGACTGAGGGGTGATAAATTAGCATAAGTCCATGAATATAGGAAAAAATACTTTATAAATTAAAATATAATCTCGAAGATGGATGTCAACTTGACGCACAATTGGTATTTCTTATAAAAACATGAATTTTAAGAAAAGAACTTTTACCAAATAATTCAATATTAGGATGGTTACAATGGACTATTTCCAACCATAACTGTTTTGATCATTGAACTATTACTGCATGACTTGAACTGCATTTCCAACACAATTTCCACTAAATCATGGTTTGTCTGGTAATTATTACCTATCATTATATCCCTAAATTATTTATATTATGATTCTTAATTCCATTTTTTGATTCATTTCAAGCTATCTGGTCATGAAACTTTAGTTACTGGAATTTAAGAACTTTCTTATTTTCCATTCATTACTATTCTTTCTACAACCACTCTCCCAAAGGTTACATTTTCCATGACCCGTGTGATTCTCCCCACCATAGGATTTTAATATTCATCACTTTAATAAAAATAGGAATCTAATTCCCATGAAAAACACTTTGTCCACCACTAAACAAGGTTTCTGGATGTGAGTCAACTTAATTATACCATGTTCCATCAAGACAATCCATCCTTGGCATACGCTGAAGCCTCATCTGGAACTAATATTCCATCCTTGAAAAACTTGTGGTTCACTTCCTACCACATATATTTACATCATCCACTTAATAAAAAATAGAAATGTTCTATTCATAATCACATTTATTATGCAATCATCATTCCATGCGCACACATTCAATCAACATCAATAACTACATCTTGAACTTTAACCTATATTGATGATGTTATAAAACTCGATCCTATTACATAGTCATCCATATAACTACGATAACTTAGCTTTTCTACTAAGAACTCTGGTCTACATCACTCACCACAACGTAGTTAATACCTAACCTATATTCCAACATAAAAAGATGTCAACTAAGACTCACTGGAAATATCCACATTCCTCTAAAAGCTATATCCCAATGTAACTCTAAAACTATTCCCACAATAGGATTTTTTATAACAATATATTTCCAATGTGTTATTTAAGCTATTTCATCAGTTCAAATTTATTATAAGTATTAGGGATGGTTTCTAGGCCACAAAACCAAAAAAATCATTATATAAATGGGTTGGTACTAATATAACTACTAATTCATCAATAATAAATTTTTATAAGTAGAGTGGAATCGCTATGGATGATCTATCCTAATAAAGTGAAGTTTTAAGATTTAGTGGAATCCAGTTTGGGATGTTACAATGTTGTATCAATGGAGTTTTATCTTCCTATTATTTACTATTTAGGATATTGTATACATGATTATGATGTATGTGTTGGAACCTTTGATTGTTTTTTTCTGTTTTTATTTGTTTTCCAGGGCAGTGGTGCAGTACAATCCAAGAATTATTATTTTTTATTTTAGGCATATTTTAGTGGTGGTTCTAAACACCGCGAAATGTATACTGACGGTGGTATAAACCACCGCTAAACATAAAAAAATTTACTTCTAGTGGCGGTTATAACCACCGCTAAATAAAAGTTTCATGGTTGCCTCATTCCACAGCGGTTTACCTGAATTTAGAGGCGGTTTTACCATCACTGGAAATTGAGTTTATTAGTGGCGGTTAAAACCGCCGCAAATAAAGCGATATCTAGGGCTCGTAAAAACGCCGCTAAATTCAGTAAAACAACCGCGAAATGAGGCACCTACGACGCTTTCCTGAAACTGCCGCTAAACGTTAAAAACTTCCGCTAATAGATTGTCGACACCCTATTAGGCGGCGGTTTCTGTAAACTATCACCAAACAGTATAGCGGCGGTTTAAACCGCCGCTAAGCGGCGATTCTCTTGTAGTGTGTGGTATTTACCGTGTTGTATTTCATTTTTGGTTCTGGGGTGTCCAACTGGGTGTTGTTATACTCACCCATGCATGGGATTTTCCCACACGTGTCATGTCTTGTGCAGACGAGCGAGCCTTTGACAGGATTCTAGGTGGACTAGGACCGGATGGTGCTCAGTGATATCAAACAGGTCGAGGTGTGTTCCTACGACTACGGATTGCAGTCCCAGTACATTTCTTTACATGTTGGACATTTTTACAGACTCCCTTTTGGTGGCCTTGTACTTTTGGACCAGGGTTTTACATTTTTACACTTTACTTTCCTGTTGTACTCTATTGGTGGGGATTTTAATATATGCATGCATTTCCTTTTTATAGTTTTTACTTTTCAGCTTTTTGGGCTTGGATATGTCTGTGTGTGTGTACAGGTTTATAGGCAATGCCTCCCATGTTAGTAACATGCATGCTCGGTGCTAGTCACCAGCCCCTGGACTATTGGAGGAGGGCTTGGGAAGTTACGTCTCAGGCCCCACTGAGATAGGTTGTGACATAGTGGTATCTGAGGTGGTCGGTTCTACCTTAGGACCAAGAGTTTGTGAGTTAGTTTGGGGCAATAGTGTTAAATGTTTCAAGTTTGGATTTTAGGCCAGAGACCCCAATGTTGGTACGGGCGGCTGATGTATCCATACACCATGACTCTAATAACTTATATTTCGACTCGGAACATGAGGACACTAGTTTTAGGGGAATATAAAAGTACATGCATCATGTAGGAATGGGTTGTATTTCCCATGACTTTCTTGAGTCATATCTCCAGATATACTCACTAACTCAGATACGTCTTGTTTCTTTACAGGATGCCTCAGCAATGCACACCCGCTAGGATCCAGCAAATCGATCACGAGGACGACCCCCTCAGTGATGATGCTTCAATTTAGGGACCAGATCCCCCAGTTTTAACTTCGGGTGGTGTGCCAGCTATCCCACCACCTATGGAGCAGCGTTTAATGCCTGTTGTACCAGTAGAGGAGGAGCGCAGGCTGAGCACACTCCATGAGTTTCAGAGACAGAGACCCCTCAAGTTTCGATATGAGCCTCACCCTCAGGGAGTAGAGGACTAGCTTGAGGAAGTTGCCAGAGTCTTCCATTTGGTCATGACACTAGCAGACCAGATGGTGATCCTGGCAGCAAGCCTTCTGCAGGGTTCGGTAGGGCGATGGTGGAGTTTGGTTATCCAGACCCACGATGAGGCGACTCATGAATGGTCAAAGTTTGAGCATCTCTTCATAGAGTAGTTTTCACCGGTTACCCTCAGAGCAGTACATATACAAGAGCTTCTTTAGCTTCAGCAGGGAACCATTATGGTGACTGACTATTCATCGAGGTTTCCCAACCTCTCACGGTACTTGATGGATATGGTTAGCGATCAGTACTTTCGAGCTCGGACTTTTGAGTCGGGCTTGCATAGATATATCTAAGCCAGTATCATCCCTATGAGAATTCCTACTTATGTTGCGGTGCTCGAGGGAGCATTGGTGGTCGAGAGCTTCTTGGATGAGCATAGATAGCCGACAGTTGTAAGTAGTGAGTGAGCTAGAGCAGAGACATCAATAGTAGGGAGCCGATGTCAGGGACCCAAGCGTGGGAGATGTTTTTAAAGGAGATCCCAAGACAGAGGATCTGTTGTACAGGGTTCGTAGGGCACATCCAGCCAGCCTAGAGAGAGGTGATGTTACTCATGCGATGGTAGCGGACATCTCACTCGAGAATGTCTGACCGGTCGTACTACAGACACTGGAGTAGTGGATGGACCACCGAGGCAGAGGCAACGGGTGGAGAAAATAGATCTGCGGGGCGGCGGACGCGGTAGAGGAGCTGGGAGAGCAACTAGAGGTGGTCGGCATTTTGACCTTTTTCCACCACCACCCCATGGAGGTCCACCCCAGTATCTGGGAGCTGGTGGACAGAGCCAGGGACAACTATAGGCGGCAGAGTCTTATGACCCAGGTACTCCCGGAATGAATAGAGGTACAATCTGTGCCTTTTCTACTTTGGCGGTCATACTGATAGACACATGTGCTAGTCATTCTTTTCTGGATGATTATCTTGTTCGAGACCTTGAGATTCATGTTGAGTGATTTACATGACCCTTACACTTAGAAACACCGACTGGAGAAGATTCAAAGAACACACACCTTTGCTGACAGTGTGACCTGACCCTTGGAGGAGAGAGTTTTGGTTGGAACCTCTTGGTGGTAACGTCGAGGCCTTATGATGTCATTCTTGTTATGGATTGGCTATCCACATTTCATGCCCAGATTGACTATTTTAGGTGAAGGGAGTGGTGTTTCCGCAGTGATGGGATGTGGTTATCCTTCATCGGTGAAAAGGAGACCCAGGCAGCGTAGGATGGACTCGTGCGAAGGAAGGTACAACCTATTTCACATCAGTTGGATATCCTAGTCCTTGGCACAGTAGATGTCACAGGTTTCCAGTTTCCAATAGTAGTGGCTTAGTACGAGGACGTCTTTCCAGAGGATGTCCCCGGATTACCTCCCCGTGGGCAGATATATTTCTGTATTGAGTTGCAACCTCGGACGACACTGATATCAGCATCAGCATATCAGATGGCTACTGCAGAGCTTCGTGAGAGGAGGGTGTAGCTGGAAGACTTTTTGAAGAAGGTATTCGTGAGACCCAGTGTATCACCCTGGGCGGCCCCAGTATTGTTTGCCAAGAAGGCAGATTGTAGCTTGAGATTGTGTGTGGATTACCAGTGCTTGAATCAGGGGACCGTGAAGAATCAGTATCGACTACCGAGGATCGATGACCTATTCAACCAGTTAAGAGGAAAAAAATGGTTCTCGAAGGTTGATATGTGATCATGATATCACCATTTGCGAGTACAGGATGAGGATATACCAATGACTGATTTCAGATGTCGATATGGTCACTATGAGTACACGGTGATACCCTTCGGCGTGACGAATGCCCCGGAAGTGTTTATGGGACTCATGAACTGGATCTTTCAGCCCTATCTAGATCGATTCGTGGTGGATTTCATCGATTATATCCTTCTTACTCTGCGTCTGAGGAGGATCACATGAGAAACCTAAGGATGGTTCCGAACACAGTCCGAGAGCACGAGTTGCAAAGTAAAATCTCAAAGTTTCAGTTTTGGATATAGGAGGTCCACTTTCTAGGACACGTTATCTCAGTAGATGGTGTAGTAGTGGACCCAGCCAAGGTAGAGGCAGTGCTATCATGGAAGCCACCCCGGAGCGTGACAGAGGTGCGGAGTTTCTTTGGGTTAGCTGGCTACTATCGGAGATTCATTCTTGATTTCTCCTGGATTTCAACACCCATGACAGCTTTGACTTGAAAGGTACAGCCTCTCGTGTGGACCAAGAGATTCCAGCAGGCTTTTCAGCAGTTGAGACAGAGTTTGATGAGCACCCCGATCTTGAGATTATCGGAGGTGGGTGTCAAGTACGTTGTGTTCTATGAGGCATCAGGAACTGGGCTTGGTTGTCTCCTGACATAGAGGCAAGTGGTGATTTCCTATGGCTCATTTTAGTTGAGGCCACACGATAAAAACTATGTAACCCGTGATCTTGAGTTGGTAGCGGTAGTATTTGCATTGAAGATTTGGCGGCACTACCTAATGGGAGAGCGGTTTATTGTCTACTCTGATCAGATATAACTTTTCGCATAAGGATCTAAATTTGAGACAGATACTGTGACTTGAGTTCCTATAGGATTACGACTTTGAGATCATTTATACTTTTGGGAAGGGGAACGTTGTGGATGATGCTCTCAGCAGAAAATCTATGTTCGTGGTTGCTGGATGAGGTGACGAGGCAGTTGGCCACTTTTTAGTTATCCTTTGTGGATAGAGATGAGGGAGATTACCTTCAGTTAATGGTTTTTACCCCTCCACTCTTATAGTGATTTAGAGAAGAACATCTCGAGGATGCAATTTGTGAGACTCTACGTGCTTAGATATCCACAAGTGAAGCTGCCGATAGATATTCAAAAGGTGGAGAGCACGTTGTTCATTTCAATGGGCGCATAGTAGTACTAGTGACGTTTCATGAGGAGTTTCTGAGGTAATTCCATACATATCATTTGGCGGTGTATCCAGGCAGGGAAAAGATGCACCAGGACCTCCAACATCAGTTCTGGTGGCCAGGAATGAAGAAAAGTGTGGCATAGTTTGTTTCTCAGTGCCTTACTTGTCAGCAAGTAAAGGCTGAGCACTAGGTGCCAATAGGTTTGACTCAGCCCCTTGAGGTGCCAGAGTGGATGTGGGATGGGATATCCATGGACTTCGTGATGGTTTTACCACGTACATCCAAGGGACACGATGCCATCTGGTTGATCGTTGATTGACTCACCATGTCGGCCCACATCCTAGCCATACGGGAGCAGAGTTCAGTAGAGATATTGGGATGCCTCTACAGGAAGGAGATAGTTCAACTTCATTGAGTTCCATCCACGATCGTCTCAGATCATGATGCTCATTTTACATCCCGGTTATGGAAGGGATTGCAAGAAGCTTTGGGACTCAGTTACGTTTGAGCACAGTGTTTCATCCTCAGACTGATGGTTAGACAGAGCGGACCATCCAGGTTCTGGAGGATATTCAATGAGCTTGCATACTTGAATTCGGTCATATATGGGAGGATCACCTACCACTGGTGGAATTTTATTATAACAACAGTTATCATTCCACTATTGGTATGGCACCATTCGAGGCCTTATATAGGCAGCCTTGCAGGTAACCACTTTGCTGGACTGACCCAGGAGACTCAGCACTCATGGACGCAGAGATGGTGCGAGCTACTACAGAGAAGGTGAAGGTCATCCAGGAATGGATGAATACTACACATAGTCGGCAGAAGTCTTATTCTGACAGGACACGGAGGCCCTTGGAGTTCAAGGAGGGACATTGTGTGTTCCTTCGGGTCTCACCTCAATAGGGGTTGTGGAAATTTAGTTGAGGCGGAAAGCTAGCTTTGAGTTTCATCGGCCCTTTTCAGATTCTGAGTAGAGTTAGTAAGGTGTTGTACCGCTTGACTCTACCTATTTATATGGATCGGGTACACAATGTCTTCCATGTTTCACAGCTGCGGAGGTACGTGCATGATTCATCGCACGTTATCAACTGGGGTGAGCTAGACATCGATGATGGAGAGAACTTTCCTAAATACCCAATGGAGATCTAGGATCTGTGTGAGAGGATCCTTCATGGGTGAGTTATTCCCTTGGTGTGTGTCTGGTGGCAGCACGGGAATCTCCAGGAGAGTGCGAGGGAGCGGGAGACTCAGTTTCATGTGCATTACCCACATCATTTTGAGTATCCCTTTTTTGGATTTTCGGAAACATAAAAGACCTAAGGTGGGTGTGATTTAATTTCTTGTATTTTTCCATGTTTTACTTTAATATTATGTGGGAATTATTTCAACACCAGGATTCAAGACGATGTGCAGTTCCGAGGCCCGGTGAGCCCAGAATAAATGTTTGAATTTAATAAAATAATTAAATTACACCCGCATATGGTTTTCCTAAAAAAGTGGAATGACTCTTGAACAGGATCTCAGATCATAAATACGAGGGCACCATTGCATCTAGATCAGTGGGTTTACCCTAGGAGAGACCTAACATCGGCTGGCATAGGTCGGTGGTGAAATCCAGTTTTTTGGACGTAACCGTAATAAAACATTTTAATAAAATATTTTATTAAATATTGTTACGGAAAATATATCTTATCGTTTTATATAGATATTTTTACAGGGGTCTAGGGCTACAGACCTCATAACCCTGAACCCTCTAAGGCTTTGGAGAAAACCTCCCAATGCGGCGATGACGTTCTTGAAAAATTTCGCCGGCGACGATGACGCGACGACCGGATCTTTTCCAATGAATGCCACGAATCCATGTAGGGTGCTTCATCTCATTGTGATTTCTTTCTCTTTCATGATTCCTATGACGAACTCGGACTAATCCATGAATAGATTAGCCCACGGATCGATCATATTTGAGGGATGGGCTTTTACGTGGATTTTGGGATGAAATTCATTCTTACGATTTAATTTGTTGATCATTTTGGTTTTGAACTAATGGCGATGAACCCGGATCTTCACGAACAATGATCGAGGTTCTTCCTTCTTGTTCGTTTTGTGATTGAATTCCCCATTCCTCGTGGAGACTCCTCGTTCTTCCCCACGCTTGAAGTTCTTGGAGGAAATTGATCGTTACATGTTCGTTTGTTGGTGCAATGATCTGAGATTGTAGATCCAACCCTGGAATGATGCTACGGAGGTGCGAATGCAGTGGCGACGAACGATTCGAAGTGGATCGAGAGATATGGGTTTTTGGGAATTTACTTTCAGATGAATCAACACTTGTTTTTCGAGCTGATTGAAGGCCCGAAACACCTGGATTCAGTGTTAGTATGATGAAACGAACCATCGCCTTGAGTTTCGCGGAAAACTGATGATAGAATTGAGATCCGGATATCCAGCCGAGGTGTGAGGAGGAAGACGACAGTTCTTGAAATCCCGAAAACATGATGTGTAGTATGGGCTACATGGCGTGTGTTCGTCGGGGATCACCTAGCGTGTACTTCGGGAGTAGAAGAACATGGATTGGGTACATGACCAAGGACACAATGTGTATACCCTTCCCTGGCCAGACACGGCCAGATAAGCGGGACACGTCGTGTACTGGTACACGGGTAGGTGAAAAGGACGGACACCGTGTACGGGCATATGATCAGGGTACACGGGTGTTTCCCAGTTAACAGGACACGGCATGTTCTTCAAATTACACGCCGTGTATATTCTTTCCTACATGACTTTGATTCCAGGCACGGGTAGTTTACATGGGCATTACCCAGAGTCAAGGAACACGGCGTGTGATCCTTCTACACGTCGTGTAGTTGAGTTTTACACAACTTGGAAGGATGACACAGGCCGTTACATATGCAGTACCCAGGGTCAAGGAACATGGTGTGTAACCATACTACACGTCATGTAACCTGTTTTACATGGCTTGAACCAGTTGCCTTCTGTGACTTGGACTAGTTTCCTTACGGTTCATCTCCTTGGTCTTTCTCCTAAAGGTTTTCAGTATCATTTCCCACATACAAAAGTATGATCCCTTCAGCAGGAATTCATGAATAGAGTTATTGGAATCCTGTTTTTGATACTTGGAGCTGGATACTCTATTCTTTCCTGGTAACCTAGTTAGAGTTCTTAGTATCGACGTGACCAACTTTAACCAGGCGTTGATCCTCTGCTTAGAGGATTAGTTCAGACTGAGTTGTTGGAATCACCCCATGGATATTGGTTGTGATCCACATCTGAGCATCATGTTCTGAAGTACTTATGGAGTGTGTTCTCCCAGAATGAGTACTTCGTATCTCCCTCTTCAGACTTAGGAGTGTGTTCTCCTAGTTACGTTCTTAGTGGAATCTTCAAGCTAGATCCTAGTGGTGGTATTCGTGATAGTTGATTGTGTAGGAGTATATCTGGATATTCTGGTTATATGTTCTGTAGACATATACTATGTGAAGATGAATTTATCTTTTCATTGTGGTATTTCCCTTGTTGTATTTCCTTTTTGGTTTCAGGGTGTCCTACTGGGTATTGTTATACTCACCCCTACACGGGCTTTTCCCACACATTTCATGTCCTGTGCAGACAAGCGAGCCATTGACAGGATTCTAGGTGGACCAGGATCGGACGGTGCTCAGTGAGAACAGACAGGCCGAGGTGTGTTCCTACAGCTACAGATTACAGTCCCAGTACCTTTTTTTATAGGTTGGACTTTGTTACAGACTCTCTTTTTGTGGGCTTGTACTTTTGGCCCAGGGTTTTACATTTCTGCACTTTACTTTCCTTTTTTACTCTGTTGGTGGGGATTTTATTGTATGCATGAATTTCCTTTTTGTAGTTTTTACTTTTCAGCTTTATGTGCTTCGAGATGTGTGTGCATGTGTATAGGTTTATCATAAATTCCTCCCATGTTAGTAACATGGATGATCGGTGCTAGTCACTAGCCCCTGGCCTATTAGAGGCGGGCTTGGGGAGTTGCGGCTCGGGCCCCACTAGGACGGGTCATGACAGTTGTTGATTGCCATCAAAACATTTGACAAGCTTAGGGATTAATGAAATGAGGGGGAATGAAGGCAGGAACTCCAGGTTAGAGAAATGAATGAAGGGACTTGATCGAACTCCATCAAGAGGCGGCGGAGGACCCTCCCCCACCATGGGGGGATGGGCCGGTGCAAAATCCATCACCGCCAACGGCATGGCCCGGCAACAACTGAGCTTCTTGAGATCCTCCCATTATGATTGGATATTAAATAGTATTCAATGCATTCAATTTGATGTTATATAATAATATTATTATTAATTTATTATTATATGTGATGGTGTCAATAGTATAGTCTCCCCACATTGTTTATAGACCCTCATCACTTGTCAAAATACTCTGCCGTATGAGGAGGTGAACCTGAGGTCTTGTGGTACTCTAGGTAAGTTGTTGATCAATAAATTTTATTTGAGGTGTTAAAAAAGGTTTTAAATGATTTTTAAATTTTATTTGAAATTTTTTCATGGTATTTCGGGGTAGGATGTTCTACATTGGAATTTCATACCCATATATAAGGGAAATCCAATTTACCAAGGGACTTGATCAATGTAAGTTTATTTTCACTGTTTTGACTGAGACATTTGATAAATTATATTATTTTGTGTGAGATTAGTGTTTCATTTTTTTACTTATGGCCTATGGTGATAATATATGCATTAGTTGATCATGCCTACAATATTGATATGAGTCATTGAATCCAATGGAGTAGAGTTAGGAGTGTATGTAAAGGTTCTATGATATGAGTCATTGAATCCACCCGAGTAATGTGATCACATTCCTCAAGACAAATGTTGAGCCGCTTCATGATTCATTGATCATGCCTACAATATTTATGACCATGACAATAAACTAGTGGTTGGGGTTACTTTTCAAGATAGAAACCCCCCCACCAAGATGAGATATCCACTCCTACTGCTCTCTTTGAAACCCTAGAGACGCGAAAGGTGGTGATCCCACATAACGACAAGTTGAATTGAGCTTGGGTGGATGATATGAAAGCACCCCCAGATTTCAAAAAACCTATATCCACCCCCTTCAATGGGATGGATCACCCACAACTGCATTTGGCCCAAATTTCTCAACGGCTGGCCGATGTTGGGACACCAGAGCAATAGTAGTGTTCTAAGCTCCATTGTTTTGTTTAGTGATCAGAAGGGTCCACATTTTTCTACAATAGATAGTTACAAATTAGGTCCATTACCAGTTGGGAAGAACTCCATGAATAGATTCTCTACCTATTTAGCTCTACCACATGAAACACAAGTATTTTAGACCAATTTGAGTTCAAGAAACTACCTGATGAGTTCATCATAGTCTTTGACATTAGGTTGAATGACCTCATGTACTCACTTCATATGTCTCTAACCAAATAGAATATACTGATAATGTGCATGGAAAACATCAAGATGTAATTGTTCCCTAATGTCATCACTCGGAACATCCCAGAAAGATTCTAGGATTTCCCTCACAATGCCCAATGTAGGGAAGAAACATTGTATCATGTCAAGAAGGAACAGGCGCTACCTCTCTAGGACCCTGCAAGAGGAATCCCCAAGGTAGAGACTACCTTAACCGTATTGGTAGAGGCCCCTAATCTACTTGAGTTCTTTTTGGTAGATCCCTACCAAGAGAACCCTCTCCGAGTGAAACAAACTCATCATACTCATATTTCCCCAATGTAGAATCAGCATGCTCCTCCCCTACCAAGCACAGCCACTGGATGAGATAACATGGTCCCAGTACCCCCCCCCCATTAGGATCTATCCGCGCATCTGGGATAGGATCCCAAAGTTCCCTTCAGTGACTGTAGGAATTGGATCTATTCTTTCAAAGATGCATAAGTTCCTAGGTATTTTTTTAGTGCTATGGAATAGGGGTTCTTGATGTTTCTAGAGTGCAAGAACCCTCATGAAGTGGATCTTACTTATTACCCAAACCATTTCCATAACCATAGTATCCTTGGAAATACCATCAAGAAATTTATGTGTTTAATTATTGGATTGAGGAAAATGTGGAAAATGGTTTGGTCATGTAGGGAAACATCCCGACATAGGTGGTATACATCTCCACTGAGCCCGACAGTGACAGTGAAGGTTCTGGTGGATGGAAATTGGTTTCCAATCATGGGAATAAGAAGTTTGATTACTAGTTGAATCATAGAGTAGCCGTCCGTGCCCTTGGTATCATTGGTGCCCGTTGAGGCTAGCCTGAACCTTCTGATGTCCATGCACCTTCTTCGACTATTGCTTCTGCATCCACCTAGCATCATTCTATATCTTGGAATATTAGGCACCAATGGTTCCATGGAAATAAATTACCCCCATTGATGTCAAATCTATCTCATAACCTCGGAGATTTTATTCCCCTGGAGATGGAAATCACACCTATAGACCATCCAACCTTGTAAGAAAGTTATAATGATGACCAGGAGAATGAATCCATGAATACCATCTAGTTTTTGGATCCCTTCATGGTCCCTGATGACAAATAATATCAAGAAATCCCTCCAGGTTCCCCCATTCAACATCATAAAAGAAGAATTAGAGGATTTGAAAATTTTCAGAATGCTCATGATGATGCTCTATCCCATTTCATTCCTAATACTAATACCAAACAATAGGTTCTACATAGATCTCACTAGGCAGAGTATTCCCATACCACTCTATCAAACATGCTGCCACAGATGACAGTTCTAACTAACCATATAGAATAACCATAGTGGCATAATTATTGGCCACATCCAGCTAAATCCAAGACTCAATTTGAAAACATTCATTCATTAGTGTTTCAAGGTGAGTTATCTATTAAAAAGTAGGACATCTCAAGCCTCATCCAAAATCTATTGGTTTAACTGGTACTGCCCTTTATACCTCAAGAGAGACCCCATGTGAGTAGAAATGTACATTTTTCATAGAAGTAAGATGTGATGAAGAACCTCTATAGCATACCTTCAAGACTCTCAATCCTCAAGGCCCTACTCCTATTAGAAGATATGTGTGAGGCCCTCAAAGAATCCTTGAAAATCCCCTTGCAGTTCAAAATAGAGGTAGAGGCTTCAGAGACCTTCTATGTAGAGGTAGTCGAGTAAGTAGAATGTTAATCCATCAACTCATTATTTGTATAAGATTACATATCCATTGTGTATGGGAACATTCACCCATTGTAAATAACCATCCAGTTTAATGGAATTGAGATTTGTCTTTGTTCACTTGACATAGGATCCAAGATCAATCTTTTCCCAACCTAGATTCTTCACATGTTGGGACTGAATGAATCATATTTCAATCCCTCCCTCCTAAAGATATAGGTTTATGATAGGAATGACCAAACACAATGTGGCTTAATCCATTTGAATACACAGTTTGGTTTCTTGTTAGAAATCCCTAAATTCATTGTTTTCTATAGGATGTCACCTACAACATGTTAATGGAAAAGGCCTGGCTTCATCTTCATGTCATAGTTCCTTCCTCATATCACCAATTCCTCATGTACTCCTTCAATGGTTGATTTGGAATGATCCAATGAAATGTGTCCCCCTTTGACTCTTTGGAAACCCACTATCTATATTTCAGCGGTTACAAGAGCAAGGAAAAAAAAGTTCATACTAGTGAGGTTGAGCACACCACGGTTGCAACCATCCCATGGATAGCTTTGGATGACACTTTTATTCTACTGATTCACCGATTGGAGGCTACAACTCCAGAATTTGTAAATTTCTTTTTCATTTCTAGGAGAAAGGGGAACAGAATACCTATAAACAAAGAACTACTAATGATTAATTTTTCATATTACATATTACAGTCATGGGTGTTACCGGAATCCCCAATACCTTTAAGGTATCGAGATGTTCACCCCACAGCTACCACTATATGTCATACCCTCTTATTTCATTAGGCCAGGTTGAATCAAAAAAAATATAACCTTTCAACATTTATTTGCCAAAAAGCTTGGACCCTATGGTCGTTGGCCTAATAGAATCGGTTTCACAGCCTCTATCACCATGGTTTTAGAAGAGAAAGAGTCTCCTAATAAGGATTATGTATCCTCACAAGTAGGCACCAGTTTTTCCCTAGAATCATTTAGCTTAGATGAACCATATCATTCCTATGATTCCCATACCATAGACTATAGAGAGGATTTGGAAGACACTCCCCCTACAATTGAAGAGCGAATATCAACCATTTTTGATTAGTTGGTGAACCTTGGTACTGAGGGTGATTTGAGGACAATATTGATTAGTGCATATATACCTCTAAAGGAATAGTAGCAATATGAGGATTTCCTAAAGAAACATCATGATGTATTCACCTAGAGTTATGAAGATATTCTCGGACTATATCCTTAGGCCTTCATCCACCATCATGGTCTCCCTTTGAATCATCACGGGTTCAAGAAGCCACCTAGAAAAATGAACCCCTTTCATGGTGTGATGGTTGAGGTAGAAGTTCATAAGATTATCAAAGACAAAAAAATCAAGGAGGTTCAGTACCCCAAGTGTCTTGACAAAATAGTTCCATTGATGAAGAATAAGGGGTGGATCATAGTCTGTATTGACTTTTGAGAACATAACAGCCACTTTTTGAAGGATAATTTTCACCATCCAGTAATAGAGATGTTGATCAATGCCACTACTAGGTTCCAGTCTTTCTACATCATGGATTTATATTTCAAATACAACCATATCTGAATGGACCCTAAGGATGAGGAGTCTATCACCTTCTGAGAAACACAAGGGACCTTATGATATCAGTTGATTTTTTTTGTCTAAATAATTTTGGAGATACTTAATTTTTGTCCACGCACCACATCATCAAAATGATCCATCAAACACTAGTGGAATGCTACATGGAAAATTTGGTCATCAAAGCCCACATGCATCCGGACCATCTGAGATATCACGAAAAGGAGTTCATATTCCTTCACTCATGACATTTGAAGATGAACACCTTTAATTGTGTGTTCATGGTTGCATTTGGTAAGATTATTAGTTTCATATTCAGATATAGAGGCATCAATATCGACATAGAGAAGATCAAGGAGATCGTCCAGATTACACCTCTGAGCTACCTCTGGGAGCTCTAAGGCCTCCAAGGCCACTTGGCCTACATATGTAGATTCATTGAAAGTCTAGTTGGAAAGTGTAATCCCTTTTCCATAATCATGAGGAAAGGTGTTACATACTAATGGTATGAAGATTTTCCAAACACATTCAAGGAAATCTTGTAGTATCTTCTACAACATATGGTTTGAATTCCACCCTTCTCTGGGAAGTTTTTGGTTCCCTATGTGACTACCATAAAATGATCCCTTGGTCCCCTTCTCACCCAAAAGAATAATGATGGGATAGAGATAAGTTTATACTATCTCAGTCGTATGTTCCTTGAAAATAATTATAGATACTCTTGTATCAAGAGGATCTACCACACACTGGTATTTGAAGTGGAAAAGTTGTAGCACTACATATGGAATCATAAGATGCAGCTGGTGTCTCATGTGGACTTATTAATGAATATCATGAATCACTAATTGTTTAAAGGATATCTAGAATAATGGGAGATGATTATTTGGTATTTTTACATTAGGTGCATTCGACATAAATCCATCAACGGTCAAGAGTTGGAAGACTTCCTAGCCACTCATTTAGTCCGTGAATATTTTCCTCTCGATGTTGATTTCCCAGATGAGGCTATTATTTTAGTGTACCAAGCTATTAAAAGATGTAAAATGAATTCCGATGGTGCCTCTCAGATCATAACCTGTAGAAGGCTCAATGATCCCAAGCTCAAGAGATTGGGCCTAGGGATCATCTTCATCAGCCCAGAACACGTCATTGTACCCTACTCGTTCTTATTTTCAGAAGTATTCACCATCAATGAAGAGTCTGGGTGTTATATCCTCAAAATACTTATTCACATTATAGATCTTATGTTCACCAAAAATAGCATCTCTACTGTTCTTAAGAGTATATCCAAAGGAGGTTTCACTTAAATATGTTAATTGCCTGAACAAATCTATTTCGTTTTCATTCTTAATTTTCCACCATAAATTTTCTCTTATCACATAAAATATAATAACAAAAGTATATCTAAAAAAATAAGATTTTATAATGTTTATGGAATAATATTTATCCATCCCTACTTCTATTAAATGGGTAATAAAATCGTCAATCATACGTACGGCGAATTATCACCTCCTGAACATATGTAATCTGTTTTCCACCAACGCCTGTCATTGTTGAATATAAAGATAAGAATTAATGTATATATAAGATATATAAAATATAAATATGATTTATTAATTATAATTTCACATATATTATCCTACTTTCCATGATGTTAAAAATACAATAGCATTGCTCGTGTGTACATCAGATTACTACCTCCTGAAGTGATGTGAAACGTTTTTCACTAATGATTTACATGGAAAGTAATAGAGATAAACTAAATGAATATATGTCATATATATGAGATTATATTTATTATATAAATTTAATATATCACCTACTTCATTTATCTTTCACCCATTAAAGAAATGATAACATCACTCATGTGTACGTATGACCTACCATCTCCACGAAGTGATGCGATTCATTTTCCATGACCAACTTCTAAGAGTGCTTATAATAAGGTATCTACCTAGAAAATATTATATTTATTCCTTTATTATAATTTTTTATATGAATTACATATAGCCAATTTATAATAATGAGAACATTCATTAAAAACTAGCGTAAGAAAACAAAGAAATTAACACCCAAAATAATGAAAATAATGCAATATTATTAACAAATAGTGGTAAAATATTATAAAAGGAAAATATATGATATTATAAATATGATTATGTTTATGTTATAAATGAATAATATTCTTAAAACCATTATACCGTAGTTTAATGTATGTTCAACTAAAGGATAGTGTGAGGTAAGGGACTCCATCTAAATTTCCCTTCATTGAGAAACATTTTAATGCTATAAACCTAATTACTTTTATATAGTGTAAATACTACCCCTTAAAATGATATATTATGATTCCATAATAATTCAAGTTATTTAATATCTCAATTTTAATTTTTTTATCTAAGGGTATTTGTAATGAAAAAATACAAAGTGTTAAAATATATTGTACAATCTCACATTCTATTGTGATTGT
This sequence comes from Viscum album, assembly GCA_963277665.1. Taxonomy (NCBI): domain Eukaryota; kingdom Viridiplantae; phylum Streptophyta; class Magnoliopsida; order Santalales; family Viscaceae; genus Viscum; species Viscum album. Next base: position 696,857,490 of record OY728148.1, read on the forward strand.
TATATTTATATTGAAACAATCACTTTCTTATGATCATTTTTAATTGTAAATTACATTTATATTAAATATGAATATTATTTTATGATGGATATTATTATTTCCAAAACCCTATACCACTTTTACATAAGGTGTTTACTTTTCATGTTATTTGATTAACTGGGGAAATTTTGATAAATCCATATCATTTGCTCAATACAGATATTTGATGATAAGAAATATTGATTCATGAATTATATATATTAATAGATATGTAAGGAATGATTTGGGCCTATAGTGATGGGTGGGGCTTGTAATTATATATCCACTCGATGCATAATTATGTCCCATGTGACAAATTAGTTTGCCAAATTAAATGGTTTTCTTCCTGTATTTTTAAACCGTCTTTTGAAAGGTCTTGATGGTAGTGATATCTTGTGCCTAAGAACATGAAATAAAATTATTAAGTATTTACTTAATTAAAAATTGATTTATTATTATGCATGATATTTTTTCAATGATATTTTCTTTGGATTCATTTCATTATCATATATTGATTAAATGGAATGTGTTTTTAGTTATTTACCTTGACATATTGATTATGACATATCAAGTTATGATAGTCATGTTATTCATTAAATAGAATTTGTTTTAAATTATTTACCATTCTATATTTATCATTATCCATGATATTATCATATTGATATTATATTTTCAAGCACTTTATTCTCATTTTATTGATTAAATGGAATGTGTGTTCATTTATCTACCATGTCATATGTATTATTCTTATTGATTCATGATAGATTACATTATACTTAACCATTACTCTGAATTTGTGATAATCCTTATATTTTTTTCATTACTAAGAATCTCTAAAGTTTACTATGATTGATATGCATGGATATACTAGAGGGAATAATGGTATTATTGAAAAATTAAATTATGTAATTTTTGTTTTCATATGTAATATGGGAAAAATGTATTTATCTAGTTTACTAAAACTAATAAACTATTTGGTCCATCGAGATGTGATTCCTTGTCTTATGTCAGCATAATAATGTAGACACTAACTCTTGGCTCCTAGGGTCGAGGTCACTATATGTTTATTTTAATGAGTCATTTGAAATGGAATTTAAAATGATTGAAAAATTCTAGGAATTATGAGCATGTTTTAGTGAAAAATTGTTTGGCACTATAAGTGGTTTTTAAAGTGTGTTTGTGTGTTTATGTTAGTATTTCTGTACAACCATCTAGAGTATAAATATTTTTTATTGATATGGATTATGAACCATGGGTAATACTTTATAGTTTATATGATTTGATGGATGATTGGTTGTGGATTTTTACTAGAGTGGACTATAAGTGAGGGTAAGTTGTTTATTATACTGGGTGATTCCTGTTTTTCTCACTATTTATTGTTCAATCCTATTATCATTTGTGAACATTACATACTCAAATTTTCTTTACTTTGATTTAGGGAACCCTGAATTTAAGTCAGTAAAACATAAACGATATGACCTCCCTTCCCACAAGTTATAGTAGTGACTTGTGTTATCCTTCCATTGGCCATAGAAAAATTACTAACTTTCCTGATATATGATAGAAAATTATTTTTTAGGTTAATAAGCCTTAGTAACCATAGTGTAGAGCCCATAACACTTATCTTTTGATCGATCATTTTACTTAGAGGTTTTCTTTGGTTTCATTTTAATTTTTACTATTTTATTGACTTGTGTGTCACTTAAGTTTAAAACATTTTATATTCTTTTCTTCATCTACAACATGGTGCTTTCTCTTAATATTCCTTTAATTCCTATAGTGTGTGTGAACTTTATAAATCATTTTTGTGTATTTTTTTAACTATTTTTCAAAAATGGGACACATGGGTATTTAAAATGGAACTTGTGTTTTAAAATAAATGTTTTAAAGTAATTTTTTTAATTTAAGAAAATATATAATAATTTTTATGGAAAATGTTTGAGATGACAATGGTTTTGAGTATAATTACGTAACAAAAAACTTTTTCTATTCTTATTTTAAAAATTATATATTTAAATATGTATTTTATTAAAAGTTATACATGTGGAAATGTGGGGGTGGCCTACTGAGTCATTTTCTCATACATATTGTATTTTCAGTTTTATATCCTTGGATCACCTTTTTTCCACACCTTTGACCATTGATTGATCTGAGGATTTGAGTTCAATTTCCATTTTACCAATTTCATTCATAATGTAGTTCCCATTATATGATTTGGTGGGAACTAGTTTATATTTTACAGAATGTTTATAATGTGGCCCTTTAAATTAGTTCTCTATTGCATTAAGTGTTGGTTATCATTATATGGAATTATTTATATAGAGACTAGGTAATTTTTAGAGTTATAGTATATTAAAGCATTGTAGAGGGTGAGCGTAGGGTGTTGTACTTGTGTGAAAGTGTAGAGGGTGAGTCAAGGGATAAGTTTATATCTACATATATAATCCTTTTTTATGTTTTATTTATTTCTTCCCACCTGATGTTTAGCATGAACATTTGACTTATGCATGGGTCTTGTTGAATTTTTGGTATTAATTTTTTGCCACTTTTTTCTCTAATTCCATTTATATAATGGGAAAAATCATCAATGGTGATTGTTTGTGATTCCTATAAAACTTTTTATCGTCTTTATGGGATTGGGGAAACCCCTTGTCTATGTTTCTAGGTAGTTTAGGCATTTAATGGATGTATATCCCAGATTTTTTGTGGAAATTTTCATTAGAGGATCAGTTTCATTAGTGTTCCTAAGTCTCAAAGAACCCTTTATTATTTGGGTAGTAAGGTTAGTGTGGAGTTAGGTTATAGGAACCTGAGAGGTACACATTAAGGAGAGTGTCTTAAACTCTCTTCCATTTAGAGACTTGAGTTTCTAGGGAATTCTAGGCTAGAGTACTGGATTTTTATTGTTATTTTGATCAGTTTTGTGTGTTTTATATAAAAAAAATTCTTTGAATTCCCAATGATTTATAAGTTTTCAATACCCCTTCCCAGGTATCACATAGTTGGTGGTTAACTTATTACATTGGAATAAGATACAACCAATCACATTCTAATGGAATTAATATTTTTATATTCTCAGTAAACTAGATACATACATAACTATTACAATACAATTGAATACATAAAATACAACATATTATATTTTTGAGCTCATCATTATTTCCTCTAGCATAACCTTGTATATCAATTATAGTACACATCTTGGAATCCTAAGGAAACCAACATAAGAAATGGGTGAGCTCAAATGATCAGTAAGGGTATGCTTATAGTAGAATTTATCATGAATAAATAATAATAATCAATATGGTGAGGTAAATAAATGAAATTACTTACATACAGTCTCTTACTTAAGTATAATATGACAGGAATAAATAATTATCAAATAATTCCAAATAAATACTCCCATGAACTTAAAAATTAACTATGGATATTCTAACTAATAAAATAATCACATGGAACATCTATAACTATTCTCATAATGAGGAAATATATAATGTCAGACATCATAACCAAATCATTCAGGCCTCATGCTAATAAATCTTAAAGAAATGGGTAAGGCCTCAGCAAAAAAACCTAAACAATTTTGTCTCATGATACCTACCAATTCATTGAAGGGATAAAGTGGGCCACATCCATCAATTACTAAGTCCAATGCATTACTCATATTAGGGGGTGAAACATAGTCAATATAAACATTCATATTGTAATAAATGTCATATAAAAGGTTAATACTTTCTCCAATCAATAAACATAATCATAAACCATTCATAGTAATATGGAGAAAGGTATTAAAAGAGTATATCCCTATAAAAATGATTATAAACAATCTGGAGAAATTATAAAGATGGTATCATTGGATTATATCCCCAATAAAAAATTTAGTAACATCATTGTATGTCATCTTATATGGAAAATTATTTTGAAAGATCACATGGAACATTTCTTGATGAAAATAACCATTCGTTGAAAATCACTTTTTCAACTAAAAGATTCATAAAAATTTGTAAAAAAACTTTTCTTAGAAAATAAATTTTGGAAGTTATAAATGAGTCTTCGAGGAAAATAAGGGAAATTATGGAAGAAAATTTTGTTCCTATCATACAAATTAAAGGAAGACATTCCATTCACACTTTGGTGAGAATTCATAAATTACCTCATTTGAAAAAAAAAGAAAATTAATTTTAAAAATTATGTTAAAAGTAAAAAAAAGATAAATGTGTCTTTAATAAATCTTTTGGTTAATGTTAAATTATTTTATAAAACATTTTTAGAAAACTTGGATATGGTTGAAAATGGGTTTTCGACATAACAAAGAAATAAAGATGGGTTTTTCTTAAAAAATAATTTTTAACTCTAGAGTAGATAAATGTGGGGAAATGAAGGGAAAACAAGTATTTTCATGAAATAACCATAGGATAATAAAATTCATAAGTTTATTTATATATGGATCATATTATTTTATTATCGGAAGCATAAACATAAACAATCCTAATAAATGATGAGATTATACCATAAAACCATTACCACTTTGTTCACATTTAATTGTAACATCTCTGAAAGAATAAAATTAAATAAAAAAATCATGATAATAAGTAATTTAATGGTACTAAATTTCAATGTGTCTGTATATACACCTCATAAAATAATATATATGAACAACATGACATATGTCTCATAGAAGACAAATTGAGACAAAAATCCCTTAACTTAGGCCCGACTTCCTTCATACATGTTCAAAAATAATATATAATTAATATTGTTATATTATAAATATATTAAATAACCATAATCTTATATATAATATGATATTTTATTTACTTATAGTCTTTTACCACCTATTTATTAACAATTCTTTGTTAAAATCAATATTTTGTGTGATAATTACATTGTCTTTCATATATGTTTTGATTCGGTGATTTCAAATATTTTAATTTGAAAAAATTTACATAATATATATAATTTAAACCATGATATAAATAGAATATATATTCATTATATATGTATTTATAGTAATCTATAAAATCTATATATAGGAAATGGATGACACATTTAATGGAGACGGTGGGTCATAAGTACACGTGAATATTGTTTCCATTTTCTAGATAGATGAAACAAAAAGAAAATTAATAATATTTAAACATTAAATAATTATTTTTGTTTTATAAATAGAATTTATATTAATAAAATTTATACTTATTACCATCTATTTAATATTAAACTGAAAAACATTCAACGTCGCTGTGTGGAGGTGGTAGTTCACACATATGCACGAGTAACATTATTGTTTTCTCAAATTATTAGAAGGTATGAAGTTAGATGTTATATTTTATTTACATAAGTATGGTTATTTAATAAATATTAAATATATTGATTAAATTTTTCTTTATTACCTTCCATGTAAAGTGTAAGAAAAAAATGATTTCCATGGCTTTGCGAGGCTGTATTTCACCGTACACATGAGCTGCATTATCATATCCCCCAAAAAATAGAAAGTGATAAGGTATATGTGATATAATAATTATAGAAGTATAAAAATTTAAAAATAAAATTTAAATATATTAAATCAATTATTATATTCATCCTTTAAATTTTGAGATGTATAATGAATTACATCTGTTTCTGTAACGGTAGTCTTCCATACACACGGTTGACAGTTCCATTTCCCATTTGATGGAAGAGGAGATGAATATTAGTCATTACCATAAAAAAATTACATATATTTTTATGTGAAATACATTTTTTATTATATTATCCAATAATATTATTATTGTAATTAGTTATAATAAGAGGATAAATTAAAATTCATAGTTAAAAATGTTACCTCTTCTTCAAACAACCTCTTCAAGTTTAACTTAAAGACTTCAAAGATTTACTTTATGATATAAATTAGTTCTTTAGGATTTAGTTAGGAAATTAAATAATATTTTTTTAGGTATTGTAAAAACCAAAGTGATTTTTGAGTATTAATGGGAGGAGAGAGTTGGTGTCCTTTTATAAGTGGGGTAGATGACATACAATGAATTTTTTGAAATAATCAATTATACCATAATTTTTATCATTTAGAAATCCTAATAAATGATTTATTACAGAACCATAGAGGTGATAAGATCAAAATATGTCCATAAAATGGGTTTGGGTCAGGTTTTACATCATTTTGACGCTAATCATTTTAATTTATCCCCAGGTAAATCAGTTTTTTCCTTAACTGTGGTAATAGATTTTTAATATGTTCAATATTCATTTTGGTAAAATATTAAGATGAAATTATTAGAAAATATTAATTATCATAATTAAAAATATGGAATCCATTTTTCCAAATTCAATTCACATAATTTTCATAATTTAATTTAAAATAAAACCCAAAGACACAACAAAAAAGTTGTTTTCCAATGAGATGTTCTTATAAGTATATAGGGTTTTTATAACTAAATTGAACATAAAATTTTTCCCAAGATATAAATTAATTAAATATTAATATATATGATCTAATTTTACTTTTTAAAATTTTAAAACATAATTTAACTTTTCAAATAATTTAAATGAAAAGGCAGTTTTCAATAAAAACCAATATTTTTAACTATTCATCAAAAAATTAATATTTTCAGAAAATTAAAAAGTAACACTCTATGTTAATTTTTATATGATTATTTATAAAATTAAGTTAATTTTTTTAAAATAAATTTTAAAAAATAAGTAAAAAATAATTTTAAAATAATTTCTCAAATCGTGATGAATCCATTCTTTAGAAAAATACAGTTTTTCTGAATTATTGTTTTTTTAAATTATTTTTATTTTTCTTTATAATAAAAATAAAACCATGGAATTTATTTTATAAATTTTTAAAACATATAATGTTTATAATCTATTTATTCTTATTCATATCCTATAATTTAATTTCTATGTTATAATGTTATTCTCTGTTATGGTTCATCTTGACTCAGGGTTGGGTCATCCGCAAGCTATCTGAGCGAATGTATTTATTTCCAAAGAAATATATCTTAAAGCCTCGGGATGTTACATTATTAACATCTAAAATATTTTCATCATAAAAATTTCAAGAATGTTACATCATTATTATATTTTGGGAGATCTTCATCATTATCTCTTCGGGTTCCCACAACACCACTTCTATCCTATGATTTATCCCAAGTAATTTTACTAGGTGAGTCATCTGATTCCTCAACACTTATTCCCTTGTATCCAAAATCTATACTGGATATTTATATTAATATTGATCAGCTTCCAATTCTATTTATTCATATGTTAGTACATGTGTTGGGTCCAATGTGTACTTCCTTAACAAATAGAAATGTAATACATCTTATACATTAGCGACAATTTGTGGAATCACTATATAGAAATCCATAAATCAAACACCTTCCAAAATTTCAAAGAATTGGATATACCTAGGTATTAGTTTTTCATTCTTATCGAACCTTATAATAACCTTCCAGGGAGATACATTCAAAGAAACATGATATCCCACTTTAAATTCCAAATCATTCCTCTATTTAATGGATTAGATCTTTTATCTAATTTTATTTACTTTTATATGGGTTTGAATCACCTTTACCTCGGACATTGTATCCTCAAAAGTCCTAATAAAACATTATTCCTTTCAATAACTTCATACCAAAATGTTTTCGTGCAACATCTCTTACCATATAGTTCTTCATAAGATGAAGTTTGAATACTTGAATAGAATCTATTATTATAGGAAAACTCCCCCAAAGGTAAATAATAACCCCACAGGCCTTGAAATTCAAGATATAATGACTACAACATATCTTCTAATGTTTGAATAGTGTTTTTGGACTATCCATCAGTTTGATGGTGATAAGTTATTCTTAAATAGAGATTGGTGACAAGGGCCTTATAAAGAATTTTCTATATTTTTTATGTAAAACATGGATCATAATCAGAAAAAAATTTAAAGTTGAATTCATTGAAGTCTTTCAACCTCATCAATATAGATATTTTGAGGGTGTTCAAGTGGTAAATATTCTCTTATGGTGAGGAAATGTAAATATTTGGTTAAGAGATAAACAATAACCCATATTGCATCATTATTCCTTGGAGTCTTTGTTAATATAGATAAAAGGTTCATAGTAATGTCATATCACATCCACATAGGGATATGTAGTGGTTTCAAGAAATGTATAGGATGTTGTCTCACAGCCTTTATTTTTTGAAAAAACCAAATATCTTGACATGCAATCAGAAATTTACTTCTTCAAGTTATCCCACAAAATATGTTCCTTAAAATCTCTATACATTAAGGTGATATAAGGGTGTATAGAGAAGTTTGATTTGTGAGAATAATCCAATAATTAACTTCTTAACATAGGTATAGATGGAACACATAGTCTCTTTCCAAATTTTTTAATGTCGTCTTCATAAAAGAAGTTTGTAAATTTTCCCTTATTAAAATCATTAATCTTATTTTGAAAATACTCATCATAAGGTTGAGAACTTTATATCTATTCCAACAATTATGGTTTATAAATAATTTGAAAATTTAGTGATGTCTCCCATTCCATAATGATTTTCATATCTATCATTTTTAAGTCCATAAACATAGGATCCCTATCAATCCTTATTTTTACTATGAATCTATGATCATTTTATCTCAAAGCATCCACTACCATATTCTCCTTCCCAAGATAGTATTGTATCCATCAATAATAGTCCTTGAGTAGCACGATCCATCTAATTTGCATTATGTTGATATCTTTCTATGAAAACATGTATTTTAATCTCTCATGAGCAGTGTATGTCTCACATCTTTCCCCATAGAGATATTGTATCCATATCTTCAAAGGAAAGATTACAAATGCAAATTTAAGATCATGCGTTCAGAATTTTTTTTCATGAATCTTTAACTGCCTTGATGCATAGGTGATAACATTATCATTATTCATTAGGACACAACAAATCCCCTTCTTCTATGCATCACTATATATTAAAAACCCATCATTTCCTAGTGGTACAGTCAAAATTGGAACATTTACCAATATCCTCATAATGTCTTAAAAAAATTATTTGAATTCCTTTGTCTATAATAATTTAACCACTTTATGAGTAATTTTGGTTAACAAGTTATCTAATTGGGAAATACTTTGAAAAAATTTCCAATATTAACCTAAAAATTGAATGAAGCAGTGTACCTCAATTATGTTCATTGTCGTAGGTTATTCTTGGATTTTCATGGTCTCTGTAGGATCAACAAAGATTCTATTCTTAGAGAAAATATGTATAAGAGAAGAAACATTAGGAATCTAGAATTTACACTTCATAAATTACTCATATAACACTTTTCTTCTAAGAGTCTCAAGAATGATCCTCAAGTGATTATCATGGTCGTCATAGCTCTTAGACTAAACTAATATATCATCAAAAAATACCACAAAAAAGTTATCAAGATATTACATGAATACTCTATTCATTGTATTCATCAAGACAAAGGGTTCATTAGTCCAACCAAATGGAATTACTATGAACTCGTAATGTCTATAACTTGTATGCAATGTTGTCATCATGATATCTTCCTTTTTCAGTCACAATTTATAATACACATAATGAAGTTAAATCATTGAAAAATATTTATCACCATTAATTTGATCAAATAAGTCGTCAATTTTAGGTATAGGATACTTTTTCTTTATTATAATAGCGTTTATTTTTCAATAATCAATGAATATCCTCTTAGTTTCATCTTTATTCTTAATAAAAATAATTGAGGTTTCCTATGAAGAAAAACTAGGGTGTATAAATCCATTAACAAATAGTTCTTCTAATTATTTATTCAACTCCACTAATTCCATTGTGACCATTATATGGGGAATATTTGAGATTAGTTATGAAACATAGATTAAATCAATGGAAAACTCAACTTCACAATATAGTGGATTTCTAGGTAATTCCAAATAAAAAACATCAATGTATTCCATTATAATATGTACATCATCAAATAGATAATTACCTATTCTTTTTATTGATTATGTCTTCCCTTCTAAACCAGGTATCTCATTCTTGAGAGATGCTAGGGGTGGATCTAGAGATGACTCAGATGATAAAGTCTCCACACTAAAGATAATAAATTCTACATCTTCATTGTGAATAATAACTTCATTATCTTTATAATAAATTTTTGCACCATCTATTGAATTCTATTCCATAAAAGGATTATATCAAAATCAATCATAATTATAATAATGAATTCTATAATAAGTTCATGTTTATGTGTCATAAATGGAACATACTAGTACATATTTATTTCAGTGAGGATTCTCCTAAGACTCTTTACTTATAACTCCCTTCTTAAGGTGTTGGGATAATATTTAATTTTCTAGGAAAACATTCCTGATATAAATGAGTGATAAGATCTAGAATCAAATAATTCATTATTTAAATTTGATTATATGATTAATATACCTGGTACCACATCATTAGGGTCTTCAACCTTAGCTGTTGTGATCGCATAAGCTCAGCCTTTCTCTCTTTGCTTTTTTGGGGGGAATTTCCTTGACGCCTGGGATTATCATTCACATAGGGTCTCATCTCCTTATAGTTAAATCATATCACATTTATATCTTAATTCATGAACATGAAATTACAAGAATGGTGGAATTTCTCTCCAAACTTGTAGAAAATTCCCATCCCCCATAATCATGATCCACTGTGTTTCCATAAAAAATTATTAAAAGATGGTAATTCAAGAATTCCCTTCTTTGTAAGACCTCAGATATCTATGAAAGGTATGTTCTGGTTTATGTTTCATTTTTCCCCTTTTTTGGTTAATTATGTTTTTTATAAGTCTGTGTGAAGGTTTAGGGGTGTCCAGGGGTTCGGGACATGAAAAAGGGGAAAAGGGGATTTTTGGGCAGTCTGCATGGTTTGTGCCCAATTTGGAAAACCAAACGATGGGAGATCATCCCGGAAGTGGACATATGCATGGTCTGTGCATGGTCTTTCAAACTATGTGAGAGAGAGGACATTAGGATATTATCCTCCGAACAGTTAGCGCATGGTTTGGAAAACTGTGCGGGTAAACCATGCGGCCAAGAAACTTCTAAAAAATTACAAAATTTCCTTTACGGGATTTCTTATACCACTCGATATTCTCCGCCTTTCTTCCTACCCCATCCTTAGTGATTCCTCAAAATCTTCAAGATCTCCCAAAGATCAATCTCCCTCATCTTAGGGTTGTCTATAATTCCATTGGTTGCAGATTAAAGATCGGAGCAAGGATAATTTCCCTCTTGATTTCCTCTTCTGTTTGGGGTTTACATGTCTTCCCAATATCAATTTGAGTCTATAAACCCCTATTTTTTCAGTGATACATAGGTTAAAGATTCAAAGGTTGTGGAATCGAGATCTAAGGCTTTGATTGAGAGGGAGTTCACCAATAGATTCAAGGTAGGTGGTCTACAAGTTATAACCATTGGTGTTTATGTAGATTTTTGCATATAGGGTTGTATTATTTCCCTCATTAGATTATTTCATTGTTACCTTGACATTATTTCATGTATTTGGTGTCTAACAAACCTAATGAAACTCTCATGATCCACGTGGGATTCATGGAAGATGATGTGACCCATTTTGGGGCTACCCATGGGGTGTGCTGATATTCTTCAGACCTAAAGTTTAGTTAAGTAAGTGTAAGTCGCTTTTGTGAGAACATAAGTCCCATGATGAATTTGTTAGTATGATTTAAGGATGTATAATTGGTGTTTAGTAATACACTTAGGTTGGAAAATGGCCAAATAGGTGGTTTGGTTGGAATGAAAAAGGGTTAAATGGATTAATGGGAAAATGCAAGGGTATTGGCTTTATACTTGAATGGTCTTAGTGATATATGCATGGGAAATGGGAAACGGGGATAAACGGTTAAGTAATATAAATAATTAATGTGTTAATGGATTGAGTAAAAATTTTAATTTCCCATTTATTGATATTTTTTTGATGTTGTAAAATATTTTTGATATGTTTGTGGTGATATGGTTAATTAGGGTGAATGATAAATAAGCGTGTTCACGTGTCTTAGTCGAGTGGGGTATCGACTTGAGGTTCTATTCTCATGGGTTGAGATAGACTGAGGCTCTAACTTCACCCCTAAATTCATGTGTAAGTTTAGGGGATGGAGTTTTATTACCCTAATGGTTTCATTCCACCTGGACTGAGGCATCAAGGTGAGGATTATCTATTTTGATATAATATGATGCCTAGTGGAATAGGAATTGATTTATTTCCCATAATCGTGAAAATATTGAGTGTGCATAATCCATTGAACACGTGAAAGGGGTAGATTAAATCATTAAATGAACCAGTAGTCAACCCGGATTCAAAGGTAATATAAATTAAATGAACATAGTCTAGAATTTCTCAATGAATAGTTTATCCTTACTTGTTATCATTAATAAAATTCATGAACTATCTTCCTTTGCTTTATATTTTGTAGACACCATTAGTGGTGTCCTATTGAGTTATACTCATGCCCGTCTTGGGCCGTCGTTGCATACCATAGCATATTTCATTCTTTCAGGTTAGGATAAGGGAAAGGGCCCTATTCTAGGGAGTTGATTTGGACATGGGAAATATTTACTAAGGTTCTAGACTTAGAGTCTCGGCCATTTTGGGGATCCTGATGTTTTTTTCTCTTAGAGTTTTTTCACCTAACACTGTATCATGTAATGACATATTTACTATTGTATTTGGTTGTACTCATTTTGGGAATTGGTTTTTTATTCATGTTGTCGATTATTTACTATATTTTTTGTTATTTGAATTATTTTCGGTTGTGGCATACTCTGGTAATGAGGTTATAGTCTCCCCATGAGACCTATTAGGCCCTTGATACTAGTCGGAAAACTCTGGCATATGGGGAGGTACACTTAAGGTTATGTAACTACCCGGATCGGGGCACCAGTTTAGTGGCTACTGGGTTAGGGACATTACAAAGTGGTATCAGAGGAAGTTGTATTCTCTTTATTACTATTTGGGGGTGGTAGAAAGGAGGTTATGTAAGATTCAGGCCTTGTTAATGAGCTCATGCTTGAGAGTAGCTAATCAATGTACAGGGGTAAACCCATGTCTCCCTGGGAGGGGATTGTTGTTCTTGTTGTGTGTTGTTAAATTTGATGATATTTCACCATTGGGTGATGCACTTGTTGTGTGATTTAACAATTTTGTGATATTTCTCTCATGTCCTGAAAGTTGCGAGGTTATTCATTCATTCATCATTCTAGAAACCTATGTTGTAAAGTGGAATTCATCATGAAATCCACACACATGGGATGGGTGTATAGGATATCAATGTTAGGATGCATATGTTTCCTTAAAATTAATGAAAAATTGTACCTAATGAGATGCTATGAATGGGTAAAAAAGGGAAGTGAGAATGTCAAGTAGTAATTGAAAATGTGGTTTACTAATGAAGTTAAATTGGTTTAATGTGTTTTAAGAGTGATTTCGGATATGGGAATGGTTTTGGATCGGTGTAAAAAATGAGGCACGTAATAATGTGAATTAGTTACCGTGTTAGCAATGGCCTTAGTAGAGATGTTCAAGGGCAGTGATCGGGTTTTGAGTGGAATCTTTTGGGTAGTGTATGCAAACTGGTTTGGTGGAAAGTGATAAGCCTACCTGTATATTTTTCTTTTCATAAAGGTGACATAGTTTCATTATGAAGTTTATGTTCATAATTGTAGATAAATTCCAGCTTGAAGATGTGCACTTGTTGGGTGACATGAGAAGGTTGCCAAAAATTCTCCTCCAGTAGTGGAGCAAGAGAATGTTGTGATCCAAGGAGATAGGGAAGATAAATTACACTATAATTATTCTTGTTTTATGGAGATTATAGAACAAGACCTGGGGTGGGATGCACCAAGTATGTTTAAGTTGACCAGAGTGTTTCAACTACAGCACCCCCAACCTTTACTGAAGATGGTGGGCTAGAAGTAGTAGAGTTATGGATATATTCCATCCAAACTATTCTTTACCATCTAGAGAATCCTCTTGAAAATTGAGTCACTTTAGTGGACTATATGTTGATGGGTTAAGAAAAACGTTGGTGGGACATTATGGTTCAAACCAAGTAGGCTAAGTGAACGATGTGGAAGGATTTTCATGAGATGTTTCTTGATAAATTCTATTCAGAAAACATGAGACATGAGAAGGCTGTAGGTTTCATGAGGTTGACTCATAGGAAAATGTCAGTGATGGACTATGCGAGTCATTTCACCAATTTTAGATGCTTCATTCTTACATTAACAAAGGACGAGGCAGCCATAGAGAAACACATCCAGGATGGGCTGAGACATGAGATTAGATCATAGGTGAATATATTTCATCTGAAAAGGTTTACTGAACTGGTGGATCAAGCCCTTATATTAGAGCGGAACCTGAAGGGAGCTTCAGGTAGGGAACTTGTGGCACCAGCTGGGTGAGCAAGTGGTGTGGCTTTGGATAGTAGGAAGCACCAATTTGCAACCTTTTAGTAGGGTGGAAGCGGAAAAAGTAGTCAAATGAGGGGGCCAAATATTCAAGTTTGTGACAACCAGGTCACAAGTGTGACCAATTTCCTCTCCCACCAGTCGAGTACCGAGCGTGCGGTAGGTTGGACCATGGGAAAATGTTCTACAAGAACCCACGGTAGTTAGGGAATGATGGAGGAAATAGGAAGATGCCAAGTGTAGGCAGGGGCTTAGTTATATCAAGGAGGTAGTTGGAACACCACGAGGAATACAAGTAGGGGAAGTGGACGTGGAACTCGAGGGAGAGATCACCTTTACCATCAAAGCAGTGCAATCTAGGGTACTCAGGTTGGAGCCCAATGTAAATGGGTAGGTCACCTCCATGTAGTGCAAGCTACACCTTAAGGGGTCAGGCAGGACCGTCTACTATTCAAGGAATGATTCTTATAGCTTCCATGATTGATAGTGATTTATGTGATATAGATACTACTAATTAATTTATTTATGCTCAGTATGTAGTCGTGTTGGGATTAATATTGGAGAATGCATGTGGGGTAATGTCGGTTGATACTCTCCTAGGGATATGAATCATAGACATCAGGCAGTGTAATGGTTGTTCTCTAAAGGTTGGTGGGTATCAATTTCTATGGGATCTATTTTCCCTTAAGATGAAGAATTTTGACCTAATATTAGGGTTGGATTGGTTGGAATTATATCAAAACCATATTGACTATTACCAACAACGGGTAACGTTCACATCCCTCGATGGGAGCACTAATGTCCTTCATGGTGAGTGGGATGCTCGAGCAAGCTGCGCGGGGCGACTATGCCAGTAGTTGGGGGAACTCACAGCCCATGTGGAATGCCTTATGTTAGATTATGGGGAGAAATGACAACTAGTCTTCACTTTTATTGTGGACTAGTTTTAGGATTAATTTTTTGAGGAATTCTTAAGGTTACCACCTAAGAGAGATGTTGAGTTCATGATCAATTTTTTGCTACGGGAGGATCCAGTTTCTTTTCCACCTTACCGAATGGATCTAGTAGATCTCCACGAACTGATGTTTCAGTTAGTGAAATTGGATTGTAATGGGTTTACACATCCAATTACATAACCTTGTGTATTTATGGTGTTGTTTTCTAAGAAGTTTGATGGATCACTCAGGCTATGTGTCGATTATAGGAAGCTGAACAAGATAACGGTTTATAACCGATACCCTATTCCGAGAATTGATGAACTGTTTAATCATCTCAAAGGCACCTCAGTGTTTTATAAGATCTATTTGAGATCGGTATACCATCATATGAGGGTGATACCTTCTTAAATACCCAGGATAGATTTCTGATGAAGGTACGGGCTATATGAATTCTTGGTAATATTGTCTGGTCTAACTAATGCACTGGTTGTGTTCATGGATCTAATGAACCGGATATTCAAACCATATCTGGATCAGTTTTTAGTGGCCTTCACGGATGACATCTGGGTGTACTCCAGAAATCTTGAAAATCATGACAAACATCTTGACATCGCCTGGAGTGCACTAAGAGATCATAAGATTTACACCAAGCTATCAAAATGTCAGTTTGGGATTGATGAGGTGAACATTTTAGGACACATCATATATCATTCTGGCATGTCAGTGGATCTAGAAAAGTTTTAGGCTGTGGTGTCTCAAGATCATCCCAAGAATGACTCTTATATTCAGATTTTTTAAGGTTTGACCGGCTGTTGCTGAAGGTTTATTATAGATTTCTCTCATTTGAAAACACCGCTCATAGGCCTAACCCAAAAAGGAATTAATTTTGATTGGGTAGAAGTTTGTGAGAATTTTTTTCTGGATCTAAAGAATCCGCTGAATACCGCACCAATTTTGATCTTACCTGAACCAGGTAACAAGTACACCTTGTTCTATGGTGTGTCTATTATTGGCCGTGGGGCAGTGTTGATGCAAGATGATTGGGTTGTATCTTATGGAAAGATTCATTTGAGACCAAAGGAATGGAACTCCCTTAATCGTGACCTTTTCTAGCTGGTGTGGTTCATGCCTTGATGTTTAGGAGGCACTACTTGATGGTAGAACCTTTCATAGTGTTCACGGACCATAAAATTCTCAAGTACATATTCTCTTAGCTGGATTTGATTCTAAAACCACAACAGTGGGACCAGTACCTATAGTCTTTTTATTTTGAGATGATTTATACACCAAGGAAAGGTAATAGTGTCATTGATGCTATGAGATGGAAGCCGCAAAATTAGGTAGTTCAGGAATCTAGTTCAAAGTGGGTGGTGATGGCCTTGTTTGTAGAGATGCATTTGGAGGTACAGTATGGGAATGGGTAGATGAATCTTGCATCTGTTGAAGTCGAGTAAAAAAAAATTGAGCTGAGTTAAAGATATTTTTTTGGGGGAACCAAAGTTTTTGGATATGAAGGAAAGTCTTAATGGTGGGGATTCACGTTCTGGTATGAATTTTGGTGCTGATGGTGTTTCATATGTTCATGGTCATGGTGTGGTGCCTGCAGATGTATGAGAAGATTTGATGTGCGAGTTCCACGTGTCGAAGTGGGTAGTGCATTCGGTCTTGACTAATATGTATCGTGATCTTAATAAGCTGTTTGGTGGCTAGGAATGAAGAAATAAGTTGCAATTTTTGTGGAGCGCTGCCTTACCAGTCAGCAGGTGAAAGGGTGAACATCAGCGTCTAGGTGGCCTGTTGCAGTCATTGCCTATTCTTAAGTGGAAGTGTAATGAAGTCATGATAGACTTCATAGTGGGTCTTACAAGGATTCATTAGAAGAATGTTTCAATTTGGGTGGTGGTATACCGGCTAACCAATGTGGCTCATTTCTTGATAATCTAGGGGACCTATACAGTTGAAGTTTCATGGTGTTCTGAGGACTATAGTTTCGGATCACGATCCATGATTTACCTTGCGCTTCTAGAGGGGACTACATAAGGCACTTGGAACCCAGGTGTTTCTAAGCACGGATTACCACCCACAGACTGACAGGCAGTCAGAGCATACAATTCATGAATTTGAAGACATGCTGAGAGCATGTGTTCTAGATTTCGAAGGTTTTGGAGAAAAGAACTTGTCACTTTTTGAGTTTTCTTTAAAAAAAATATTAGGATACGGTTTAGATGGAACC
Source organism: Viscum album (assembly GCA_963277665.1). Classification (NCBI taxonomy): domain Eukaryota; kingdom Viridiplantae; phylum Streptophyta; class Magnoliopsida; order Santalales; family Viscaceae; genus Viscum; species Viscum album. Next base: position 696,875,132 of record OY728148.1, read on the forward strand.
TTTTAAGGCACTTTATGGGAGACCAAGTAGATCTCTGTTGTGTTGGTTAGTGGTTGGAGAGTCTGTGCTATTGGGGATGAGTATTATGTAGGAGACGGAGGATAAGGTTCGTTTGATTCAAAAGTGTATGAAAATGGCTCCAAGTAGGAAGAATGAAAATGAAGATCACCATCCTAGAATGCTTGAGTTTGTGTTGTGTGATAGTGTGTTTCTTTGGGTATCTCCATGGTTGGGTCACCGTCGAATTTAAAAGTAGTGAAAGTTGGTGCCTAGATATGTAGGGCCATTTGAGATTGTGGAAAGAATCAGGTGGTGGCGTAGTTATTGTCTCTTCCCTAGTGGTATAATGGGATGCATGATGTTTTCCATCTTTCACAACTCTGATAGTATCATCCAGATCCATCTCATGTGATAAATGTCGAGTATGTCGATCTTGAGGCTGATGCGTCCTTTGAGGAGCCCTGGGTTCGTGTTGTGGATCATAGTGAGAAAGTTTTTTAGGGAAATGTTGTGCACTTTTTTCATGTTCTATGGAAGCATGGAAATTTTTAGGAAGAATCTTGGGAGAGTGAATCAGATATGTGGGCCCAGTGGCCCGATCTCTTTCTGTTAGGAGCCCAATGATGCTCGGAATAGTGGCTTGAGGACGATCCATTATAAGGTGGGGAGGTTGTAATACCCCAGATATTTCTGAAATGTATGTTCTTGTGTATGTTTTAGTTTTAGCCTCCTTTTGTGGTTAATTAAGTTTTTTCCCATGTCCTTGTGAAGTCTTTGGGGTGTTACGGGGGTTTGGGACATGAAAAAGGGGGAAAAGGGCCATTCTAGGCCGTTTGCAGAGTTTGTGCATGGTTTGGAAATCTGCATGAGGGGAGACCGTGCAGGCTGTGGAAATCCATATGGGTTGTTCATGGTCTAAAAAAATTTTCCATAGAGAGGGCATGCGTATAGTAGCCTCCACATGTTTTGTGCACATTTTGGAAAACTGTTCAGGTAAACCATGCATCCTGGAAACTTCAAAAAATTTACAAAAATGACATTAAAAGATTTCTTATACCACTTAGTATTTTCCTTCTTTCTTCCTCCACCAGCCCTAGTGAATCCCCAAATGCTCTAAGATCTCCCAAGGATTAATCTCCCTCATCTTAGGGACATTTGGAGTGTCGTTCTTTACAGATTGAAGATCCGAGTAAGGTCAATATCTCTCTCTCTCACTCTCTTTTCTTTTCAGTTAAGGTTCCTATTTCTTCCCCATCTCTATTCGAGTGTCTAAAACCCAACATTTTCAGTGATAATTAGGGTAAAGCTTAAAGGTTTGGTTGAATCTACTTCTAGGGATTTTATTTATAGGGCCTTCACAAATAGATTCAAGATAGGTGTTCTACAATTTATATCCATTGCGTTTTATGTAGATTTGTGCATGTAGAGTGGTATTATTTCACTCTTTTGATGAGTTCTTGGTTTCCTTGACATGATTTCATGTATTGGGTGTCTAAAAACCCAATAAAACACTCATGATCCTCGTGGGATGCATGGAGGATGATGTGACCCATTTTGGGGCCACCCATTGGGGGAGCTGATATTCCCCAGACCTAGAGTTTATCTAAGTCTAAAGTCATTGTACGACAACATAGATCCCATGATAAATTTTTTATAATGCTTAAAGGATGTATAATTTTTGTTTAGTAATACACTTAGTTTGGGAAATTTCCTAAGAGGTGGTTTGGTTGGAACAAAAAAGGGTTAAATGGATTAATGGAAAAATTCTAGGGGATTAGCTTTATACTTGAATTTTCGTAGTGAGATAGGCATTGGAAATGGGAAATGGGAATAAAGTGTTAAGTAATATGAATAATTCATGTGTTAATGGATTGAGAAAAAATGTTAATGTCCCATTTATTAATATTGTTGTGATGTTTTAAATGACACAGGATATGTTTTGGGTGATATGGTTAATTAGGGTGAATGATAATAAAGCATGTGTGCATGGCTTGGTTGAGTGGGGTATCGACTAGAGGTTCTACGACCATGGGTTGAGTTGGAATGAGGGTCTAGATCCTCCTCTAAATGAACGGGTTAGGGAAGGGGATGGAGTTTTATTCCACTAACTGTTGTATTCCATCTATACTAAGGCTTCGAGGTTATGATTATGGGTTTTCATATAATGTGACTACTAGTGAGATATAGCATGATTTTATTCCTATAATCTTGAGAATATTGAATATGCATAATCTATTGAACACATGAAAGAGGTAGATTAAATCATGAAACACCTCAGCAGTGAACTCAGATTTAATGGTAGTATAAATTAATTCAACATAGTCTAAAATGGCCCAATGAACTATTTATCCTTACTTGTTATCATTTATAACTTGGTTGCACTATCAACCATTGTTGAATATTTTAACATTAGTGGTGGTCAAGTGAGTTATACTCACACACTGCTCAGGAATTCATTGGGTACTCATGCATATTTCATGCATACATGTGAGGTAAAGGGAAAGGGCCCTATGCTATGAAGTTGAGTTGTACATGGGACATGTTGGGTGAGGTTCCAATCATGGAGTACGGACCATTTTGGGGACCGTGTTATCTTCTTTATTTTGGGTTTTTGTTAACTTAACACTGTTTCATGGCATGAAATATTTACAGTTATTCCAAGTTTGGGAATTAGTTGTTTATGCATGTTGTATATTGTTGCCTATTGTTTCTGTTATTTGAATTATTATATGATGTGGCTTACTCTGGTAATGAAGGTTTAGTCTCCCCAAGAGACCTATTAGACCCTCACTGCTAATTAAAAACCTCTGGTGTACTGGGAGGCATTCTCAAGGACTTGTATCTACTCGGATCGTGGCACCAATTTAGTGAGTCCAGGGTTGGGGACGTTACATTATTCCTTTTACCATAATTCATTTTCCTGCATGATCATCATCCCATCTCTTATTTTTCTTTGCTTAAAATGTATATGAATTTTATAATTGTTTCTCTATCATGATATAACATGATAATCTAACCTCGTATGATGAAAAATAAATTAGAGACTAGTTTCATTCGAAGGATTAGCTTAATCCAATCAAATAAATTATCAAACATTAACTTTGTATTACGTATGTATATAAGTTGTCTTTTCAACCTTGTAAATTTGGCTTCATATGTAGTAACATTTACCTCTTTATTTTTTCTTAGACTCAGGATTTGTATTTCCATTTCTTCTCATTGATCATGAGGAAAATATTTTTCTAAGAAGAGTACATTAAAATTATTATATTCCATTCTTTCTATTTCCTCTTCATCCTTATTTTTTTGAATCAACATCCATCATTTATTCTCATATCTTGAAAGATAAAAAAAATCATTGAAAAACTTATCCCATTTATTACGTTCTATAGTGGGAAATATATTCTCTAAGGAACTTATGCATTGTACAGCTACAAATTGATTTTTATTCCCATTGAATTATGAAGTTTGTTGAGGCATGAAGTGTTCTATCATTATTACACCACATAGTGGATCAATATATTGTTCCATACGGGCATGGTTATTACTCATAACTATAGTCAACTACCTCAATATAGTTATAATTTTATTAGTTTCAACTCAAGATTCCATATCTTTCCCATAGAGGAATCCCTAATGTAGTACATGCATTGATACAGTTCTCATTCCTTCTACTAGGTGTTATTTGAAGACAATATCATACACTAGATTTTATCATAACATTATTAAATGTAATTTATAATCTCAAAACTAGTTAAGTAATTAACATAAATTGAAAATTTTATACATGGATAATCTCATTGTCATAAAAAATTTCTTTGGGAATGTTTTTAAATAATAAAATTATTTTCAAACCCTTTAATAATGGTTTGTAAATAAAATTTGAATTAACTCCAAAATATATCCAAGGAGTGTTTAATTAGGTGAGTGGTAAGGCTTGATGTCATGTGCCAAGTAAAATTTGAGTCAAGCTCAATTTTCCTTTTTTGGGGTTATTACCCCTATGTAAATTTGTGCTAAAACCATGTCAACTTGTAGTATCCATACACGGATTTATTTCTAGAAAAACAACATAATATCTTCCTCACCAAAACGTTATGATTTTCTTCCTTACTTATCATCAAATTCAATATTAGGATTATGTTCTCAAATCTATGTATTATAAAATCTAGTTTCCAAGGTTTCTACTAAACGTTCTCTGATATAAACTATAAAGAACTTGACCCTATTAGCCCAGAGTCTGTGGTTACTTTATTACATTGGAATATGATACAAGAAATCGCATCCTAAAGGGCCGAATAGTATTTTAGTATTGGTAAATGAGAAATATACTTGAATATAACATTATAAATGAAAACATAAAATATTATATTATATCTTAATTGAGTTCATCATTAATTTCTCTAGTATAACTCTTCATATTAATCACAATACACATCTTGGAATCCTAGGTAAATGTACATAAGAAATGGATGAGATTAAATACTCATTAAAGTAATTACAATAATGGAATCTATGTTTAATAAATAAGCATAATCAGTATGTAAATGTAAATAAACAAAACACATTCCATGCAATCAATTACATGAGTATAATATTATATAAATAAATAATGATCAAATAATACCATATAAATAATCACATGATCTTAAACCATTACCATGGATATTCTAACAAATAGAATAATTTCATGGAACATAAATAACATATAACATAATGACATAATGAATAAAGGGAGATATAATAACCTTACCATCACGGCCTCATACTAAGACATCTCATAAAAATGGGCAATTCCTAAACCAAAAACCCTAGTTAGTTTGTCTTAGGAGACTTACCGATACATCGAGGTGAAATATTTGGCCTCACCCATCACTTACTAAGTCCAGTCAATTCTTACTATTTATTAGTGAAACATAACCAAAATAAACATTCATATTGGAAAAACTAGCATATAAAATGGTAACAATTCCCCTAATTAATAAATACAATCATAAACCATTCACAGTAATATAGAGAATGGTTATAAAATAGTACATCAATAGTAAAAATAATCATAAACCATATTTAGAAATTATAAGAAAACTGTCATTGTATTTTATTCCAATTAAATCATAAGTAACATCAATTTATGTCTTCTAATTTGGAGAATGATTTTGAAAGATCATGTGAAACATTTCATGAAGAAAATAACCTTTCTATGAAAACCACTTTTTTTAAACTATAAAATTCATAAAATATTGTTGAAATAGTTTTATTTGAAAATCACCTTGTATAATTTTAAATGAATCATCCATGAAAATAATTTTATGGAAGGTATAGAATTATATTAAGGATATAAATGTTAAAAGAAATCATTCCTTTCACACTTTGGTAAAACTTCATGAGTTACCTCATTCGAAAAAAGACAAAAATATTAATTTTAAACCCTTTATAAAAATTGAAATCGGGTTAAAAGTGTATTCAATAAATCCTTTTGGTAATGTTAAGAAATGTTTGAATACTTTTTTAGAGAACACAGATATGGAAGAAAACTGATTACCAACCAGAGAGATAATTAAAGATTTTTTTTGCATAAAAACATTATTTTAAAATAATTAGTATATAATGAGAGGAAAATAAATGGAACCCATATATTCTCCTTATATAAATAGAGGAGATTAAAATTCATGTATTTATATAGATATAGATTATAATATATCATCATCATAAGTATAATCATAAATAATCTCAATAAACGATGAAATTGTACCATAAAACCATTACCACTTTGGTACCACTAAATCATAATCCCCATCAAATAATAAAATTAAATAAAATGTAAAATATCATGAGAATGTATAGTTTCATTTTATTACACATAAAAGTGGATATATATACACCACATAAAAGATAATTTGGTCATAACATGATATGTGTCTCAAAGAAGGCAAATTGAGACAAAAATCCCTTACCTTGGGTCTGACTTCCTTCATACATGTTAGAACCTACTATATAATAAATATTTGTTTATTATAAATCTATTTCATAACCATGATCATATATCTCATACCATATATGATTTACATATATTTTTAAATCACCTATTTATTAAAAATTCTTTATTAAAATCAATATTTTAATTGATAATTGAATTGTATTTTATGTATCTTTGGTTCTGTAATTTTGTTCCTTATACTTTGATGATGGTTCCATCATATTAAAAATATAAAAAATATTAAAATATCATATAAAATCATTATAAAAGTATTTTTATTAATCGATAAAATCTAGATATGGGAAATGGATTACACTCTTTATGGAGAAGGTAGGTTGTACATATGCATGAAAATTGTTTCCATTTTCTCAAAAAATGATATGAAAGGAAAATAAATACTGATTAAAAATTTTAGAATAATTATTATTCTATAAATTTAATTTATATCAACCTAATTAATCCTTATTTCCATCCATGTAAAAAACATTTCACATCACTACGTAGAGGTGGTAGTCTGCAGGTATGCACAAGTGACGTTTTTGTTTCTACAAATGATTTTAAGGTAATAAGTTAGATGTGATATTGAATTTTAAGAAGTATTTTTAGGTCATAAATATCACACATATTCATTAAATTTATCCTTTATACCTTCCATGTAAAGCGTAAGTGAAAAATGTGTCACATCCCTTTACGAGGTGGTAGTCCACTGTAAACACGGGCGACATTATTGTATCTACCATGAAATGGAAAGTAAGAAGTTATATGTGATATAATATTTATGTAATTATAATAATATAATAAATATAATATTCATATATTCAATTCGAAATTATATCCATCCTTGAATGGTGGTGATATAAAACGAATTACATCTGTTATAGAGGTGGTAGTCTGCCATACACGCAATCGACAGTTTCATTTACCATTTGATGGAAGAGGAGATGGAAACAAGTAACTAAGCAAATAAAATAAAATCTATGTATATGGGATATTTTGGTTATATTTATTATCATATATGAAAAATATTATAAGGATTTAGAATAATAAGTAAAATGAAAACTCATGGTTCAAAACTTTACCTATTCTTCGGTCAACCTATTTAGGTTTAACCTAAATCCTTCATGGATTGGATTGATGGTCTAACCAAAAGACTATAGGGTGTGTTTAGGGAATTAAGGAACATTTTTGGGTAAGAATTATCTGATCCAAAGTGATTTAATAGTGTGAATAGAAGGGAATTTTGGGTGGCCTTTTATAATTGGGGGAGAGAACACACATGGAAGTTTTGAAACGAATCAAGTATGCCCATGTTTTCATCATTCCAAAAGACAAATTTAAGGTTTATTATTGAACCATTGAGGATAAAATGTATAAACATGTCCATTAAATTTGTTTTTACATGTTGATAGGTCATTTTTAAACCTTATCTTTTTAGGTTAACCCTTGGTTGATCAGTTTTTACCTTAACCACAGTAATTAATTATTATTATTTTCACAATTAAATATGGTAAAAAAATAAATTTTTCTCATTAGTTAATATTAATTATTATTATTAAAAATATATAATCCATTTTAATAATATAATTAATATAATTGTTTTATTTTAATTTAAAATAGAACTCGTTGATGCGATGAAAAATCGATTTTCTATAGAAAAGTTCTCATAAGTATAGAAAGTTTTTATATTTAAATTGAACATAAAAATGATCCTAATAATTTAAATTAGTAAAATTTAAATATTAATTATATAATATTACTTTAGAACCAATTTAAAATATAATTTAACTTTGTAAATAATTTAATTGAAAAGGAAGTTTTCAATAAAAACCCGAATTTTCACTAGTCATTGAAAAATTAATCTATTTAAAAAATTATCAAAAATTCACTCTATGTTAATTTTTATATGATGATTTAAAAAATATAAGTTCATTTTTTTTAAATTAATTTTATAAAATATCTATATGTTAATTTTAAAATAAGTTCTCAAAACATGATGAAACCGCCCTTTAGAAATATACTATTTTCTAAAATATATTTTTCTTTAAAATGATTTTTTATATTTTTTATAATAAATATATAATTCTGGAATTCATATTATACATGTTTAAAACAAATAATTTTCATAATATATTTATTCCTATTAATAGCCTCATATTTAACTGTTAGGTTATAATAGTATACTATATTATTGTTCATTTTGACTTAGGTTTCTTTGTTCTGAAATCTATCAAAGAGAATGGATTTTTATAAAATTAAACATGTCATAATTTAACATGGTGTTATATGATGGATTTGTGGATTATTTTTATCTTAGTGTGACGGTGGATGGACAGCTGGAGCTAAAGGGTTAACCGTCATGGTCTGGCCAACCATGTAGAGCCCATGTAGACGGTTCTAAGAACTCTTCTAAACTCAAAATCATATTTATATTCCAATTAACAAATTTTGTTATCTTTTTAAATTCATAATTCACTCATAAAGTGAATTATCACTTATAATATGCAAACTAAACTGGTTTTTGTGTTATTTAACATTATTTAAATGAATTTGATATGGTGTGGAATAGTTATTTAGAGAATTTAAATGTTTTTTATATAAAAAATGAGGTTTTACTTTGTTCTAAATAAAATATTGATTTCAAAATTTATTCTATACATTTGTTTTAAAATGTATTCCCTATTTCTTAAAACATGTTTTAGTAAAATTGACTTCGTTTTGGGGTTTGGATAAAAAAAATTTGAATAAATATGGGTTTAATAAAAATGTTTTAAAATGAATCTGATTTTATTTAAAAAAATTTACATGTTAATAAAATCCAAAAATAGATTTTTTTTTTCAAATTAAGTGAGGTAGTTTAAAATTAATTATAGAAATATAGTTAGTTTATAAAATTAAATAGAGTTTTATAATGTGTGTATGTATTATTTTAGTTTAGTAATACAATCTGTTAGATTTGTCTCATAGTTTTAAACTGATATTTGGCTTGATATGTGGGACAAGAATATGTTGAGTTCATGTCTGGTGTAACTTAAAATTCTATTTCTAGGAACGGATAATGGAAAATAGTGGAATTCGTGTCTCCTTTGATGATTTTCACAATGGGTTCTTTTTTATTTGGATGAGATTCCTTTTATTTCAATTTCTACCCAGACATTGAATAGATTGGTAGAATCAATTCCTTTTTTATCTCAAAACTCATCTTATGAATTTTCTTTTGGTGTTCATATATAAATTTTAGCCTTTAAAATCATGGAGATGGTTCTTTTATGGATGTTGATACATATTTTTTCCCTATTTGAACCTCATTGTTTGATTATGTTACTCTTGAATTTCAGATCTAAGTTGGTGATTGGTAGGGTTAGGGTTTTGAGGTACTTTTTACTTATATTATTCCTTTGTGGTTTATTTGGTAAGTTCTTATGAGACATTGGTTCTCATGTACTCATATTTTTGTTTCATTGTAGAGATTTTATCTCGAGGCTTGTTTCTTTGACAGCTGGGTGATGATATTTGAATACTGATAGAGTGATATGGGAAGAACCTTAGGTTTGTTCTTGGAAATATAGGGTTTTTATTCCAACAATTTAGGATGTATATTTGTTGGTGTCTATTCTAATTCTGTTATGTTTTCCTTGAGGTGGTGTACTATTTTTGAGACCCTAGACCGCTGCTATGTATACTGACTTGAGGATAAATCCCATGTCACTCTTTGGATTTTTTTATCATGAATGACTTAGTTAATTTAATTCTTTTTTGTATATTTGTTTCTTTTGTATTATCCAATATTAGAGATTTTTTGGTTTCTTATGTAGGATTTATTGTAGTTTTTTTGTTGAGATAGTGTTTTTATAGTGGTATTTCATTTTATCATTGATACTTAGTTCCTTTTTTTCTATTTATATTAATTCTAAACGGTGGGGGACTCATGATTGGTCTACATTCTCAAAGGATCCCAATGTATGTGGTTTAGGTTGTACAATGCTTGGATATGTCTCAAGGTTTTAATAGACCAATTTGGTTATTTTTGGGATTTTGGGATAGGTAGTTTGGATGAGGGATCATGTTTAGTGGCTCTTTTCTGGTTTGGTCTCTCCTTATTTTTTCTCCACCCCACCCACCTCATTAATTTAAGATGACTATATTCCAATTATTTAATTCCTTCTACTTCGACATAAGATTTAATGGGGGGATAAAGTTTTATGGTGGGGATAATTATCACACCCACATGTGATAGTGGTTTTAAATTTTATTTTATTTTATTTCATTTTGAGTTATTTTATGTTTTGGTGTTTTTTCAAATTTAAATTTTAAAATTTTAAATGTTTTAAGGGTGGTACGGTTAACTATCATGATTTAAAAAACCATAAAACAACTTTGTGTATTGATCTGTAAAGGGAAATGCCTTTTTTATGGTTAGAGTATTTTTAGAAAACCATGAGGGTTCTTAGGAAAAACCATGAAGTACATTTTTGGATGTTCTAGTGTTCTCCACAGAGTTTTCACACATTTTATTAAACCATGAATCATAACCATACATGATTCCCACAAATTAAAATTTCTTTTATTTATTTTTTCTTTTTAATTATTTTTTCCTTTTCCTTCACTTTATTTATTCATCCCCCTATGTTTCACCTCCTTCTTTCTAAGACCCCTAGTGTGCACCTCCCTCTCCTTTAGAACTCCTTTCCTCAAGTGATTTCTCATCATTTCTTTCTAATTTAGGGATAAATCCCATAGTCAAGAAATCCTCTCTCTACTCCTCACCCTCTTTTTTACTTACATCTCTACTCATCATGACACCGCACTTGGCAGAACCTAGGGTTTTTATTGTGACCAAATTTTTTGTGACATTTTCATTATTAGGATTTTGATTCCAATTTTAGGTCCCCTTTAACCTGAATTAAATGATTTGGACTTCATGTTATTGATTTAAGGTAGGTTTCCACCATGTTTTAGCTTTTAATTTTTAAAAAATATTTCTTTTATTTTTATTTTATATTTTAATTATTTAATAATGAAATTTATTATTTTTATTGAATTGTTTTTTTGGAAATTGTATTTTAGCCTAATTTACATAAAAAATATCATTTTTTATTTTGAATGATGTTTAAAGTTTTTTATTAGACATGAAACATGAATTTTATTATGTTTCTCAGTTGTCCTATTAGAATTTATATTGAAGTTATTGAAATTAATTTGGGATTTCATTCTAGTTTACGAAAGATTTTTACTTGTAAATTCAAATGGTACCTAAAATTCTAAGTAAAAATATAGTATTTATATATATTTTTAAATAAAATGTGGTATTTCAAATAATTTTACCTCATTTAGGTTGTCGTTTAAATAAAATAATGATGTTTATGTTTTTAAAGAGGATATTATAAATAGTGTAAGTTGGTTATTTAATGATATTTCAAAATATTTTTATAATTTTTTTAGAGAAATGATTGAAATCTAGATTTCAACATGTTGAGTTTAAAGAGACATATGAAATTTAATTTCAAATAACTAGTAAATGGTTGGAATTTGGAGCCCATTTTAGTTAAGGCTTATTTGGATCTTTAAGTGGGATCTAAATTGTGTGTGTGTGCATGTGTGTGTAACTGTATTAAGTCCCATTATTTTTTTTATTAAAATGGATTGTAACCTATAAGGAATAATTTATAATTTATATGATTTGGTGGATGTGTGGTTAGTTCCTTTTACTTAGGTGGGATCTATATGAGATGGTAAGTTTTTTGTTTTGCATAGAGTTGCACGTATTTATCACAGTTTATTATTCATTCTTATTATCGGTTGTGATCTTTTCATACTAACCCTTGGTTTAGTTTGTTCATGGGATCCATGGTTCTAGGGTAGGCTAACATATATGGGATTGGATCCCTTTACTGTATTTATATTAGTGAAGCATAGTATCCCTCTAATGGCCAGTGACAGGTTACTAACATTTCCACTAGATGCTAGTGTAGTGTTGTATCAGTTACCTAGCCATAGTAAATGTTGGGTGTATCCCGTGACCCTTATCTTTTATTCATTTGTTTGATATAGGGTATTTCATTTTTTTATTTACTATGTTTTCTTTACTTGTGTGGCACCTAATTTTGACTACTTTTATTTTCATTTCTTCATCTATAAAAGGATTCCTTATTTCATTTTTACATTTATCATAAAAACATACGTTAAAATTACAATGCCTTTTTGGGAATGGTTTCAAAATATTATTTTAAATGGGAAAATGGGTTCTTTAATTTAACATATTTGTTTTATAAATTAATGTTTTAGAGTGACTCATTTATTTTATAAAAAAAATAATTCAAAAATGTTATAAAACCATTATGATATGTTATTGGTTATAAATATAATTAAATAATAAAAACTTTTTTTCTATTCTAATTTTGAAACTATTATAAATGGGTATTTATTAATATTTATATATATGGAAAGAAAGACAGTGTCCTACTGAGATCTTTTCTCATGTCTATCATCTTTTCAATTTTAGGTCATTGGTTCACGTTATGGATACTACTTTGAGATTTTTTTAGGCTTTTATGTTAGATTCCATTTTATTCATCATATATATCATGTGGTTCCTATTACAAAAACTAGTAAGTCATAAATTTTATTTTAATATAACATTTGGCATGTGTAAATTTAAATAAGATCATTTCTACTGTCAATTTTTATTATTTTTGGATATCATTACTCTTGTCGATACTAGAGGATTTTTAGAGGTGAAGTATACTAAGGGATCTTAGTGTGAGAAAAAAATGATAGCTAGGTGGGGGAGTTTAAAGGGGGAGCCAATGAATAAGTTTATACCTACTTATATATTATAATTATTTATGTCTAATTTATTAATGAAGACCTGATATTTGGTGTTGACATCTGACTTATAAATGGGTCTTTCTAAATTTTCAGTTGTAGTCTATTATTTTTTTATGGTTCCATTTATTTTATTTTTTAAAACATCCCTAATGATTGTTTTTTATTCCTAATAATATTTTTAGCAGCTTGAGGGGATCAAGGATTCCTCTTGGGAATGTTATAGTATGATTTAGGAATCCAATAGATAAATGGATCAGGTTGATTTTTGAAATTACATATTTCCATAGAATCATTCAACCTGTTTAGTTATATCACATTCAATATGCATGTTATATTTATAATTTCCCACATTATCTCTATATTTATAATCAGAGTTATAATATTTAATTAAAACCATGAGGTCATGGATTATATGTTTTTTGTATTTTTATTTAATTTAATTTTTATTCCTCTTGTAGTTTTCTTAATCTTATTTCATGTGGAATTTCATAATGTATTAATTTTTATCTTATATTATAATATTTTATATGAAAACATTGTATTGCAATTATTTTTATTTAAAAGTTGTTTTTAAATAAACCTTTTAAATATAATATTTATTTAAAGGATAATACATACTAAAATATTAGGGTATAAAATTTTACAACCATTAAAAAAATTACTTCAAAATATCATGACTCTAATGAAAAAAATGAGGGTACTTTTTCATCATTACATTTATGGGATCCTACATAACTTCCTCAAACTGATGAGTCCTCCAAAGAACATTAACTAGGTTATTGGTCTTGTTTTTTTAATAATTTATCTCTAGAATCAAATAATTCTAATGGTTTTTCTTCATGAGAGATATCAATTGAGAAGTGAATGTTTTTTTAGTTCATTGGAAATTCATCTGTCTGAATTTCATTCCACAAATTTATTTGTTTATTGGATAATAGACTAGATGTAAAGTGTATACAATGGATATGGTATTTCTAAATTATTATTGGTACCATCTTAAGTTCAATTCAACCTTTGGTTATATAGTGATGCACTAGAAGACAATAATTTTGGCAAGGATGAAGGGTAATGAGTTAGAAAATAAATCATAGGATGTCCAGATTTCTAATCCATCATTTTAGGGGAGAAAGTTTAACTTTTTTACCATATATGATTAGTATTTAATCAATTAGAGACTTTAATAAAATGTTTTATTCAATATTATATTTATTAGTAGTCTATAAACTTAGTGAGGATTACTCATATTTTGTAAATTTTTATCACTTGTATCTTCTAGTTATAATAAACCTGGAAATTGTGTGTTTTTACCATGCATGTAGGAAACATAATCTAAATCTTGTTAGACTTTTTATTCTTTATTATTTTTCCTATATTAACATTTTATATAATTCATATATTTTTTTGAAGGCTTTTAAGTTGTAACTAACATGTGTGAAAGGTCTACTTTGTGCAGTGCGTAGGGTGCATTGACTTCCTAGTTATGGTATACCATGTTGAATGGAAGTGAACATTCAAAGACCACGTTCCAACTACATTGAGTTTCTTTTGTGTAATATTACAGATGTTTAAAGTTATTTTTTTACTGTTTTTATCATAAGAATAAAGTATCATGTTCTAGATTCCATACAAGTTGTATCAGTTCTTTCCCATCAACTCTTGAGGTTAACACACTAGTAGTAGATGGTATCTAAAGAATGGAATATATGGATCTATAATTTAAATGATATGGGTTTTTTCTTTTATAATATGTAGATATAAAATTTTCTCATCCAGAAAAATTTTACAATTTCATTAAATGATGTTAATCTATTAACAATAGAGAATATGGAATGAAAACAAATATTGATAGGGAGACTTTGGAATGGGTAAGAATATCCAAGGCACAAAAACATTTCTCTCAACATTCAATTGAAGAATATTTTTGTAAATTTTATGTAGCCTTCAGTGGATATAAATGAAAAAATAACATCCCTTAACGATGTTTTTATGTTAGGATGATTGTCTAGCTTAGGGTTTTTGGAAGGAATACTAGCAGTAAATCATGTAAATTATTTCAATATGATCTATAGTATGCATGAATCAATGAATTTTATATATTCTACTCTTTCTATCATCACTTATTGAAATTTTGGATGATATGGTAATGGTAGATAGTAACTCTAGTAGAAAAAATAGATTTAGTATTTGATGATATCCAGAATTTGGCCTTGAATGAAGATCTTGGTTAGAGGGAAGTTCAAACACCCCCTGATAGTGCCCTTAAAAATAATGTATTGGGATGGCCACCCCATTATAAATATAATATTCTGATAGAAGATATGTTTTGGGAAAATTATAAAAACCATTCAGATATCATAATTCATGCTTGGTAGAGTTGTCAAAACAAAGGGTATATCAAGAAGATCTCAAACTGTTTCGAGGAATGAATCAAAAAACACCATCATTTGGCAGATTAAATTGTACTTTTATACCATAATGGGTTGAAAATTCCTTTTTTAAAAGGTTGGGGTAGAAGTATCATTTTATTATTAAAGCAATGATCACTTCTTGACTTGGTAGAGGGAGAACCATTACATAGCCCGAAGGCCCAAGGCCAAGTTTTCAGAATACAAGGCCTAAAAGCCTATGTTTTCTACCAAATGGCCCATTGATGAATAGTAATACTATAGTAACTTGGATGCTATAGTACATGCTACAGTACCACCGCCTCTACAGTTCCTGTTACATAACCTATTTTTCTATAGTGTCACTACTGCTATAGTTTTTCCACTACTATAGTGCTGCTCTAGTACCAAGAAATTTGTCCCTACCCAGATTCGATCCTCGGTGTTTTGGATGCCAAGAAAGATCCTTTAGTGTGAATAATTTGGTAAATTAAATGTCGATTAACCCTAGTACATCTTTTGATTCAATTGGTGATCAATGACATATATTCAATTATGTATTGGGGATTTTTAGGAATCCTTATGTAGTAGATTTTTAAGCCTTGGATGTTTCTCGGAAGGTAGAAGTCAACATCTACATAATTAATGGGGGATTATTGAAACTAAAAATTGTTCATATTATCCCTAGTTTATAGAAAACTATTATTGTCATTGGGAAAGTAAATAGAGTAGGTCATTAGAATTGTTTTGTAAATGAGTTATTCAAATTTACCTAAGGTTCTATGATAGTTGAATGAGGTGTTAAAGAATGAGGATCTTTATTTGAAAATAAATTTATATGGGGTTGTAGTTTCCAAAATTTTAAATTACAATGATCTAAATGTTTGGCACTATAATTTCTGTCACCTTATTGAGAATAATATTAAATATATAAAGGAAAAGGGAATACTAAAGCTGGATCACATCAAAATAAGAATGTGTGAAAATTTTGTGCTAGGAAATAAGAAAATGATATCCTTTAATTGAGATAGATAGAAGCATAGGAACCAAAAAACACAAAACATTCCACATTGATGTTTGGGGACCTAACTCTCTACAGTCTAATGGATTTTCACTCTACATTGGAACTTTCATTTATGATTCTATAAGAAAATTAAAGATTTAATTTTTGAAGAATAAATATTTTATATTATAGGTTTTTATTCAAGTGTATTTGGTTGGAAAATGATAGTGAGTATACTAGACACAACTTCGAAAAATTATGATAAAAGAAGGGAACAATTCATGAAATGATAGAGCACAAAAATCCCTAGTATAATGATGTATAATAACTGTTGAACAAGACTTTGATGGAGAAATATCAGACTATGAGGTTTTATTTAGAAATTCCTATGGTGATTTAGTTAGAGACACTTGTCATGACATCATATCCCACCAAAATATGTCTAGCATTGATAGTTGGGTAGGAAAGTTTAGAGGAATTATGGTCTTGAATATTAATAGAAGTTCATCATCTTAGAATATTCCTTATTTTATCATATGAGCATATAAATTCTATGGATAGAGATAAGTTTGATGCAAAAATTGGAAAAACATTAGTGGATATGTTGACGAAAATTTTAGATATTGGTTTTGAGATGGAGAAAGAAAATAGGTTATCAAGATTTAGATATTCTCATTATTGAGAAATTATCATGGAAAAACCCAAACCTAGCTAATAAATTAGTTGAAGAAAAATAAATTTTCAAATTTCAGGAAGATAAAATTAAGGTGATTAGAAGTTCAAAAATTTACCATAAATCATATGTGAGTGGTGAATGAACTGAAATTCCAAGAGAAAGGCTAGTAGAAGATCATATATAAATATCTAGAGAGGATAAAGCTTGAGTTTGAGTATTGGAAGTAAAGGTTCTTGGATGAAGCACTAATCTGATCAATTCATAATATTCAACTCATTTGAGTATATCAATGAACATCAAGATTCTAGAATAATGGTTTGTGGAAGAATTGAATTCTATAATCATAATGGCTGCAAGAGAACTCAAATGTCCAGAACAAGTAGAATAGCTTAGTGACTCGAAATATTGGTTGTTGTGTATGAATGAACAAATGGATACATTGAAGTTAAATAGAACATGGGAAATGGTTGAACTTTGGAAATACAAAAAACCACTAGAAAATAAATGGATTTTCTATATTAAGTAATGATATAATGAAAAGAAATGGTAAAAATCAATATATGTAGTGAAAAGATTCCAAAAAATGAAGGATTTCATTTCAAAAAAAAATTCTCACTGGTATTCAAACATTCTATCATCTTAATAGTGTTACGTATGGTTGAATTAGAATATCTATGCTTAGATAAAATAGATTATAAAATAACTTTCCTTCCTGGTGATTTAGAGGAATAAATTTAAATGAAATATCCAATAGCTTTACCAGAAGTTTTGAGCTATAATTTGGTGTTTAAATTGATGAAAATTATATATTTCATAAAGAAAAACCCATGATAGTGGAATAGAAAATTCAATAGATTTATGTTAGATAAAGGATTAAAGAGATTTAACTTTGATCTAAACTATTATCAAAAGTAGTGGGATGAAGTTACATTAATTATATTGTTTTCATATATATAAGACATGTTTTCTATTAAAATAGTTGTCAAGAACATTCATAATTTTTAGCATAAGTTTTTCAGAAGTTTTAAAAATGAAGGATCGTGGGTATGCCAACAAGATCACTAGGATGAAAATATAAAGGGATAGGGAGACAAGAGATTTGGTTCTATCTTAAAAGGATTATATCTAGAATATCATCAGAAGAATTATCAAGAATGGATTCAAACCAACTACTCCAATTTTTGACACATAAAAATGTCAAAATCATAAGTACTAACAATGGGAGAAGACAATAGACACATGGAGAATATTCTATATACATTAACAATCATAATTTTTTATGAATTCTATAATTTTCACTCAGCTGGATATTTATTTTCAAGTGGGAGTTGTATTTTTATTTATGTCAAATCCATATAAGGAACATCCAAATATGTTAATTGGATCCTTTGATATTTAGAAGGAATGGAAAATGAACCTCTTTTTTAGAGTAGGATCTTTTATTTGGATTTGGTAATATATACATAATTGGAGATTTAGATACCTAGATTAGAATAACCATATTAATTTTTAGATATAGAGTAACATTAATCAATTATATGTCTCACCTTTAAATGACTGTTACAATAATTATAATTAAATAAGTGTATGTTTTATCAATAGATCCTGGGAAAGATATGATATTGGTGATGAAAATACTGAAGGAGATTGAGAGGAGCTAGGAATGATAAGGGATATTATATGATTTCCAAAATGTATCCAACTTAAATAAAAATATGGTTTTCTATGCTCATGTTAAGTACATCTACTTGAAGTATCATTTCATTGTAAATTTTATAGAGGATATTGATATCGATTTATAGAAAATGTGTTTACCAAGGTAATAGCTTGAGAAATTATGAAGCGTCTTTTCACCTTATCAGGGATTTATTGAATAGAAGGAATGATAGATAATACAATCACGTGCAACATATGGATTGTTTTTAAGATCCCTAAATCAAATCCTCAATTGAGTGATTATTAAGAGTTAAAGATTTTTTTAGTTCACTAAAATTTCTTCCATCTGAATTTTTTTCACCTGATTTTTTATCAACTAGATAATGGGTTGAAAGTGAGGTGGAAACAAAATTAGTAGTACTTCTCAATTGGTATGAGGGGTATTGGATTTTCACATCTATATATTAATCTATAGTGAGGTTCAATAAGTCCATAATTTTATCAATGAATAAGGGTCACTAGTTTGGTAATCAAGCTCGAGTGGTCATGATTAATGATTTAGGATTTCATGGGAGCAAGTATAACTGGTTTAACTATATTAGAATAGTATTTAATAAAGTATAGGCTTCAGTTAAATATGTGATTCAATCTAGACTTTATTAAAGAGTTGTGCAATTGGTGAGGACTACTTTTCTTTTGTAATATTTTTGTAATCACCTATATTTTTTTATTATAATAAAGTTTGAAGTAGTTACTTATACCAAGAATATAATACAATTTTTCTAAATATTGTTAAACTCTATGTTCATTATTTTTTTATTAATATTATATGTATTTTTGTTTCTTTTTTTCATGTTTATCAGTTTCTAATAAAGTGTGTGCAATGTTAACATTGTTTGGTGGGTAGGATTCTCTGGACTTCCTACTTCTGATAAACTTATTCAAAGAGAACATAACTTCTAGAGATTGTTTTTACACTATGAGAAGTTAACTTCATGTGATATTATGGTGTTTTGAAGTGTGTTTTTTTTACATTTTTTTATAGGAAGTAGGAATGATGAGTTCTAGATTCCATATAAGATCATCTTCCAATTTTAAAATATTTTTTTATTACATGTAAAGGTCTAGGTATGTGCTTCCTCAAAAGTGATACATTGAACACATCACACACTTGGGAGTGGTTTGGTGGGATTTTAAGACAATAATCAATCATTTACACAAAATAGAGGATTAAAAAAGGACCAATGTATATAGGGATAAACTTTACCTTATTCCTGAATCTCATAACCCTATTCTGTAGCCATACTCAAAGGAATACCTCGTCACTAACTTCAAAATGCATTTCTCACTGATGATTATCAGCATACCTCTTTTCGACTTTGTTTAGTCTTTAATTGAATGGTTTGACTCTTCGATAAAATTTCCCAAGAATGATCTAATCTCATTAAATTACACTCTCCAAAATTATCCCAATATGTTTCATTTATACACCTCATTCAGTATAGAACCACATATAATGAAATTTAAATACTATAATGGAAATTTTTGTTATATAAGAACTCTAGGAAAGGGAGTTGTTGATCCAAAACTCCTATTAAATACATTGAACAGGATATCAACATATCTTTCAAAGTTTAAATAGTACTTTCAATTAGAGGATCAGTTTGAGGATGATAATAAGTTCTAAAACACATATCTATATCCAATGTTAATTTAAGGATTCTCTATAAATTTTATGTAAACCTTGAATCTTGATCTGATACAATTACGAGTGGTACTCCATAAAGCCTTTCCTCTTCCTTTATGTATATATTGGAATGTTGATTGATTGATAAATCTTCTCTAATAGAAATAAAATTTTTCAAATTTTTAAGGAGATCAATTATAATCCAAATAGAATTATGTTTTTTTATATGTAGTGGGAATTCCTAAAACAAACTCCATGTTGATGTTCTATCATTCCTATAAATTATGGGTAATCATTGCATCATCCACTTGGACTTCTATCATTTAATCTTAACTTACCGGAATTCAAAAAATCAAGAAACATACTCCACAATCACCTTCTTCCTGTTACCCACCTGAAATTATTGTTAAGATATCCATAAATTTTCTTTAATTCAATATATATAGAGAGTGATGAGTTATGTGCATCATTAAATATTTCTTTCTTTAATTCTTGTATTTATGAAACACATATTTTTTTCTAAAATATTACAATTCCTTTATTGTTAATGTTGAACTCTAGAATATTAACTACCTTCATTATTAGATATGTATCTTGATTATCTTCCTTCTTGATCTTCACATGGATTAATGGGTGGGAAATAATTTGGGTAAGAAATTATTTCTCCCCTTCCCTTTTGATTTCAAGGTCCATCCTTTATACATACATGAGTATTGGGTCGCTTTAAATCCTTATCATGGATAAGGTATCATAATCATTATTTAAAAAATCATAAACAACCTTGTTTAACTTCCATGGGTGGAAATTTATTAAACAATTATAATCCATGATCAAATCCAACCATATATTTTAGAACATATTCAATTCCATCCATGTGAATATATACATTAAGCATTTGTAATCGATTAAGATTACATACTTTTCCCCTTAGAGATAGTGTCTTCATATCAATAATATAAATATTACCAATTATATCTCTAAATCATGTTCTAGGTAATTTTCTCACAAATCTATAATTATCCTCACACATAAGATACCACTATTTCATTATGAATGAGAAAGAAAGCCAATACCATTTTTGATGCATCAATTTATATAACAAAACCTTTTCCATTATAGGGTCGTGTTATTAAATGTGAAGTGACCGACATTCTATTTAACTCTTTGATATTTTCTTCATATTCATCTATCCAGAGTAATTTGACTCCCTTTTGAGTCAACAAGGTTAATAGTTATGAAAATCATGAGAAATTTATCAAAAACTATTGATAGAATATATATAATCCAATAAAACTAGAGATATATATTATTGTTGTTGGTATATACCATTATTTGTTCAAATTTATCCTTAGAAGATCCATAAATATTCCATCAATTGTTATTATATGACCAAATAATGATTCTTTCCTCATACATAATTCAAAATTTTTAAATTTAGAATATAGTTTCTTCTTTCTCTAGGTCTTCAGAAAAATCGTCAAATTATCTAAATTCTCTTCCATGATCTTGGAATATATGATATATCATCTATAAAGACTACCAAAAAGTAATAAAAGTAATATATATGGAATATATTCATCATATCAATGAAGATAATATGGGAATTTGTGAGCCCAATGATGCCTATATGAATTCATAGTTCACATTTCCTTTATGAAAAGTTATTTTGGTTATATTGTACAATCTGGCCCCATATAATTGATCTGAGTTGAGATAGAATGAAACTAAACTAAGCGAACATCCCCAAGACACCAAAGGATAGAAATAAATGTGATGGGATCGGGATAAAATTAGAGGGTGGTTTTCCCTTTTGAAATACTAAAAACTGACAAAATAAAATATAAACATCCAAACCATCTATATGATGCATGAGTATAAGCAAAAAAACTGAAAGGTAAAACCAATAAAATAACAAAAACGGTGTGATAATGTAAAAAGAAACACCAACTAAAAACCCACAATCTAGTGTAACCCAATTACACCAAAATTGCATGATCCCATGCACCATCTAAACTAACACAACTCTCTAACACCACCTACAATGTAAATGATATAAAGATGCATCACTAGTGAAATAAGTTAACTTTCCCTTTCCTAATTCTTGGTATACAATGTCTGTAAATGTAAAAAATTTCCCAAGATGGGGGTGAGTATAACACTAAGTAGGTAATCCCCAGAGACATCCCAATACATACCACTAGGAAAAAATGAATTAGAATATGTTATATAAAAATATTTATAAAAATATACAAGTCAAAATCCATGTGAGAAAAACCACAAACAAGGATATAATGATTCATTAAAACCTGGCATATCCATTTCAATGTTCACACACACACGCATATGCTAAAAATCAATATTGGTTCCACACATTTAGGATGGTAATTCATGACCATGCTCTATCCCACGTAGATATTGGTACTTTAAGATAATAAATGATCCCAATTTAAATAGACAACAACCCAATTATGCCAAATTCCATGCTAATTCATTTTATATAAAACACTATTCCTTTGAAATCATTTCATAAATATTTATTATTCAATAAAAACTATACCATAATTATAAAACCATAATTTTAAAATTATAATCAAAGAAGTTTAAAAAAATCTATTCGATTTCCCATATTTCCAAAATAGAAACATAAATGTATTCATCTGAGAAATCAGACAATAATTTCATAGGAAATACAATAAAACCTTTTAAAAAAAGACTTTAAGTATTAGAACATGTAGAGAATATATAGAATCGACCTACCTCTCAACATATTATGAAAATGAAGAACGAAAATAAGAACTTAAAGATTTGTTCTCACAACACCTTCCTTTCAATAAGTCCAACCAGATCTCATCATGAATCAAATCATAGAACATAAATCTAACTATAATATATTAGATCAATGTATGTATGATAGAGGAGAAGATAATTTCTAGAGATAAAATTTAATAACAATGAATTACTATTTATTTCGGATCTCCAACACTTTATATTCACCTAAAGTTTCTTCTAGATCAAAATGAATTTCCAAGGGATCCTAAGAGAGGAGTAGAGTTTGAGACCCTAGATGAATAGGAGAAAAAAAAGGTTTTGTGGCCTAAATCCAAATTCAAAATTATTTTTTGGATTATTTAATATTCATCAAATTATTAGGTTAGACAATATAAAAAATCATGTTCCTAATGTGTTCCAACTGTGTGAATCATACTAGACATATAGTTTAGAAAATTGTGCACCAACTATGTGGTGATATTATCTCAGGTCCATCCCACCAAATATTTGGCTAGAATGATTTAACAAACCAAGCATCAACCACAAATTTGTCCACTAGTTCCACTTTCATGGTTTTTCCATGACACCCCCACATTTTGTCCAAACTATGAACCTTCCCAGTAAATCCCAACATCACTTTGAACAACTACCTAGAGATTGTGCACAAATTCTAATAACGCTGCTCAAATCATGAACCTACAATAACACTTCAAAAACCTTAAGTAAATATTTGAAACATATCCCAAACATAATATAACATGAAAATACACAATACGATGTTATGTTCTCTAAAAATTTGGTTGTAAAATTATCCCCACCATTAGTTTTTCCATCATCAAGAAGTGGGGAATCGATAGTATTTTGGAAGAGTATGGGCCACTAATATAGAATTTCGTTTTCACATTCCCACATCACTTCTTAAATTTTACCATGCCACTATAAGATCCTTACCAAACTGATGATTTCCCCATACAATATATTCTCTTTCCTATACACAATACATTTGGCACATGAATCGGTGTAGAACCCAATTCAAGGTTAACATGGACCCATCAAATGGCATGGTTAGGATTAGGCTAGTACTTCTTCAATTGAGATACATGAGACACATCATGCATTGAATTAAACCTTGGAGGTAAATCAAATTGATAATCCACGTCACCAACTTGTTCAAGTATCTAAAAAGGGATAATGTACCAAGGGGAAAACATTCATTTCATAGAAAAATAATGATACTCTAGCTTTGGATAGATTCATAAGATAACAAGATCAAGAACATTAAATGATAACGGTCCTTGAAAATGATCCTCATATGATATTTGATGACTATGGGTCATAACTATCTTCTTCATGTTCATATAAATCTTCTCTATTATCTCTTACATAAGGATAAGTCCCAAAATTGAAGTCAGAAATATTTCTACCTAACAGAGTAAAGAATGACAAGGATATCAATACAATGCTTCAAAAGGAACCATATGTATAGAGTCCCTATAATTGTTATCATTGAGAACTATATTATTGATATATAATACTCCCATAATCCATAAAAATAAATCATACAAGCTCTCAAAATTTCCTCCAACATTGGATCATCTGTTTATTTTTTTCATCCATTTGAGGATAATAAGTTATGTTCATAGTCAACTGGGTTCCAAGGCCATGTTGTAGGAACTTCCCTATTTTAGATTTAAACCTAAGGTCATATTCAGATATAATTGAAACTGAAAAAACATACAACTTTAAAAATTATTGAATATAGGGATTGGACAAGTCTTCCACTATACTGGATTCATGAATATGGATTAAATGAGAAACATTTATGATATGACCCACAATCACCCATAGAGAATCATGTTTCCTCAACATTTTTGGAAGAAATATAACAAAATAAATAGTTATTCGATATAATTTCCCCATAATAATAGGTAAATAGTTCAATATACCAACTAAATATTGGTTCTTAGCCTTGACCTTCTGATAGGTGAGCCATCTCAAGATGAACGCTTCCAATTTCCCTTTCATGCCTTCCCGCTGAAATTGTGTTGTCAACACTTTATACATATTCTATATTCTTGGAAGAACAACCCATCTCAAATTGTGGTATTTAGAAAAAAAAATCTAGATAAGTAGGTGGAACCACAATCTAAAAATATAAAACTGTAGAACTCTGATATAGCATCCATCCCTTAATGGTCTCCCCACCACTGAGTTTCAACCTCATGGAAATCATTAAGGATCAAATTTTTGTGTATCTTTAACCTACTCAACCAAATCAAGAATATGAGAAATAAGAAAGAAGATTGTAACATCATCTTTCTTAGTAAAATCCCGACTCATATCATCTATGGTTGACATTAGCTTCCACTTATTGGAAGAATCATTGAAAAAAAAAATTATAACTTCATACACAATTCATATACTAAATAATTCCCTTTATTTGGTGTATAAATCATGTTGAATTCAAAAAATATCTAATATTTCATCCCCCTATGTTGTATTAGATTAAAATAAATTTGTGAGAAAATTTGTTTCTAGATCTTATGATATAGAAACCCTACATATTTCTCACTAAAGAGGTAACCACACCTTGTTTTCAAGGCATGGGATATAGTAACTAATTAAAAATCATGTTTAGGGTAATTTTTCCTATGAACCTATAAATATCGTAAGTTATAGGCTATAACATGATCTCCCTACATGAGAATACATCCCAACACAAATCTTGATGAATCACAATAGAGAACATACCTCGATACTACCTCTGTAAATTTAAGGATAGTTGATAATGTAATATGAACATTAAGTTATTCAAATGATTTTTTTACTCATTTATCAATTTGAAATGAACACCTTTCCTTGTAAAATTTATCATCACTGAGGAAATTTCTGAAAAATCATGAACAAGGAATTAGTAATATCCTACTAAGATAAGGAAACTATGTATCTCAAAAAAACACGTGGTGGTTGAGAAGATATAATAGCTTATATCTTTTCAAGATCTGTAGAAAATCATCTTTCATAGATGAAGTTTCCATGAAATTGTACATATTATCTCTATAAATCACATTTTTAATGATTAGAATAAAGTATATGTTCTCATAAGATAACAAACACTGTATTCAAGTATTTCTCATGATCGGCCTTAGTCCTAGAATACACTAGAATATCATCAATGAACACCACTACATAGGAGTAAATATACCTATTAATTATTTGATTCATTAATTCTATAAATTCTATTGGTGCATTCATAAGACCAAAGAGAATAAGAACACATTTTTAATGGCTATAATGACTTTAGAAAGTTATTTTTTTAATATCCTCTATCTGAACTCATAGTTATTGATACACGAATCATAAATTAATCTTAGAGAACCATGTGTCTCCCATCGATTCATCAAAAATATTTT
The DNA here is from genome assembly GCA_963277665.1 of Viscum album. Taxonomy (NCBI): domain Eukaryota; kingdom Viridiplantae; phylum Streptophyta; class Magnoliopsida; order Santalales; family Viscaceae; genus Viscum; species Viscum album. The sequence goes on from OY728148.1 coordinate 696,901,522, forward strand.
CAATTAACAGAAGAGGATATCAATTTATTATCATAATATAGTTGAGCATACAATAGTCCACACAAATACTAAAATTTTTATCTAGATTATTTACAAAAAGAATTAATGTTTTCCATGCAGACATGCTCATTCAAATAAAACCTTTTCATTATAATTCTTCCAGTTAAACCTTTAATTCCATTAATTCCTTTTTTTTATATCCAATAAGATGGGCATGAACTAGGATTGGGCCTTGGTAGGTAATAAATCATAAATTACACTTATATTTTGAGTGGAAACCTTGAGAAATTATTGGGAAGTTCATCATGAAATTGGTCAAAGATTGTTGGGAAATGTCTATGATTTATTTCATCAATGGATTCTAAAGTAACCACTTTCAACTGATAAAAGATACACTAAATTACCAGTACCAAAAGCCCTGGCCTACTCGTATTCACATCCCAATATCCTTTAAAAAATGCATATCCCCATAAGAGTATGTGAAACTAACCTACCATTCATAACATAAGATATGGGACTTGGTGGATGTAAACTGATATATTCCCAAAATATGGTCATAGATATCCATATTATGAATAGATAAATCCCAAACCAATTAAACTCCGTCGATTTTTATAGAATACACCATTCACATAAAGGATTAACATTCCCATTGTCCTAGTACTGTATTATGTTTCAAGACATAAGGAATCATTTCAATATAAAAACTCATATTATCTATAACATGATTAAAAATAAAATAGTGGGATACTCCAGTATCAAAAAAAGATAGTGTGATAGTAGAATTCAAAATAATCACACATCATACCTTAAAATGACTAGATTGATCCTTTTTATCATCTGTTAGATAATATAGAACTGTTTATTATCTCCTCCTTGATAATTTTTTCCTTTCTGAGATTGCATAACATATGGTTTCACGGTGTTTCTAGAATCATTTAGCTAGATCTATTCTAAGGAAAAGTGTTATTATAACAAGATTTCCCCATCTAAATGTCAGATATCTGAAAAACATGAGATACATTCCTAACTACTGATTTAGTAGCAGTATGAAAACAATACTAGTGGCATCCCATCTGATTATAGTTTTGACAAGATCGAACTAGTGTTATACAATTTACCTTTTTATTCTCAAGTAAACAAAACTGAAACACTCATCCTTATTCTTCGCATATGGAGTTATGTTAACAGATCCAATAGTCTAATTTAGAGAAGCTCAACTTCTTTGGATGTAGGTGTCCCTCTTCCTCTTATTCCCATCATTTGAGTTCCCACCTATTCTCATGGAGATAAACATACTCACTCCATCTAGATTTATATAGATATATCTTTCTAATACCATCACTCTATTTACCATCTCTATATAATCTGTGATACAAATAATAGCTATCTTAGAGAGAATCATTGGACATAGACCAAACTCATATTTGTGTACCATAATAGATGAATTAGCAGACAATTCTAGGGAAAATTGTACTATGTTCATAAACATAGCTTTATACTCTATCACGGATAGATTATATTTCTTCAAGATAATGAAATAAGTTTTTATTATGATCTTGAATGTATGAGGATGTAATTTTTTTGAAAAAAAATTCAAAGCCTATAATTTAATTCTTTGGTTTAATTTATCTTGGAAAGATAAATCCCACCATTGGCATGAAATAGCCTACAATATATAAGTTACTAACATTAATCTAAGTTGGAATGGTATACCCAAGAATTCAAAAATTTAGTTTATTCTATTTTAACTCAACTTATATTTTTCAGGTTTATAATCCCCTCAAAATATGGGTGGATTTTGTTTCTAAAATTGTATGGATTTATCCACTATTTGGGGATAATAACTCGGACTTACTCTATCAATGACTTGTAATATTAATGAATCTTTGGATAGGTTTTTGGTTCACATGTAGCTCATATTCATCCACATTTCCCCTCCATATTCACATCTTATCACATTAATATATCTATAAAAGATTTGATCTATATCTATGAGCAAGAGGAGAAGAGTATATCTAAGAAAAATAAATAATATAAAAGAAATATTGTTGATTATGGATCTCCAACACACATAGATTAACCAAAATGTTCTTCCAGATCAAAGGGAAACACCAAAGGATCTTGAGAGAGGAGATGAGTTTGATACCCTGGAAGGATAACATATAAAAATGAGGGTTTTGATGCCCAAAGATGAATTTAAACTTAATTTTAAAATCATTAAATTTATGCCACATGGTTTGGTGAAAAGGTTTAAAAAACTATATGATATTCGTGTACATGCTATTAAACATCACCCAAGTAGTTTCACGATCATTCCACATGGTTTTGAAAACCGCTCACTATACATGCAGTGCCACTATCTCAAGGAAATCCCCTATCACAATAGTATCACATGGTTTACAAAACTATGCACCAACCAAATTTTCCCCACTATTTAAACATTCACAATTTCTTCTATGCTCCCATATGTTTTAGTTAGACCATAAACATGCCCAGTGAATCCCCGAATCACCTTGAATAGTTTTGTGAAGTTAGTACATGGTTAATAGAAACCATATACCACTAGAAAAACCTTAAAAATAATCCAAAACAATTAATACACTCCTAAAAATTAACAGAAACTAAATATAAGTCGAAAATATATAATAAAAGGGTGATGTACCTAAAACGAGGGTGTTACATATATCCTCACTTTTCAGCCTTAAATTCTGATATCCAGATCAAAGGTCAATCTTTGTGAAGTATTTATCCCCTTAGAGTAGACAAAATAAATCAACTATATGGGGTAGAAAATACTTTTTTAGAATAATTATTTTACTAAGCCCATGATAGTCAATGTAGAGATGCATTGATCTACATTTTTCTTAAAAAAAGAAGACTGATACACCCCATTGTGAAGCATTATAGAATATAAAATCATTTTCTAGATTATCTTGAATTTTCTTCATTAATTACTCTAATTCAATTACGTCCATTATATAATGATTATTTGTTATAGTTATAACACTATGTATGAGTTATATGGAAAATTCAATATCACTATTTTATGGAAGACTATGAAACACTTCTTGAAAAACACCAACTTATTTGTTCATAAAGAATATAATAATTATTGAGTTTCTACTCCACATTTTGATTTGAACACCCCTCATGATTGTGTACTAAGACTCATAAAATGGAATTAATTTCCATAGGGAGTTAATGGTTATCCTTGCCCTGAGAGGTGATCATAGGATTATTCAAAATATGAAATGGGACACCCCTATCCAAGATATTAATATGGTTTCTATTCGTAGAGATCCACTACATGCACAAAATCACATAAAATTAAACTAAATGGAGAATAAAAATATTTTCAAGAAGAACATTCCCAAAAAAGTCTACCATAGTGGAGTTATAGGCATGAGATTCAATCATCGTACCACTGTGTTTTTTCATTGATAATTTATTATCCAGCTATTGGGTATATGAATTAATAGTCTTAGATACTTTTCATGATGTTAAAGAATTCAAAGAACATGGATTAAATAATATAATTTCAATATTTAGAGTACCTATCTCTACCCCCAATATAATGATTTTTTTATTTTATCCCTTACTAAAGACAAAGTGTTTAACATTAGTTTGAAGTAACAATAATCAGATTAATCAATCCAATAATAAAGAAATGGAATCCTAATATTCCTTAAATTATGTCACCATAATTTCAGCCTATGAAATTTTAAGTTCATCTTACATAAGAAAATTTCATCCTAAGTTGTTTTAGTTTTTATCCCGTTATTATTCATAACTTAATCTCTAAAAATCATAGAACTATTTTTCTACCAATTGAGACAACCTATACCCACACTATCATATCTGGTTTTAATATAAAAATATTACCCATATGATTTGATCCAAAGAGAGATAAACCAAGAATAACACGCATATATTTTACATCATTTACTTAATTATAATATTTTATCCCAAAAATTCACACAATCCGAAAACTCAAAGGATTAATGTATTTATATGTTATCTATATGATATTATTATTTTATAATAAGCCTTCAACATTTCCCATAAGATTCTCCACACATGATATCCTTCTATACATTTAATATAAAAGAATTGTCATCATATCCTAAGGAATGTAAATATCATAAAGAGGTGATATCAAATGATTAGTAAAGTAAAACATAAGATATAATAGTCAAAGATCATAAGAAAGTACACCAGTATAAAATATATTTATGGTGACATGATTTTCAGGTCTATTATTTATAACTAACATGATAATTTTTATCAAAATATGTTATTTCTTAACCTACATGAAAAACATGTATATTTTCTTCTCAAAATTTGTTATAAGATAAATGATTCTAAAAACCCAATCCTGGTTATTAAATAACCAATGTAAAAACCTATTTTTCATGTTGGTTATTAAATAAATTATGTGATAAGCATTTAAAATTAATATAAAATATCTGGTCAACTAATTTGGGTTCATTTTTTCTCATGATATCCTTCGATTTTATCACATTGGGGAAACCTTGACCCTTTGTTCTTCTATCTAGTGGGATCTAATCTCATTCAGTTGGCATTAAAACTGTCGTCCACCCTCAACTATCACAAAATATTTATTTTTCTCACTCTACACTATATTTCAATTAATGTAGAATTATCATTCATCCCTCATAGACTATATATTTTCAATTTGTGTTTATTGATTTTATTTTTTATTCATCAATGTATGTTTAAATTGATGAATGCATTTATGGATTATTTTCTTGAATGATCTCTACCACCAATAATATTTTTCATATATATTTTTTTATGTTCCAATTATTCACACATCTAAGGTATTTTTTTAATTTATGTTTTACTATTTTGAGATTAATGTTTGATTAAATGACTATTTAATGAATTTTTGTTATAAATAATGTTAATTTATTGATTAATGTGTGTCTAAGGTATATTTGTTTCTAGATTATAAATATGTTTTGTGAAGTTATAATGTTTTAAGAAGTTTTCTTATAAAGTGTTGATAATATATATTTATATGATCGTGTTTATTGTATGATAATTTTTTATTTTTTCCAAAATATTGATTATTAAATATATGAATGTGATACTTTTACTTTATAAAATATGTTTTATTTTATTTTTAAAATATTTATGGTATTTTTTATTGTTATTTATAAAATTAATTTTTTTTAAAATTTCAAAATATAAGAAATTATTTTCAATTAATTATATTTTTTTTGATAATAATGATTCAAAGATGGATTACTTCACTTTTAAAAGTAAGGAATATGAGGAAGGTGAAGATGTTGTTTTTTAATTTTATAAATGATGTGTTCCAAGTGAAGACTTGTTTTTCTATCTATTCTTGAAATGTCTAAATATGAAGAAGTTGAAAATCATATAAATTAAAGAAAATTTAATTTCTCATGGTTGTAACCTAAGTTGTGTCACTTGGATTTTTCATGTTTTAATTGCATAGAATTTAAGATATATTGATGATGATGTTTTTAAAGATGATAAGTCTAATCAATTTGAATAAATGATTCATGATTTTGAAGTAGAATAAATTGGGAAAGAAATGATAATTGATCATTTATATAGAACTGTAGAAAAACCATTATGTCATGGTTGTACATAATTTATGTTATTATAAACATTATTAAAATTTATTAACTTTAAGGAAAAAAAATATGGAGTGACATTAGTTTTATAGGGTTTTTTAGCTATTAAAAGGTATAATTCCTAAATTCAATAATATTCTATATTCACTTTATAATGTAATGAAAATATTATTCCTAATGGGTTTTGGGTACAAGTAGATACATGCCTACCCAAATGAAAGTGTGATTCTTATGAAGTAATATGAAATCCTTTTATAGTTTCCTAAATGTGGGACATCATGGTATAATATAAATGAAAAATTGTAGTTTGATTTAGGAGTTAAAAATACTCCTCCCAAGGAAATTTGGTATCTTCCTATTATTCTTCATTTGAATTTTTTTTAAATTAAAATGATTCCAAAAGTTAAATATGGAATGTATATGAGCATATATTTGAAGGAAAATTATATCATCCAATTAATTTTACATAGTGGAAGAAAATTGATCAATAATTTCCTACATTAATAAATGAAGTTATAAATCTCAGACATGGACTATGTACAGATGGAGTGAATCCATATCAAAGACTTAGTTTCAAAAATAGTTCATGGACTATTTTATTTGTAATTTACAACTTATCTACATGATATTTATGAATTGAATATATATTATATTGAATTTAATGATTTTTGGACCAAAATATCCTTGAAATGATATTGATGTTTTCTTATCACCATTAATTGATGACTTGGAACTTTTATGGGATGAATTTACTAAAGTATATGATTCTTATAAAAGAAAACATTTTTAACTGCATGTAATGATTATGTTCACTATATATTAATTCCCAGATATAGATATTTTTCAAGATATAGTTTTAATGGGAATAAAGATTATCCAACTTATGAATAACATACTTCATACTATTAACTTCAATATGGGAGAAAAATAGTATACATGGTTCATCATAGGTTTTTCTAATTGACCACTATTATCAAATATTAAAGTCATTCAATGGCACAAAATAATTTTATATTTATCCAAACACTTTTTCCATTGGTCTTTATTTTGAGAGGGTGAAAAGTTTGATGTCATGTTTGGATAGAATAAAAAATATAGTAATGATAGAAATATATAAAATAAAGTATCAATATTTATTAAACTTCTATATATGAGATTTCATGGGGTAATTTGTAAAATTGATTTAATTTATATGGAGAAGAATATATGTTATTTTTTATTGGAACATTGTAATATATTAATCGATATACAATATATGGGTTTAATGTAATATTAGACTTACTCTCAATGGTAGTTCATTTAGAGATAGATTCCTGTCATAAAAAAAGAAAAACATACCTACCTTCGTCTTGACATTCATTATCCACGATTGGGAAAATTAGTTTATTTTTAATGTATCCAGTGTATCAGATAGTCATATGGTTATTCTTCAAGTGTAAAAAAATTTGTGCCATTAAAATATTTTAAATTTATAGGCATGAAATGTCATGAATGTCATGTCTTGATGAAAAAAATCATACTAGTTTAATTGCATGAAATATTTTTCATCCATTTCAAAATGATTATCATGAAGGTGTGTTATATTTTAAATTCAATATGTATAAAATTTATTAATCTTAATTTATTGAAAATTATGGAGAATAATTCATTTTAATTACATTATGAACTGGAAATATATTTTCCTCTATATTTTTTGATATCATGGTTCATTTAATTTTTAATTTGGTGCAAGAAATAAATACTTACATACCTGTATATCTATATTGTATATACCCTTTTAAAATTTATATGAAGATATTGAAGGGGTATATTAGAAATTCATGTCAAACTAAAGCCTTTATTTTTTTTTGAAGTATATTTATGAGGAGGTTGAAGTCTTTTTTTAAGCTACTTATCAGTAGTATAGTACATTGGTTTTCTTATATCTCAACATGAATGTGTCAATTATGGGGGAAAGGGGGTATTTTCCTTAAAAATAAAATTACTAAGAGGTGAATAGATAAAGAAGGCATATTTATACATCTTGAATAACATATAAAATTCTCATCCAATAAATCATTTAATATTAATGTGTTTAAACAATATTATCAAATAAAGAAATATATATGGGTTTTTAATTAGAATAATAAAAAAATGTTTCAATAGTTTACAGAGACCATGCATGGTAAATTAGATGCATAAAAAACATTGAGATGTTTTGTGATTTGACCTAGTTTAAATAAGATAACATGGTCTATGTATGAAATTAATATTCATACATTTCATATAAAACATTAGGATAAGAGAAGTGAAGTTCTAAATAGTAGTGTATTGGGGTTCGCATAAGCAATGCATTTTTCAAGTGCTAAATAAAAAAACCAATCTTTACATAAAGTGAATATTATGGTGTCATTTAATAAATATGGGATGTATATTATTTTAAATTATGAGTTTTAGTGTTTAACTTCAAATGGGTTATCACTTATAATATTGTGAGACACGATGAATTCAGTATGAAACTAGTTAATTTTAATAGATTAGAGTACTTTACTGATCCTTTTATCATGGAAACACATGATAAAATATTTTCTATATTCATTATCTATAAAATATACAGTGGTCTATCATTTTAAAAGGGAAAAATAGTATGTTGGTGATGAAAAAATTGAAAATGACACAGATTTATATGAGATTCCTACTTACATGGAATGATTAATAGAGAATATTTATGAGCACATAATTTTCATGGTTTCTACCACATAGAAAATCCTAAGGAAAAAATATGGGAAAATAATCCTTTACTGATTAAATGATATTATAGTTAATAAGAAAACCCTACTATTTATTACATAATTAAACATAATTTATTACATAAAATTCATTTGATACAACATATAAGATCGAGAGGTCTAGTGTCTTTGGGGATTAGGATCATTATATAACAATTAAAACATTAAAAATAGTATCTTTATTGAAAACCTCCTTTACATGACCACTACATTCCATCATACATAGCATTGCATGGGATGACCGGAGGACATGCATAAGAAAAGGGTGAGCTATAAAGCCCTGTAAGGGAATAAACAAGGAGTAAAATGAGGAATAAAATACTTGTTATAAAATAGGCATATCATTAGAGCACAATAGAACCATAAACATAAAGGCATGATAAAGCATGATAAACATAACATGGAAATGTGGCAAGAACACATAACATGGTATTAGCATGAGCCAAGGCTCATTGCACATGGAGCATGAGTAAGTAATCATTGCACATGAAGCATTATTAAAACCTCATTGAACTTGAATTAGAATGAGTAAACACCAACTGCACATTACATATCATGATACTATAATTTACCAAATGAATTGGACCGCTATAAGGGAGCACCCTTCTTAAACATTTCATTTCATGCATAAGTGTGCCATATGGACCATATATCATGGATTCATAAAACATCATCATTTATTACATGATAAAGGAATGTGTAATACATATATGAAACTCTTTAAACAATCAGTAAATGTGAAAAAAGGTAAATACCCTTGATAGAGAAATGGGCATGGTATTCTCTACACAATGACTTTGGATTGGAAAAACATTGCAATTTAGGCAGCGTAACAGCGTGACGTAAGATTTCATAAAAATGGTTGATGAGAGATAAAGGGGTGTCTCATCATAGGTACCTAAAATGGACAGTAATGGGGTCATATAAATACATTTCTCATCAATTGTAATGAAATTTAGAGTCATGATACAAAAGAATCATTTGAATGTAAAAGAGGAGAGATAAATTTCTTTCGGAATTTCGGCATAGTAATGGGTGTACATGGGAGGCAATTAATGAGAGAGAAAGGGGTATCCCATCATTAAAACATAAATAGGGCAGTATGGGGAGGTTTTAAACCATACCCCAACAGTTATAATTAAAATTAAAAGGGCATAACAACATTAAGAAAATTGGACAAAATGAGAAAGGAAGAAAAACCCTTACTTGGAAGTGTGCTTCCAAAGGCTTGAGAGCTGCTTGAGAGAGGATTCTTGGGAGCTTGGGGCACCTTGGTAGGATTATAGAGAGAGGTGGTAAGAGTTTGGATGAACTCCAAAGGCTTTGAGTGAGGAGGAAGTGGGTGCTTGTGTGGGTTTATATAGGAAAGGTGAGGGAATTCTTTAGAATTAGGTTTCAGAAACCTCATATTAAACTAATCCAAACCACAAACAAGACCATGGTTTTTTCCCATGGTTTTTGAAAAAGGGAAGTATAAAAAATATTTTATAAGGCCAAAGTCTGAAGTTATTAAAATTATGGGGTTTCTTATGAGGAGGTGAGTTACACTCCCAAGGAAAACAATATAAAAAGACAAGATGTTTAAGAAGTCTTGAAGGCTCTATTAAAGCTTTGTAAAATAAGTAAAACAAACCCAAAACAACATTATTTTAATGGTAAAACATATATTGGCCGAACATAAAGCTTATATTATTTTATTACATCTCTATTGGGTCATTATGATGTCATAAAAAAATTATATATTTAAATGGTATTTAATTTTTACCCAAATATTTGACTGTCTTAGAAAATTATAAAAAATTTACTGATGGATAATTTTGATGTCCTGATTCCAGAAATAATATTTATTTTATTTAAATAATTTTCTAAATATGTTAATTTTCAATTTTAAAATCAAAACCGACATTTATCGAAAATTCGCGGGTTTTGACAAAAATGGCTTTCAAACCATAATAAAAATTACAATTGCATTCATAAAATTATACGATCATTTATATTTAATAAAAATCAATTTAATAACAATTATAATATTTTATTAAAATATTATTTAATTCAAAAATACATTAATTCATCCAAATATATTTCTTAGTTGAACATTAACTAAAAATATTATTTGTGTTTTAAAAAAAACTATTTACAATGTAACAATAATAAAATGAAAGTATATTCATTATTATATACAAAAATAATGTACATAACCATAGTGCTAAGGTCTTGTTACATAAACCCTTATAAAACCCTCATAAGACTGAAGAGTAAGGTGTGCGATGGTGACCGACTCTTGGGGTGGCTCGGATAACATTTCCTGGGCGGTAATCTCTATGAACTTCCATTTTTCTCGTAGGCGGTCCCGCTTGAGCTTAAAATATTCAATCTTAGATTGGGATTGGTCAAGAGTGAATCCCAATGACACCGCCTCCTTTCCGAGCTCTGAAAAATGAGCTTCTTATAGGGCACATCTACTAGATGAGGTCATCACTTCCTTTGTCTGAGTAAATTGGATTTGTTAAAGCCCTATATTTATACTAATCATGTGATCACTGTTCAACGGATATATTAGAAATGGTCAAAATTCTTAACATAAAACCAAAGATTTTGACATTTTATATAAATAGTTTACATAAATAGGCATTTAATTAGATCAAGATGGATTTCCATTAATGAATGTTTGGGTCGTTACAATCTTCCCCCCTTAAAAAATTTCTCCCTCGAAATTTTTTTTTCCCACACTAAAACAGATGTGGGTAACTCTACTTCATCATTTCTTATGATTCCCAAATTGATTCTTCAAACATGTGGTTTCACCACAACACCTTGATGAGGGGCATTGTCTTATTTTGTAGAACTTTTTCTCTACGATATACGATCTTTACTGGTTTCTCCTCATAAGAAAGATCATCCTCTAACTGTACCACCTCTGAAGAGAGTACATGTGATGGGTCTGGTATGTACTTCCTTAAGAGGGATACATGAAAGACATCATGTACTTTGTCTATGGTAGGTGGGAGTGTTATTCGATAGGCCACATCCCTGACATGATCAAGAATCTCAAAGGGGCTGATGTACCATGTACTTAACTTCTCTTTCTTTCCAAACCTCATGACCTTCTTCCATAGAGATTTGTGTAGAAATACCATGTCTCCAACTTTAAACTCAAAGTCTCATCAATGGTTATCTGCATAACTCTTCTATTGATTCTGGGTTGCCTTGATATGCTACTGAATGGTTTTTACCTTCTCCACCATTTCTTTGACCATTTCTAGTCCAAGAAGCTTACTCTCACCGACTTCATCCCAACATACCGGTGTCCTACACCTATTCCCATAAAGGGCTTAATATAGAGCCATTTGGATACTCTAGTGGAATTTTCTATTATAAGTTGTTGTACCTCTCGAACCCCTCAAGGTTTAATTTTCATGATCACAATCACTTTCATGTTTATCTAATTGTGTTTTAAGTGTTTTTGTTGATAGGAAATTGATTGCCAAAGGATTGTCCCAAGAAAGAACATCAAATGGACTGAATTGCAGTCCACCGGCCAACCGGTGTGATAGAACCGGCCAGCCGGTGGACCTGGCAGAGGCATTGCCCACTGCCAGGCTCCACCGGTCAGCCGGTGGCTTGACCACCGGCCAGCCGGTGGCATCCATCCCAAATAGTGTTTTCTACTGTCTTGCCACCGGCCAGCCGGTGGCTCCTCCACCGGTCAGCCGGTGGAGCCTGGACCCAAACTCTTCCCCTCTGCCAAGGCACCGGCCAGCCGGTGGGACTGTACCGGCCAGCCGGTGGAGCCAGTCAAACTAGCCGTTGCAGTTTGACCAGGCTGGCCCACTTGGCTCCCAACGGCTCTTTTAGCCTCTCCAACGGCTCCGAAGCCTCCCCAAGGTTTCCATGCCTATAAATAAAGGCCAAGGAAGCCCCGGACACCAAACGGAACACTTGTGAAGCCAACGTACACAATTCTAATCATTTGGCCAACCTCCGGCGACTTCCTCCAAAGGAACCCACCTTGCTCCAACAACTTCCACATCCAAGGAGCTCCTCCAAAGAAGCTTGGAAGCGGCCTTCAACATCTCCATCCAATCAAAGGCGCCCAAGGCTTCTCAAAATACGGTTTTTATTGTATATTTATTTTGAGCTTTAATTTTGGGTTTGTGCCTAAAAACCCCAAACTTTTCTCATCCCCCTTTCTTTTGGGTTCTCACACCACCATTAAGGTGTGAAGAGGTTAGTCAAGCCTTTCCTTTTAAAAGGCTTGAGTTTTCGGTGAGCTAGCCTTCACCCGTTAAAAAGGCTAGTGGGTTCTTGCTATTCCATTGAAAGCAAGTGGGTTCTTGCTAAACCACAAAATCAAGCTGTAATAGGTCCTAGTGCTACCTCAAATCCTAGTGGGTTTCTTGCTAAAACCATTGAAAAGAAAGCGGTAGGAATCTCTCAACGGTTGAGTTGGGAGCGGAGACGTAGGCCGGGTTTTTGGCCGAACTCCGTTATCAATTTCTTGTGTGATTGCCTCCTTTATTTCCGCTGCATTTCAACTTTGATTTTTAATTTGTTAATTATTTTTTAAAAGGCAATTCACCCCCCCTCTTGCCATCTTTTTCCCCGTTTTTTCCGACCCAACAATTGGTATCAGAGGGACCTTTGAGTAATACCCTAACCCGGTTTCAAATTAAAGATCCTTTTTGATGGCATCTTCCTCTTTCGCCCCCGAAGGCTTTTCATTGGGTCGTGCTCCATTTTTTGATGGAACCGACTATAATTATTGGAAAACCCGCATGACCACTTTTCTTAGAAGTGTAGGATATCCCATTTACAAAATAGTCATGCAAGGTTACACTTTGTCTACCCCCGACGAATCCAAATGGACCCAAGCCGACATTAGAAATTTTGAGCTTGATGGCAAAGCCATGAATGCTCTTCATTGCGGCCTTGACCGAAATGAGTTCAATCGAGTTTCCACATGCACCTCCGCACATGAAATCTGGAAACTTTTGGAGATTACCCATGAGGGGACCAACAAAGTAAAGGATACTCGATTGGACATGTACCGTCAGGATTTTGAGTCTTTTTCCATGCACCCAAATGAATCAATTTCTGAAATGTTTACTCGATTTACTGATGTGTGCAATGGTAGAAAATCTCTTGGAGATGACATCTCTGCAGAAACAATGGTCAAGAAGATCCTATGGGTCCTACCGAGCTCATGGGTACCAAAGGTGACGGCGATCCAAGAAGCTAAGGACGTCAAAAATATGCCGGTAGAGGAGCTCATCGGATCTCTCATGACTTATGAGATCACGATGAGGAGGCAAGCTCAAAAGGAGGGCACACCAATCAAGACACCAAAGAACATTGCCCTCAAGGTACAAAAAGAAGTAAGCTCCTCCTCATCATCCTCATCTTCCTCATCTTCATCATCTTCAAGCGGCGACTCGGAAATGGAGAACCTCGCCCGCCAAATGCACAAATTTATGAAAAGCACAAGAAGAAGAAGAAATCTCGCAAGGCGCGAAAGCAAGAACCCACCGCAAGATCCGAGCCCAAGGTAAAATGCTACGGGTGCGGCGAAAAGGGCCATTACAAGCCCGATTTCCCACTCAACAAGAAACGGGCTAAGGAAAAAGGAAAGAAAAAGGTCCTCAAGGCGACATGGAGTGACACCTCCTCATCATCCTCCTCCTCCTCCTCCTCAAGCGACAACGGTAACAAATGCCTAATGGCATTTCATGAGGTAACATCTTCCTATTCCTCTTCCTCATGTTCTTAAAATTCAAATTCTTTAAATCATCTTTCTTATGAAGAACTCCAACATGCTAGAGACCAATTAGAAAATGGGTTTCATGAGCTTTCTTCAAAATTTGTTTCTTTGAAAAAGAATTTCAAAAAGCTTTCCTCCGAAAAGGACCAACTTCTCAAAGAGAAGGAGGAACTCTCCCTAAAAATCCAAAATTTCCCAAATGTTGATTCTTTGGAATCAAACATCAAGGATCTTAGAGAATCCCTAGCCAAGTTCACCCAAGGTGAACAAAATTTGTCCAAACTCTTAGGTTCTCAACGAGTATCTAGAACCACCAATGGACTTGGCTACACCAACCAAGCTTCCTCCTCCCATGCACCCACTGTTTTTGTTAGGGGGAGCTCTAGCTTTAAATTTTGCAATTATTGTAAAAAGCCCGGGCATCTCATTTATGAGTGTAATTGCAAAAATGCCCGGTACGGCAAACCCAAGTCTATTTTCTATTCCGATGAGTTCTATAGGAGAAGACCCGCCATGAGACAAGTATGGATTGAAAAATCCCTTCTAGAAAGTCTCTCCGGGCCTAAAACTGTCTCTTTTCAAAATCCCTCTCCCCGGTGATTTGTTGTTTTTATTTAGGGGGAGTTAGCTTTGTTTTTGTCAAAACTTTCTATTCAAACTTTCAATTTCAACTCTTGGTTTCAAATTTTTCAATTCAAAATTCTCTATTCAATTTTCATTCAAAACTTTCAATTTTAATTCAAAACTTTCAATTCAAACTGTTATTCAATTTTTGATTCAAAACTTTCAATTCAAATTTCAAAATTTCAATTGATTTAAAATCTCGTTTTCCCTCAATCAAATTTTTATGCCCCACGCTATTTTGATAATCACAAAGGGGGAGAAATTTCTTGATTGATTGGGGGGAAAAATCTTTTAAAGCATGCCTTTCATTTCAGTATTTTTCATTGTTTGTTTTGGTGATTGTGATCATCAAAATAGGGGGAGATTGTTGTACCTCTCGAACCCCTCAAGGTTTAATTTTCATGATCACAATCACTTTCATGTTTATCTAATTGTGTTTTAAGTGTTTTTGTTGATAGGCAATTGATTGCCAAAGGATTGGCCCAAGAAAGAACATCAAATGGACTGAATTGCAGTCCACCGGCCAACCGGTGTGATAGCACCGGCCAGCCGGTGGACCTGGCAGAGGCATTGCCCACTGCCAGGCTCCACCGGTCAGCCGGTGGCTTGACCACCGGCCAGCCGGTGGCATCCATCCCAAATAGTGTTTGCTACTATCTTGCCACCGGCCAGCCGGTGGCTCCTCCACCGGTCAGCCGATGGAGCCTGGACCCAAACTCTTCCCCTCTGCCAAGGCACCGGCCAGCCGGTGGGACTGTACCGGCCAGCCGGTGGAGCCAGTCAAACTAGCCGTTGCAGTTTGACCAGGCTGGCCCACTTGGCTCCCAACGGCTCTTTTAGCCTCTCCAACGGCTCCGAAGCCTCCCCAAGGGTTGCATGCCTATAAATAAAGGCCAAGGAAGCCCCAGACACCAAACGGAACACTTGTGAAGCCAACGTACACAATTCTCATCATTTGGCCAACCTCCGGCGACTTCCTCCAAAGGAACCCACCTTGCTCCAACAACTTCCACATCCAAGGAGCTCCTCCAAAGAATCTTGGAAGCGGCCTTCAACATCTCCATCCAATCAAAGGCGCCCAAGGCTTCTCAAAATACGGTTTTTATTGTATATTTATTTTGAGCTTTAATTTTGGGTTTGTGCCTACAAACCCCAAACTTTTCTCATCCCCCTTTCTTTTGGGTTCTCACACCACCATTAAGGTGTGAAGAGGTTAGTCAAGTCTTTCCTTTTAAAAGGCTTGAGTTTTCGGTGAGCTAGCCTTCACCCGTTAAAAAGGCTAGTGGGTTCTTGCTATTCCATTGAAAGCAAGTGGGTTCTTGCTAAACCACAAAAGCAAGCTGTAATAGGTCCTAGTGCTACCTCAAAGCCTAGTGGGTTTCTTGCTAAAACCATTGAAAAGCAAGCGGTAGGAATCTCTCAACGGTTGAGTTGGGAGCGGAGACGTAGGCCGGGTTTTTGGCCGAACTCCGTTATCAATTTCTTGTGTGATTGCCTCCTTTATTTCCGCTGCATTTCAACTTTGATTTTTAATTTGTTAATTATTTTTTAAAAGGCAATTCACCCCCCCTCTTTCCATCTTTTTCCCCGTTTTTTCCGACCCAACATAAGTGAACTCAAACAGAGGAAGATATTGATATCGTCCTACTTTAAAGTCCATTGAGCATGCTCTCAACATGTCCTCAAGTGCTTAAATAGTCCACTCAGATTAGCCATCATTTTGAGGATGATAGGCTGTAATGAAGTTCTGTTCAGTATTCAGAGGATGTTGAAGACTCTTCCAAAACATAGAGGTGAATCTTGGATCTTGATCGAACACAATAGATAGTGGTACTCCATGCAGCCTTACCACTTCCCTCAAATATATTTGTGCCAATCGATCCAATGAGAAATCCTCCCGAATATAAATAAAGTGTGCTGCCTTTGTAAGACGATCCATAACAACCCAGATTGCATTATTTTCTTTGGATGTATTTGGAAGTCCGGTGACAAAGTACATGGTGATGTTTTCCCATTTCCAATCTGGTATGGGCAATGGTTGAATCATCCCCTTATTCTTTTGCCTCTCTGCCTTCACTTGCAAACACACCAGGTACTTTGATGTATATTCAGTGATCTCCTTCTTCATATTATCCGACCAATAATCCTCCCAGAGATCTCGATACATCTTTGTGTTTCCTGGGTGAATAGAGAAATTTGAACTATGTGCATTATCCAAAAGTTACTTCTTTAGCTCCAGACTTGACAAAACACATAGTCTTTTCCCAAATCTCATAATTCCTTCTTCATTAACATTAAAATCTAGGGATTTCCCTTTTTCAATATCTTCCACTTTTTCCTGAATTCCCACATCATCTTTTTTAGCATCTTTTAACATTCCCAAAATTGACAGTTGAGTAATCATTTGTGAAAGGATTGTTGATGTTCCTTTATTTATGATTCCCATGTCCATATTCATCAAATCTTAGAAGAATGGATCCTTTTCAATTCTCATTAATGATATAATCACGGGGTCCTTTCTACTTAGGGCATCTTCCACCTTGTTCACTTTCCCAAGGTGGTAATGGATTGAGAATTAATATTCTTTTATCACCTCTAACCGTATTTATTGGTTCATGTTCAACTCTTTCTGTGTGAATATATACTTGAGGCGTTTTTGGTACATATATATTTCACACTTCTCCCCAAAGAGATAATGCCACGAAATTTTCAAAGTGAAGATCACTGCAGCCAACTCGAGGTCATGTGTTAGATAGTTCTGTTCATGAACTTTAAATTTCCTTGAAGCATAGGTAATAAATTTTTCATTTTTCATCAACATTCATCCCAAACCACTCTTTGAATCATCATAGAATACCACAAAAAATTATCAACTTGTGGGTAAAGTGAGCATGGGTGCAATGATAAGCCTCATTTTAATCTCCTTAAAGCTTTCTTCGAATTCATCACTCCAACAAAACATTACTCCCTTCTGAGTTGTATTAGTAAGAGGGTTGTTCAATTGTGAGAAATTTCTCACAAATCGTCGATAATATCCAGCTAACCACAAGAAGCTACAGCTATCCATTACTGATATTGGACTCTACCACCCCTCAATTACATCTATTTTGGACGGATCCATAGATATCCCATTGCTTGTGATGGTATGGCCCAAGAATGATACCTCCTCCAACTAGAACTCACACTTGTTTTACTTTTCATAGATCTTCTCCTCCTGCAAGTTCTCGAGTATAGTTCTTAGATGCTCCTCATGATCCTCCTTGGTTTTGAAGTATATCATAATATCATCTATAAAGACTACCAAAAAATTTCTAGGTAATCTCTAAAGACTCTATTAATCATGTCCATGAAGATTGTTGGAGAATTAGTGAGTCTGAAGGGAATTACTATGAATTCATAGTGCTTGTATCTTGTACGAAAAGCAGTCTTGGGGATATCTTCCTTCTTCACCCTTACTTGATAATATCCCGACAGCAAATCCACCTTGGAGAAGTATTGTGATCTAAGAAGCTGATCGAACAAGTCAACTATTCTTGGGAGAGGATACTTGTTTTTTATCATAATTTTTTTAGCTCACGATAATCGATGAAAAGGTGAATTGACCCATGTTTCTTCTTGATGAAGAGGGCTGCTGCACCCCATGGTGAAGCACATGGGTGTATAAACCCATTATCCAGATTCTTTTTTAGTTGTTTCTTCATCTCCTCAAGCTCCACAACATCCATTCTATACAGAGTCTTGGATATTTGCAACAAACCAGGTATAAGATAAATTTAGAATTCAACAACTCTTCTAGGAGGAAGACCAGTCAATTCCTTGGGAAACACTTCAGCGAATTCTCTCACAATAGGCATGTCCTCTAGGATGGTTTCCTCATTAGACTCAATCATCTGAGCCAGATAAGCATGCTCAAAAGATAGTAATACCCACGCATCAGATGATAGAGCCAAAGAAGATTCATCTTCCTCCTTGCACTTGTAAATAATCGAGGGTTGATACTCCACATGGAGATTGATTTCCCTCTCATGGAAATTTATGTTGGCTATATATAAGTAAATCCAATCTATACCAATAATTTCATCAAATTCCACCATTGGGATTATAAATAGGTTCATCGGGATGTTTTATCTACAAATTATGATTCGGGGAGTTATATTCATGGGATGTAATTATTACCCCATTTTCTATACTCACCAACATCATCACTTCCATGATTTGTGGTTGTGCTGGGATTATTCTACTAAACATTCTAGATATAAAATAATGAATTGAACCTGAATCAAAAATTATGTTCGCTATTCTTGAATGAATAACTAGTGTACCTATCACCACTTCATTTTCAGGGTTCACTTCGATAGTAGTGATGGAAAAATATCACCCTTTCTACCTTGGGGGTTGTTGGTTTCCTCTGAAAACCCTTGTCTTAGGGCACTGATTTGCAAGATGTCCTGGTTCTTTGCAGTTGTAGTAATGAACCACGTGTTGAGGATTGAATGGATAATTCCTATCCTCTGTCGTAGCCATAGATCTTTCTTACCAACAGTTAACAACTAGGTTACCTTCTCTTCTACACCTAAAATATTTCTTCATCCCCTTCAGGCAATTTCAAGGGTTCTTCTTTCTGCACCTTTGGCAAGTGGGGTGTTGGATCTTCTTAGCACTGTTGGATTTATCCATCGGACCACCAGCATTGAATTCCACCTTACGCTTCTTCTCCCCATGATAACCATGATATTCTATGATCTCCATTTCAACCTTGAGGGAACATCGTACAATTTAATCATAGCTGTCGAAGTCACGGATCGCCAGCGCTTTCCACCAACTAGGTTTCATCCCACAAAAGAAGCAGTCAACCTTGCATTCGGGGGTAATGAAAAAGCCGGAAGCGTATCGTTCAAGACTTTTCATGTTTTCCTCATGCACTCCAACAAATTCATTGTCTTTTTACTTGATGGAAATGAAGTCTCATTCCATATTAATCTGGAGGGTGCGTGGAAAATATTTATCAAAAAAAATCTTCCAGAAATCCTTCTATTCCAACGCCTCGATCTCTTCCTTAGGCTTTGTATTTTTTATCAATGTCCACCATTGGTCAACTTCACCCTCCATACAATAACCATCCAGGAGAACCTTCTCCTGTTCAGAACATTGAAGAATGGAGAAGATCTTTTCAATGGAGTTGATCCACTGTTCAACGATTGAGGGACCAGATGATCCATTAAAAGTAGGAGGACTTTGTCTCATGAAGCTCTCAATAGAAACTTGTTCTTTCTTGGGGAGGGGGTGGGGGGTTAAACATTCCTCTTAACCCATGTTTCTATTCAAATCTTCTGTTATATGAGAGTGAAGTGTGACAATGTTCGTGATTCCTGCTCCCATTAGATTGGGCATCTCATTAGTACAGTCATCATATTGATCTTCACATTGATTGTTAGCCCGAGTCCTTCTATTATCGTCCATTGGCTGGAATAAAAGGAAATTAAGGGGTAATAGATAAATGGTAATCCAAAGTCAAAAGATGATGACTTATAAATAACTTTTATTTCATTAACTTATGAATATATAGGCTTCAATCTATGTTATCCATGATCTAATTTCTAACATATATTCTTAGGGGAATTTTTATCCCTTAATAATGGATCATACTACGCTTGTGAATTTACCAAAGCAGATCCCCCGGGAGTTTTGTGACCAAGTGTGAAGCAAGGACCATTTTCTTGCACCAGTTCTAGTTCGATTCTAGCTCAAAGCATTATTTTCGGGTTCTACCCCTAGGATACATCTATGCCAAAGCCGCCTCTTCCTTCTCATATCCAGACAGGGATGTATTTTCATGAAAACCGACTTACTAAATGCTCACAAAAACTTAGGGTTGTTTTTATTATACTCAGTCTTGTCTCTAAGGCTTTACTAGGGTTTTATAATCCAAATCCCAAAAATAACTAAACCTCCCTCTGATACCAACTAAGACAACCCTACTTTTTATTACATAATTAAACATAATTTATTACATAAAATTCATTTGATAGAACACATAAGATTGAGAGGTCTATTGTATTATGGGCATTGGATCATTATATAACAACTTAAAACATGAAAAACAACATCTTTATTGAAAAAATCCTTTATGAGACCACTACATTCCCTCGTACTTAGCATTGCATGGGATAACTAGAGGACATGCATAAAAAAAGGGTAAGATTTAAAGCCCAATAATGGAATAAAAATGGAGTAAAATAAAGAATACAATACATGTTAGAAAATATGAATATCATTATATCACAATAGATTCATAAACATAAAGTCATGATATAGCATGATAATCATAACATGGAAATGTGGCAACAACACTTAACAAGGAATTAGCATGAGCCAAGGCTCATTGCACATGGATCAAGAGTAAATCCTCATTTCACATGAATCATGAGTGAAACCTCGTTTCACAGGAATTAGCACGAGTAAACACCCATTGCACATGATGTATCATGATACTATACTTTACCCAATGCATTAGAACACTATAAGGGCGCACCCTTCTTAAACATTTCGTTTCGTGCCTAAGTGTGCCACATGGATCATATAACATGGATTCATAAAACATCATTATTTATTCCACGATAAAGGAATGTGTAATAAATACATAAATCTCTTTAAAAAATAAGTAAATGTGCATAATGGTGAATACCCTTGATAGAGAAATGTGCATGGTATTCACTACTCAATGGCTTTGGCTTGGAAAAAATGGTGCAATTTCGGCAGCGTAACGGCATGACGTAAGAATTTTTAAAAATGGTTGATGAGAGAGAAATGGGAGTATCATCATATGTACATGAAATTGAAAGTAATGGGTTTATATAGATACATTTCCCAACAATTTTAATGAAATTTAGAGTCACGATACAAAATAATTGCTTGAATTTAAAAGAGGAGAGAGAAATTCCTTTCGGAATTTCGGCACAGTGACAGGTGTACATGGGAGGAATTTAATGAGAGATAAAAGGGTATTACATCATTCAAAAATAAATAGGGCAGTATGGGGGAGGTTCAAAACCATACCCCAAAATTTATAATTGAAATTAAAAGGGCATAACAACATTAATAAAATTGGACAAAAATGAGAAAGGAAGAAAACCCCTTATCTGGAAGTGTGCATACAAAGGCTTGAGAGTGAATTGAGAGAGGATTCTTGGGAGCTTGGGGCACCATGGGTGGATTCTAGAGAGAAGAGGGCAGAGGTTGGACGAACTCAAAAGGCTTTGAGTGAGGATAAAGTGGTATCTTGGGTAGTTTTATATAGGAAAGGTGATGGAATTCTTTATTATTTAGGTTTGGGACACCTCACATTAAACTAATCCAAACCACAAAACATCCCATGGTTTCTGCCCATAGTTTTTGGAAAAGGGGAGTGGAAAAAAATATTTTATAAGGCCAAATTCCTAACTTCTTAAAATAATGGGGTTGCTTATGAGGAGGTGAGTCACACTCCCAAGGAAAACAATTTAAAAAGACAAGATGTTTAATAAGTCTTGAAGGGTGAATTAATGCTTTTAAAATTAAGTCAAACAAACCCAAAACCACATTAATTTAATGGTAAAACATATATTGGCCTTAAATAAAGCTTATCGTATTTTAATACATCAAAATTGGGTCATTATTATGTCATAAAATACATTATATATTTAAACAGTATTTAATTTTTACCCAAAAAGATGGTTGTCTAATAAAATTATGAAAAATTCACCGTTGGATAATTTCGATGTCCTAATTCAAGAAATAATATTTAGTTTATCTAAATAATTTTATAAATTGGTTAATTTTAACATTTAAAATAAAAACTGACATTTATCGAAAATTCATGGGTTTTGACAAAAATGGATTTCAAACCTTAATAAAAATTACAATTACATTCATAAAATTGTATGATCATTTTTATTTAGTAAAAATTAATTTAATAAAAATAATAATATTTTATTAAAATATTATTTAATTCAAAAATACATTAATTCCTCAAAATTGATTTCTTAGTTGAACATTAACTAAAAATACTATTTCTATTTAAAAAAACAATTTACAATGTAACAATAATAAAAGGAAACTATATTCATTTTTATATTCAAAAATAATGTATATAACCATAGTGATAATGTTTTCTTACATAACACTTTATAACACCCGCATAAGGCTGAATAGTAAGGTGTGTGATGGTGATAGACTCTTGGGGTGGCTCAAATAATATTTCTCGGGTGGTAATCTCTATAAACTTTCATTTCTCTCATAGGCGGTCCTACTCGAGCATAATATATTCAATCTCGTCTTGGGCTTAGTCAAGAAAGAATCCCAATGACACCACCTCCTTTCCGAGCTCTGACAAATGGGCTTCATATGGGGCACATCCATTGGATGGGGCCATTGCTTCCTTTCCTTGAGTAAATTGGATTTTTTAAAGCCCAATATTTATACTAATTATGTGATCAGTGTTCAACGGTTATATTAGCAATGGTCACAATTCTTAACATAAAACCAAAGAACTTGACATTTTATATAGACATTTTACATAAAGAGTCATTTAATTAGATCAAGATGGATTTACATTAATGAAATTTTGGGTCGTTATAGGTAAGATATATTTAATTCTTGTATATTTGTTAATTTTTATAAAATGTTAAAAATAATAGTTTTATTTTTTTACAAAAAATACATATTATAACTAATATGTTAAAATTTTTATTTAGAATATTTTAGTTTTTTATTTAATTTTTAAATTATTAAAATTTATATATAATCAATGTACTTTTATTAATTTGTACATAAGATTTTTTTTCGTTCATTTATTATTGTTTTGTTTTTTTATAACCTTTTAAAATATTTATTCAAACTTTCATATAATAGTTAAATTAGTTCTCCATCATTTATGTCATTTCACCCACATCTCATTAATGTTTTCAATATTTTAGTATATTAATTTAATAAATATGAATAAAAATATGTTTAGTTTAGTTTACTTTTTATTGGATAATGTCTATTTTTTATTAAAATATACATTTAATAGTTGTATTTTCATATTTTTTGTAAAAAATGTTTTTTTCTTTGATTTATAGGATAATTTCATATCAAAAATATAAGTCACCTCGATTTTAGTAGAAGTATCATACACATATTTCTACTTAGGAACCTCTTAATATTTATTCTTAGGAGCCATCAACATCTACTAGGGTAGAGAATACTTTTAGGGCTGATAAACATGGATACACATGTTTACCCAAATTATGAGTTTATTGAAGTCAGGACTAGAGGATATTAGTAGAGTTTGATGATAATGATATTCCCAGGAGTCCAAATTCAAAATAATTTAAGACTTCTGTTTCAATAAAATCTTAGTTCGAAGAAAATATTTTGTTTTTTGATGAGAAAATTATTGAAACAGAGATAATATGTCAATTATTGGATAAAACTTTGTTAAGATAAATTGTTATTATTTTACTTATCATGATATGTTTTAACTAATATAAGTTTTTTTCTTTTTATAAGATAACATATGATATACCTAACACTATAAAAGTAAAGAATTAATGTTTAGATTTGGATGCAAGGATATGGAGATATTTTAAATCAACCCTCACAAGAGATTTCATTTTTTGGGAAAGGAAATATAAAATTTCATGTGATATATATTCTTATCTAGATAAAGATACATGGAAGTAGTTTGTTGAACGTAAAGGTAAATAATAATTTTTGGTAAGTAAAATGTTTGATTTTTGAAGTTTCTTTTATATTAATAACCATATTAATTATTTTTTATTTTTTATTTATAACTAATGAATAAATTTTATAAGGATATCCAATCAAAAAACATATAACCTCATACGTTATCTTATGGAGGGTATATGTTATTTGAAGAACAAATAATGGATTGAAATTTTTAGAAACTGAGAGATGAGTCTTCGGGATATATAGAGGAAGGTCCTACTTTACCCCCAAATAGACATAAAAAATGAAAGAGGCCTTGATTGAGAAAAATTGTCCAATGTCTTAAAAACTATTCGAGGGTTGTTTCAAGGTGGATTCTAATTTATTTATATTATTTAATTTAATTCAAGTCTTGATATATTGTGTTTCATTACTGAATTTTAAAAATATTATATACAAGAATCCATTAAGGGGTAGAGCACATAGTAGACCTTTATACATGACAGTAGGAAGTATAATTTAGTTACATAATTGGGAAATATCAAACACCTGGGTTATATATGTGGATATGCAAAAGGTGTATTGATAAAAAAAGTGTTTGGTCTTTCTAGAGATTCTTCAAAGTATGGTTTATATAAAGGGATAATATAGGAATTGGAATATAAAGGTCAATATATGGCTGAGACAATGGAGAGGATCAGAACATCAGTATAGCATATTTTTTTGTCATGAAAAAATATTTCCAAGAAGTATATTCCACTCCTGCACCTCATCTTGTAAATCACACTCCTTCACCTCATCTTGTAGATCCCACTACTCCACCTCCTCCTACTTATCAAACTCTTACACTACCTCCTCCATAGTTTCCCATTTAATATAATTTAAATATTGAGTGTCCCTAATATCATATCATTTTATATAATATTGCATATTATATTGAGATACCACTCATCATCCATTGATAGATATTGAGCAACTTAAGGTCCATATACAATATATTAAAGATAGATCAACAAGAGTGCCATTTTCTAAATATGAGGTAACAACAGTTGGAAAATTTATTGTCCACTTTTTAGTTTGGCCATATAGATTTTTTAGAAAAATTTCCAGTGAGGAATGTATATATTATATCATTTATTTCATCATAGTGTTAATTTTTTTAAAAAAAATTAAAATTTATATATTTATCTTTTCATAACATTAATATATTAAATGTAATGAAATATTTTATATAAAAAACAAGTATATGATACTATGGCTTGAGATACCAACTTTTCTACAATTGATATATTATTAACATATTTATCTTTATTGTTAGAAGTTTATGAGCTTCCAATGGATGCTGACATTTTTGGGAGTGAACTGTATATGATGATTTTAAATATATATATCAATGATCTTTTAATTGGATATTTTTTAGGAATCAATGTGATGAATGTATTTTTCATGTAAGTAGATTATCATATATCTTTAAGTTATTTTAATTTATTGAACCTCAATACTAATTTCTGTTTTGTACTAGGTACCTTTATGAAATATTTATTTAGTATTATGTTACATTAATATATGAATTTTTGGACCCAAAATGTATTTCACCAATAGCGAGGACAATGAAATATGAAGAAATACAAACATATATCATTGAAAGATTTTAAAATAATATAATTCTATGTTGGATTGTTACTTATATTGAAGGGTGTGGAATAAATATTTCTTAAAGTGTTGTTTCTCTTAACTGAATAACCAGTCACATTATATTTTTTTATATTACTGGTCATTGGATGTTGGTGTTTTTTAAAAAGAGAAGATAGCCTGCAAATTATATTCTCTACATGGTGATGTGTGAGAAAATTTTAGCAAAGTATTAAACACATAAGTTTGATTATTTGAATACATGTAAATTATAATGAATTATAATTTTATTTCATACATATAATTTTCAAGCAGGGCATGGGATTAATTTTGAGTGACAATAGGTAAGAGGATTACAAATATCAAATATGTAAAATCAAAGATGGATTCTCTTTTATAATTACAAAACATTGACTGAAAGTTCTTAAAATGTTATTTTTAATTGAAAAATTCATTTGAAATAGAAATTTCATTATCGAGAATGAATAAAGTAAATTGGATACTATGTTATAAGTTTTATGTATAAAATAGTTTCAATAGGAACAATTATTAAATTCCATATGGTTGTATTTTATTATAAAATTCACTTTAATTATTCCTATAGTTTTATTAAGAATACATGTTAAATAATTTATTTTAAATTTGTATTTTTTATGAAGATTTCCATTAAAATGAATAAGATTATAATCACTTAGAAAGAGAGTGGGTGTAATATTTCATAGGTTTAATTGGGTTTTAGTTTATTTATTATATATATTGTTAAGTAAAATGATTTGGATATATAATGTTATTTTAAATATGTTGTACTAATTCATTTTTTTTCTTATGTTGTTGTTCTATTGGGTACCTATTTATCATTTTAATTGAAAATATATATTTTCACATCGATTATTTTATAATTGACCTGAAAATTCAAAAAAATATGGTTTTCACCTCATTTGTTTATAACCATCATAAGAACTCATTTATCACATCAGCTATTTTTAATAAATGACATGATAAGTCATTTCTCATTTCAGTTTTACCAAAATTGACATGAAAAATCAAGCTAATAATATAGTTTTAAAGTAATTTCTATATCAGATTTTTAAAAATATAATGTGTGAACATATTTATTGTGTTAGTTTTCTAAAAACTGGCATGAAATTTATTGTTTACATCGATTTTTATTAATATTTGTGAAAAACATATTTAAACCTTCATGTAAAATAATATCTCAAGGTAATAGATGTTAAAAACCATAAAAAAGTAATATAAAAATCGTTTTATGCAATAGTGGTACAAAATGAGCACATAGGTATAATAACATAATCAATTTTCATAATGATAGAGGATCATTCCAAAAAAAATCGTATATCATAATTCAAGAGTCATTGCATAAATATTTTTGAATAACATAAGACATGAGTAATATAAGTGTAGAAATATGATCAAATAATCATGAAAAGAAAATCATAAGAATAACATTGTGGCATAAAAAACATAGGATATTATAACAT
Source organism: Viscum album (assembly GCA_963277665.1). Lineage (NCBI taxonomy): Eukaryota > Viridiplantae > Streptophyta > Magnoliopsida > Santalales > Viscaceae > Viscum > Viscum album. Next base: position 696,929,120 of record OY728148.1, read on the forward strand.
TGTGAACATATCTAGATAGAATCATATCCATGCATAAACTTGTGATCATAGCTAATCATAATCATTTACATGCATTTCTTTATGGTCATAACTAATCATAATCATTACCAAAAATCATATTTTGATAATAGATAATTAAAATCGTGTCCACACATCATATTGTGATCATGGATAATCGTAATCATTTTCTAGCATCATCTTGTTTGCATAACAAATCACTTTCATTTCCCCACATCATCTTGTGAAACTAGATAACTGAACTCATGTCCATGAATCATCTTGTGAGCATAGAAAATCATAATCACATTCCTAAAAAATATAATTATATATAAAACTCTTCCAAGTTTATTGGATTTCTATTAAAATCCCACACATCACATAATGATAAAAACATATGTGTCTGACATGATCTTGAAATCATTCATAATTCCATAAAATTTTAATTAACCCATGAAAATAAATGGTTATTATAAAAAATTTAACATAACATGATTGTAATCCATACATAAAAGGTTTACAATGTTATCATTAGAGAATATCCCTTGTTAATCATAAGAAACATTAAAGTATGTCAATATAGATGAAAACCCGTTTAAAATATCATTAGAAAATTACTTTAAAAAATAAAATAAATATTCTTTTTTAACTTTTATCTTAAAATGAAGTGGCACAAAATAATGTGAATATAAACTACATTGTAACACATTAAAAACATTGAAAAAATGATTTGTAAAGATAATTAAAGAAGAAATTGGAATAAGAAAATAATGTTTGAAACATTAAAAAAAAAATTTTTAGAGTTTTCTAAAGAAATTCAAAAAAATGGAAAACAACTTGTGGGGAAAATGTTTCAAAATATTAATTTAAAACTTTTGTAAATAAATTATAGGAAAATATAAAAAATTACTTAATAAATCATAGAAGTAGAGATAAGGATATTCATAAAAAAAATATGGGCATTAATGAGAAAGATTCATGAATTAAGAGAAGAGATAAGGGTGTCTCCACTTACATACATCTTTTTGGGTTAATTTTGATCCAAAGAAAGATTAAATGGTAAGGATACATGTAAACCCATTGAATTACATGAGGAAAATAATATTTATGGGGTTTTAATGATAAATAACATAGAATTTTCATGGATGTAATCTCAAACAGAAACATTATAATTTCAAAATGATATATGTAAAGAAGCTCCTACATTTACTCTAAACATCCAAGAGAGTACATCTGCCTCTTATATGATAAACATGTAAAATAACAATATCCATAAACCCAAATCTGGTAGTTATATTACATTATCTATATAGAATAAATTATTCCCAAAAGGTCCCAATAACATAGTAGTATTCGATGACTAGATACTTACAAATTTTTCACATTTCACTTGATAACATAAAGTAAAAAACTCCACGATAACAATGTTATATCTTCTAGGTGATCCTTGAAAATTACACATAGTTATCATATAATTTCCCTAGTGAAATTAAAAAAAATAAGGGTGATCTCAAATTCTCAGTAAGGAGAGGTGTGTAGTGTATGTTATCATAGAATAATCCTAGAGTAAATAGTATATAAAAAATAAATAGTCAAAATAATGTCATAATCAAATGAAATTGAAGGAATTTTATATCCATAATAATAAATAGAAATATATATTAATATTATTTATCTCATAAAGATTTAATTTATAGTGTCATTCATCATAAACATTTTTTCAAGTCCTTGTTCTAGGATTTCATAAATTAACAAGTAAGGCATATTCCAATACCCTAGCCAGATTGTCTCTTGATACCAACAGATGCATCGAGGGGCTATCTATATCGAGCGACACCCATGACTTTTTAAGTAAAATATATTCATCTTATAAATTAATTAACAAAATATGAAATATATAACCAACGTTACTTATTAATCAGTTAAAATTTTTCTTAAAATAAAAAATTTACGGATTTTCAATATTTATTCAGTCAATAAATGGAATAGATTTCTATATAAGCATACATAAAGCTAACACCATATGGAGTAATGGTATATGGTAAGGTCTGTAATTTCCTCATTCAATAAATGCATTAATAATTTTTTATAGAGGAATATTCTAAAATAAATATAGAAACTTTGACTTATTCTCAATGTAATAGGAAGTACCCTTATCAAAGAAATAAAGATAAGGTGGTGAAGATGGTACTTTTAAAGTGTTGGGTTATCAATATATGATAGTAATTTATTTCAATAGTTTGAAATGGTAGGATACTAGATAAATGGTATGGAAATTATTCATTATGGTTTATAAGTAGTGTGTGAATTATCCAAAGAATATCCCCTAGGAGTGTCTATCCAGGTGTGTAGTCTTAGGCTTTCTCATCATGTACTGAGTGAAGATTGAGTTGATAAAAAAAATTAGGTTTATTACCTTTAGGTGAATATATGCACCATCCACACCCATTTTTCAATATCTATATAGGGATGTAATTTCTAGGATAACCACACACACACTTTACATTCTAAAATTTAGGCTTTTTTAACATTATGATGACTTTTGGTAACTTTTCAATCAAAATATCTTAAAGAATAGAATTAAAAATAAAATATTAAATTTTATGAACATTATTATAATCATGATATAGAATATTTAATTTCTATTAAGAATATCTAACATTATAAAACATGTTGTATAATATAATCATGTATCAAATAATTGAAGTTTGAGATAAAGAACTCTTACCTTTAATCTCACTTAGCTAAATATGCTCTAACCTCCTGTATAAAAAATTAACTATCTTAATCACGTATTTCATAATATTATTTATAATTATAAATTTTTTAAAAATTCATTTATATTTATTCTCTACATCCATATTAGTAAGTTTTTATCTATTTTCAATATTGGGTGAGAGTAATCTTGATTATTTTGAAATATTTTGGTAATGTATGTTTTTTTATCCCTTATTCTACCAAATTACAAAATTACCAAATTAGAAAATGTACAATAATTAATTATTAATAATTATATATAATGTTATAATTTAATCTTATGGGATTTTTGGTTATGATCTTTAATGTTGAAATTGATGATGAGCATGTTTCTAAGATTTTTAAAAAATATATATATTGGTATCTTAGATAATGGGTTTAATATTAATATTACCATTAAAAATACAAAATAATATAATTAATTAATTTTATATACCATATATTACCATAAAATGAATTCCTATAGTTATACATGAAATAAACTCATAACATTATTCAAGTGGGTGTTTAAACTGGCCTAAATAAGAACATACCATAATTAATGGATGCTTATGATGTGATTTAGTTTTAATATCAATAAAACTGAAATATAAAGACATTATTTACTGTTTATTTGTGTGTTATATTAAAATTTTAAATTATTATAATAATATAAATTATAAAATGTAATTATATAGTATGAAGAAATCATTTTTCCTCATAGAATGCTCCTTTGGATTGTTGAATTTACCATGGTTATTTATCGGTAATATAGTTAATAGTTTATAAAATTTATATTTAAATCCCATTAATAGTTTCATAAAAATAATATTTATCTATTAAAACCATTCTCTTGACTATCCAGGAAATTAAGTGATTGAAATTAATAAACAGAAATCAACCATTCCACAGAGGCGGTAGTCTACACGTACGTAGGGTTGATAATTTCATTTTCCATAGAATTAAGGAAATATATATTATGTTTTATCATTTAAGAATATAAAATATGTTATAAATATAATAATTATTTATTAAATACATCATTATGGTAATCCATGTATGTTTTATAAGTAAAATGAAACATGACACTTTTTTGAGGCGGTAGTCCACACACACGCACGAATGTTTGTTTTGTTTTTCTTAATAGAAAAGGGTAAAGGTTTTAAATTTTTATTCACATAGCATAATAAAATTATGTATATGAACAATAATTATTTAATTATATATTAATGATAAAATATATCTGGAATTTAATATTTAAAATAAAAGAAATTATTGAAAATTGGTACTTGTTGAGGACTTGGCCTTTCCTAAAAAGGACTCCTTGGAAAGGGAGGGATTAAGATAATATATTGTGAAAATAAACTTAATTTGGTGAAAATTGATTATATGGGGAGGAATAATGTAATATTTTCAAGATAATACTTAATTTTTTATTGGTATTGAATATTTGATGAGAGGCCCCTTTTATAAGTGGTGAGAATGGCATTTTTATAAATATTTCCACATAATATAAAGGGAGCACATGTTTCACAAGGAAAGTGGATCCAAAAAGAGAAAATAAAATATTTTTATATGATATATGGTTTATAATACCTAAAACAATAAATTATGAACATTTTTTTAACATGTTTCATGCTCTTTACGCCTAGATTTATTACTTTTACTATTTTTAGTTTTTCTATAGAACTAGTTTTTACCTAAGTAAATAATTTTTTATACCTAAAATTAAAATTAAAAAAAATTAAATAATCCTGAGATAATGATTAAAAATATTTAATACATTATTTAAAATAAATATTTTTTGTGTAATAAAAATACATTTTAACATTAGCACATGTAACGTGTAAAAACCCATTTCTAGAAAAAGTGTATTTCCAAACATAAAATTTATGTGTAGGGTAAAATTATCAATTTATTTTATTATAATGATAGAAATTGATTTATTTTAAAATTTATGTTCCTTTAAAATAAATCCAAAACCAAATTTAAAAAACAATATTTAATTAAAAGAAAACAATCAAAAAAAACAATTATTGGAAAATGTTATTAAAGTCCTTAAAATGTTAATCATAGGTTCTCTGAATTCAATATTGTATTTTTTAAATTTATGTTTTCAAATATTAAACAAATATTTTACCAATTACAAATGTTTATAATCTTCCAGTTCACACTTATATATTTAGAAAGTCATAAAAGCTATAGTTTTGGTAAAAATGGTATTTTTCACTATTCACCTAAAAACAACTATTTGAGAAAAAACATAAAAATGAATATTAAGATAATATTGAAATTATAAAGAAAACAAATAAGTTAATTTTTTTAAGTTCAAATTAAAATTAAAATTTTAAATAATTCCATGAATGATGTCTATTTATAGTGCGCATTATGTAATAGTTTTGGGATATAGTGTTTATATGCTATAGTAGGGTCTCAAGTATTAAAAACATAAATATATTAATAATTTATTTAAGAAAATCGTTTATATATATATTACCTGTTATAATATTCAATTATAATCACTAATTACACATATATTATTTATTTATTATTTAATTCCATCATTGGATGTTAGTGATTTTGATCGTTTCATACAAGTTCCATAATAACGATGTTTGTAATCATTATTTAATACCAATTTCATCATTAAAAAGTATTCAAGGTTGAAGAATAATTATTTTATAAGGATTTATTCTATCCCACGTTCATTTAATAGAATGTACTGGTATGGTTCTTGAGAATGGAATCCACGAAGAATTTTTTTGGGTAATTTACCGATAACTAAGAGTTACATAATAATGTCCATTAAATTTGGTTTCATACTTATAGAACCTTATTAATGAAATATAAAAATAATTAATATCATATATTACTAATATTAATGTCTTGATATTTTTTTAAAAAGGATAGGATGATCCCCTATTTTATTAAACTAAGGAAATACCAATATTTTTTTCTAGGTAGTGGAGAATCCATTACATTGCCTATAGGTTGAGGGAAAGAAGGCCCAAGGAACATGTTCCAAAGGTCTAGTGGGAATTAAATCCCATTACATGGATTGTATCCTTAGACTTAAAATTTCATTGATATCCCTCACTATAACCCACATTTGGACACATCATTTCCCTGAAGTCATCATCATCCCCAAGGTATTCACACATCTGGCTATCCCCCTTCCCTAAGGTCTTTACAATTATCCCCCCCCCCCATTCATGGATACCTCTAACATATAATTTATCAACTATAGTCAACTTCACCCACCTCCCACACAGTCCCCAACCATCATCTCTAACAACCTTCCCACTATCCCACATTTTTCAGGAACCTGCCACCTACATCTTCCCTGATTGCTAACCTACTCTAGTGGCATCCACCATTACCCCTGCCAATATCATTACAACCAAATGAGATACTAATCTTGGATTTACATATCCTGATTACATGATAAAAACCCCATAACCAACAAATTATGAATTTTGAATTCCCCCCCCCCAATATTAAGGGGTAAAGGGATCAAACATTTTATCCCAAACAATTAGATTATATTGACTAGAAAACAGAATGTGAAAATAATGATGTTGGTATAGAATTGTTCCTGTAAAAACCTCGAACCTAGTAACCCAGAGTCAATGGTTATTTTATTACAATTAAATAGATATAAGAGATAACATAAACATTGATTGATCGGTTTATTAGTTTTGATGAATTATATTTATATATGGTACCCTTATAAATTTTTTAATTAAATATACAACATAAAAAAGGAAAATAAAATTAATCCTCAAAACATATTCAAGGATTTCATATTCATAAATTGTGGAAGGGGAAAAAATTAAAGGGTGAGCGTAAATGCTAAGTAATGTTTACATGAATTAATCATAAGTGAAACAAATTCAATAATGTGTAATGGTTTGGTAAATAACTAACAACAAATTCCATCAATAAAGTAATAATTTAAATGAATCCATATATTTTTCATATTGAAAATATCGAGGAATGTAATAACTAAATACTGAATAAATAATATTATTAACTATTTGACATCATGTATCTGGAATATGAACCATTATACCATCAATACAGTTAAATTCTATGTGTAAAAACCCATCTGATTCTACTCAGAAACAAACACAAAGGGTTTATCACCAACTTTTTTCTCTCATAAGACTTGCCAAATAATTGAGGGGATATCTATAACTGAGACCCATCCATCACTAAAATTATAAAGCATTATTCATACATAGGTTCAATTCATGAGGTATCAAAATATTCATATTGAGTAGAGGAACATAAACCTAGATTTTATTAAGAGTACATAATAATAATTAATAAATAAATTGGGGGGGGGGAAGAGAGAAAGTGTAACTCAACTGAAAAATAGAGGTTTGGGGAGAATCTTTTACCTTATGTTTGAAAGTGTTATACACTTGCACTTAATATCCTAGATAATGAAATTATATTCATTAATAATTTATTTAAAAACCTATTAAACATGTAATTTATTTATTATTATTTTATTAAGTTCATTTATGTCTTTATTTATGATTTATAAGATTTAATTTTATCATTTTGGAGTGTTTGTTTCCTTTGTTTTCATGATTGATTCACCTATATACAAATATGAAAGATCTTTTAAAATAGAAATAATTATATAGAATTGAAATTATAAGTTATTAATGAAGATAAAATATATCAAATGGTATTATATATAATTTTGTTTCCCGATATGAAGAGTATTCATTAGATAAAACATTAATGATAACCATTTAGATTATTTTGTCATTTTTTAATCATTGCAAACTAGTTTGTTTTTATTAATTAATAAAATATATATATACTGGTTCTTTAACATTATATAACTTATAATTTGTCTGCTAAAATTTTATTTAACCATAATAATGTTTTATTACCAAACTTGAATGTTTAAATGGAAAATTAAAATGCACCATCCATGATGGCGGTAAATCGACACATCACAGATGATATTTTCAATTTTAGAATAAAAGGGAGAGGATAAGGGTTTTGATGAAATATCTTCCATTAAAATAATTAAATTATAGTATATATAAAATACTAGAGTTATAATTCAAGTTTTAATAGATTATTCAAGGGAAGTATAAGAAAATAAATGAAATTGAAAGAAATTGAAAGAGAAGGATTAAGGGTTTTACCTCTTGAATTATTCTCCTTGAGAACCTCATTAAGGAACATGGGTTTTGTATTTTATTGACACCAAAGGCTCATAAACGTGGGGAAGAGACTTTTTATGAGTATATGGTAGAAATTTAACAATATGAAATAATTTTAAGGTGTGATGACAAGGGGTGGAGAGGGATGGTATTTATAATAGAGGAGAGAGGAGTTTTTCTATTGTTTTTTTCATTAGTTTTTTTATTTTGGATCAAGACCATGAATATTGATGATTACAATGAATAAATACAGTAACTAGAGCTTGTAAGTTTTTTCTAATTGGTGATTACCTCATCCATACATCATCCATGAGTCAATAATTCATTTATTTACTTATATAGTAAATTGTTGTATTTCACTATTCACCAAAAAATCATTTGTTTTAGAAAAATCCAAAAAAACTCTCCCTAACCACTTATTGGAATCCATAACTAAAAAATGGACTCCATTTTTTATAAATGGTTTTATAAATATGATAAATTTTATTTTTAATTAAAATCATCATTTATTCGAAAATAACCGATTTTTAAATTATATCTAATTTTATGACACTTTGAAAAATTATTTTAGGTCACATAAAATTATATTTTAATCATAAGAAAACCAAATTATAATTAATTAATCTATTTTATTAAAATATTTTATCTTTTAAATTATTATATTAATTATAAAATTGTAAATAAGAATTTATGTTTCAAAAAAATTACAACAATTAATTTATCATTTTTAAAACATTTTTACTTAATTTATGGTATAATTATATCATATTTCTATTTATTTAGTGAATAAATTTTATTTATACTTCCATGGATGAGAATACTATTCTATTGGTCATAATACTATTCTTAATGGTCATATTACCATTCCAATGATCAATTTACTATTTAATAGTATATTACTATTCGTTTAAGATTGGTGTTGTGTGAAAAATAAGCTATCAAATGAATTAAATTTATTTAATAATATACATACCATAAAATATTTGGGTTTTATATTATTCCCTCATTCATAAATTTCACCCTTGAAATTGTCATTAATATTTCCTTCTAAATAGATGAGGTTGGTTCTATATAACATATATGAAACATATCATGAACTTTGGAGAGACTTGGTCGCATTTCTAGTCAATAATATATAACTAAAATTCATTCTAAAATTTCAAATTGTCCAATGTACCTAGGGATCAATTCCCTTTCCTTACCCATGGAGATACTATCAAAAATCATGATCTCCTGATTAAAATTCCAAATCCTTTCTCTAGTTTCCAGCATAACTCTTTTTCCTACTTTGATCTACATTTATATGAGCCAGAATAGTCATTACATTAATTATTGTCTCATCAATAAGTTCTAGGCATACAATTTTTCTCTCACCGAGTTCATCCCAAAAATTTGGAGTATGACATCTCTTTCCTAATAATGCTTCATATGGATCTCTTTTTATACAAGAATTGATACTATTATTAAATAAAAAAACTACAAAGGTAAATACTAATCCCACATATCTTGAAATTCAAGTTATGATGACCTCAACATGTCTTCTAAAGTATGAATAGTCTTTTCTTATTCTTCATTTTTTTGAGGGTGATAAGTAGTACTCAAATAAATCTCTATATCTAGAGCCTTCTGAATACTCATCCAGAATATTGATGAAAAAATTGGATCTCGATCAGACACAATCGATAGGGGTTGACCATGGAGTATTACAACATTATTAATATATAGTATTTTTAGGTTCTCAAGAGGTAAATAGTTTCTTATAGTAATAAAATGTGATAATTTTATAATATGATCAACAATAAACCATATTGCATCTTTCCTTCTAGTTGTCTCTTGTAGTCCTATAGAAAATCCATTATAATGTCATTCTAATTCCAGATATCAATAGGTAGAGGTTACATGAATCCTCTAGGATGTCGTCTTTTATCATTCACTTGTTAGAAAACTAGACACCTTCACCCATAGTCAGCAATTTCCCACTTTATCTTATCCCACCAAAAATGTTCTTTTAGATCTCTATACATCTTGGTACTACCTGGCTGTATAGAGAAATTTGAGCTATGAGCATCATCTAATAGTTAACTTTTTAGATCTAGTATTTATGGAACACATAACCTCATTCCAAATTTTAAAACTCCATTCTCATACATGAATTCTACCAATCTCCCATCCATAATAGCTTTAATTTTCTATCGAAAATTCTCATAATCAAATTGAGATTTTTGTATCATCGCCAGTAAATATGGTTTCTTAATCATTTTAAAAAGGAGAAATGTTTCCTCCTCAATAAAAATTCCCATATCTATATTTACAAAATCCATAAACATAGGATCATTCTCAATCCTTGTTTGGGGTAGAAGTCCACAATCATTCCTACTTAATGTATCTAATACCTTATTTAATTTTACTAGGAGGTAGTGTATTGCGTAATTATAATATCTGAGTAACTAGAGCTATCTCTTTTTTCTCATGTTGAGTTATTTCTGTGTAAATATGTTTTTAAAACTCTTGTGATCTGTATATATCTCACTTATTTTAACATATAGATAGTGCCCCCAAATATTTATTAAAAATATTATGACTGTTAACTATTTTTATAATTTTGTTCATGTGTATTCAACTGTCTTGATGAATATGCAATAACTTTATTAGTTTTCATAAGCACACAACCCAAACCATTCTTTGATGAATCACGGTGTATCACAAACCCATTATTTCCTAATGGAAGAGTCAAAATTAGAGAATCGACAAATCTTCTCTTAAATTATTCAAAATATTCTGTACATTTTTTTCCATGTAAACTCAACTCCTTTATGTGGGAGCATGGATAATAGGTTATTCAATTTGGAACAAATCTCCATGAAACCCTGATATTAACCTGGTAAACCAATAAAACTATGTACCTCTGTTATATTCATTGGTTTAGGCCATTATTGGAATTCCTTTTTCTTTATAGGATCAACTAATATTCCATCCTAATAGACAATATGGCCAAGAAAAGAATATTATTGAATCCATAATTCATACTTTCTAAACATACCATATAACACTTTTCTTATAAGGTTTTTAAAAACAATATGCAAGTGATTCTCATAGTCCTCATTTCTTTTAGAGTACACTAATATATCATGAATAAATAGCACAATAAAATTAACAATATATTATTTGAATACTATGTTCATTAGATCTATGAAAAATAGAGGGTGTATTAGTTAGTTAAAATGGAATTTCAATAAATTCATAATATCCATACCTGGTTTGAATTGATTTCTTTATAATATCTTCCTACTTTACACACAATTGATGATATCCATAATAAAGGCCAATCTTCAAAAAATACTAGGCTTTGTGGAGTTGATCAAATAAATTATAAATGTGAGGTAGAGGTTACTTTTCCTTTATTTTAATAATATGGATTTCACTATAGTCAATGTATATCCTCAAGGATCCATCTTTATTCTTAAAAAAAGGGAACAAGGTCTCCCTATGGAGAAACACTCAGGAGAATAAATCACTTATTACTCAAATCTTCTACTTGTTTCTTTAGCTCCACTAATTACAAAATTTCAATTCTATTGGGTGTCTTTGATATTGTTCTTTAATCAATGATTATATTAATGGAAAAATTAACTTCACGCTCTGGGGGGGTTCCCAGGTAATTCATCAGGATATACATTAATCTATTTCCTACACAATTGGTATATCCCCAATTCCAAGATTACATTAATCATCCAAATATATTTTTTTATCTTTATTACCATGAATTTCATTTAAAAATCTATTATTGGTGGATCTAAATAATAATTAGATGATGAAGTTACTTCTCTAAAAATAATGGATTCTTAATCTTCCTCACAAATCGTGATTTCCTTCTTCTTGCAATAAATTTTCTCATCATATTTTGAAAACTAATCCATACTAAGGATTATATTAAAATAAACCATAAATATGATGATAAGGTCCGAAACTAAAGTACATTTACGTTCCATAAAGGGGATTGGATAACATTTTTTGTTGCCTTGAGACTTCCCTTGGGAAATTTGACTGATAACACCCTTTTAAATCAAAAAGGAAATATCTAATTTTCATGGAAAACTGGGTAGATATAAAAGAGTGTGATGATCTATAATCAATTAAATCATTGGCTAGATTTGAAATAATATTAATGTACCTACCACCACATAATTGGGTACTTCTACTTTAGCTTTAGTGATCGCATAAGCTTAGCGATCTCCCCATGGCCTCTTCTGTGGTAGATTCCCATGATTCTTGGGAAATTGATTTAAATAATATCCCATTTTAATACATTTAAAGCATTGAACATCATTTATATGTTGCTTCCAATTAAAATAATTAGCTCGATGACCCTTTTCTCTGAACATATAAAAAACACTCAAGACTTTCAAGAATTTCCCAGGATGATTCCTTCTGTAATTACCTCATAATGGAAATTACTTCATTCCATTATTCTTCTTTGATGATTAACCTTTTATATGGTTATCAAAATAAATCTTATTCTCTTGATTTCCTTTGAACATACAGGATCTAGAAAATTCCTTCTCCAATTTGATATTACTTTACACTATTTAATTATATGATGAAAATGATTGAGAAGTAATTTCCCTTAAGACACTTATCTTAATACCTTCAAATAAATGATCAATCTTATATTCCAAACCACCTATGAAACATATAGAATTCCTAGATAGTATTTTAAAGGTATCCTTGTACTTTTCAACGCTCTCTTCTTCTATTTTCTCTAAGCTAATTAATTTTCTCTTCATTTTAGTTTATTGCTCGTGAGAGAAATATTTTTTGAAGAAAGTTTCATTAAAAAATTTCCACTTCATGTCTTTTAATTTATCTTCTTACTTAGTATTTTTTTATCAATGACCTTCATTGATCATCTTATCCCATGAGACAATATACTAATAGTACTAACATTTTGTTTTCATTACATGCCAATGCTAGAAATATCTTTGAAAGGGACTTGATCCAATTATCATCTACCACTAGATTGGTATTCCCACTAAAATATGATGGCATCCTCCTTATAAAACAATCCTACACAGGTGTAGTATAGTTAATCATCACAACAAGAGTAATCTATCCTAACATGGCTATGATTTGGTCAACTAAAATAGTAACTATGTTGTCTTGCTCAGTGGGGAAATCACTACATTATCCTTTGGTATTGATTCCCTTCCGTTAATTAGGTTCCATCACTAAATAATGGAACACAAAAAGTTATCTCATAATCATCATGAGTATTCAGCCAAAAAATCATTATTGGGTATTATTATAATTATCATGTTTACTTAATATATAATTCCCAAGGACTGTACTAATATTTCTCTTATACCAATTATAACAACCCCGAACCTAGTAACCTAGAGATTTTGTTTATTTTTTTACAATAGCTAGATACAAGAGATCACATCACCAATGATCAATTAGTTTAGTAGTCCTGAATAACTAGATGCATACAAGGTACCCTAATTACATTGGTAATTAAACATAAAAAAATACAAAGGAAAATAAAAATTTTCCTTGAAAATTATTCAAAGATTTCATCTTTATAACCCGACTAAGGAAAACAATTAAAGGGTGATATCAAATGCTCATTAAGGGTTATATTAATGAATAATAATTTAAAAATATTAAATAAGGCATAATGGAAAGGTAAATAACTAAAAAATACATTCCATCGATAAAATAAGAATATAAACGCATCTATAAATTATTTAATAGTGAAAATATCATGGAAAGTAATTACTGAATACTTAATGAAGAAAATTCTTAATCATTGGACATTATGTATCTAGAACATGAACCATTATATCATCAATATGTTTTATGTCCATGGGTAAAAACCCATCTAATTTTTCTTGGAAACAAAGATGAAGGGTTTTTGACACATTTTTTGTCTCATGAGACTTGTTGATGCATCATGGGTCTATCTATAACAAGGACCCATCTTTCACTGCAAGTCCAAATCATTATCCATACATAGATTCAATTCACGAATTATTAAAATATCTGTATTGAGTAGAGGATCATAAATATTTCCCCAATTAAAATGACATTCAATGAAAAAACCATATGTAAAAATGGTACATGAATAATGAAATAATAATATAAACTATACAATAAATATGTATATTTAATAAAATCATCAATTAATGATGATCACAAATGAAATATAAGCAAACATGCACCACACATAGGGAATAAGTGGCAAATAAGTATTAAACAAAGGGAATATCATAACGGTGTCCTTGAAAGAATGGATTTAAATTGAACATGGACATTAATAATGTAAAATATACACAGATCATGATAAATTAAGTCTAAATGGAGGAAAAACATGTAAAATTATTCATTATGAAACTTTATAAATAATTCACTTTAGTGTGGTTTAAGGGAAAATACTAAAGTTATTTTAAAATGAAAAAAGAATAATTCTTTGTATAAATAAAGAAATGAACAAAGACAGTTTTTTATGATAAAATTAATTATTTAGGAAAATATTGATACCTTAAAATAGATTATTTATGGTACTTAAAAATGGGTAAGAAATTTGGAAGATCCCATTAATCAGGCTTACTTATCGTGAAGAATTGAAAAGGGGCCCTTATAAAACATGTATTCCCCATTAAATAAAAGGGAATTGATCTAGGTTCCAATGTTTGGAAAATAAAAATAGAATTTAGGAATATTATATAATATAAATTAATAATTATATTGGGGTAAAGAGTGAGATATCATAACCAAAATGAAAAATGGAGGTTCGGGGGGAATCCCTTAACTTATATCTGAAAGTGTTATGAACTTGCGGTTAACGTCATCCATAATGAAATTATATTCACTAATAATTTAATTCATAAAATATTCAACATTAATTATATTTATTATAATATTATTATTCTAATTATGGTGTTTTTTATGAGATATAAGACTTAATTTTGTCGTCTGGGAGTGTTCGTTCCATTGGTTTTCTTGATTGGTTCATGTGTATACATGTATGAAAGATCATGAAAAATTCTTATAGTTATAGAGAATTGAAATTATATATTATTTATGAAATTAAATTTTATTATATATCATTTAGTTTTCAGATATTAGGATCATTCATTAGATAAAATTCTAATGATAACTGTTTTGATTATTTTTGTATTTTTTGATCGTCACGAACTAGTTTTCTTTTATTAATTAATATAATATATATATATATTGGTTTCATAAAATTATATAAATAATAATATGTATGATATAATATTATTTAAACATAATAATGGTTTTATGCTTGACCTTTAATGTGGTAATGTAAATTGAAAATGCATCCTCCACAATGGCAGTAAATAGACACATCACGGACGATATTTTCATTTTTTTAATAAAACTGATAAGAGAAGGGGTTTGATGATGTATTTCAAATTAACATAATAAAATTAAATTATATATTTGATAATTTATTTTCCATGAATTTTGGGATAGAGGAGTAGAGGTAAGGATAAGAAAAAATGAAATTCAAAGAAATTGAAAGAGAAGGATTAAGGGTTTAACCACTTGAATTATTCTCTTTGAGAACCTCCTTAAGGAACATAAGATTGTAATTTTAATGAGAAAAAATGATTACAGATGTGGTAGGGGAGGTTTGTAAAGATTATTGTGCAGAAACTAGACATGTTTTAAGGCTTGGATGGTGTGAGGAGAATGGGTGGTGAGGGGTGATATTTATAGTTGAGAGGGGTGTTTTTGGATTATTTTATTAATTAGTTTATTATTTTTACTCAATACTAAGAATAGTGATGACTAAAATGAATACATATAGTAACTAGACCATGTGAGTTATAACCAATTGGTTCTTACCCCATCCATACATCATTCATGACTCAATAAGTCATTTATTTATGTATACTTTAACTTACCTTAATTCACTATTCACAAAAAAAATCAACTAATTTAGAAAAATCCCAAAAAATCACCCAAACCTTTTTTAGACTTGTATAATTAAAAAATGGACTCCATTTTTTGAAAATAAATATCTAAATATGAAAATTTTAATTTTTAATTAAAATCATTATTTATTCGAAAAATATTGATTTTAAAATTATAACTGATTTTATAACACTTTGAAAAATTAATTAATGTCTTGTAAAATTATGTTACAATCATAAGAAAAAAATATATTAATTCATGAATCTATTTTAAGAAAATATTTTTTCTTTTAAATTATTATATTAATTATCAAACTGTAAATAAAAATTCATGTTTCACAAAAATACCAACATTTAATTTATAATTTCTAAAACATTTTTTACTTAATCTATTATATAATTATATCATATTTCCATTTATAACATACCCAAATTATATTTATACTTTAGTAGGTGGAATTATTATTCTAATGGTTAAATTAATATTCTTAATGATCACATTACTATTCCAATGGTCAAATTACTATTTAATAGTATATTACTATTCATTTAAGTTTTGTGTTTTGTGGAACATAAGCTATAGAATGAATTTAATTTATTTAAGATGATAGATTCCATAAAATTATGGGGATATATAGTTATTTTATGTGGTTAAACCAACCCAACTAAGAACATGTTATATTGGTGAATGAGTAAGGGTTTAAAGTTTAATAATAGTATCACCATTTTCTCATAAGTATAATTATATTAATATAACATCATTACTGTGTAGATTAATAATTAGAAAGAGTGTATATGAAAAAGTAATTTAAAATGTTACAGAAGAATTTAAGAATCCTTATACTAAATAAAATCTACCAAATAACCAACAAGGATTTAGAATATGGAAAATTGGAATATATTAAATAGATAAAAAAATGAAAATGGTGGTTTGGGAAGGGTGGTGGGGAGGTCCTTTTATAAGTGATTTTGAGTGGCATTTTCACAATTTACTTTCAATTAATGGATAAAGAATTTCATTTTTAAGTGAAAAATGGCCCCATAATTGGTAAACCTCATAGATTCTGAATATTCCATCCATTATCCAATTTTATTTTTATTTTTATAAGATTTATACATATTTTTTGAACACATACTTTATTTTAAGTTTTTACGTGTTACTCATTTTATAAACTATTCACCCTGGTAATTTTTATGCCTAAATTGAAATTAACCATATTACATAATTTAAAAATGATTATTAAATTTTCTTAATCTCTTTAATCTAATTCAATTTCTAAATATTATAAATTTTTCATTTAAATGAAATAATAAAATATAGAAAAACTATTTTTATAGACTAAAGACATTTTTAACATTAATTGTACTTAAAATAATTTCATATAAATTACTAATTTATTAAGTGATAATATATTTATTATACACTGAAACATTAAATTATATTCATCATTTAAAAGTGATAAATTTAATTTATTAAGAAAAAAGATACACAATACTTAAAAAACGTTCATTGAAATATAAATTTTTTGACATTAAATAATTTTAACCAGGTCCTATTAAAATTAATTATTCATATTATAACCATTTGATTTTATTTAATACATTTTTTATTTAAAATATTTCCTTTAATTTTATAAATACATCAAATAATTCCTTATTATCAATAATAATAACAAAATGTAATTCATAAAAATATATTTTTATAGTAAAATATTTAAATTAAATATTATCTTTTTTACTTCATTACAGAATTATTTATTATTTTTGAATCATGTTATTTAAGATTTGATAAAAATTACCCAAATTTAGTATACCTATTGGATATATCCATTCCCAGGGTTCATATATCCAACGACTATTTTTACAACAACCATATTTCCAATGACTATATATCCAATAGCTACATATATAACTATCATATTCCATTCAGCTATATAGCCTTACATATATTATTATAATCATCTATCCTATCCACTTACTTCTCACTCAACATGTTTATTATATTACTAATTCTTTTCCTTATTTACATAATTAAAATTAGATGTATGTTCTTCAAATGAAATTGTAAGGTCAAGGATTATATGTTCATGGTATTTTAATTTACATGTGTTATTTCTCATCTAATAGTTTTCTTAATGACTTTTCATATTTAATTCTTATAATGTGTTAATGTTTATCTTATTTTATGACATTTTATCTAAAAAAATGTATCTTAATTTATTTTAGTTCAATTTTTTATATAAAACAAGTTATTCAACCAAGTATCTATTTAAAGTGGAATACATAATAAAATCATAAGGTGTTACAATCCTCAAAACATGTTTCATAAAAATATTTCCTTGAAATATTTTTGGTAATTAATATAAGTAATTAAATTTTCACATACAAATATATCATAAAATCTTTTAGTATAAAGGTTCATTCACTTTGTATTTTGACTATCGTAATCCGTTAGGAAATAGTGATATTTAATTTCTCCTAATTTATTAAATTAATTCTTCAAATTTTTCTTTACTATCACATATCTTAATCTATTTTTGATATTAAGTGAAAATATATTTACTTTTTGACTAGTATAATCCTTTAATTGTTAATATTGAACTTCTTAAGTCCATATATTCTCCCACTAGCCTCTTATACATTGTAGTGTCTTCATGTTATCAAGATAACATAAGAGTACCTTTTTTTTGAAATAAAAATTAATTTCTTTTAATGGAAATATTTAATAAATAAACCATTGATTCCATATCATATATGTTATTCTATGTGTTTGGTGTATTTTCCTCTAAAAATAAGACTTCATTATGTAAAATATACCACTAATGGGTTTTGGGAATCACTTCCCATGTATTTGAAAACATCTAGATAAACAATTTTATTTGAGATAAAACATTTTTATCATTATCTTATTCTCAAAACATGTTATAGAACCCAGTTTATCAAAAACCATGTGTATTGAATTCATTATCTTATATTGTTTATAAAAAAAATTTATGAATCAAATTCCCATATCCCATAAGAAAAATGGGAATACTATATGCAGCCTTTGATCCATCTAAACCTGGTATATTAATTTACATTGAAATAATTGATGCAGAAACTCATTACATTATCACTTGAATATAAACTGTAATATCTATCAATACTTACTTCGATTTTAAATTCTTTTATATTTACAGCACTTGAAAATTACACATTTGGTATCATATACCGACCAAAATTAAAGAATTGATTTCTATAACACTGATACCTAACAATGATATTCTATGGAGTTTCCAAATCCCTTTAAGGTATCTTAAATAATTTCATCCTATAGATTCCTTACTAATACTTCCTAATAAGATATTTAGATCTCAATAACCTTGATGGATACTTGAAAAAACATTTTTTCTCTTTATAACTAACAATTTTTCTGATTAAAATTTTACACACTTGTACTATCAATTCAACTCCATAACTCATACATCGTAGGCCTAGTTATTTTGTTCATGAATTCTTTTTACTATAAAGTAAATTTTTTCTTTAACTTATTGAAATTATCCAAACATTTCCATTGATGATAATAAAATAACTTCATTGAATAAAAAAAATAAAAAGGAACCTCTAGTCTCACCAGGTTATTATACCTAATCTTAATGTGTTTATGAATGAATACCAAAACACATTTAGTAATATTGAATCTTTTCCCTTTGAAACCCTAAGTGAATCACTTTACACTACTAATAAGAACCATGATTCACCTGTTGAAAAATATCAGTACTTGGTTACTCAAGAATTTTTTTTCTCTAACACATAGGATCTCTCTTACTTAATAACTTTTATTAAGTTACCAAACTCATAAATATCTTACATTATGCTTCTAATTTATAGGATTGGTATGAATTACTAGTATGACGATGATGGATCTATTATATAAAACAGAAGATTTTATAATGGGATTATAATGTTTTTCTTATATTTAATTAGGACTTTTATTAAATATGCTTAGCATAAAATGATATCCCTTTATAATTTCATCATATTTATAAGTAATCAATGATCTATATTTCCCTAATCTTTGGGTTTATTTAGTTTTTCTCTCATTACTTAACTATTTATGTTGGGCATCATCCCAATCATATCATATATAAATCTTGGATAATCGATTGGACAACTCATTGTTAAATCTATTTAAATGGATAAAAATAATTCTATTACTCTAATAATAATTGGGTTTTAGTTATTAAAACCATTTTCTATTCAAGAATTTATGAATAATGGAAGGATAAGTTTTGATTATATAATTTCTGATGGTGTGGATATGTTTTATGGACATGGTAGCAACAAGTTTAGTTGTTTGGATGTAGTAAAACTAGAATATATGATTGTTATGGTTGTTGAATAGTAGATTTGAGGGAAACAATAAAGGAAAATTGAAAGTTGATATGGATTCATCTTATGTGATCTTCATAATTGAGAACAGTGTACATATAGAGTGGGTTTAAGTTATGGGAGCCTTTGTCCATGAATTGGGTCCGACCGTGGGGATATGATCAAGTGTAGTTCATCCTTTAATGATATGAATATAGTGGAAATTGGAAGCACTATTTGGGAATTACTATATAAGTAAGTTTTTATCATATATTGGGATATACTATGTATATTAATAATTTTAAAATTATCTTGAATAAAAGTATAATAAGCACTCCCCCCTATGAATTATGACACATGTCTAAACCATGTAAAACTGTGTTGTTTGTATTCCATTGCATTTATATTTTGATCAATTCTTCCAATATTCTTGTTTTTTCTCTCATTTATAGGTTTTTAATTATATTTTGGTGTCTAGGGTGTGTTTTTTTTCAATTATATAGACATTGTGGTATGGGTTCATAGTCTGATACATTGTTTTGTGTAATAAGTTCTATTATTGTTATATCCGGTGGGTCATGAACCAGATCTGGTCACCACTATTACCATCCCCAAATCCCACCCATTACAAGACTCAAAGGGCATTCCCTATCTCCATGGTCTAGAAAAAGTGTTCTGGTATCAATAAATATGGTTTGGGAATGATTTACCCAAGTATGAATGCTTAATACATTAAAAACAATCAATAATAAGAAATCTGAAATTTCCATACCAAACAAGACTTAATCAACAACCATAACAGAATACATAGTTTTAAAAAAATTAAAAGAGGTAAAAATAATAAAAATAATAATAATCAATTCAGCCACAATAACTCCACACAACATGGGGACATCACCCCTATGTCATCTTCATAACACAACACCATAAGAGAGAACTAACAACCCAAACCGCCTTCACCCGACGCTTTTCCTTTACTCGAGTCAAACATAATGAAGTTTAATTATGCCCAAGGGGTCTATGTAGGGTATGATACTATGAAAATTATTATACCACCCAATGATTCCAAAGGGTATGCAATACAATGTGAAAAGTATGCAGTTTTACTATGTAAAGAAAACGACGACAAATTCCATGTTGTGAAACATTCAATTGAAAACATTTTTTAAACTAAAAATTTCAGAATGTTAATAAAATTAAATAATAAAGGTTAGATACTGTAAATTTAATCCAAACACACCATAATATAGGGATAAATACCACAAATCCAATGTGCACCAAAACCAGGAACACCCCTAGGCAACTAGATAGTCTCAGGCCCTATGCACCTCATACGTCGGTGAAACATAACCATAGAAAAATCCATTATCATGCACAAGCCACTGATAGGGAACATACCCATAACCTAGGGGTCCCCCATAATCATACATATAGTTTAGTTAGAGTTGTTTTTATCCATTTTCTCAGTGAAACAGGGACAACACCCATCTGGTTCACTAGTTGTACTAGTACATATCCGCCCACCTAGGTACTCAAGATTCTCATTTTGTGCTCAAAAAATTTCAGAAAGAAACACACATCACTTTGTATTTAGAAAAAAACTAATGGTCACTTAAAAGTATTAAAATATATTCACACACTTTATACCACTTAAAGCAGACAACAAAGCATTTTGATTTTTAATAAACAACTTCTTAAAATCTTGTCTTGTTTTGTGACCAAAACTACTTGAAACCCCCACTTTGCACACAATGTGCACACTTTAAGTTACCCAAACAAAAATGGAAGTCCAAAACATTCCTATTAAACCAAAAAATCAATCTTAAGTCATCCCTATATAATTTAAGAAGTGATAACATTGTAAAACCTCCATTTTTCACAAACATAGCCCCTACAAATTTATGTGTTTCACAAACATCATTAAAACATATTTTCACAATAACCACCAAATAAGATATACATTTCAAAATATATTTTCATCCTTAATACGTTTCAATACAATAAACTCTGAAATTATAGGGTATTCTTAATTGATGCAATGAAAGACTTCTTTCTGAAACCCCCAATTTCACATAAAAGTGACACCAAAAATTCATTTTCATTATAAATACCAATAAAACCAATTTTCACAGAAACATTAAAATGAAATAAACATTAAAATACCATAAAAACATCAATATAAGTCACAAAATTGAACAAACAATAGAATCACCTACCAAAGTAAAGAAAAAATTGAATCCTTTGTTCGAAAACTCAAACGCACCATCATCGCACCTCAAAGATGGTAGATCATGCCTAAAAACATAATATTGGACAAAGAAAGCCCAAGGTTAAACCCTAGGTTCGAAAACATACCCTCTAGTCATTTAGTACTTAGAGGATAAGGGATAAAACCATAAGCACATTGAATGAACCCCTAAGAAAAATGAAATAAGAATGAAGGAGACCAACTTACTTGAGGGATCTTAATGAAATCTCCCAAAATACACCATTAGCTGAATTTGAAAATAGATAAAAATGATATTCCGATTGGAACAAGGAATATAATTTTAATTGAGTACTGAAATGGGGGTAAAGATTGAATAATGAAGGAGTTATAAAGGAATCAAATTACATTTTTAAATCTAGACGAAATGTGAAAGCTTCAAATATTTCTACCTGAACCGTGAGGAAAAATATCTCCAAAGAGATGGAGAAGTAAATGGGGGAGCTCCTAGGTTCAGTGGCCTTGGTTGAGAGGTAGAATCACAGAAAAATAAAAAAAATTGAATAATATATTAAATAAAAAAAATTTAAAAAAAAAACTGGAAATGGGCTTCCAGGTTTTCACAAATCATTAAATAAAAACACAAATACATCAGGATTATGGATTTTTAAAGGCTCCAAATTGACAGGGTAGTTTTAATATATTAGGGAAGGCCATGTATGAATTTTAATGGAGGAAAAATATTAAAAAAATTTATATTTATAAAAGAAATTAAATTTCTTTATAAATCTGGAATTTGGCTCACGGTTTGGCACAAATTTTGAAACCCCACTGTTTCCACCAAAATGCATGGGAAAGACCCAAAATAAAAAAATAATGGAAATTAAATGAAAAATAACTTTAAAATATGTCATGAATGTGACAATTCTCTCCACCATGAAAATTTGTGTCCTAGAAAGTTAAATTGAGGCTTGATCGGAAAATAGAAATGGGTATTCTTCCTTAACCCATTACTTCCACTCCCATGTCTCATGAGTATCATTAACCTGATGCCAATGAACCTGGACCAATAGAATATACTTCCCTTGAAGCACCTTCTCTTAGGAGTCCACTATTTTCACTGGCTACTCAAAAACTGAAAAGTTAGGCTCTATCTCCAGTTCTTCCCAACTTAGCACATGGTACAGTTTCGGATTGTATTTCTTCAACTAGGAGACATGGAAGACATCATGGATAAATATCAATTGTGAAGGTAAGGCCAACCTATATTCCACCTTTCCAATATTCTCGGTGATCTCAAAAGGGTTGACATATCGCAACGTCATCTTTCCTTTCTTTACCAACAGATGATGGACCAGATGAGGGGCCACTTTCAAGAATACTTTATCACCCACAGAAAACTCTAGGACTCAATGCTTTGGGTCATCATATGATTTATGGGGACTCTATGCTGTCAATAAGTGTGGCCATATCATCTTGACCTTCTCAGATGTCTCCTGCACCAAACTCGACCCCAGCTGTGAGGTCTCACCTACCTCATCTCAACACAAGGGGGTGGACAAGGCTGACCATAGAGAAATTCCAAAGGATCCATTTAAATCGAGGATTGGTAACTTGTATTATACGAAAACTAAACCAGTCCCAAATGGATATCTCAGTAACCTCCAAATCTTAGAACACATGAATGGATCATGTCCTCCAAAATCTGATTTGCCCGCTCTTTCTGACCATCCGTCTGAGGGTGTTATTCCATGCTCATCTTAATATGAGACCCTAAGGCCTTCTAAAGGTCTTCCCCGAACTGAGAAGTGAAAAGGGGGGGTCTCTATCTATTACAACTGTTGATGGCATGCCATGGAGTCTCACCACTTCCTGAAGATACAAATGGCCCAACTCATCCACTTTAGTTGTATCTCTGATCAGAATAAAGTGGGATGATTTGGTCTAACGATCAATCACCACCCAAATGGAATTATTACCATGAGGTGTACAAGGCAAGCCAAAAATGATGTCCATGGAAACCTTGTCCCACTATCAGGTTGGAATGGGTAATGTCCGGAGCAAACTGGAGGGCCTCTCATGCTCTACTTTCACATGTTGGCATGTGTACATCTCGACAAAAAGTCTGATATGTCTCATCACAAACCTGGACTCCTAAACAGTCATCATACATCATAATACATCTTGGTGGAACTCAAATGAACAACCCATTTAGATTGGTGGCTATCCTCCAACACCACCTACCCTAGAGATGATGGAACTACTGAGCGACCCTTGAAGCACAAGATGCCCTCGGGAGATGATGACCAATTAGAGGATGTCTCCCCACCATGAAGAAACTACCTCAACTGATGACAAAGCACATAACTAGGCTATTCCCGTAGAATCTACTCCAACAGAGAAGGAGTCAACTGAATACTCGCCAAGAATGCACCTCCATTGTGCTCCCTAGTATCCACATGCATCTGAGTAAAAAGTACCACCAAATTCCACTCATCACTGGACTTCCTCAAATCATGCACTAGAACTCTTCTTCTCAAGGTGTCGGCTACCAAATTTCCCTTGCCAAGGGTGTAGAAAATGTTAAATTTGAACCCCTACAAGTACTCAATCCAGCGATGCTGCCTCAAGTTGAGGTCCTTTGTGAGAAGATATAGGCCAAGATTTTGTTATCAGAGTTGACCACAGACTTCTCCCCAAAGAGGTAGTGACGCCAAGTCTTAGATGAGTGCATCACTGCTACCAAATCCAAGTCATGGGTCATGTATTTCTTTTTTGTGTGGTCTGAGTTGGCTAGAACCATATGCCACCACTTGATCATCCTACATAAGCACACACCTAGACCCATAACTTAAGCTTCTCAATAGACCACATACCCCTTCTAGACCTTAGGAAAAATTAGTTTGGGGGTGGTACTCAACCGCTGCATCATCTCCTCCAATGATAATTGACCTTCTAGGCCCCATGAAAAACTTCACCCCTTTTCGGGTGATCACGGTCATCGGTGAAGAAAGAAGAGAGAAATCCTAGACGAATCACCTGTAATAACCATCCAAGCCAAGGAAACTCCTGATCTCGAACACATTCTTTTGATGCTCCCATTATATGACCGCACTGATCTTATCGGGGTTTACTGAAACCCCCTTCTCTGAGATCACATGCCCCCAAAAACTTCACCTCCCTAATCTAGAAAGTACACTTTGACAACTTTTTATAGAGGCAGTGATCTTGAAATGTTCCCAAGATGATCCTCAATTGTTGTCCGGGTTCCTACTCAAAGCCAGAGTATTCTATAATGTCATCCACAAACACTACAATAAAGGAATTGAGATACTGATGAAACACCCAACTCATGCATTCCATAAAGGCCATTGAATCATTGGTCAATATGAAATTCATGACCAAATGCTGAAAGTGGTTGTACCTGATTCGAAAGGCTGTCTTTGGGATATCTGACTCTCTCACCCTGAGTTGATGGTATCCTAGATGCAAGTCCATTTTTGAAAACAACTTTTCCTGCTAGAACAGATCGAACAAATCATACATTCTGGGCAAAGGTTATTTGTTCATAATTTTTACCTTATTCATCTTCCGGTAATCAGTGCACAACTGGAGGGTTCTGTCGGCCTTTTTCGCAAACAACACAGGAGTGGCCCAAGGAGAGACTCTTGGGTGAATGAATCCTTTGTATTATATGTAATCAATCTATATCTTTAATTCCATCAGCTCGGTAGGGGCCATTTGATATGAGGGGAAAGATATTGGTTGTGTTCCTGGTGCCAGTTCAATCGAGAACTCCACATCCTGCTCTGCGGAAAACCTGAAAAATCATTCGAGAATACTTATAGAAACTCATTCACTACATTAGGTAGTGCACCTTCAGGTTAAGGACCATGATACTCTAGTGAGAATGTTGATAACTGGAAGATAATACTTCCCAACTCTGGGAGTGGAGGTCCTACGCGACCCAGCTGAGGATCCCATTCTCTATGAAAAACCTGACGACTCCCATCAGGTTCCGTGAAACTCACTCACCGCCTGTAGCAATTGATGTGTTCCAAGATGTGTACTATCAAATCCATGCCGATTATTATGTCAAACAGTTCCATATCTAAGACCAAGAGGTCCTACTCCCTCTCAATCCCTTACATGGAGAGTGGACACGACGGCCACCTGAAACCCTGTTCCTTCTTCTTTCCCAGTGGTTTCACCAAATCCTTCGCAAAAGGAAACAAATAAGTTGGTAAATTAAGTGCGTCCAAAAAATGGGAATAAATGAATGAAAAAAAGGCACCAGTATCAAAAAGAGAAGTAGCTATAGTAGATGCGGTAAAAAAAGGTACCTCGAACTATCGACGGTGCCACCATTGATCCTACCAGTGCCCGATCCGCCGCATGGAGATGTTCGGTCTCTACCTGAGGACGGCCGCTAGTTTTTGGATATTCTTTAATTTGTCTATTCATATAAGATGACCCGACCCTACCGCCATAGCTTCCAAATCGAGATCCCCCAGTCCTCGATGGATCGAACAGTGCCAGCACTCCTCTTGAATCTACTGAACATACCCTGCTCGGATGTGGACGTGCCACACTGCAGAATAACTACAAATGACCCATACCTCCACACTGGAAACAAGGCTTCAGAGGAAGTGCTAATTCTAGGGGTATTTGCCCAATATTCTCAAACTAATGGCACACAACTTATCTCACATCAGAAGCTGCAGAAGAAAACAACCTGGAGGAGTGGCCTGAACTGCCACCTCTTTTCTTCACTTGTTCCTCCCACTTCCTTTTCTTCTCTAAAGAGATGTCACTTCCAACTCATGATACTAATCAAAAGAAACCATCCCTATCCTTCCAGTCAATCTAAACCATGCAAGTCTGCTCAACAAACTCAGCATGGTCTTCAGCTTAAACAAGAACACCTGAGAGTATATCTCTCGTAGAAAGCCTTTCTCAAACCTCTAGGCCTTCATTTTCTCCTGGGAAATGATTTCAGGGGAATACCAAAACAACTTAGTGAAATGGTTGGCATACTCCATGATAGAAATATTCCCCTGAAGAAGATTTATAAACTCTCGGGATTAAGAATATTCCAAGACCTCAGGAATGTATTGATCATTGAAGATAGCCTTGAAAATACCCCAACTCATCTTCTCATTCTTCCCAGTCTAAAAAACAGATTCCCACCACCTATTATTGGGACCCTCCAACATAAATGAGGCACACTTCACCCAAATCTCCTCAGGTGTATCCAGGAACTCGAACATGCACTTGATCTTCTCGATCCATTCATCTTCTTCATGGGGTTCCATGTTACCTCGGAAGGTGGGGGGTTTATTTTTCAAGAAATCGTAGACCTTGTCCTTTCTAGGGCCAGTATCATCCTCTCTAATAGGATATAGAATAGAAGAGGGTACATGTCTTAGAACCTGGACTGCCTAGACCACGACCTCACTAGACTCTGATCAACTGGTGTGGGAGAACTCTATTTGGATTCCTTCCGTGGGCGCACGGGAGCTTCCTGGGGAGGCATGTTGCTAAAAAATGAAACAGTAACAAAAATGATAGTCAATACTACAATTCTGAAAA
The DNA here is from genome assembly GCA_963277665.1 of Viscum album. Taxonomy (NCBI): domain Eukaryota; kingdom Viridiplantae; phylum Streptophyta; class Magnoliopsida; order Santalales; family Viscaceae; genus Viscum; species Viscum album. The sequence continues at coordinate 696,957,130 of OY728148.1, forward strand.
TTTTAATCAAATACATCAAATAAAATAATCTAATCACGTTACAGTAATAAAATAAACAACTACTCCACCCCTGCCTGATATCCACGTGTGGTCTGCAGCCCACACGTCTCACCTGGAAGTGAATTCAATCAAACAATTACAACGTCCCCTGGTGACTCAATGTCTACCATGAGGGGTGAGGTCTAAGAACCCTAATCATGACCAAAAACCCAATCCAATATAGTCTTATCTCTTATCTATCCCAACTCATCCAAAAATAGAAATATAACCTGAAAACATTAACCTCCTCTGATAACATTTTGTCACGAACCGGATCTGGTCCCCACTATTATCGGCAAAAAATCCCCCCCCCGAAAAGACTTGAAGGTTGTTACCTATCCCCAAGGGCTTGAACAAGTTCCCGGGTATCAATAAATCTGGTTTGGGAATGATTTACCAAAGTATGAAAGCATAAAACTTTAAAAACAATCAATAGTAAGAATATGAAATTTCCATGCCAAACAAGGCTTAATCAAAAACCATAACTGAATACATAGTTTTAAACAAAGTACAAGAGTTCCAAATAATAATATAAATAGAATAATGTCATCCACAATAACTCCACATGACAAGGGGACATCACCCTCATGTTTTCTCCACAACACCTCACCATAGGACGGAACAAACAACCCGAACTGCCTTCACCCGAGGCTTTGCCTTTACCTAAGTCAAACACAATGAATTATACTTACACCCAAGGGGTGTAAGTAGGTTGTGAGCCTAATACTATTAGTATACCACCAAAATATTCCAAAGGGTATGAAATACAAAGTGAAAATCATGCGTTTTTACTATGTGAAGAAAACGACGATAAATTCAATGTAGTGCAACGTTCAATTGAAAACAGTTCTTAAACTAAAAATTTCAGAATTTTTACACAATTAAATAATAAATCTTAGCTAATTTAATGTTTATCCAAACACACCCTAATACATTGGTAAATACCAAAAATATAATGAGCACCAAAACTGGGAACACCTTTAGGAAACTAGATAGTCTCGGGCTCTATGCACCTCATACCTCGGTGAAAGGTAACCATAGAAAAATCAATTTTCATGCAAAATACATGAGTAGGGAACATAAACATAAGATATTGGTACTCCATAATCATCTATATGTTTTATTTATATTTTTCGTTATCCATTTTATCAGTGAAACAGGGACAACACCCATTTGGTTCACTAATTGTACTAGTACATATCCGCCCACCTAGGTACCTGGGCTTCCCCTTTTGTGCTAAAACAATTTCAGCAAGAAACACACATCCCTTTGCTTGTAAAAACACCACTAATGCTCACTTGAAAATATTACAGTAGCTACTCACATTTTATACCACTTAAAACACACAGCAAAGCATTTTGATTTTTAATAAACAACTTCTCCAAATATTGTCTTATTTTGTGCCCAAAACTCCTTGAAACCCCTACTTTGCATAGCATGTGCACATTTTAAGTTACCAAAACATTAAAGGAAGTCGATAACCTTCCAATGAAACCAAAAAATTAATCTTAGGGCATCCCCATATAATTTAATAAGTGAAAACATTATAAAACCTCTATTTTTCACAAACAAGGCACCTAAAATTTTTTGTTTTTCACAAACATCATTAAAACAGATTTTCACAAAAACCACCAAAGGATACAGACATTAAAAATAGTATTTTAATCTCTAATACATTTCAATAAATTCAACTAAGAAATTATGGGGTATCCCCAAGTGAAACAATGAAAAAATTCATTGTAAAATCCTCAATTTCACATAAAAGTGACACCAAAAATTCATTTGCATTATAAATACTACTAAATCCAATTTTTTCATAAACATTAAAATGAATTAAACATTAAAATACCTTAAAAACAGGAATCTAAGTCCAAAAAATTCACACACAATGGAATCACCTACCAATGTAATGAAATCCTTGAATCCTCTGTGCGAAAACTAAAAAGCACCACCACCGCACCTCAAGAAGGGTCGATCAAGCCTAAAAACAGAATATTGGACCAAAAAATCCCAAGGTTAAACCCTAGGTTCGAAACCATAACCTTTTTCATTTGGTACTTCTAGTATAATGGAATAAACCCTAAGCACATTGAATGAAATCCTAATAAGAATTAATGAAGAATGAAGGAGACCCACTTACTTGAGGGATCTTGAATAAATTTCCCCATATACACCAGTAGTTGAATTTGAAAACATCCAAAAATGCAATTGAGGTTGGAACAAGGAAGATAAGGTTAATTGGGAACTTAAATGGGGAAAAAGAGTGAAAATGAATGAGGTATGAAGGCATCAAATTACCATTTTAAATATTTTAAAAATGTAAAATCTTCATATGTTTTGACCTAAACCGTGAGGAAAAATATCTCAAAAGAGGGGGACAATTGAATGGGTATAGGATAAGTTTAATGACCTTAGGTGAGATGTAAAATCACAAAAAAAAATCATTAAAATTGAATAATATATTAATTAATTTTATTTTTAAAAACTGAAAATGGGCTTCCAGGCTGGCCCAAATCCTTAAATAATAACACTAATACACCATGATTATAGATTTATAAAGGCTCTAAATTGATATAGTGGTGTTAATAGGTCATTTAAGGCCACATATGAATTTTAATAGATGAAAAATGTTCAAAAATGAAGGATTTATAAAAAAAATATATTTTTTCAAATCTGGAATTGGGCTCACGGTTTGGCCCAAATTTTGAAAACCCACAGTTTCCACCAAAATGCATAGGACAGACCCAAAACAAAGAATGGATGGATGTTAAATGAAAAATACATTTAAAATAGGTCATGAATGGGACACAATTTTTTTATCAGATGTTGTCCATGGATCCAACACGTGACTTCATAGCACAATGTTAGAGTGTTCATGTTTAACATGAACTAGTGAAGGTTTTTCCAAGATCGTTTCAGTAGCACATTATTCTATTTTCCTTACAGGGGAAGTTTAGTAATCAGTTCTTGACCTCCCTCTCAACATTTTTCAAAATTATCAGAAGATAAAAATTTTCATAGGAATGATTTCTAAGGATAGTAAGGTCTATTTAGTGAAGTTTTATGGAAATGATTTTGGGTTATAGAAGATGCATATAGGGGTTTTACTTCATCATAATAACCTTTATATTTCATTTGAAGGTTCTAAGATGTAAGTGATGAAATTGAAACAATAGGATAGGTTTGAAAAGAAATCATTGAGATTGATTTAGATGTCACTTACTTGAAATATTATGTTCAATATATGGGGGTGAAATCCACTTTAAAACACAGGAATACCCTAATATAAATTTATGAAAAAAAATTGTGATTAATTTGGTATTCTTGTAAGGATACTAATTGGAATTAATATGCTATAAGAAAATTATGATTCTGGTCACATTAATAAATGTATTCTATAATATTAATCCATTTTTTGTTATAAAAGTTACACTTTAAAGATTCATAATAGGTGTTTTCACTACTCTCCTTGCTCTTTGGATATTGGGATGTGATGGTGGACTTTCTGTTTAATTCCAGTGGAAAGGTTAATTTGATTTTTTTGTATTCATGAAGACAAATATTGAATGAAAAAAAATCATTAAAATAATATTTGAGAATATTTTGAAATTTTTTACAATTTTAATTGAACATTATATGCTTCAACTTTGAAAAATCACAAGAAGGTTAATGGAATAATGAGCCACAATAGAAGTAGCTGAGGAGATGGTTCTCCCTTGTGCTAGAATTATATGAGAAAAGAAATTATAATGAATAATTGCATTGAACTAAAAGATAATTTTGGATGTTATGCTTCTATAAGTGGGTTATACATACCTGTGTGGGAATATTGGAGTGTCTTACCCATAAGTTATACTAGTTCATTGGGATATTTAGTGACAGACTCAGATGCTTCATTCTGTTCAACATCTAAGAGAAGAACCATGAAAAAATAAACTTCTAAAAGAATTATTAAAGAATATATTGAAGATAAAAATTCCTCCAAGAAAATAGGGAATGGTGATGTTTCAATAAAAACTAGGAATTGATAAATGCTAGAGTTGAAGGGTGTGTGGAACATACTAGATTAAAGGAAAAAACATAATCTTTCTAAGAAAAATTTATAACATGGATTTCTTTACAGTGATTATAGATGATGTAAATAAGATTTCATGTGGTTAAATGGTTTTTATAAAATGATTGAATGGTGTGATATTTAACCATGAAGGGGTATTAGATGGAGCATTACAGGATGGAGTGGTTACTTCTATGAAGTTATTAAATTGACATCTGGGTCATTTCAGTGATAAAGGGATTAAAATACTCACAGAATACAGGTATATTTATGGTTGATGGAATGAAGTGTATTACATGTGAAGTATGTTTCCTTAGGAATCATAGAAATGTGTCTTTCCAGACAGAATGGAAAGTGACAAAGAATCGGAAGTTGGAGTTGGTTTAGATATATTTTTAGGGGTCATCATCTGTGTGTTATAAGAGATGATCACTCTTCTACATGACATTCATTTATGATTCCACATGTAAAAAGCGGGTGTAATTACATAGAACTAAGTCATATGTGATAAATTCTTTTGTCTAGTGGAGGTCCTTGGTGGGAAAATATGTTCAATGCAAGTCAAAATTCTTACGAATGGACAATATTGGGGAGTATGAAAGCATATAGTTCATGAGGTTCTATTAGTGGAAGGGTATTTAGTTTTAGAAGACCATTTTAGGGACCCTGAAACACAACATATTTTTAGAGAGGATGAACCAGACATTGGTGGAAAGGGATAGAAATATGAGGATTCACATGGGGTGTATAGGGTCTTTTGAGAGGAAGTAGTGAATTGTGAATCTTATTTAATCAGTAGGATTCGATCATCTCTAATCGGTTAATAACATCCAGATATATATTATCCTATAAAGAGTGTTTATTTTTAAATACCCATGTTCAGTTATACCACTAAAAATGGGAGGATAGAATCATTGATGTGGTTTTTATAATTTTTTTTCTTTTTAAATAAACCTTTATGATTGGTTAAGATCTCAATACTCTCATTACTTAATATCTCATATTTAGTTTATAAAAATAAATGAAACATAGAAAATAAAATGAGGCTTTTTACAAGGTTCAATCCCAAGTTGGGAACCTACATCCTTTTTTGGTTTGTTTAAGTTTGATCTGTAATTTCCATTAGAAAACAGAAGTGAAAACAATTATAGAGAGTCTCTTGAAATTTTTGGCTGGAAATCTCTGAAAATTTCAAGTCATAAATGAATATAGTGGTCATTTCATGGTGGGATATTTATACTAGCATCCCACTAGTTGAGTTATATCATGAAAAAATATATTTTATTTGATTATCATTCCATTTATTTAGTGAAACCTAAAAAAAAATCTTTCATTGCATATGTCTTCTGATGTAATATGTATGTCGGTCTGGTTCCCCTTTAAGTCTTTACAACAAGATCTTCAGTGTAATTAGGATCACCAACCTTGGTCATTGTAATAAGCACAACAATGTAACTTATAATATATCACTTTATGTTTCCTAGAAAAATAATTTTCATGATTTCAGAAAAATAAAATTCTTATTATAATATTTTGAATTCCAAGGGACTCAACTCTGCAAATCAATATTCTGAAAATACTTTATGCTACTGAACCTCACAATTTTCACACATAGTATTGTATTGAAAAGTGTTTCTCACACCTGATTCTCATTATTTCTGGTGTACTTAAATTTATGCTTCTAGTATATTACATCATAACTACTTATCATTTCTTACTTTATTCACACTAACTGTATTATATGATCTTAGGGAAAGTGTATATTCATGGTGAAAAAACATGAAAACACATGGTTTCTTAATGTCTGACCACCTAATAGTTTATTTATACAAATAGATTTCATGAAACCAAACTCATGAGAACTACATGAACTTATAGATCCACTAATGGAATTTTACTTTGAACTAAGTCATTCAATTACTAGATTTTCATACTAATTTCAACTTCAACCTACTAATTCCAAAACCTCAAACCACTCCTGTGTCATCAAACATAAAGTACATTGAATTATCTCCATGCATGTCGAAATCACTGGATGAATATCACATAACTCATAGTTCATGATATTTTACTCTTTTGGATGTGAATTTATACTTGTACTTCATGAAAACTTTAATTTTGTAGAGTTATGATCTTTAACTCTAAACTATTCTTTGGATATTCTAATTTATTGGATACACTACTATTTATTATGGTTCATATGATGGATAAATCCATGATCTCAATCTCTCTCCAAGTTTAATTTTCTTGATTTCCAAAAATCAGGTGGGTAAATTCATTTATAGATGAACTCCACTAACATACTTTCCATTTCCTCAAACTTTCGTACCTACTATATGGCTGGTCACTCTTCCAAATTCCTGAAGTTTTAATATCCTTCATCATGAGTTTCCATATTCATATTTATTTAATAATTTTAGGAGAGGTGCAATATAGTGTATGTAGAATGGTCCAAAAAAACCCTAGCCTCTCAAGGTAGGAGATAATAAATTCAATAGTGTTCCATGTTATGGAATGTGTTTAAAATTCAATGAATAGTAAGTGGCCTGAGAGCTTGTCTCACAATAAATAGAACTATAGGATGGATCTTAATAATATTGTGTGGTTCTTATTCTACTAGGAAAATACATTGGGGATTCCCTATGATAATGGTCTAATCATGTCGATCCATACTAGTGTTATGAATCCTTTATACTATAGTCACCTAATATTGGATGCATTTAAGCATGGCCAGTATAATTGTGACGGGTTTAGTAAAATCATCATATAATCATATGTAGTAGAATATTACACAAAAACAAGAAAATAAATATTTGATAATCAACATGTAAATAAAACTATTTAAATAGTGTACCTATAAATCACTAATGGTAGTAGTGTTCTTCTTTCTCTATGAAAGAGAATACTTGATAAAGATGATGAAGTAGTGAAAAAAAGAACCATGCCTATGAGGGGGGTACATCATCCAATGGATTCATGATTTTATCATGAGTATACCCAAATGGTGAATGGGTTCTAGAACCTTTTTCTTTGACAATCAATCGAATTATGGGAGGAATAGAGAATTGAAAAGCTTACTCAAAATCAAATAATCTAAATAGAATGGATCACATCCCCTTATATAGAAATCCATGATTCATTTTATTAAATGAAATGTGTCAACCATTTTTATATATCCACATATATTATTTCTCATTTTCATTAATTCTTTGAATCCTTTTCAAGGGATATTTGATCTGTTTAGTCCATTTATAAAGGATTAATAATAAAAAGTATTTGGGAGAAATAAATATATATCATTTACATATATTTATTATCACATATATTTAGTTCATGCATAATAATACTTAAATAAAAAAGATTATTATTAAATATAAACATATATATATAAATAATATCATATATTATATATATTTTTTAGTCCATATTGAAAATTCACCCACTTACACCTAAATTCGATATGGACTTTATTTATAATTTCACAACCCTTTGTGAATCCATCCAAACTCTTTTGGATATGTTTTATTTATCAAAATATATTCATTTGGAAAAAACATTATTTCTAAGATTTTATACTTATCCAAGGGCCTAACTATGTGACCCTAAGGGCCTAAGTAGTATTCAAAAAACTATGAAATCGATGTTTCATTAATGAAACCAAAGAGCAGCCTCTACCAAAACATCAGTGCTACTCAAGATATAAGGGGTGTGGTGTGATCTCCATAAAACATAATCATATATATATATATCAACCCTTCCCCAAAATCATATACAACATATGTATCTTATATAATCAATTTTCTCATGACACTGAGAAACCACTAGACATGGAACATGTCAATATAGTATAGGCATCACATCATTTTCTTGATTATTGGAAAAAGATTGTACAAGTGGATGGATACATCACATTTCATTAATATATCTAATAAACATGTTACATGTCACTTATCCAAGTATTTGAACACATCATATGTGAAACAACTAAGCATGCCCAGGAATTTCCTCAGTCTATTTCTATCAATGTACAAAAGTATTTTCTTTTCATGCAAGTATAAATCTCTTATCTTAGTTTTTGTCTAATAGATGACATGATTAGAAACATACCCAACCACCCCTAATTATATTAGTTCATATGGTGACTTTTTGAAGTAGGGTATCAAATTATATAGGTTATCTTACTATGTATCTCACATACCTCTAGTAAGAATAGTTGATAATAAGAATACATCTCTAGGTATATCCATGATTGTATGACATTCCATAAGATACACTGTAGCAGATCAATCCAAGTAATAAGTATCTACTTATTACCTCAATAATCTATTCTTAAATATCTCATATTAAACTTTTTGTAACTTATATAATAATATATTCAATCCAAAATTTATATATCATCACTTCCCATTGGGCTTTATGATGATCATCAGTTAGTGAAAACTCAATGTTTACACTTTAATGGGATATTTATCATTCGACCATTCATGTAAAATAAATTTGTAGCATATAGGAATGGATGATAAATGGATATTTCCTATATTTTAAATACATGATATTTTTACAACCATTAAAACTAATCTATTATAGAGAAATAACATGACCATCAAGTTTTTGGTGCAATAATGGATTCATTTTCTGAACATTAAATCCATATGTAATTTATATAACCTATCTATGTGACCATTTGATGAAAATCTCCTACTAACCTCTTAGTGATAAATATTTAGGGATAAAAGTATTTTGAATAATGGTGATACTTAGGAATCATATTCCTTATGTTCTACTCTTTGAACTTATATTCAAACTCCGTAAATTCATGAAATCAAATGTAATAATTCTATTTTATATTGTCAACTTAGAACTCTTTATAAGTACATTTTCATTATACTTGGAACCTTTTTTTCAAAACAATTCCTGGAAATATTTTTTATGTAATGTAACTATTTACATTATCACATTACTAGCACATCCTAAACTCTTTTAGGATAATGTGATGTCAACTTTTTTATGGTAACTAATGTATCTATTTACATTTTTCTTTACCATCATACCCTAAACTCTTTGTGGATAAATTCATAACATTTTTTTATGGTAACTAATGTATCTTTTTATAACTATCTTTATATCTATACCGTATCCTCTTTTAAGATATAATGTTTAATTCTTTTGAGTATTAACTGGTGTAATCCTTTATAGAAAAGTGTTGTTCACTTGTTATGGCAACTAAACATAATTAGTTACATTTTTCATTACCATTAAATCCAAAAAACTTTTAGGATATCAAGTGGATTTCACTTTCACATTGTAATAAATGTATCTATTTAAATTTTTCATTATTTTAGTATCCTAAAACTTCTTTTAGGATATCAAGTGTAATTCGCCTTATTATAAAAACAAAAAATAAAACTTTATATTTATTTATCATCATATATCCTAAACATTTTAGGACATTCAATGAAGAATCACTGCAATATTATACTAGTATAATCCTTTAGTTAATATTAATATTCACTTTATCATGGTAACTAAATGAAACTATTTAAATTTTTCATTATAGTCACATAATCTAAATCATTTGGATATTAAAGGAAAAATAAATCAAAAATAGATTGTCACAATTTTTTATTTGTTAAATTTTAACTTTCAATATGTCCATAAATTCTCCCACTATCCTCTTTGACATCATTCTCTCTTCATAATATATTCTTAAGATTCATCACAAACTACTTTGGGTTTAAGGAAATAACAATTTTTTCCTTTTAATAGGAAAATCAAACAAATAAATTACTGCTTCCATATCATATATGGTAAGGTATGTGTTTGGAACCATTCCTTTTTAATGAATATTTTATTAAAATATTTCATCTATGGATAGCGAGAACACATTCCCTCGTATTTTAACAAATATCTGGATAAACACATTTATCTTGGATAGACACTTTTATCCAAATCTTCTTCTCAGAACATGTTATAGATATAAATTGAATAATAATCCATATGTAAACATTTAATCATATCATAACAACACTTTCCTATCGAAAATTTTCACTTTTCATGTAATATTAGGGAGATGAAGATACACGCCATTAACATAGATTCATACAATGTTGACACATTGTTTTAAATTCAAATTCTTGATGTAGTATCTATTTACTTAATATCATGAATATAAACAAAAATCGTGATCAATTATCCCTTTAATTTTTAATTCTTGTATATTTATAAAACTTTGTAAAATAAGCATTTAGTATTACATAACCTAAAAAATTATGATTTAATTTCTATAAATCATTAGTTGATATTGAAATTCCAAGGAGTTTCAAAAAATCATTTAATTATTGAAATTCATTCATGATAGCCCAAGGTTTCAATGACCTTGATTTTATTTTTGAAGAAACATTGTTAAACTTTTTAACGAACCTTTATTCTTCTAGTTTATACTTTCCCCATTTGTATAATATATATAGTACTGATATCCATAAAAATTATGCCCAGTGCATCTATTCTCTATACTTTGAGAATATTGGGTAAGTTTTTTCATTGAATATTGTCATATTTTCATAACATTCACATAAATGAAAATAGGATAAATTATATAAACACAGTAACACAATTTAGTTTCCCCTATAAAGCATGTCATATAATTAAACTAATCATAAACCATGTGTAAAAATACCCACCTCATTTAATTTAAACAAACATTGTTTACAATATATTCTCAATAGATAAATGAGTTATTTTACACAGATTATGATGATTTTATCCAAGCTTGATGCATCCAAGTTATAAATATTGCAACTACTTTTCTAAATTACTTGGAAACAAAAACAAAGTTTAAATTCTTTTCATATTTTTTACCTTCTATATTTTTACAATATTTATTTAAACAAAAATTTGATATCATATATCTATCAAAACAAGAAAATTGATTACTATAACCAATATATCTTGATGGAAAGTTTTAGTCTCACCATGTCACTAATATATTCAATCATATTGAACATCATTTTATATACCCAATCATATAGAGTATATAATACTAAAATCATTGATTTATGTAATCATATTGAGTATATGTGTGGAAAATATGATTTCTTTGGTCATTTAGAATCTAATTACTTTTAAACCTTAAATGAATCATGTTATTCATCCATAACCACATAGATTAGCTTATTAAAAAACTCTTATACTTGGTTACTATGGAAGGAACTATTCTCACACATAGAATTTTCTATAAGAACTTTTCTTAAATTACCAATATTACTTAATAATATCTATTAAGTTACCAATTTAAAAAATATCTTACATTAAACGTCTCCTTTCCAAGGATTATTTACAATGATTTTTGTTGATGATAATGATGAAATATATATCTATATAAAATATATTATTTTATTATATGAGTATCATGTCTTTTAACTTTTCAATAAGGAATTTGAATCATACTATTCACAGTAAAATTTATATCCCCAAAAATCATATCAACTTAGTGAGAAAAGATCCATATTTTACTAAGTAATGAGTTCAATTGGGTGTTCATCTCCCAATATATATATTTAGGTAGGAAATCATCCCAATCACAAAAGTTGTGACTCCTATATAGTTGAGTGAATAACAACTTATCCAATTCCATCGTATGGGTATACTCAACTCTATTTCTCAAGTATCCTAACTGTTAAGTATTTTTAGCTTGTATAACCTAAATATAATTTCAAAAATAAGCTAACTAAGGAAAAAAAGGGAACCTGGTATAGACACAAAACTACACAACAAGAAAATCCAAAGTCACTCATAACTTTCTTGTCTTACACAAGATAATTGAGGATCACCTAATGTAAGCACAAAACTTCATGGATGGATGATTGAGGGCTTGAAAAGTACGTCTTTGAAAGTAATATCACACTTTATCTTTGATGATTTTTCATTTATAAAGTATCTTCAATTTAATATACATCATATTCATATTAAATTCACAATTACCAAATCCTATGTAATAAATATCTTCTCATTTTTTATTCCCTTAATGTGTATGCATGCTAATGATGATTAAGTTTTGGAATCCTTATTATGCCCACTAAATTAATGTGTAACTATTTGTACGACCCACATGTCTATGTTAATCACCCAAAATTTAAATTCAAGTATATTCATACATATCCAGATGATTCATATTAAAAATGTACATGATCACTTCATGTAAAGGAATAGAGTTATACGAGATTAACAAACTTCGCATGAGTAAGCCTGGAACAATTGAAAGTTATCCCAAATCAACTTCCTAGACATGGTAATCCTCTATAAAAGTAGGTTGTCGGACCCCAATTCCTTCTACATGGGGAGACTTTACACAATATAGAATTTAATTTGTGAAACTCTATCACAAAATATTCCCAAGCTATACCTAAAAACTATTCTCAAGCTCATAACTAAAATTATAGAGGTCAAGTTAGATGAAAACTAAATTTTATGATATCAGACCTATAATGATATGAAAGGATCTATCCAATAAGCACGTTATCCTATAAAATTTGGTATATAGTGATTAATAATATAAATAATTTATAACTATAAATAAGATAGGGAATAACCTTTAAATAAATGATAAATTTAAATATTTAAACATGAGATAAACAATTATGAAACATTTCATAAATAAAATATAAATATAACCCTTTTATAATTTTAACTTTAATAATATCGATATTCCATAACATTTAATATAAACTCTTTATATTTTTTCCAATATTAATTCATTCATATTTATCATAATATAGAATTAATTTTTAAATATATTATATTATATGAATTATAAACTATTTATAATTCAATTTATATTATGTAAAACTTTTATATTATCTAAATATCATATACATTATTATTTAAACCTTGATCATGTTAATTATAAAAACACATTTTTATTTTGGAATAAATAATATCCAAAAAAATCCTCTTTAATTTTAACAATTTCAAATAATTTAATTATGAGAAAAACAAAAATATTAAAAAAAATTAATAAGTAAAAAATTTATTTAATTTCCAAAATGTAATACATTTATCAACTATTCATAAATAAATGAGAATTATAAATATACTATATTTATATTAATAATAAACCCTTCATATTTTATAATAAATGAAATTTATAAGATATTTCATGAATTAAAAATATTTTATAATTCAATATTTATTAAATAAAAAAGTTTAATCTAACTATAATATATTCTTTAATTTATACATACTTTATAAATCATAATTTATGATATCAAAATAATCCATTTGTTTCTATATCATAATAAATTCCATTTTATTTATCAAAATTTATTTTAAAAAATATATATTGATCAATAAACTATAATTTTTTTAGTGAACTAATTTTTCATATAATTTTATAAATATATATGAATATTTCAAAATAATTTTTGTTATTTATAAATAATATAATTCAATTCAAAATTTTATTCTCTTAATTAAAATAAATACTTTATTTATTTTCATAAACAATAATAATATATATGAACTTCACATATTTATTTCCCTGCGTGGAAAATCTCATTTTACAATTAAAATGTGATTTTCATAAAAAAAACATGTATTCATAAAATAATCCTTCCCTTTGAAACCACTTATGGTTTTTTTATGATCATAATATGATCGTATGCAAAGGAATACAACCCAAACACAGGGAGATATATCCTCAAGAACCAACGCGTAAATAAAACATTATAAACTTTGTCCCTAGAAATCACCAACAATGATAGTATTCTTATTCCTCAATGAAGGAGAATGCTTGATAAATATCATGAAGTGGTGAACAAAAGCACCCTACCTCAGAGGGGGGTACACCGACTAATGGATCCATGATCATATCACGATGATACCCAAATGATGAAGGGTTGTTAGTACCTTCATCTCATATAATGAATATTGGTATGAAAGGGAGGGAGAATTGAAAGGATTTATCATCATCAGAAGATCACAAAAAGAGGGATCACAAACCTTTATATAGCCATCCATGACAGATTTCATTAAATGAAACATGTTAGCCATATTTATGTATCTATATACATTTATTCCTTTTTAATTAATTCATTGAATCTTATTCAATGAGTATTCCAATCATTTAATCAATTTATAATAGATTGATAATAAATAACATTTAGGAGATATATATATACATATCATATAAATATACTTATTATTTCATGTATTTAATACAATCATAATAATACTAGCATCAAATTCATGTTATTAAATATACACGTATATATATAATATTATATATTATATTATTTTTAGAAAAAAATAAACATATTGGTACGGGGATTCTTAAATTGGAGGTATATTTTTTAATTATACAAAATATTAATTTCCCTTCTTTAATAAAAACATTTTCTTATCCAACCAAAATCCCTTATCAAAAATTTATTCCATCTGATGTCCTTTATTCCAAATTTCCAAAAGATGATTCTTTGTATATAAGATACCTTTTTAACTTCTTTAAGTATCTCTTTAATCTCCCCATTATCCAAAAATTAAACACTTCACATATCTCGTGTTGTATAAAACACACTTTTCATATATCATGTTATAGAAAATGTGCATCTCATAATTATTAAAACTTGTCATTATCATAAGGATCAACTCAATAATCATCTGATTTAGACTACATTGACTTTTATTCATACAACCTTATTAATAAAAAGTTCCAACGTCAATAATATTCAAGGGAACTTTAAACTCCTACTTTGTATTTTTTTTCAATACTCATTTTAAGTCTAAAGTCAATATTATTCATCTTCCACTGATTGATAATAAATGAAAATGAGATATTTAATGGGAATGTCTTCTCATATAATCTTCATAATTTCTATATGATTTCAAGATGAATTCACCTCCTACATGTATTCATGATTACAAAATGATCAACATTTTGAGAGAAAGATGACATAATACCTTACTTCGTAATGAGCCTTAAATAAACAAACACTAAGTCTATATGATCACTGATCATTGTATAAAACAAGATTGATTTAATTAGGTATCGATGTTTTCCATAAACTAATTATCATGTGATATTGCTTTCACAAATCTCTTCATGGGTGCTTTTGGGGTAGTTTTACACATAAACACCTACACACATCTTCCACCAACACATTAAAAACATTTGAGTGTAATAATATCTTTTCAAATTAAAGTCACTTAATTTGAACAATAATTATTCCAACTTAATGATCAGATTTTATATAATTAAGGAAAGAATATGAAAGTTATTTTCATACATCAACCTCGAATGTTAGATTTTTTCAATGATAATACACTTCGAGAAAAAAAATTTCTTTTCTTTCTCAAAAGGGATTCACTACCATGGCTCTTTATCGTGGATAATTTCCATCAAATTGAACTCTATAATGTTCATATAGTCTTATTATACAAAACAAATAACCCAATTTCTCCCATATTAATTCCTTTAATTCCATATAAATTATTATAAAAAAACAAATAAGGTAATATAGATTAACTGTTTTTCTCCCCGTTAAGATGAGTATGGTTGAGAGTTTCCTCTCATCCATGATCATCTATTATTTACAACTTCGATATTGTGAAATTATTCATACTTCATATTTGAAATTATTTACTTCAAATCTTTATAAATAAAATGGGAATTATTATCTTCTTAATTGTCTCCATTTATGGGAACTTTTCAATATCATTATCCATAAAAGTACATATATCTTTTGATACTTTATTTTTCATTTTTTGGGATATTCTTTTGTAAGGGTAGGATAACCATACAATTCATTACTATATGGAAAAATTTCATACATCTCTTATAAAAAATCTAATTATCTTTATTTCCTTATTGTGAAATTTCATTTATTCCATTTTTATGATCATTTTCTGGTGCTTTCTTTATATTTTACTTCTAAAAAGACTTTCTTTGACTATAATGGTCAAATAGTTTTTTCTATTATTTTAAATTTCTTCACTCCATCAACTTGTAGTTTCTATAATAGACTTGTTTTCATGAATAACATAGCACCATGTTTTTTTGGTCACATATTTCACATATTTCTTTCAAGCATTAAAATTTATTTTGAGTATACAACCTCAATGGTTTCTCCAATCCAAAAAATTTCACTATAAGATAATTTCTTCTTCTCATGAAGATATTTATTTTATTTCAAAGTCACTCATCCTTGATTTATGTCAATGTTGATTACGTAACATGATATACCATAATTTAAAGGATTTTTTTCAAATATACCACAACACTAATAATAACCAATCAAGTTCAATCTTTTATATTATAAATGGTCTATTATTGAAAAAAATATTAGTTTCTTATGACCGTTATATCCTTTTTCCTTATTATACCTTGGGGAACATTTTTCTAAACTCTTTTTTTATTCCCCTTCATATAGGGGTGAAATTATCCTTATATTCTCTAGTCCATAAATTTTCAATGATTGTTTTAGAACCTACACAACTGGATGAAATAGATTTAGTGCCACCTAAAAAATAATAAATAACCAATAAATTCATCATTGTATTGGTCTTAAAATAATCTTTGGATGAATTATATTGACAATATAATATTTTATAAAAGTCATCTCAAACCATATACAAGTTGTTATCAGCCTTATGGAACATATATTGTGCCTCAATCAGTTCCAATTATTTTGTAGAAAGTTTTATTTCAAAATAATTGAGCATTTTAACATTTTCTATAATCTTTACCTTAATTACCTTGATCTCTACAATAAAATCATATTCCTTCTCATCAAATTTTATTCCTTACATCATAAGTACATTGATTTGTTTTCTTATATTCATTATCTTCCACAACACAAGCTTCCAGTTCGGATCTCAATATATACTTAGTATAGGATTCTACATATTTTTCTCATTACTACATGATATTTCTTAATGATTTTTAACCTAGGATGTAAAGGTTTTTGGATTTAGAGTTGTACCTCTATCTTTGTGTTAATCCTATGATTATTATTCATCATCTTCTTCCCTACTCAATAGATTTATTATATACTTTCTTTCGAAATTATTCTTCTTTATATAGTAAACTTTTATGTTTTTTCATGATCTTATTTTAGTCAAGTATTCCTCATTATCTTCACTCTCAATTTCATTTTATTTTTTCATTTATTTGTCAATTTAAAAATTAAAAATAACACCATAATTAAGTCATTTTATAGGAATCATGCCTTTGTGTTTTCCTCTTCTTATTCTAATGTTCTTAGAGATAAAGGACATGGCCTTCTTATTTCCTTCAAAACCTTCTAAATACTCTTCAAAATATGAGAATGGATTATCTTTACTCTCTTTCATCTTCATACCTTTCATGAATCTAAATTACATATATTCCTTGATATTCCTCTTAAACACTATATATTTCCTTATAGCATTAATAACAAGTATATCAAACATTTTATCCAAATATGTGTACTCAATATCTTTCAACATAGTAACATTGACATCAATTTTATCTAGGAAGTTCCATCTAAATTTTTTTAAAATAATGGATGCTTCAAAGGTCCCTAAAAAATATCTAACGTTACTGATGGCCTCATTCACTCTTATAAAGAAATCATTAATGGTTTCTTCGTCATCCTTCCTCAATTATTCAAACTTTCTTCTCTAAATCTATAACATCATTATTTAACTTTTATATTCTCATAAAAAAAATCAATATTATCCTAGGGTTCTTTAGAAGATTAGAGTCCAATCACTTTTGTGTAGACTCTATCAGAAATTTATTGGAGTATTGTATTTTTAGATTTTTCATCCACCTACATGTTTTTATTATCCATAAAATTCATGGTATAATTTCTCTATCTTGGGGGAAGTCTCACAAGGGCTACATCTATAACATTGAGTACAATGAATATAATATAGTGGATAATATTGATCCTAAATCCATGATAGTTTTTACTATCAAATATCGGATAACCTCTAATTTTTAATATATTCAAGATATCCATATTAATCTTTGGTCAAGGTTGAAGAATTCAGAGGAAACTTGGCGAGCTATATTTACACTTTAAATACCTAGGTTCATCCATATCACTGGGAGGGGGATGGGCGAATCAGTGATATACTTCATACAATTTCTTATTTTTATATCAAATAACGTAATCAATGATGATCTTGATCCTATTGTTCTTTAAAAACCTACACTTTATTATATGAAACCATATGATAAAATAGAAAAATACATGATTATTATTACATGGTTTGGTCTTAAGGTTGGTACCTATATCCTTTCAATATTTGGGTAAGCTGTGAATCATATATTCCCACTAGTAAACAAAAGTGATTATAGATATAGAAAATTAATATTATAGATATAAAATCTCCAAAAATACCTGATCACAAATGAATAAAACGTATATCTCCTAATATAATATTTATACTCGATTCCAACCAGTTGAGATATCTCTCAAAAATATATATATGTTTATACTAGAATCTCAATAATTCTTAGATTAATCCATATGAATAGGACTTCAACTTCCTTTTTCTTTTAATGGGGCATAAACATCATCCTTGTTCCTCTTCAAGTCTGCATGTATAAATAATCTATATAATAAGGGTTATCCTACATGATTTCTATAATAATTGAAACTTTGTAACTTCTAATATCTCACTATCCGTTGTCCATAAAACAAAATATTTTTCTTTTGTTAAACTCCTATTTTAATTTTCATATTTTGAATTCTAATGAACTCATCTTATCAAATAAATTTTATTAAACTGGTCCACTGAATTGATCCTCAATACATCCTTACCGAATATTATTTATATAATTTTTTTCCACACCTACTTATCAATATTTATAATTCACTTACACTACTTCTTTCGGTATATCTACTCAACACTACTTCACACAAATTTTTAAGGTACATGAAGTTTATGGTATTAAATCCCTGAAATTGTATGGTTGTGGTGAAATGACATTAAAATTACTTTTGTATTAACATCTGATCAACTTATAGTTGCTTCATGTAACAAGTTTTTGTGAAACCAAACTCATTCACATTGCATGAACTTCCTGATCCTTTATTGTTATTTTCCTCAAAAATACATCATGAAATTACTACATTATGATACTCACTACATCTTTACCTTGTTGTTCCCTGAACTATATGTTTATCCTACTCCACAAAACCTACAATACTTGGAATTATCAATTTAAATCTAAACTCACTTCATGAATATCATATAACTCATTGTTCTCAATACTATACTCATAAAGACATGAATTTCTTCATGTGCTTAATCAAAATTCAATGTTTTGTCACTCTTTTCTTTAACTCAGTACTATGTTTTTATTCTTATATACTATGTGATTAATTATTAGTGATTATAATAACTCTCATGGTTGAATCCATGGTCTCAATATCTCTCTCGGTTTTATTTTATTAATATCCTATAAATGATTATGTTATAGGTATTTATAAATGAAATCCACTAAAAACTATTATTTTTGACTAACCACCTTAATATCTCTACTCATATTTCTGATGAAAATCCATCACAAAGGAATATTGGTATGCTCAAACCTTCATGAACTTCACTTACATGTGTTTTGACCTTCGAATTCACTCTGACCGATCAAAAAAAATATTTTACATGACTTGGTGTCTCTGTTTAATGATATACTTCATTTGTGCACCTCTCCATGAAAAGTATCAATCGTAACATTACATCATTTCTTATCTTCAATGAAACAAGCCTTCACAAACATCATCTACCCTACAATTATTCACTCACTTTTCCTGAATCATGAATCTTTCATGACCTTTATCTTAAACTTCCCTTATCATAGTTATTCGATCATTGTAGGTGAGGAGCGTTACAGTAGACATGGTGTATGTTAACTAACCCTATCTACTATAGGTAGAATATTATTAATGAGACACTTTTCCAACCTATGAAATGTGATTTAAAATCTATGAATATTATGAAATATGAAAGCATGTGAGGGAATTTCTTAATAATACTACTCATATTGTATGCCACTATATAAATATATCAAGGTAACCCTAATTTGGCAGTCCACACATGTTATCAAACAAGGTGGTTTAACCCTATTTTTGCACTGCATCATGTATCATTCACACCAATTTCAACTCACACCTATGTTATACCTCCAAAACACCATGGAAGCTTGATGTTGGCTTCCTTTGATCTCAATTAGTACCCTTTGTACTAGGATACTCAGTTGGTTATCTTAGGTCGGCAATATATTTTTTAATAAAGTATAAAAATTATTAGTTTTCATTATAAATGAAAAACATTTTATTATCCAACCAAAATCCCTCACCAAAATTTCATCAATGTGATGGTCTTAATTATAAATCATCAATAAATGATTTATTTTTATCTCTGTATCCTTTTTACTTATTTTGGAATTAGCTCTTAAATATTACCATTATCATTCTAAGACAAAATTAACATATCTCATGTTGTCGAAAAAAACACATCACAAAACTCATGCTGTAGAAAATCTAGATCTCACAAATATTTGCACTTATCATTATCATTGGGACTAACTCAACAATTTTTTAATTCATCACATGTTGACTTTAATTTATACAACCTTATTAACAAAAAATACAACTCCAAATTTAATAAACCACATGGGCTCTTCAATCCTCTAATTTGGTTTTATTTTCAATACTCATTTGAATTCTAAAGTTAATTTTGTTCTTCTCCCCCTTAGTGACAATTAATTAAAAGATAATATTAGAAGGGAATGTATTCTAGAGTCATTTTTATGGTTCCTCCATGATTTCAAAACAACTTATTCTCTCTCTCTAATTTAATATTATAAATTTATCAACATTTATAGAGTTAGATGACATCACATATTACATAACAACGTGTCTTAAATTAACCAAATCTAAGTCTATATGGGTAATGATTGTTGTAGAAAATAATATTTACTGACTCAGGTTTCAATTTTTCTATAACTTAATAAACATGGGATATTACTTGCGAAAATATTTTCTTAGGGGTTGTTGAAATATTTTATAAACACCTACACACATATTTAATAAAAGATTTAAAAACTTTCAAGTGAAATAATGTATATTCCCAATCAAATTATTCTTCAATTATACAATCATATCTCCACCTTAATAATCAAATTTGATATAATAAAGGTTATTATATGTAGGTGAATACAACACATCAAAATCATATTCTAGATATTTTCAATGATAATACAATGTTAGAAAATAATTTTATTTTCAACCTCTGAATATATGCACTCATTCATCCCTTCATCATGGTTTATTTTCATCAGAATAAACTCCATGATATTCATATATTCTTTATACTAACAAATTCATCACTCACCCAACATCCTCAATATTATCTCTTTCAATTTCCTATAAATTAAGACAAACAAACAAACAAATAAGAGAATAAGGCGGGATTTTTTTAAACCAACATGAGAGAAGAAAGGTTGAGAGTTACCTCTCAACTAAGATCCTCAATTCTTACTAGCTTTTATATTTGAGAAACTCTTTATTATTATTTTATTGAATTATTTTCAATTAATCTTTATAGAAAATATATCCACCTTTCTCTTCTCAACTTTCCCCTTTTATGGGAACTTTTTCTTAACACAATTCATAAAATCACATGAATCGTATGCTATTTTTTCTATTTCCTTATATTTTCTTATCATGTTGGTAGGATAACCATATAATTCTATAAAATTTGGATAAATTTATTTCATATCCTACACAAAATATCATTATAATTAGTCCCTTATAGTGAAATTTCTAGTCTACCTTTAGCACAAGAATTTTCATATGTTTCCTTCATCTTTCCCTTTTTACAAGAATTACTTAGACTAGAGTGGTCAAATCAATTTTTTCTTCTTTGATATTTCAGCACTCCAATAGATTTTATTGTTTAACCTAGAATCATTATCACGAAAAGTTTATTATAGTGACCTTGTTGGTCATATATTTCATAGATTTCATCCATGAATTAAAATTTGTATTCAGTAGAGAGCCTTAATGGTTTCTTAGCTACAAACATCAATATTATAGGATATATCCTTCTTCTCACAGAGTTTCTTATTTTATTTTTAGATTTTTTCCCCTTGATCTATATCAATTTTTAGGAAGTTATATGTTCAACCAGTGGTTATACAATTTATCCCCAAATGTACCACCACACTATCAATAACCTTTAAAGTTCTTTATTTCATAATTTTGAATGATCTTTCTATGAATAAAACTGTTTTCTAGGCCCATTAAAACCTTTTCATGAGTCTTCCTCCAGGAGCATTATTTTCCCAGAATTTATTTCATTATCTTTGATATATATGGGTGAATTTCTAATTATATTCTTAAATCCTTAAATTTTTAGTTTTTGTTCATGTTAGTGCACCACTAGATGAAACTTATTTAGTGTTGTTGGAAATATTAGAAACAACATGTACCTTTTTCTTTTGAATAGTCTTAAAAACATATTTAGATGATTAATCATAAATATCAAAAACTCTACCAGACTTATCTCTTGATCTTCAATGTGTTTTCATCTGTTTGCCTCCTAAATTTTTCTTCAATCAGTTGTTCTGTTTTGTATAAATTTTCTTTTAGAACCTCTGATCATCTTACCTTTTCTATAATATAACACTTGAGAACCTTAATATATTTAAATAAATTATATTATTTTTCATCAAATTTTCTTCCTTACTTCTGATATAGCTTGATTATTTTATATAGTTTGGTATTCTACTCAATACAAGCTACCATTTCAGATCTCAATAAGTACTAAATCTACCCTTATTCATCTTTTTCCCCATCACTGTTTCAAATTTCATCATGATTTTTAACCTAATATATGAAACTTTTTTGATTATATATGGTACCACCATCTTTAAAGTCACTCTATAATGACTAATAATTATCTTATTACACAGTCAAATTATTTCTTCTATATTTTTTAGGGAATTTATATTTTTTCTATAGTAAGCTTTTCTAGTTTTTTTAGATCTTCTTTTGGTGAAGTCTTCTCCTTCATTATCACTCTCAGTTTCATTATATTTTGTCTTTTATCTGTCAATTGATAAATTATCAATACCAAAAAAATTAAATAATTTTTTAGGAAAAATTCCTTTATATTTACCTATTCTTTTTTGGATGTTCTGAGTGATAAAGAACATGACATTCTTATTCCTTTCAACACTTTCATCACCCTCTTCAGAATATGAAAATGGATCATATTTATCCTCTTTTATCTTGAATACTTGTATAGATATAAATTTTATCTAATCCATTGTATTTTACTTGAACACCAAAACATTCCTCATATAATAAGAAATAATTATGTTATACAGTTCAACTAAAGATAAGTCCCCTCTATCTTTCATTATATAAACATTGGCATAAAATCTATCTGGGAAGTTCCTCATTAATTTCTTTTCAATAGTTGAATATTCCAAGGTCTCTATAAAAAATATGATTTTATTGATGATCTCATTCACTCTTATAAAGAAACCGTAAATGGTTTCTTAAAAATTCATCCACACATATTAAAGTTTTCTTCTCTAAATCAATATTTTTTCTTCTTTAACTTTTACATACCCCTAAAAAATCCGTTTATGTTTATAATATATCTCTTTTAAAAATAATATTATCATCAAATTTTTGTGGAATTTATCTAAATGGGACATGAGGATTAAATTTATTTATTTTCCATCCACCTACATGTTTTTCTTATCCACAAAATTCATGAGAGTATTTATCTTTTTTTCTTGGAGATCCCATAGTTCATGCATAAACAACTTCAAGGAAAACAGTTACAAGATATAGAATCATTATGATCTTCCATACATGATAGTTTTTTCCATAAAATATAGGATAACCTATACTATTTATTATATTCAATATATCCATATTCAACTTCATTCAATGTTAGATCTTTTAGAGGAAACCTCATCATCTTTAATACAATATAAAACACCCATGTTTGGTTATATAACTGAGAGGGGCGTGGCTGAATTAGTGATGTGATTTTTACAATTTATTCTTTTTAAATACAATTTTTTTTATTAGTTATGATCACTATCCTCCTATTCATTAATATATTTACTCAATAAAACCAAATAAAAACATAGAAATTCCCATGATGATTTATATAATGTTTGATCCCCTATAGGGTTCCCACATACTTGTTGTGGTCGTGTCAATCTCGATCCATTGATTTCCACTTGTAAATAAAAGTAAGTAAATTAACAAACAATACCCTAAAATTATTGATATAAAATATACCAAAATTTCTAATAATAAATAAATATGATGGTCATCTCTTGATTGGATCTTTATACCCACACCCCACCGATTGATATACATCCTAAAATATCTATTTTGTATAGTATAAAAATATTATTTATTTAATTAATCCATGTAAATAGGAATTATATTACTTTTTTCTTTTGATATAGAAATCATTTAGGCCTTTTACGTCTTCAAGTCCACATGTTCAAATATTCTATAAAATCAGGATCACGAAAATTTCTTATAGTAACAATCAAAACGTTATAACTTTATATATATGAATTTATGCTATCCAAAAAAACTCAATATTATGATTCTGGTAAACTCATATTCTTCTTTTAATATTTTTAATTCTAGTGAACTCAACTCAACAACTCAATATTATTTAACTACTTCATGTAACAAGACCTCGATGTTGTCTTACATAGTATTTTTTATCCATGTATCTCTCACACTTTCTTATTATTATTTTTTATGAACAAACATATATGCTTCCAGTGTATTTACCCAACACTACTTGTGCTTATTACTTAATGAACATGAAGTTTATTGTAAAAAAATTCACAAGTTTATGGTTACGATGAAATGACATGAAAACACTCAATGTATTCACATCTAATCTCCTCAAAGTTTATTCATGCAACTTTTTTTTTTGGTGAAACCATACTTATTCACACTACATGGACTTTTGGAGCCTCTAGAGTCATTTTCCTCAAAAATGCTTCATCCAATTACTAGTCTTTGATACTCAATTCAACTCCACCCTACTAATTCTAAAACCCCAACTCACTCCTACTTTTCGAAACCTAAAATACACAAAATTTCTTTTGTTTAATCTAAACTCACTGGATAAATATCACATAACTCAATTTTTTTTATGATATACTCTTAAAAATAATAATTTATATAAGTACATCATAAAAACTCAATGAATTTGGAACTCTTCTCTCCAAATAATCATTATGATTTGATTTTTTTCTATTAAATACACTATTGATAATTATAATTCTTCATGTGCCTGAATCAATGATCTCAATCTCTCTCTTGGATTTGTTTTCTTGATGCTATATAAATAATTTGGGAAAATGTATTTTTAGATGAATTCCACCAACATACTTCACTTTTCCTTGAACCGCCTTAATCTCTCTACTCATATATGCAAAATTGAGACAACTAAAATTAACCAAAGTATGCTCAAACTTTCATACACTTATCTGTTATGTGATTTAACCTTAAAAATAACTTATATTTTTTGGAAAAAAAACTTCCACAACTCGGTGCTTTATTTTAACGAATATACTTATTATGTGTTCCTATGAATGGAAATTGTCTATTATAAGTTCATTGAATTTCTCATCTTCACGGAATTAGGCCTTCAGAAACATCACATGTTCTATGATAGGCCTCTCACACTATCCAAATCATATATCTTATTCAAACTTAATCTTGATCTACCTTCATCACAGTTTCTTGATCATTGTTGGTATGGTGTCATACAGTGGATGTGGCATGAGGCAACAAAACCGAGTCACATTCTTTGGGAGAAAATGAATGATATAGCATTTCAACCTACAAAATATATTTTTAAATATTTAAATAGTATGTTTTATGAGATCTTTTCCCACAGGGAAGAAAATCGCTGGTGGATAGTGCTTAGAAATATAGTGAATCCCTTATGCCATAGTGTAAATCCATAAGGGTTGCCCTACTCCAGTAGTCCACTCATGTCAACTTGTACAGTGGTTTGATCCTACCTATACATTTCCTTGTGCACATTTCATGCAAGTTTCAATCTGCATTGGTGTTAGGAATCCTCTACCCCATAGCTGTATAATGTTGATGAACTTTGATATTAGTTGGTAACCGTGGGAATATACTTCTTAGGTAATTTGGCTAGGTTAGAGATATATTTTTTAAGTATAAATTTTTTTATTTAACTTCTATAAGAAAAAAATTTTCTTATCCAACCAAAATCCCTCCTCAAAAACGTCATTCATATGATGTTATTTATTATAAATTGTCAAATGATGATATATTTGTATCTCAACTACATATATACATCTTTAAACATAAATTCTTCAATATCCCCATTCATCAACTATAACACACTTCAAATATCTAATGTTATAGAAAATATAATTCACATATATCATTTTTTTTAAATGTGAATCTCACAATTATTATCACCTATCTTTCTCATCAGTATCATCTCAACAGTCATCTGAGTTACCATGAATTTACTTTCCTTTATACAACCTTATTTATAACCGAAAAACTATATATTAAATAATACAAATGGTCTTTTCATATTTAAACCACTTAAAAGTATTCAAGACACTCGCTTATATCCACTTTATCACACCAAGATTTTATGTTATGTGTCATTTTTAAATTAAATTTAATCTATTTGAAAACTTATCTTGCACAAAACACTGAGATTAAACAAACTCTAAAATATGATTATTTTAACACAAATGTTATCACCTACCCATTGGAATAGAGTGAATGAGGGAGATTAAATAAATTATAGAAATATAGTTTATACATTTTTATAACATGAATTTATTGTTTACCAATTAATAGTAAATTGAAAAAAAAACAATTGAACGTACAAGAAGTGTTTTTATAAAAAAACTATTTTTATTCCCACAATAGAATTTTATCTTAATTAATTAAATTAATAATTATTGGTCAAAGATATTAATGAATTTTTTTTTATCCATTAAAAATTATTTAAATTCAACCATTGAGTTTTGTAGGCTTATGATAAAAACAAGTCCAATTTTAAGCATAAAAATCTATATTTTTCTGAAATGAAACTTTATCGCCATTTAATGGTGGACCTACTGTAAAACTAAATTTAGAAAATTTTTTAGATTTTTTTGAAAAAAATTATATTCATTTTTTAAAGTTTAAAATAAAAATTATCATATTTTTAAATTTTGTTATTTTTCTAATAAGTTTCATTTTTTGATGAATGGTGAAAAATTCAGCATTTTAATTGAAAATTGACTTTTCATATAAATAATTAATAATGAAAAATTATATTTTAAATAGTTTTTAAAGTATAATTCATTCAATTTTAAATAAAAATATCTTATTTAGTTCATTGGAATCAATTTCACCTTGAAATTGGATATAAAAAATATTTCAAACTTATGAACTTTTTCACTTTAAAAACCCGCTTTCTCGTCTCATCTGCGGGATTAATTTTAAATATAACTTTTATAATTATATGAATTTAATTTGGAAAAAAGGATTCCATATATGGAATAATAGGTAAAATTTTTTTATTAAGGTCATTTTAATTTTTATACATAAAATTTAATCATGTTAAAAAGAAAAATTTTCCACAATATAAGTAAACTAATAATGCATATTAAAATTAAAAGGTAAAGGATTAAAATAATTATAAAATATAAAATTTAATGGATGTTTGATTTATTTATCAACCCTAAAAATACTTTAAGAAATTAATTATCATCCAAATTCTAGTAAACTAATACCACATCAACATGGTTGGCTTTAATTATAAAATAATCATTATTTAATCACTTATAACAACCCCTCCTCAATTATAAATACTAACCCTCACCACGCCATTTCTCCTAAAAATATTTAAATCTCATAAAATATCTTCAAAAACCTATCCTAATCACTCTACCCACATCCAAGTTCTCTTTTTCTCACCAAAATACCAACTCAGATGTTCTCAAAGGGTCTTTCCAAGAGGTCATATTCAAGAGGTAATTTTCTCAAAACACTTCTCTTTTTTTATTTTCATCAACTTTATTCTCACCTACTTCATCTATAAAGTCATGATAAATCCAGAATATTTTATATACAATATTTTTTTGTTACTAATTTAATATCTCATAACCATTTCATTTCTCATCTCCTCTTATTCAAAGAAATGAAACTATTGTACAAATTATATCGGTTAATCGCCTCTATGAATAATGATTTTGTTTGTTTTCCATTGCCGCCTTCATAGATGGTCATAAAACTATTATTATGGTAAATTAAGAATTTAATTAATACATTATAACGAATTTTATATTCTGCAACTAATATATAGATATAATATTAATGAAAACAAAATTACTTCTGGATGGTCGGAAAAATGCCAAATTAAACTAAAGATTTATAATTAACATTTTACAAATGAATAATCCTCATTAAGAATAAAAAAATATAAATGGGACTATTTAAACTTATATAAGTTAATTAATACCATTCCATTTCACTTATTTAGTTTTATATTCATTTGACACAGAAATCCATAACTATTCACAAATGAACCAATGCTGAAACCATGAAACGAGCACACCCGAAACAATAAAAATAATGAAATACTATTAATTAATTGAGCATAATATGTTTTAAAAGTATCATATAATATATTCTAAATATTAATATAGTTATTTAATATATTAATAACATTATTTAAACCATAATACAGGAGGTTGTCTCACATTTTCTTCTATGATATATATTCTTTATTCAACACTTATTTCTTGTGTGGGGTGTACATATTGCCCTTTTATATGTAATATCATAAAACTTATCATATTAATTTTATTTAGTATTAATTTAATAATTATTACTTTTATTTGGAATATGAATCTAATGATTACAAAGTGGTATGAGAATTCTTAACCTAATTTCCATTTTTTAGGTTAACCTTCTACTTCATTAGTCATGTCATGCCATGATTATATGTGGGTTGAATTTTTATTGTCTTATGGTTTATTTAAAAAAATTTTATGTTCATCTATAGTAAATATATATAATATATTAATTTCATTACTTCTCACTTCAATGATATGATATTTATAAGGTATTTTATTTTAAAAATTATCTCGTTAAATTTTCACTTAAAACATAAATTTTCTTCTATTTCGATGTATTTTTATAAAAAATACTATCCAATTTTTTTTACTATTCCATAAATGATTGTTGAAATTCATTTTTACACATGTTTTCCTTCTTAAAAAATGTTATTAAGGGATCCCTTTTTTATTTTCTATGAAAGGTTTTTTATGACCTCTTTGATAAAAAAAATATAGAAGGAATGTTTTTATACGGCATGAGTGGCTTATCCCACTATCATGAATCCTTAATACCTTGAAGATTCCTTTACAATATTACATGGTTATTTATAAAGAAAATGTTTTCTTTTATAATTCTATATCATTTTAAAAAAAATTCAAAACAAGAAGGATATTTTCATCAATATTTATTTCAAGTGATCATTCAAAAATATTTTCCATCTAAGATAACATTATTTAATGTTACTTATGATTTATGGGGTATAATATTAAATAAAACCACCCTTGTTATTTTTATGGTTGTTTTATCTGTTTAACAACATGATATTTATGAAACCTATTTCTTTTCCAAGATTTATTTTATTATGAAGTGTTTATGAAACTCATTTCATTACATGGGTTATAATGTGATGAATGATTTATGTTCTTTCCAAACAAAAATGTCTTATTTTTATTGTGTGACTGGAGGGGCCTATATCTCCCTCCAATTAATTGGGTAATGATAAATTTTCTATGAGCACAAAGGGTACATGGGTGATCAACCCAAGACTTCAATTAAAGGGTACAAGGGAGATCATCCCAATCCCACAAAAAACAGTATAGGTGTGGTTATCCCACTCCCACAACAAGAGGGTATATGGGAGGTCATCTTATTTTGACAATAAGAGGGTACACAAGAGGTCATCCTAATCCTGAAACAAGTGGGTACATGGGAGGTCATTCTTATACCATAGTAAGAGGGTACATTATAGGTCATCCTAAGCATGTAACAAGAGGGTACACAAGAGGTCATCCTAAACCCACAACAAGAGGTTACATGGGATTTCATCTTAATCCTGCAACAACCGGTTACATGGGAGGTCATACTAAGTTGGCGACAATAAGATACATGGGAGTTCATACTAATCCCACTACAATAGGTTACATGGTATTTCATCCTAATCCCATAACAAGAGGGTACATGGGAGTTTATCCCAATCCCAAAGCATGTACATGAGTTCATATCCCAAGAAAAACATGTTATGAATGTCTTGGTAGTTAGTCTTAACAAAAGTTTCTCTAATATTATGTATATTTCAAAAATTCAATGTCTTATTCCATTTATATACTGTCATGGCTCATATTATTTCATTATCATATGATTCATGTATTATTGACTACTAATATTTAATTTCATTATTCAAGATTAGGATATTTGATATGTTGGGTTTTCTTTTAAAATGTTGTCCTCATGTTCTCATACCCCTGTGTTCATGTTAGGATTATATATATTTTATGTTTATACTTACTTAGCATATGAGATCACCCTTTCATATGTTTTATTTCCCCATTTTATGAGAAAATATGGTAAATGAACTATGTCTAGAATAATTCCACACAGATGATGATGATGACCAATTGTGAACGTTGGGTATAGTGGGAGATAATGGTGATCTTTATGATCTAGTTGTTTATAAACCCAAGATGTTAAGATCATTTCCTCATTATCTAAAACTCTAAACCTAAAAGGTCCTTGGGTTTGTAAGTTATCCAATATTTTCTTTCAACATTATAAGTTTTATTGGGAAAAAATTGGGTAAAATTTATTGGTATCAAGGTCAAAAATGTGATGTTTACATTTTTAGCATCAGATCTGGGGGTGTGGATTCTGGGTTGTTATAGATGGTATCCAAATATTGTTTAGAAAATATTATAGGTTAGGTTTTTTTATTTTGTGGTATTATTCAGAGTTATTTATATCATCATGGGTTTATCATATTCAGGTTGATCATAAGTTCAGTGTCTTAGAAACCACTTTTGAGGCTTTAAGTAAGGAAATTTTAAGGTTACTAATGGTATTTTTTAGAGACATTAATTTTTGATGTAATTATGGGTTATTTAATTTTGGGATAAAAATGAACGTTAGGAGACAACCTTTGATGTTAAATCATATTATGGTTATTTTTAATGATGTTTCTTGTAGTGTGTCACGCTGGATTCCACTTAATAGTGCCTAGAGACGGTGAACCAAAAGACCTCAAGTGTGCCTACCCAAATTCCCAAGGTTGTCAACTTGTTGTGAAGTCCTAGGGTGTGTATCTAGGGAGACTATTCCCTCATAGGTTAGAATGAAACACAAAAATATATAAAGAATAAGAAAAAGTATAATCAGTCACAAACAATAAGAGGGGGATAAATTAAAATAAATAATTATACAAGATAAATAAATAACGTGGAATAATATAAATAATAAGAATATACAATATGATGTTCATGGTAATTTAGTTATACCAAATTATGCATAGGAGTCATGGGATACAAGAATATACCACATACTAAGAAAATATACAAAAAAGGGAAAAATTTCTTTTACTAGAATCTCGAGCATAGGCTTGGTCCTCTTCTCCCAAATCCATCCTTGAACTTCCAATCATGTATCTAAATCCATATTATTCCTTTTATATATCCCTATAACCATAAAGTCTACTCAAGTACCAATGGAGACGTGAGTATGGAGTGAGATAAAATCATTATTGGTTGCCACAAAATATGTCTAGATCAAACCCATTCGTGCAATATAAATCAAAAGTGCTCCATAATTAATAAATGCAAGATATAATAAATAAATAAGCCATGAAAATGGGTTTTGATAGGAAACTTGTCCTAATAAACCTACTTTGGCCGAATCCATTGAGTCTGAACCAAGAGATCCTACAAAGATAAAGTGAGTATTGTAATGTGTAAGAAATAGGACTATTCCCAATCTTGTGATTGGTCTTGGTGGACACGTCCCTAAAGTTCCAGGACCAAAAGATCATTTCTTATTCAATAATCATTCACATTATTTTTAATTCAATAAAAATATTTTTATAAAAATATGTGGAGTCACCAAGATCCCATACATGTAAATTCTAATATAATTCCATTCATCACCTATTGGGATTAGTATAACACTAATTTCTAAGGATTCCATCCAAGTTGACACAAGAAATAAGTCCCAAGTTCCACTCCTGACATGGTGTGAAGATCGCATGATCTAACCACTAAGTATGTCCCTATTATCACATGTAGGGTCTCGAGTCTCTCTTGTATCATGGTACGACCATCGATCCATAGAGCCCATCCACAGGGACTCCCCTATGGAACTGATGTCACTCATCTAGAGGTAAAATGGTAGATGACACTCGATAATCTCTTCCTAGGCATAGCTGGTATCGCCCCTTTTGTGTTTACAAAACATTAACAATGTCTAACAAGGGGGAATGAAGACTCTATTCATGTGGTCCTTAAGTGGGAACCCCTTGTATCACCCTTTTCACTGATGTGAAAGCATTAAATCATCCAATTCATATATAACATGCCTTCCAAAAAGTTCCCTTTTATTTAGTTCTGGAATTTATATCTCAATAGGCATATTGGCCTAGGAATTACCATTGGGCATACATTCATGTCACAATTCATACTTCACATGGTCTAATATCATGTCCAATTTAATTAGTTAAACTTAAACATTCTGTTAGGGAATTAATTATGTGAAAACACACCCCAAGGGGAGTTTGACCAATTTAAAAGAAGGGAAAATTAAGTCACTAAGGCAGAGCACACCTAGAACATCTAACATAGAATCTTAGTGCTTCCCTCATCCAGTCTCGGCCTTTAATTTGAGCTAGATTGAAATATATCGAATAAATCATCTAACTACCTAAAAATGGGGAAAATTAGATTTCACCAAGATAGGACAACAGAGAGGAATATGAACTTGAAATAAAAGTGGTAGGATTAAAGAGAATACCTCTATCTTTATGATGGATCCAATAGTGAAACAAATGGATGAAGAATATAGGATATATCTTCATACATAGATTTTGAGTGGGGAGAGATCTTATGGGAGGAATAGGGTTCAACTAATGGAGAAAAGAGGTGATATAGGGATTTTAAAATTGAAACATTCCAGGGTAGAAATTTAAAATCACCCAGAAAAGTATAGGTGCACGGTTTGGCCGCATGGTTGTCCAAATAGTTCACTAATAATATGTCACATTCTTCTCTAAGGGGAACCCCACATTGTTAAAGAACACGGTTTCCCTAATTATGTGCCAACCTTTAAA
The DNA here is from genome assembly GCA_963277665.1 of Viscum album. Classification (NCBI taxonomy): domain Eukaryota; kingdom Viridiplantae; phylum Streptophyta; class Magnoliopsida; order Santalales; family Viscaceae; genus Viscum; species Viscum album. The sequence goes on from OY728148.1 coordinate 696,990,680, forward strand.
AAAATCTCTATCAAAAACTACAAATGAATCACACAATCGTACGCCTTGGGTTTCACGATTGAAGACAACCCATCTGGATCTCCAATCTCCTCTACCACACCCCCCCCCCCCCCAACACACACACACATGCACACAGTTAAAAGAGACCATGCAGGATGGTCTATGTGGTTTCTACTAACTGTGTGGCCCAGTTTACATTCCATAATTCCTAGGATCTGGGCTCCGAAAAAGCCCCAGACCCTCTTTATTGCCTCTGTGACTCCTTTTGGTAACATTATTACAGACAAATAAGGGAATTTAAAACAAAAAAAATGGTACGTACCTTTTAAAAAATCCAAGATGTTACAACCTCCCCTACTTATGAAAACACATCCTATATTTTCCCTTCTTAGGGTGGTAAAATATCTTCTATGAAAAGTTACAACCACTGCACATGTACACTATCCTCCCACACCCAAGTCTCATTATGCACTTATATTTTACTCCACAACACCTTGACTGGAGGAACTGGCCTGCCTCAGAGTACCTTCATTCCTTGATCAATGATACGTAATTAGACACTCCTTTAAGGACACATCCACATTAATATCAATATCCTTAGGGTCAAAAAAATGAGACTGGTCGGGAAGATACTATTGAAAATAAGAAACATGGAAGACTTCATGCATGGAACGGTACTTATAAAGTGGCCAAAACTGATAAGTTATCATCCTAAATCTCACCACTTTCTCAAAAGGCCCAACATATAATAATGATAGCATTCCCTATCTCTTATATCGTCTATAAACCAATCTTGGAAATAAATGATGAAATACCCAATTTCCCACCTCAAACTCTAGAGGACTATGGTGGCGATTGATATAAGACATTTTCCTACACTAAGCCCTATCCATATGCTTCTGAGTCAACTAGACGTGTTCTAAAGTCACCTGAATGAGATGAGGAACCAACAACTCTACCTCACCTACCTATAGCCATCATAAAGTTCTATGACACAGCCTACCACAGAGGTCCTAATATAGAGCCATATGGATTGTTTATTAATAGTGTTTGTGGAATAAAAACTCAACTAGAGGACTATTCATTTCCCATGACCCTCCAAAATCAAAGATCTAAGATCTAAGAAGATCCTATGACACTCGTATCACCCACTCCAACTGCCTATCCATATGAGGGTGATCTGTTGTACTCAAGAGAACCTTTTAATTTTGTTCCTTTTAAAACCCTTTCTAGAACTAAGATTTAAACTAAGAATCTCAATCTGAAATGATAAAATGGGGAACACTATGAAGTTTCACTATCTCTCGGATATAAATTCATCCTAGCTCATCAATAGATAAGGTCTCCTAGATAGGTAGGGAGTGTAAAAATATTTTTATCCTTTCAATAATCACCCATACCACATCACTTCCTCGAAGAAATCTTGGTAATCTTATCAAAAAATTCATGGTGATGTCATTTTATTTCCACTCAGAAATGGAGATAGGCTATAGAAGTCTAGAAGGTCACTATTATAGAATCCCGTCTTTTTATAACATAAACTTTAATTACATTACACAAAACTAAGGATCTTTAAGGTTTAGTGTCTTGGAAACTAGGAACATAATACATGAAAACAACATAAAGAATTCTTCTTAAACACTTGAAAGGAATCTCCTTAAGTTTATCCTAGGTTCATTACTGCATCTCATAACCTGGGGACATACATAAAAAAAGGGTGAGCAGTTGGCCCAGTAAGGGAAACAAGAGAAACATTTTACATGTGAACTTGAGATACTTCAATAAGGACATGAAAAGAACTTTAAGGCATGAGAAAGAAATCATGAGATATATCATAATAAAAATAACATTTTTCATAACTTGAAGATGTGCCTGCAACATTTAATATTTACAATCATTTCGTTTAACCAAGGTCCATCCCCAAGGTGTCATTAAAAATTACCAAGGTTATTCACCAAGGTATCAGTCTAAAAAGTCATCTCTAGAGATTAAGTCTTTACCCAATGCATTGGAGCGCTATCTGGGCGCACCATTGACATGTATTTATTATCATGTGATCCACATATATCACCATCAATCATTTCATAAACAACCCATGTATCATAAAAGAAATGGGTTTCATTTCATAATCATGACTTTTTAAAAACTTCTTTAAAGACATGATCTTTATGTCACTCTAAACCTACAGAAAGGGAAAGCGGGTTTCATGTATGTAAATCCCAGAATTTAAAATATAAAATTTTTATATATATGTGAATACCCCTATATAAATAAGATCATTGAGTATTCACTAAATAACATAAAATAATTTTGAGAAAAAGAGAGAGGCATTTTGAGACGAAAATTCTGCAGAATAACGACTATGTTACAGGGTTTTAGAAAATGTTGAAAAGAGAGGGAACATGGGTCACCCACTCATAAATGATCTATAAAAATAGTATAGGGACAGAATATAAAGTATATGAATCATGGTTATGAAATTTTAAGGACATTCCATTTGAAATTAAAAACATTGAAGTAAGACAAAAATAAGATTTCTCTTATAAAAATTCAGCAGCCTAACGTCATCACTTAAACTTCAATAAAAATGATTTGACTAGATCAAATAGGGTCTATAATAATATGATCATAAGAGATCAGTATGATAGATATAGATATCATACCCCAAAATAATAAATAGGAACTTGAAAGACTTGACATGAAAATATAACTTGAAAAATGAGAAGGGTGAAAGAATCCCTTAAAAATTCGGCAGCCTAACGGCGTCACTTAAACTTTCATAAAACGAAATGATGAGAGTAAGAGGGGATCTCTCATCATAAAAACATGAAAAGGGAAGTAAGAGGAATATAAAATAACATCCTCCCACAAAATAACATGGAGCATAAATGGAATGACATAAAAGAGATTACTTGAAAAGAAAGAGAGAGGTCGGATCCCTTACCTTAAACGTAACTATTAAAACTCAAAGGTTGGGATCTTGAGAGGCTTGAAAGAACCTTGGGAGGAATCCTTGGGAGGTAATGAGACCAGAGCTTCGTTGGGGGAGAGTTGGGTGTCAAGACTAAAGGATGAAAGGGTGGTTATTTATAGGGAAAGTGAGGGGACAAGGCATTAATGGCCAAGGGACACCTCACAAGTGGTTTTCTCAAAATCATGTGCTATCCCTTGATATTTCCCATGACGTTAGGCCACATGGGGCCCCCAATAAAATAATTCATCACCTTTGGTCGGCCAACCCTTAAAATATCTCATTAAATCACCATGACACAGCTATGATGTCATTAAACATACTGAAACCCTAAAAGTGCTTTTTTACTATTCACTGAAAATTTATCTTTCTCAGAAAAATCCCAAAATTTCACCTTAACAAAATATCGATGCTCTTATTAAAAATATGAAATCCATTTTATAAAAATAATTTTCTAAATAATTTTTATTTAATTTTTAAATAAAAACATTATTCACCAAAAATTGATTTTTTCAGAAAAAACCTCAAAAAATACCATAACATAATATCGGTGCTCTAAGTTCAAAAATAAAGTCCATTTAATAAAAATATTTTTCTAAATAATTTTCTTTTAATTTTTAATTAAAAAACACTATTCACCCCCAAAAAAACTAATACTTGACTAATAATTTATGAAACTGTTATTTACCCATTTTATTGAATCACATTACTTAATCTAGTTGTCTAAATTATATTACAACTTTCGTTGAGTGAAATTACTAATCCATTTGGTCACATTACTAATCCTAAGCGTAAAATCACTATTCATAATTTACTATTCATCAAAAATTAAGTTGATCTTATTAGAATCCAAATTCCTTACTGAACACTTTTTTAGAAGACCATTTTTTGAAAATCATTACACGTCATAATTATTTAGGGTTTACATAAATATTTTAAAATATCCTTTTTTCAAAATTCATCAATAAAATAAATCCTAAAATTATCCGGACATTTGAAATCTCACAAACATCATTAAAGGAAGAAATTTTAATTCATTCATCCCAAAGGACTAAACAAAGAAGTTAGGGTCATGTCACATAGCCCCTTATAACACCGGCATATGACCTAAGTGTAAGGTGTGCTGTGGTGAGAGAATCTGAGGGAGGCGCAGATAACATTGCCCTAGTAGTAATCTCTACTAACTTGAACTTCTCCCGTAGGCGTTTCTGTTCAATATTGACACGTTGGAGTTCGGCTTGGGCTTGGTCCAAAGCGAAGCCCAAAGATACCACCTCCTTCCCAAGCTCTGATAAGTGGGATTCATAAGGTTCGAGTCTACTGGATGAAGCCATCGACTCCTCTTTTTTCATTAACCATTAACATCTCTATTAAATCATTAAGAGTAAGTTAATATACTACTCAAAAAGATTGGGTCGTTACATTCTTCCCCCCTTAAGAAATTTCGTCCCCAAAATTTATACTTGAGGCCTAGTCAAAAAGGTGAGGGTACTATTGGTTCATCCTTTCCACAGGCTCCCAAGTCGCTTCTTCATATTTATGATTCCTCCACAACACTTTCACAAGGTGGGTAGTCTTGTTTCGTAGAACCTTGTCTCTATGGTCTATGATCTCCACTGGATTTTCCTCATAAGAGAGGTCATGTTCCAGTTGTACCACCTCTGGGTTCAATACATGCGAAGGGTCGGTTATGTACTTCCTCAAGAGAGATACATGGAAGACATTTTGAACTTGAGCTAGGTTAGGTGGAAGTGCTAGACGATAGGCCACTTCCCCTATGTGATCAAGGATTTCATAGGGGCTAATGTACCTAGGGATGAGCTTCCCTTTCTTCCCAAACCACATGACTCTCTTCCATGGAGAAATTCGAAGGAAGACTTTGTCACCAACACCAAACTCCAAGTCCCTTCGACGATTGTCAGCATAGCTCTTCTACCGACTCTAAGAAGCCTTTATTTGTTGTTGGATGGCATGAATCTGTTCTGTCATCTCTTGCACAAGATCAGGCCCAAGAAGCTTTCTCTCACCAGTTTCATCCCAACAAGTAGGAGTTCTACATCGCTTTCCATACAGAGCTTCATAGGGTGCCATCTGAATATTCGAATGGAAGCAGTTGTTATAGGAGAACTAAACTAATGGGAGTTGTTGATCCCATCCACCTTTAAATTCCATTTAGAATAATCTTAGCATGTCTTCGAGTGTCCGAATAGTTCTTTCAGATTTTCCATCAGTTTGAGGATGATAGGCCGTACTAAAATTCAATTCAGTATGCAGAGCATGTTGAAGACTTCTCCCAAATTTTGATGTGAATCTTGGATCACGATCAGACATGATGGATATTGGTACCCCATACAGCCTCACCACTTCCTTTACGTATATCATGGCAAGTTGATCCAAAGAGAAATCTTCTCGAATAGAGATAAAATGGGTGGTCTTGGTGAGACGGTCCACAATAACCCATATCTCATTGTTTCCTTTGGATGTTTTTAGGACACCAGTTACAAAGTCCATAGTGATATTATCCCACTTCCATACTGGTATGGGTAGCGGTTGTAATACCCCCTTAGGAAGTTGTCGTTCTACCTTTACTTGTTGACACTCCAGGCACCTTGTAGTGTAATCAGCAATCTCCCTCTTCATTTTATCCCACCAATAATGATCACGAAGGTCTCTATACATTTTAGTGCTTCCTGGATGTATATAGAAAGTAGAGCTATGAGCTTCATCCATCAGTTCTTTCTTTATATCTGGAATAGATGGAACACATTGTCTTGTACGAAATTTCAATACACCTTCTTGGTCAATATTTAAATCAGGGAACTTCCTATCTTTTACAGCCTCCAACTTCTCCTATAGCAAAGGATCTTCTTTTTTATCCTTCTTGATCTTCTCTAGTAATGAAGGTTGAGAAATCATTTGGGATAGGGCTGATGATGTCCCTTTCCTTATAATTCCCATGTCCAGTTTTACTAGATCTTTAATCAAGGGATCTCCTAGGATCCTCATTGTTGCCAGAACAACAGGGTCTTTCCTGCTTAACGCATCTGTGACTTTGTTTGCTCTTCTAGGGTGATAATGAATTGAACAATCATAGTCTTTAATAATCTCCAACCATCTCCTTTGTCTCATGTTCAATTCTTTATGTGGGAAAATATACTTTAAAATTTGGTGGTCGGTGTATATATCACATTTTCCCCATAAAATAGTGCCTCCATATCTTTAGAGCAAAAACAACTGTCGCTAGCTCTAGATCATGCATAGAATAATTCTGCTCATGAATCTTCAACTATCGAGATGTATAAGAAATTATCTTTTCATCTTGAATGAGGACGCACCCAAGCCCTTTCAGAGATTCTTTTCTAAAAATAATTAATCCTTCTCTAATAGAGGGTAGTGTTAACACAGGTGTAGTAACCAATCTCTTCTTCAGCTCGTGGAAACTTTCCTCGCACTCCTTTGTCTAGATGAACTTAACCCCTTTTCGAGTCAACTTGGTTAGTGGATTAGAAAGCCGTGAAAAGTTTTTCAAAAACCTCCAATAATATCCCGCTAAACCAAGGAAACTACGAATCTCAATTACTATTGTGGGTTGAGGCCACTCCTCCACAACCATTGTCTTTGCAAGGTCAACTGAGATTCCTTCATTGGATACGATGTGCCCCAAGAAAGACACTTTTTGTAACCAAAACTCACACTTGATGAAATTTCCAAAGATCCTCTCCTTCCATAGAGTTTTCAAAATAACCCTAAGATGATCTTCATGCTCTTCAAGACTTTTTGAATATATCAAAATATCATCAATAAAAACTACCACAAAGTTATAAAGGTAGTCCTTAAAGACTCTATTCATCAAATCCATGAAAATAGCTGGAGCATTAGTCAAGACGAAGGGCATAACAGTAAATTCATATTGCACATATCTTGATCAGAAGGCAGTCTTTGGAATATCTACATTCTTCACCCTTAGTTGATGATAACCAGATCAAAGGTCAATCTTAGAGAAGAATTGATCCCCATGAAGTTGGTCAAATAAATCATCAATTCTTGGAAGAGGGTATCTTCTCTTCACTGGGATCTCCTTCAGTTCTCTATAATCAATGCATAGATGCATTGATCCATCCTTCTTCTTCACAAAGAGAACTACTGCCCCCCAAGGAGACACACTCGGTCGAATAAACCCCTTCTCCAACAAGTCTTGGAGTTGTTTCTTAAACTCTTCTAGCTCCACATTTTCCATTATATAAGGGGTCATTGATATCAGTTGTGATCCAGGTACGAGTTCAATGGATACCTCTACCTCTCTTTCTGGGGGAGGTCTAGGTAACTCCTCAGGAAATACATCCATGTATTCCTGAAAAATTGGAACATCTTCTATCTGTATTCTCCCTTTTCCTTCTTCATCATCACTGATTAACTCCATAAAGAAAGCTATAGGAGGTGCTTCTAGATAGAGATCAGTTCGGGATATATCTCCTTGAAAGATAACTGTAGGTCTTTTATTCAAGACTACTGAGATTTCCTTACTTCTGCATTTGATCTTAGCATTATACTTTGAGAGCCAGTCCATCCCTAGTATAACATCGAATTCCAATATGGGAATTACTACTATATTTGAGATAAGATTGTGCTCACTAAAGTAAACACTAGATTCTCTAAACACTGTTGATGCATGGATAATCCCACTTGGAGTCTTGACTGACAACTCTACCTCAAGCAGTTCAGGGATTGATTCTATATTCTTTGCAAACTTGGAGGAAATAAAGGAATGCGTAGAACTAGAATCAAACAAAGTAGTTGCTATTTTTGAGAGGACAACAAGAGTACCTGCTACCACGTCATTCGGAGCTTCAACATCAGTTGTTGTGATAGAAAAATCACGACCTTGCTCCCCTGGCCTTTGCTGAGGTTGATGGTGATTCCCCTCCACTGTCCTTGGATTTGGACAGAGATTAGCATAGTGCCCAAGCTATCCACACTTGAAGAAATGGACTTCAGGTAAGGCCAGAACCATCTTTCCTCTGTCTTTAGTGTTTCGGAGTTGAGGCTTAACCTCACTATGACAATTCCGAGCAATGTGGCCTCCTCTTCTACACTTGTAGCACTTGCCACTTCCGATCAAGCAGTTACCCAGATGCTTATTCCCACATTTATTTCATGTGGTAAGTTGCATTTTCTTTCCACCTCTTTCCTAATCAAAATTATTCCCTAAACTGGGCTCCAACGATCTCTTCTTTTCATTTGATTTATGAGACTATTGTGCCTCACCAAACTCTAGCTCGACTTCATTGCAATCCGCACGATCTCCTTGTAGCTATCGTAGTCCGGGTTGGCTAAATTCTTCCGCAGATGAGGTCTCAGTCCACCGAAAAATCTATCAACCTTCCCACTTGTATCCATGACAAAGCTATAGGTATATCGTGAAAGTCGGGTGAAGTTCATCTCATAGCTTCCGAAAGATTCGTTCTCCTACTGCTTCAGCTCGAGAAACTCTTTCTCCATTCTCATTCTCATGGAACGAGGGAAATACTTATTAAAGAATATTACCCGGAACTCTTCCCACTCCATATCTTCCATCTCTCCTCTAAGATTCGTGTTTTTGACTAGTGACCACCACTGATCAGCTTCTCCCTCTAGGCGGTAAATAGCAAGGGTGACTTTTTCTTGTTCCAAACAAAGGAGTACAGAAAATATATTTTCAATGGAGCTTATCCATTGTTCCGCAACCAATGGGTCAGTATATACACTGAATGATGGTGGTCATTGATGCATAAAGGACTCAATAGAATGTTTTTCCCTTCGTGGTGAGATCATCTTCTCAGCTTGATTCAAGTTATTACTCATAACTTGAGTAAGTTGGTTCATCATTCGCATGAATGTTTCAATTCTGGCTTCTATCAGAGGCTGTCAGCACATGGTGAATTGCGGTCACCATCTTCACAGTTCCTCCTATTGCCCGCAATTTTCTAAAAGAATAAAACTTTAGTGAGAAAATTATTTCATTTATGAAACTTTTAACTAAGACTTCATTCTTAGACAATTACATTTCTCTATAATTCCTTCATAATGATTCATAAAAATCTTGTGATTAACCAAACATATCCCTCGAGAGTGTCGTAACCAAGAGTGCAGAAAGGCCCATTATCATGCACCAGTTCTCGTTCGATTCTACCTCAAAGCGGGGTTTTCAGGTTTTACCCTTATGTACATCGGTTCCAGAGCTGCCTCTACCTGCTCATATCCAGACAAGGATGTATTTGTTTGATAACCCACTTACTCAATACATACCAAAATACCAGGAAGTTTTCCTATATTTAAAATTTTCTATAGGGTTATTCCTAAAGTTTTTATATCCTAATTTCCACAAATAACTAAACTATCCTCTGATACAAACTATATTATCCCGTGTTTTTATAACATAAACATTCATTACATTACACAAATCTGAGGATCTTTAAGGTTTAGTGTCTTGGAAACCAAGAACATAATACATGAAAACAACATAAAGCATTCTTATTAAACACTTGAAATGATTCTCTTTAAGTTCATCCTAGGTTCATTACTGCATCTCATAACCTGGGGAGATGCATTAAAAGAAAGGGTGAGCAGAAGGCCCAGTAAGGGAAACAAGAGAAACATTCTACATGTGAACTTGAGATACTTCAATAAGGTCATGAAAAGAACTTTAAGGCATGAGAATGAAATCATGAGATATATCATAATAAAAATAACATTTTTCATAACATGAAGATGTGGCTGCAAAATTTAATATTGACAATCATTTCGTTTCACCAAGGTACATCCCCAAGCTATCATTAAAAATTACCAAGGTTATTCACCAAAGTATTAGTCTATAAAGTCATCTCTAGAGATTAAGTCTTTACCCAATGCATTGGAGCGCTATCTGGGCGCACCCTTGAAATTTATTTATTATCATGTGAGCCACATATATCATCATCAATCATTTTATAAACAACCCATGTATCATAAAAGAAATGGGTTTCATTTCATTATCATAACTTTTTTTAAAACTGCTTTAAAGACATGATCTTTATGTCACTTTAACCCCACGGAAAGGGAAAGTGGGTTTCATGTACGTAAATACAAGAATTCTAAAATAGAACATTTTGATATATATGTGAATACGCCCATAGAAATAATATCTTTGAGTATTCACTTAATAACATACAATAATTTTGAGAAAAAGAGAGAGGCATTTTGAGACGAAAATTCTGCAGCATAACGGCTATGTTACAGGGTTTTAGAAAACATTGAAATGAGAGGGAACATGGGTCACCCACTCATAAATGATCTATAAAAATAGTATAGGGACAGAATATAAATGATATGAATCATGGTAATGAAATTTTAAGGACATACTATTTGAAATTAAAAACATGGAAGTAAGACAAATATAAGATTTCTCTTATAAAAATTCGGCAGCCTAACGGCATCACTTAAACTTCAATAAAAATGATTTGACAAGATCAAATACGGTCTCTCGTCATATGATAATACGATATAAGTGTTATAGATATATAGATCATACCACAACATAATAAAAAGTAACTTGATAGACTTGACATGAAAATAGAACTTGAAAAATGAGAAGGGTGAAAGAATCCCTTAAAAATTTGGCAGCCTAACGGCGTCACTTAAAATTTCATAAAATGAAATGATGAGAGTAAGAGGGGATCTCTAATCATAAAAGAATCAAAAGGGAAGTATGATGAATATAAAATAACATCCTCCCACAAAAGAACATGAAGCATAAAAGGAATGACATAAAAGAGATTACTTGAAAAGAAAGAGAGAGGTCGGATGCCTTACCTTAAACGTAACTCTTAAAACGCAAAGGTTGGGACCTTGAGAGGCTTGAGGGCACCTTGGGAGGAATCCTTGGGAGGTAATGAGACCAGAGCTTCTTTGGGGAGAGTTGGGAGTGAAGACTAAAGGAGGAAAGGGTGGGTATTTATAGGGAAAGTGAGGGGACAAGGCATTAATGGCCAAGGGACACCTCATAAGTGGTTTTCTCAAAACCATGTGCTCTCCCATGATATTTCCCATGAAGTTAGGCCACATGGGGCCTCCAATACAATAATTCATCACCTTTGTTCGGCCAACCCTTAAAATATCTCATGACATCACCATGACACAGCTATGATGTCATTAAACATACCGAAACCCTAAAACTGCTTTTTTTACTATTCACTGAAAATTCATCTTTCTCAGAAAAATCCCAAAATTTCACCTTAACCAAATATCGATGCTTTTATTAAAAATATGAACTCCATTTTATAAAAATAATTTTCTAAATAATTTTTATTTAATTTTTAAATAAAAACACTATTCACTGAAAATTCATTTTTTCAGAAAAACCCTCTAAAATTACCATAACATAATATCGGTGCTCTGAGTTCAAAAATAAAGTCCATTTTAAAAAAATATTTTTCTAAATATTTTTAATTTAATTTGTAATTAAAAAACACTATTCACCCCAAAAAAACTAATAATTGACTCATAATTTATGAAACCATTATTTACCCATTTTATTGAATCACATTACTTAATCTAGGTGTCTAAATTATATTAAAACTTTCTTTGAGTGAAATTACTAATCCATTTGGTCACATTACTAATCCTAAGCATGAAATCACTATTCATAATTTACTATTCATCAAAAATTAAGTTGATCTTACTAGACTCCAAATTCCTTACTGAACACTTTTGTAGAAGACCATTTTTTGAAAATCATTACATATCATTAATTATTTAGGGTTTACATAAATATTTTAAAATATCCTTTTTTTCAAAATTCATCAATAAAATACATCCTAAAATTATCCGGACATTTGAAATCTCAAAAATATCACTAAAGGAAGAAATCTCAATTCATTCATCCCAAAGGATTACACAAAGAAGCTAGGGTCTCGTCACATAGCCCCTTATAACACCGGCATATGACCTAAGTGTAAGGTGTGCTATAGTGAGAGAATCTGAGGGAGGCTCAGATAACATTTCCCTAGTAGTAATCTCTACTAACTTGAACTTCTCCCATATGCGTTTCTGTTCAAGCTTGACATGCTGGAGTTCGTCTTGGGCTTGGTCCAAAGCGAAGCCCAAAGATTCCACCTCCTTCCCAAGCTCTGATAAGTGGGATTCATAAGGTTCGAGTCTACTGGATGAATCCATCGACTCCTCTTTCTGCATTAACCATTAACATCTCTATTAAATCATTAAGAGTAAGTTAATATACTACTCAAAAATATTGGGTCGTTACAACTAGTACTATGCCTTCAACTACTAACAAGTGGATCACCATGTGATAAAGCCTATAATCTGCCTCTTCTTACCTGGCTTCCATTACTGATGACATATATCAATGTACATCTTGGTAAGACTATGATTAACTTCCCAAATAGATCATCGTGATTCCCTAACTAATTTCTCCCATAAAGTTTAATGTACCCATACATGACTATGGAAGAGTGGGGTTTCACATCCATCAATGACCAAACCAAGAGTAGGGTTATCTCCTATTACACTCTCCCTCAAAAAGAGGCCCTAAAAATTAGATAACTACCTCATTTGGACCCACTAAATAAGGGAGGATGTCACTATTTGGGATTCTATAATAGGTTTCCCTTGTTATTCCTAAACCTCGAGATACATCTTAAAGAATAGATACATAGACTACCACTCACTTCTAAACTCCTTGATGGATTGAATCTATGTTTTTTGATTCAAGGAATCAGGTACAACATTTCCCTTTCCAAGTGTGTAAGAAAACTCAAAGTCAAATGATTACAGATATTCCACCCACCTGTGATATCTTATATTCCAGTATCCCAATGTTTAGATGTATTTGAGAATTTTATAATCCATATCGGTAGTGAATTTCTCACCCAACAAGTAGTGCCTCCAACATCATAGATCATGGACCACTACAACTAGATCGAGTTCTAGTGTAGGGTAGTTCCGCTCATGAGGTCATAGTTAGCAGGGCTTGTATGCCATAACCCAATCACCTAGCATCATCACTACCCCCATCCCAATTCCTAAAGTTTCACAATAAACAATATCACTTCTTCCTAACTTTAGAAGAATCAAAATCAGCACTAAATTCAGTCTTCCCTTTAACTCTTGAAAATTTCTCTCACAAGCTTTATTCTAATTGAATTTCACACCTTTCATAGTCAATCCCATAAGCAGCACTTCAAGGCATGAGAACTCTTGAATGAACTGCCTTTAATATCCAGATAGCACTAAGAATCATTGTATGTCAAACACATTCTTGGGATACTTCTAGGAAACCATAGTGTTCACCTTCTTTGGGTCGACTAATACTCCTGCATGAAATATGATATTACCTAAAAGGTGAACTTTTCCGATCCAAAAGTGGGATTTACTAAGATTATCATATATTTGGTGCTCTCTCTATGTTCTCATAATGATCTCAGTATGATTTTCATGATCATGCCTTGTTCAGGAATAGACTAATATGCCATCTAGAAATACCACCAAAAAGTGATCAAGATATGGGTGGAGAACTCGATTCATCAAATACATCAATACTACTATTGTGTTTATCAAACAAAATGGCATGCCCAAATACATGTACAAGTCATACCTACACTATAATATTGTATGTGGAACGTATGATTTCCACACATAAACTTGATGATTTTCCAACCTCAAATCTATCTTAGAGAATATGGTTACTCCTATGAGCTGGCTGAAGATGTTGTTTATCCAAGGAAGTGGATATTATTTCTTCATAGTAAGATAGATCAATTGGAAGTAACCCATTTACAATCTATTGGTAGAATTCTCCTTTTTGGTAAAATGATCTGGTGAACCCCATGGTGATCTACTAGGTTTGGATAAAACCCTTAGCCTCTAGATCATCAAGCTTCTTTTTGAGTTCCCGGTGCTCTGTAGGTTCCATCCTATATGGAGGAATGGACACAGGGGATGCACCTGGCACAAGATCAATGGTGAAATTGAACTCTCTCTCATTAGGTAAACTGTATAAATCATTAGGTAAGATTTCCCTAAATTGATTCTTAATATGATGAAATCCCATAAGCTACATCATATGATCGTTCTTAAAGAGACTAGACATCTGGGTTGTCACTCTATCTATCCCAATACACTTGGGTCCAGACCGTCCTTCTTCGATATCCTATTCAACCTTATGGATATATGTACTACCCTTTGTTGATATGAAAGACACCCGAGAGTGACAGTAATCCACCTAGGATAGATAAGGTACAAGCCAGTCCATACTAAGAATGATGTAAAAACTAGTCATCTCAGGGATGAAGAAACTCCATAAAAAATGATACCCACTTAGGGGGAAATAGTTACATTGTCATATACCCTCTACTCAAACACCTAAAATCGGGTTGAGAGTCATAATTCCATTGGAGTAGTCTATCACTAATCCCTGACTTCCCATAGTTGTAGTAGATAAAAAATATTGTGATTCACCTATATCAAACAAGGAAGATACTAAAGTATAGTCTACACGAATAGTACCTATAACTATAGATGGACCTAGACTCTTCTCCTCAAGTATAGGATGAACTACATAAACATGGAATGAATCGCAGCCTGGATATGATTCATGAGTAGTCTGAATAGGTCCACTCTACTAACATAGAAAACCTAATCCCTAAAATCCTTGGTCGTGGCCACATACTCGGCCCAAACGGCCAGTCAAAGACCAACTTCCTTCATAAAGAGTATCTAATGATCCTACACTTAAAGGTGGTACTAGAATAGGACCCCAATCACTTAGAACTGGAGGAAGGAATCGACAAAAATGTTAGATCTGACTCTTCCTTCTGCAAGCTCGACACTCTATCGGGTTCCTCAGACACTGGTTCTTTTTATGGTATGGACTTTTTCACTGGTGACACACCACATGGCTATCAGTTTGTGCCACTTGGCTGGTAAATCCTCAACATGTAACCTCAAAACATTGATTCCTACCTTTGGATAAACCACTACTCTTCCTGGAAGCTAAACCAGCTCATTTTATGCCACCATATTCCCTCAGGCTCTACTCAATGATGAGGGTCTAGTTCTCTATTTATGAATGGTGTCTAGCTGAAAGATGTTTCCTTGTAAGTAGATGGAATATCCAATCCCATCCTTGATTCACCTAATATTATTCATCTCATCACCATTCATGTTTGGTGTAAAATTTTGTAATTTAGTGAAGCGAGCTGATTATTCCATCACTAAAACGTCACCAAGTTGAAGGTGCGTGAACTCTTGATCATGATCTATTCGCAAGTTCTATGGAAATAAGTAGTAGAAGAAGGTGGTTTGGATGTCTACCCAGACCATACCAAGATGTTGACCAGCCTAACTCAGAATGTCCCACCAAATCTTGGTGGAATAACATAGCATATTGTTTTTATGCTTGACCCTCTACCCTGGAGGCGTCTCAATGTTCTTGAAGATAGACAGTATAGCCTCTAGACATGACTCAACAGCCTGAGGTCTGTCATCCCTTGAGAAATTGGGAGTATTCTTCTTATGGAACTCACTGGTCAACTATGCCATAGTGGGGGTAGTCTAAGGAGCATCATGTATAGACTGTATGAACAAAAATAAATTGCCATGGAACATAGCATTGGTTCTTAGTGGAAGACTTATATGAGGTTCCTTGGGTGGAACTACATGATGTATCATGGTAGGATCATGGCCCACCACCTCAAGAGTATACTCATCACTACTCTATTTTCCTGCACCATGAGGTCTTCATGGTGGAATAGATCAATAATTTCCATGTTCACTCCTTATATAGGATTTATAACAGATAGGATAAGCGATTAGGAAATGATAGATACAATTCCCTTCTAAAAACGAAACACACCTCTCTACATTATCCCTAAGCATGGACTAGGTGGTAAGAAAAGGTAAGATAATATCATAGGAGACATGGCCTACTTCCCACTACTAAGGTTAGGTCAGGGTAAAGGTATCATAAATAATAGTAGAGGTTATGGTATATGGAGAGTCAAATTCCAGGTATAGAGGAAAACACCATTTACTTTTCATTTGGGGTTTTCATCAAGTGGTAATCATTTTATTGTAAAAAATAAATTTATTTTACATCATTCTTATTTATTTTGTTATTAGTATCACGATATAGTTAATTTTTTCACCAATTCCAATTTATAAAGTCTCATACTCTTTACAAATTTAAGTTTTCAAGTCAATTAATGGTATCCTTACCTTTACACTAGAGAATGGGGCGTAATAGGCCACGTGTAATGTTTTGATTGGATGAGATGTCATTGTCACTCACCAATAAAACCAACTAATATGGAATTATTTTTAAATTGAATTAATTATGTCAAAATGGAAAACACTATAACACTACAAGGTGTAACAGATATGGCCCCACAACAATCACATTCAATACATGAAATGCACACTAAATATAGATATGGCATGAAATAATGCCTGAAAATTTTATCCTAGGGTTACTAGTATAATGCTTGAGTTTAGGTTCCCTCAGATCATCAGGATAAGATAAATATCCCACATTAAAAACAATATCAACAATATAAGCTTCATAAATAATTGTGCCACCCAACAGTGAAAATCTGTGAAACTGTAACAGGGGAAAGAAACAACAACATTCACCCATCCCGTGTAATATGGGTGTCCCCTATACGTGTGGTAGCTACTCCCAAACATAGGATCATTACCAAATCCCAATATTCTAGTCTTCTTTCTCAGATCAAGTAGTTATAAAAGTAAAAAAATGGCTTTATACCACTTTGTAGCATTCTTCCCTAGATTCCACTTAACAGTTCCCCAAAACGGTAGGCCACAAGACCTTAAGCGCACCTCCCTAAACACTAATGGATTCCAACTTGCGGTGAGGGCCTAGAGTGTGTCCCTGAAGAGAATATTCCCTCATATTCTAGATTTAAGTGCAACAATTTATAAGGAATAAGAAAAGGAATAAGTAGACACAAACAATAGGAAGCAACAGATATAAAATACTTAATCATTTGAGAAAATAAACAATGTAGAGAGAGCTAAATAATAAGAATATACAATATTATGATCATCTTAATGTAGCTATACAAAATTATGAATGATATTCATGGGATACAATCATATACCACAAGCTAAAAATATATATAAAAAATTGAAGAAACTGAAATTACTAGAATCTCGAGCATAAACTCAGTCCTCTACTCCCAACTCCAACCAAGAACTTTCAATAAATCATCATAAGATGGTCACATCCAATTATCTATCCCAAAAACCATAAATTATACTCAGGTACTAAAGGAATATAGAGTAGGGTATGAGATAAAATCCTATTATGCCACCACCAACAGTGTCTAGATCAAACCTTTTAATGCAATATAAATTAATAGTGTTCCATAATTATTAAATCAAATAAAGAATAAATAAATGATCTATAAAACTAGGTTCTAATTGGACAAACTTCCAAATCTACATGCTTCAGCCTAATCTGGTGAGTATGAACCAAGATATACTGTAAAGATAAAGTGAGTAGTGTAATTTGTAAGAAGATGGATTGTCCCCAAGCTTCAGATTGGAATTGGTGGACATGTCCCTAAGGTTCCAAGACCAAACGATCATTTCTTTTTTAATAATCATTCACTTTATTTTTAATTATATAAAAACCTTTTTATAAAAATATAGAGAGCCACTCTGAGCTCGTCCATGCCAATTTTAAGAGAATTCCATCTATCCTTCTAGGGGATCAGTATATGACCAATGCCTAACAAGTCCATCCAAGCTGACCCCTGAATGAATTTTCAAGTGTCACTGATAGAATGGTGTGAAGATAGTATGATCTAACCTAGGAGTTCATGACTGGTATCCTTTCAGGGGCATGAGTCTCTCTCATGTCATGTTACACCAATCGTTCCATTGATCCCATCCATAGAGACTCTCATAGGGAACTAGTGTCACTCGTCTAGAGGTTAAAAGTAAATAACTGTCAGTGTTCCCATTCCAAACATAACCGGTGTATTCCCCAACATGTTTACAGATCATAAAAAAGTCTAACAAGGAGGCATGAAGTGTCCTTCCAAGGGGTTCTTAATTCAAAACCCATTGTATCACCCTCAACACTAAGGTGAAAGCATTAAATCAACTAATGCAAATATAACATTTCTATCAAAAAGGGCCCTTTCATTTAGTATAGGAATTTATATCATAGTAGGCATATTGGTCTAGGAATTACCATTGGGAATACATTAATGTCATAAGGCATAAGCCACGTGGCCTAATATCATGGCCAATTCAATTAGTTCGACATAAATCATTATTTCAATTCATTAATTATGTGACAACAAACCTGAATGGGTGTTTAACTAATTTAGAACAAGGGGTAATTAGCCCTCTAAGGTGGAGCACATCCAATGGTGTTTCATAAATCAAGGAAACAAACCTAAGGGGTTGATTCACTGCTATCTTGAGTAAAAATTGGAAGTTTATATTCTCCCATTCAATTTAATTAGAAAATAAGATGCATTGTTGGAAGGGTCAATCTCACGACACAAAGACAAATATTATATAACACAGTGAAATGAGGGGAAATAACCTAGACTACATACCTTAGACTCATAGTGCTTCCCTCATATATCACAGTACTTTGATTCGAGCTAGAATGAATGATATTGAAGATGTCATCAAAGGCCCTAAAAATGGGTCAAATGAGATTACACTGAGATATCGCAACAGAGAAGAAGAAGAACTTGAAATATAAGGAAGAGTATTAAAGACCCAAACTCTAAATTTCTGATGGAACCAATAATGATAAACAAAAAGATGAATAATGGAAGATATTTCTCTATCACTAGTTTTAGAATATGGAGAGATCTTACGGGATGAAGAAGATTCAGCTACTGGAGAAAAGTGTATGAAGATGGATCTTAAAATTAAAAAATTTTAGGGGTAATAATGTAAAATAACCCACATAGGCAAGGCAACACGGTATGTCCGCACAGTTGGTCAAATCGTGCGCTACCCATGCTGAGTTATGCTTCAATGGGCACCCCACACGATTAAGGCATGCAGTTTCCCTAATTGTGTGCCAACAATTCAAAACAAATTTCAGACTTTTGAAATAATATTAGGGTCAAATAAGTGGATTTAAATAAAAAAAAAATTTCTGTACCTTGGAGAAAATTTGGGATGTTATATTTCTCACATTTAAAGAATTTTATAGGGATTATAAAATGGGAGCTCTATTAAAAGGTGGATATTTTCCTTTTAAAAAAATATAATTTTATTCCTAAAATGGATTTATTATTATCCAAATCCTATGAAACATAATTTATGAATTTAAAAAAAAATATTATATATAAAAAAATATAAATTTCATTAATATATTTCACCAATAGTGATTAATTTAATTTATAAATATAAAATGTCATTGTGGACATAAAAATAATTTTTCATAAAAACACTTCATTTATGTTCAATTGATTTTTATTTTATTTTCTCATTTTTTGGTAACTAATGAATTCATTTTCTGAACACATTTAAAGGATATTTTTAAAATTTAGTTAACATAATTCATTCCTTCCAATGGCTTGGTGATAATGGTCGTGTTAAAATAATAATATTTTGGAGTTCCTTTCAGCTCAGTGTTTTATGTAAGGTAAGCTATCGAATAGATTAAATTTTTTAGAGATAAATTTATTTTAATAAGGGTAGAATGTAACACCCCAATAATTTATTCTATTCCTACTTTTCTTAAATAAATTTAATCTATTTTATAGTTGATCTTTCACAAAACATTGAGCATAAATGAACTCCAAAATATGATTATTTTAACATAACCATTATCACCTAATAATTGGAATGATGGTAATGAATGAGATTAAAAAAATTATTAAAATATTATTTACACTTGTTTATAAAATGAATTAATTGGTCACCAATTAATTACAAAATAAAATAAAAATCAATTGAACATAAATGAAGTGTTTTTTGGAAAAACTATATTTTGGCCACAATGGTATTTTATCCTAATAAATTAAATTAATCACTATTGGTTAAAGATATGAATAAAATTATAATTTTTGAAATACAATAATTCTTTTAAATTCATATATTAATTTTGATAGGATTATGATAAGAATAAATCACATTTTAAGCATAAAAATTTATATTTTTCTAAAAAGCAATTTTTCCACTTTTAATGGTGAAAATTTTTTTAAACTAAATTTTGAAAATTTTAAAGATTTTATTTTAGAAAATATAATTCATTTTTAAAATTGGGATATATCATAGTGTGAATTATTGTTATTTTTTGGGTAAGTTTCATTTTTTGACGAATAGTAAAAAATATGACATTTTAATTGAAACCTGATTTTCATCTAAATAATTTGTAAAGTTAAATTATATTTTAAATTGATTTTAAAGTATAATTAGTTCCAATATACATAAATAAATCCAATTTAATTCATTATAATCAATTTTACATTGAAATTGGATATAAAAACATTTTAGACTTTTGAACTTTAGAACATTAAAAACCTGTTTTCTCATCTCGTCTGCAAGATTAATTTTAAATATAATTTTTCAACTTTTTTGAATTTAATTTGGTAAAATGGATTTAATATTTGGAATCAGAAGTTCCAAATTAGGTATCAAGTTAATTTTCATTTTTAGGAATAAAAATTTTACCATTGTAAAGAGAAAGATTTACTATTGTATAGGTAAGATAATGAAACAGGATAAAGTTAAAAGGTAAAGGCATAAAATACCTAAAAAAAATTAATAGATGGTTGAGGAATTTTTCAATACTATATATAATTTGAAAAATTAATTATCATTTAATTTTTTGTTACCTAATGTCACCTCAATGTGGTTGGCTTTAATTATAAAATAATAATTATTTAATCACTTAAACCCACCACTCCTCGATCATATATACCACCCCATTTATCCTAAAAATCCGTAAAGGTCATATAATATCTAAAAAACCCTATCCTACTCACTCTAACTATGTAAAAATTCTTCTGAAGTCACCAGAATACCAAATCCAAGGCTCTCAAGGGGTCTCTAAAGAATGTGATATTCAAGAGGTAATTTTATCAAAACACCTCTCTTATTTTATGTTCTTATTCTAATTTCATATCATCTAATTAAAAAATAAATACATGATAACTCCATAATATTTTTTATACAGGATTTTTATCTTACTAATTTAATATCTCATAACAATTTCATTTCTCATATCCTCTTATTCAAAGAAACAAAACTATTGTCCAAATTATGTCGGTTAATCACCTCTATGAATAATGATTTTATTTGTTTTTCATTACCACCGTCATGGATGGTAATAATACAATTATTATGGATAACTATGTTTCTGATCGGTATATTATAACCAATTCCATATTATATAACTAATATATAGATATAATGGTAATGAAAACAAAACTACTTTTTGATAGTCGGAAAACCCGCCAAATTAAACTAAAGATTCATCATTAAAATTTTATCAAATGAATAATCCTCAAGGAATAATGAAAAATGATTCATGGGAATATTTAAACTATTAATACCATTTAATTTCTCTTCTAGAGTTTTATTATCATTTTACAATTAAATTCATAATTATATACAAATAAACCAATGATGAAGCCATGAAACAAACACATCTGAAACAATAAAATTAATGAAATATTATTAATGTATAGATCATAAAATGTTTTAAAAGTATCATCTAAGATATTATAAATATAATTATAGTTTTCTATTTAATTAATAACATTATTTAAATTGTTATATATGAGGTTAATATACCCACCACTAAAGGGAAGTGTGAGGGAAGGGTTTCTCATCTCACTTTTTCTTCTATGAGATGTATGCCTTATTCACCACTTATTTCATGTGTGTGGTTTATATACTCCACTTAGATATATAATTTTATAAATCTCAGAATATAAATGTAATTCAATGTTAATTTTATAATTATTACTTTTATGTGGGATATGATTTGACTTATTTCAAAGTGGAAAGGGAATTCTTAACCCAATTTCAATTATTTGGCTTAACCTTCCACTTCTTGGATTATATTGTGTTATGATTATATATGGGATGAATTTTGATTATCTTATGATGTATTTACAATTTTATATTTTGATCTATAGTGAATACACATAATCTATTAACTTTATTAATTCTCGATTCAATGATATGATATTTATAAGGGATTTACTTTTTAAATTTATCTCTTTAAAGTTTCCATTAAAACTAACTTTTTAATCAATGGACATGTTTTTTTTCTAAAATTGTTACCAAAAATGTTTTTAATATTATATTATAATAATTTAAAGTCATTTAAAATCATTTTTTACTTTATTAAAAATGGTTTTAAATGATTTTTTTGTTTTCTAAGGAAGGTTCTTTATGACCTTTCTGATAAAAAAATATGAAAGGACGGTTTTTATATGGAATCATTGGCTTGTCCCACCATCATTAAGCCTTCATACCTTGAATATTTATTTTCAATATTACAAGGTTATATTAAAATTAAATTTTTTTAATTTTATAATTTCATGGAATTTGAAAAACTGTTTTCATAATAGGAAGTATATTTCCCTAAATAATTATTTAAAGCAATCATTCAAAATTATTTTCCATCTATGATGACATTATTAGATGTTAATTATTCCTTTATAGGGATATTATTAAATAATACCACCCTTATTACTTTTATGGTTGTTTTAGATTGATGATTTCATGATATTTATGAAACCTATTTCTTTTCCATGATTTATGTTATGATGAAATGTTTATGAAAATCATTTCTTTATATGGGTTCTGATGTGATGAATGATTTATATTCTTGTGGAATAAAAAATTATGATTTTCATTGTGTAATGGGTGATACCTATATATCCATCCAATTTATTGGTTAATTATAAATCTTCATTATGCTAAAAGGGTACACGGGTGATCATCCTAAGGCCACAACAAAAGGGTACATGGGTGATTATCCCAAGACCATAACAAAAGGGTATATGACTGATCAATCCAAGCCTGCAACAAGATGGTACATGATAGGTCATCCAAATCCCACAATAATAGGGTACACTAGAGGTCATCCTAATCCCACAATAAGAGGATACATGGTAGTTCATCCCAATTATACAATAAGAGGGTACATGGAATGTCATCCTAAGCCCGCAACAATTGGGTACACATGTGGTCATCCTAAGACCATAATGTGATGGTACATAAGAGGTCATCCCAGGACCCCAATAAGAGGGTACATGGTAGGTCATCCTAAGCCTTCAATAAAAGGGTACATGGGAGGACATCCCAATCTGAAATCAGGTACACTAGTGAAAATCTCAATCCTAACATGTTATGAATTTCTTAGTATGTTGTCTAAACATATTATTTTCTAATATTATAATTATGCCACATATTCCATGTCTGATTCCATTTCTATACTCACATGGATCATGTTCTTTTATTATATTATGATTTATGCCTTATGAACTACCACTATTTAATTCTATGATTCATGATTATGATCTTTGATAATTAAGGTATGTTTTTTCAATATTATGCCCATGTTATCATACCCCTATGTTAATGTTATACTTATGTATTATATTTACCCTTACTTAGAATATGATATCACCCTTTATTATGTTTTATTTTCCCCAGGTTATGAGGAAATATGTTAAATGAACTGTGTTGATAAGTATTTCACATGGATGTTGTTGATGACCTATTGAGATATTTGGGTAAAGTGGGAGATAATGTTAATCTTTATGAGACATTTGTTTATGAAACCAAGATGTTAAGAGTTTTTCCTAATTCTCTAAAACCCTAAACCTAAATAGCCCTTGGGTATGTGACTGATCCAATATTTCCTTTCCACATTGTAAGTTATTTTGGAAAAACAATTGTGTCACATTTATCATTATCAAGTTTATATTTATAAGGTTTTTATTTTTAGCACTAGATATGGGATTGAAGATTCTAGGATTTCATGTCTATGTTGATGACAAGGAATGAGACAATATGAAGGATAAATCTGGAAAAAAATCTTTGCTGGATTTAGAGATAAAGTGTTTGTATTTTGAATTTGGGATAATGAATTTATTAAGGTAATCAGAAATAAAAATGTGGTATTCAATGAAGAGATATTATGGAATGATCAAAACTAATAATAGTGCTCTTGTGAAAACAAAGTATCATCGAAAGATATGGTTTTATTAGATGAAAATTCAAAAAACAAATGTTCTATACAATTCAAGAAGCATGATAGATTTAGAAACACAATACTAATTGGTGTATTTAATAGAATTTCAAGGTCAATTTTTTGTGGTGTTTCCTATTCCATATGTATCAGAAGCCTCAAGAACCGTATAAGATTGATAAAAATCTATAGATGTAACATTGGAAGTTTTAGTACCAGAAATATCTATTTCATCATAAGAACTAAGGAGATATAACAGTGATAACCTCCAATTGCAATGGTATGAAATTATTTTTCATGATCTTCTCATAATAGATTATGGATATCCTGAATTCCTATAATATGAAAGGATTTTTAAAGACTCTGGATTGTGGGAGTTGTCCCTGAGGAATGAACTTGATTCATTTCATGTGTTTGGAACATGGGAGTTGATGGAGTTGTCTACTAGGTAGAAACACATACAAAACAAATGGTTTTATTGATTAATGGAATAAGTGGATGGTATATAGAGGTTCAATTATATGTTATTCAGGAAATTTTTTAAACAAAAGATAAGGATTGGATTTTTTGGATATTTTTTCTTCATTGGTTTATAATTGAACTATCGTAATAATGTTAATAATTGTTGCATCTGAAATATATTATACAGAAATTGTTTTGTGAAAATACGGTTTATTAAAGGGGGATTAAATGAGGAAATTTATATGGATCAACAGAACTAGGTACTTGTGTGCAGAATCAAATATAGCCTTTATGTTTTGAAATTAGAATCAATAAATTAGAACATGAACTTTAATGACTTCATGAACATTCATAAGTGTATATTAAGAAATACTAACCAATGTTGTTATTGGAATTATTTTGGTGATATAAATTTGTTATACCACATCTCTACGTCGATGAAATGTTGATTGAATGATTGATTAAATAAATATTAACTAAGTTAAAGGCTGATTTGACTGGAAGTTTCGAGATTAAGGATCTCGGTCCAAAAAAATGAATTATGGGGATATTGATATTGAGATACCAAGGTTTTGGTACATTATACTTCCCAAATGTTGACTAAATCTAGAATTTTGTGGAATTATTCATAAGGATATGAGTGAAATCGGGGACCACACCCCTAGTTGGACACTTCAATCATAGCAAGGATAAGTCGCCATGAATGGAAGAATAGGTTGAGAACACGAAAAAATTTCCACATGCATCATCTAATGAATGTTTGATACATGAAATGGTTTTTACATATTCATACATTTCATAAGTAATGTGATTTTTTAGTAGTTTTATGTTGAATCCCATAAGAGATAGATGGGAGGCTATTAATTGGGTTCTTTGGTACATGAATAGTTTTGAAGTTTTAAAACATTGTTTTGGAATGGAAAATACTTTGAATGGTTTTTTAGACTCAGTCATTGGTGGATATTAAAACATATTAAGATAACATTTAGGTATGTGATTACTTTGAGTAGAATGATAGTGAGTTGGTTATTTAAGATTCAACTGGTAGTTTCACTCTTGAGAACTAAAGTATAGTATGTCACATTGATGGAATCATATAAGGATTTAGATAGGATGAAAGGGTTTCTAGAGGATCTTGAAAGGGGGAAAGAAGTAGGGTTGTTATTCTATGATTCATATATTATAGTCTAAATATCTAGAAATCTAACATTTCATTCCTGGATGAAGCATATTTAGTTGAAGTATTGTTTTATCTGAAAGTTATTGGAGGATGGAGTGTTCAATATATGGAATATATAGGGAATAAATAATCCTGTGGATATATTGAAAATGTTATTGAATCATAAAGTATTAAAACGATTTTGTACCTTAGTCAATTTGGGTTAACCTGAAGTGCATGATGGGGGACTGTATAAAGTTATAATGGATGTTCAAAGAAGGGATGGAGTTTTGGTGAATCTTTCAAAGGACCTTATGATTAATCCTGAAAAATAATTTCCAAATGGTAGATTGTTGTGTTTCATTTGTGAAAACCATTTTTCATCTAAAACTTTTGGACCAATGTATATAATCGCATGCTGAGTGCCTCAAAAAAATAGTCCCCAAGATGGTGGTCCACAAGACATTAAGTGAACATCCCCAATCTCCAGAGGCAACTGACTAGAAGCAAGAGCCTTAGGTAAGTATTTGGGAGAAACTATGCCCTCTTAGGAAGAATTTGTAGTATAGAGGAAGGTAGTAATATAATCAAGAAAGTATCATAAGCAATAAGAAAAGAAAACAGACAACAGTAGAAGAAAATAAATGACCCAAAAAATAAATAAATTCTAAAAGTTGAATAATTATAATAATACTAAAAATTATGTCAATATATGATGAAAATTTTAAATGAATAGAATTATTTAGGTATGGCGAACAACCATAGACTACATGCTAATAAAGAATCAAAAGACTAAATAGAAACATTCATATGGCATCTCGAGAATGGCACGTTCTTCTTTCCCCAAACCTCCATCCAAAATAGCAATGCAATCTGGCATTAGAAACATAATGCTTACTTGTATCCATTCCTATGAACATAAATTCTGCTCGAGTTCCAAATGGAACTCAAGTAGGGTGTGAGATATAATCTTAGTAGGCCATCACCCAAGGTATCTAGACCATTCCATTTCAGGCAGTAAACCAATAGTAATGTTCTAATGTATAATAGAAGCAAGAAACTCAAATAATAAAAATAATTGTAACTTGGCATGGGTTCTCAAGAAGACACACAACCCGTACCACCTACTTTGGCCTATGTCAGAAGTTTGAACGAGATACCTAGTAAAGAAAAATATATATAGCAAGGCCTACGTAACATAACAAATGAAGGAAAAGTGCATACCCCCGAGCTTGTGATTTGTCTTAGGGTCTAAACACTATGTAAAAACTAGGAACACTAAAGGCACAAGAGAGCATCACAAAGAATAAGGAAAAATTATATCACATCAATAAAAGAATCTGAATAATTTATATTAAAATTGACAAGTATAGAGGTAGAGTTTGATCCCATCCCTAAGGTATCGCTATGCTACATCCAATAAATTATCCAATGCCACTAAGCTCGTCTATGTATATAAATTTCAGAATCCTTGGTATCATTTGTGGTATGGTAACCATGAGTTCTTACCAAGTATTTCACATTAGGGTTTGAGTCTCAACCAAGGACTGGCGTTGCCATCTTTCCAATTGGTTTATCCTTAGTTTCCCCTTGGGGAACCAGATTCACTCTATAGTATATGAAAATACTAGGGGATCCCATTCCTGGTGAGCCTAAAACATTACTTCCCCGGTGCATTATGATGTAACCTATCGAGCACAGTGAGTAAAATTGTGGGTTCTTAATATGGAACTCACGTTCTCTAAGTAGCTCGATTACCTTAAAACAATAAGTGAGGCACATATACATATATCCTAGAGAAATATTTCATAACTGTAGCTATTTAGGTAACCAATTACTTCCAACATCATAAATCATGTTAAAAAGAATATGGAATTTATCAGCATAAGAAAAGGCAAAAAAATTTAAATAAAAGCAAGGAACAACAAACCTTATAACCAAATTATTCAGGAAAACAAATCACCCTAAATAATTTTATTCAATTTAAACTTCAACCCAAAGTATCACAAAAACACATGTAACTGATAATTTATATAACCAATATAAATAGTAAAGACAAAATTATTATGTATGAACACGTGAAGGAGTTTCTGATGTCATGGAGACTACCTAGGAAGGTTTTTAATTAAGAAAAGGTTGCAAAGATTAGAGTTAAGAAATTTAATTAAATTACTAGGCTTAAATTAAAAATCTTTTGTAGGCACCGACGAGCGACACAATGGTGCAAATTTAATAATACAAAAAAATGATAGGAAAGATCATAGAATCCCTACCACTTATTCATATTATATCAAACATCCCATGAGAACCTTTGATTCGACCTTAAATGGAAGAAATCTGGTGATTTTTGAAAAACTCCAATTTCCAATGAAAACCATCCACTATAGATTGTGTAATGGAGAGTGGATGAAATCAAATGATTCTTGGTGTGGAAGATTATCCTTACCAAGATATTCATTGAAATTTTGATGATGTTGAAAATGGAGGAGAGACGGATTCGCAGTAGGCTTTCGAATAATATGAAGGGGTGCGCACCATCTGGATAAGGGGCATGATGCACCAAGGGGAGAGGTAGAGAACTGTGGAGAAAAAAATAAATAAATAAGTGAAGTAGAAAAAAAGAAAAAGGAAATAAAGAAAAATTAAAAACATAAAATAAAAAAATAAAACGGAATAGAAGGGAAAAATGGCTAAATCCATTTTTAATTATTTTTATTCTTCTCATGTTAGATTTTTTATTTTATTATTTATCTTTATTACTTTTTCATATCTTTCAATTTAATTAAATTTCAGTTTATTCCTTTTAAACCTTGTTTATTATTTTAGCATGGAATCGTTGCGCTATGGTGGGTTGTATTATTTTACATAAATCTTGAGCAACTATTTAAATTATTTAATAGCTTCTCGGGACCCGCAATAGGTTGCACAACACGATCCCTTGGTCTCTTTAAGGAAACAGGATAAATATTTAAACGATCCATACCATGATTAATGTCGAGATGTTACAACCTCCCCACCTTAAGACAAATCGTCCCCAAGTTACCCTTCTATGGGTAGTGGAACATCTCCTAAGAAAACTTTTGACCACTATGCACATACATCAGTCTCCCGCTCCCAGGCCCTGTACGGAACATGTATGTGTTTCCATAACACCCATACCACTAGAATTGTCCTACCTCAATGAACATTTTTTCAACAGTCAATGATACGGATCAAATTATTCAGAAAGGATGCATCCACCTCTAGCTCGATGTCGTCAGGATCAAATAAAGGAGACTGGTCTAGATCATAATATCAAAGGTGAGATACATGAAAGGCATGGTGAATGAAATAGTTACTATGAGGTAACAGCAACCGATGGGATACTAGCCCAACTCACTCCACTATCTCGAATGACCCAACATATCTCGTTGATGGCTTTCCATATCCCTTGATTCACTTGTGACCAAACCTCAATGAAACATATAGAAATACATGATGTCCCGCCGAAAATTCCAGAAGTCTAAGATGATGATCAGTATAAAAATTCTATCTAGACTGAGTTGTATCTATACTCTTATAAATTATCCAAACAAGCTCACAAGTCTCATGAACGTGTTGAGGACCCAAAAGAGCTTCCTCACTTCATTCGAGACAACATGGAGTTAAACGACATGGTCTTCCATAGAGGTGGTCATATAGAGCCATTTGAATCACGCACCAGAAGTTATTATTTTAGGAAAACTCAAAAAGAGGAATATGATTCTCCCAAGATCAACCAAAATCAAGGATACAAGACTAAAACTTATACTATAACACCGGAATGGCCCGCTCAAACTACCCATCGTTCTGGGGGTGATATACAGTACTCAAAATTACCTATGAACACAGTGCCTTCTACAACACTTTCTAGAATCACAATGTGAAATGGGCGTCTCATTCTGACATGATAGAACGGGGGTTACCATAAATTCTAACTATCTCCCAAATATAAATCCTCTCAAATCATCAACAGTGAAGGTCTCATTGATAGGTAAGAAGTGTGTGACTTTTTTCAACCTATCGATGATCACCCATACTACATCACTGCCTCAAAGAGATCTTGTAAATCCAGTAATGAAATCAATGGTGACGTCGTTCAATTACTACTTAGGAATAGACAGAGTTTGTATGAGTCAATCATGTCACTGGTTTTATACCTTCACTTTATTATAGGTGGATCACTGAGTAATGAAACCTTCTATTTTCCTTTTCATACCTGACCACTAGTAATGAAGATTCATATCGTTGTACATCTTGGTATGTCCAAAATAAAATTCCAAAATAGAGGCATGAGATTTCCTCATAATCTCTTCCTAAATATCATAATGTACCCATACTCAGTCATGGTAGAGTAGAGTTTTACTATAATCAAAAAAGCAACCAAGAGGCAGTTTTTCTGTTATGACTCTTTCCCTCAAAACGATCCCCTATGGATCCAATAACTATCATATGTGAACTCAATACATAAGAAAGGAACTCATAGAGAGAGATGATATAACTGGTTATCCATTCTAATCCTTAACATCTAGATACATCTCTGAAAATAAATCCCTCATCTGACACTCACTATTGGATGAATATATGGCTTGTTTCTGTTTCTTGCGGCTCAAAGTATCAGCCACAGAATTACCCTTAATAGGGGTATAAGAATGCTCGAAGTTGAAAGACTCTAGGTATTCGACCCACCTGCACTACCTTAAATTCAAGTATAGTTGTGTGGAGATATATTTCAAACTTTGATGATCTTTGTAAACAATGAACCTCTCACCCAACAAGTCATGTCCCCAACAACATAGAGCATGAACTACAATTGCTAATTCAAGGTCATGTGTATGATAGTTCCACTCATGTGTCCTCAGTTGGTGGGATCCATAATCCACGACTAGATCACCCTACATCAGGAATGCACCCAGTCTGATTCCTAAAGCATCACAGTAAATAGTATAACTTCTACCAGGCTCAACCAGAATCAGAATCGGAGCTATCATGAGTCTTCCTTTTAACTCATAGAATTTTTTTTAATAAGCTTTAGACCAGATAAACTTTACACCCTTTTTAGCCAAGGTTGTAAGATCCACTTCTAGGTAGGATAAATCCTTGATGAATCATTTGTAATAGCCAGTAATTCTTAAGAAACTATGTGTGTCAAAAACATTCTTAGGATGCTCCCAGGAAACCACTATGCTCACTTTTTTTGGCTTGACTAATATGCTTGATTCAAATATTATATGACCTAAGAAGTAAAACTTATTGATCCAAAAGTGGAATTTACTAAGCATTTCATATAGTTAGTGCTCTCTCAGTGTACATAGCATGATCTCAAGATGGGTTTCATGGTCATGTCTAGAGCATGAATACACCAAGATATTCTCTATGATGACTACCACAAAATTATCAAGGTAAGGGTGGAAAATCCAATTCAACAAATCCATGAAAAATATTAGGGTTTTCATCAAAATGAACGTCATACCAAAAACTCATACAAGTTTTACCTACTCCAGAAAGTGTTATGTGATATATCTGATGTTTGCACACACACCAGATGATAGATCAACCTCAGATTGATCTTTGAGAAAATAGTTTCTCCTTAGAGATGGTCGAAGAGGTCATCTATAAGAGGTAATGGATTTTGATTATTTATTGTATGATGGTTGATTCATTGGTAATCCATTCCCAATATGATGGTATCATCCACATTCTTAGTGAAAAGGACTAGTGAACCCCATGGAAATGTACTAGGTCTGGTGAAACCCTTCACCTCAATATCTTCAAGATTCTTCTTGAGTTCATGTAGCTTTTTTGGTTCCATTATATAAAAAGGAATGGACAATATTGTCACAATTGACCCTAGTACGATAGTGAACTCAACATCCCTAATAGGAGTTAAGTTGGAAAAATATTCAGGGAATACATCCATGAAACAATCCATGGTGGGAGGAATCTTTGGTGACTATAATTCCAAAATGCTCATAAAGAGACTTTCTAGCAGAGATGTCACCCTACCCAACCTAGAATTCTAGGGTCCAAATTGGACTTCCTAGATATCTCATTCTCCCTTATGTATAAAATTGATGTCCTCAATTTTTGTGATGGACACTCAACAGTGATAACAATCCACGTAGGCATGATAAAGAATGAGCCAGTCTATATCGAGAATGACAAAAAATATGATCATCTCAAGGATGTTGAAATTTCTGTAGAAATGGTACCTTCCTATCTCAAGGGTCACTCTTGGAATTGGCATATACCATCTATTTTAACCACCAAAGGAGTGTCGAGATACATAAAATCATAAAAGTAATTGACGGTAAGACCCAAACTCCCAATAGTTTTCATAGATAAGAAAAAGTGTGAAGCACCTATTTCAAAGATGTGAGAAACTAAATTAGAGACCATAAGGATGGTACCTATAACCATATAGTGCCTTGGACTATACTCCACTAGATCTAGCTGCAATGTATACATATGGATTGATACCTGGCCTAGAGATACTACCTGATTAGCCTGAGTAGGTCCACTTTGCTAACGCTGAAGTTCTGGAACTTGACTTCCTCGGTCATAGCCTCCACTACCTCGTCCTGATTGGCTAGTGGAAAATTAACACCCAGACTTATGTGGATTTATATATCACATACCTGATGGTGGTGCTGGCACAAATCCCCTTCCATTAGATGTTGAAGGAAAAGAAGAATAGAAATGCTAAAGGTGACCCATCTTGCCAAAATCTTGGCACTCCAATGGGTTTTTTGGGAACATAGCTTTTTATGGTCATTCATAACACACTAATGACATATGATAGTGTTGTAAGTATGTGTCATGTGGATTTAATTTTACCCACATTCACCCTCAAAGTGGTGCTTCTTACTACCTAAAGAACCATTACCCTACTTCAGAACTGAACCACCCTGGATCACAGGATCAGCTTCCCTGTGTTTTTATTCCATAATAAGGGTCGGATTCATGATCACTATAACATTTTTCAAACAAAATACATTCACCTACGAGTGGATATAATATCTAATTATGTCCTCAAATAATCTCACAGTCATCTATGTATCACCTGTCAGAGATGGAGTAAAATTTTGGAGCTCAATGAAATTTTTAGAATACTCTAACACTATCTTAGAGCCCTGCTAAAGATGCAAGAACTCCCTGGCACGATCTTCTCTTAGAGTCTATGAGAATAATTGATCATAAAAAGTTGTCTGGAAGTATTCCCAAAAAATATCTATGGGTTTCTATGACTGATAAATGACATCCCATCAATGCTTAGTGGAGTCACAAAGCATAAAGATAGAAAATTTGACCCTCCTCTCTGGGATAATCTCAACATGATCAAAGCTGGATTTTATAGATTCAAAAGATGACTCTACATCATTGGGACTGCCATACCCTGAGAATATGGGAGGATTATGCCACAGAAAATCCTATATAATCTATCCCATAGTTGGTTAAGGCCTAGGAATATTCTGAATTTACTACATAAACCTGATAATATTATCCCTAAACTGAGCATTGGTGCCCAGTGGAGGGTCAGGAGGAGGTGTCATAGGAGGCATTGTAGGAGGCACTACAGAAAGCATTGTAGGAGGCACTATGACAGGTTTTAGAAATACCAACTCTAGAATGTGCTCATCACTACTATCCTAGAATATAGCATGAAGGATTCGTGGAAACATTTCTCTACAATTGGAAAATTCACACCTTAGATGAGATTTTGTGGCAGATGAGGTAAACAATTCAAGGAGTAGTTAGAAAATGGAAGGTGTAAGGCCTCCCAGGTAAAGCCAAGTAAAAGTCTAAAATTTCCACTTAAGGTTACCATTTCATCCTAAAATATGGTACACAATTCATATTTATAACAAGCAATACTTTAAAATATTATAACTAAAAACAAAATCACTCACACTCAAACAGGGAGATGCACGGTGAAAGTAGATATAGCGTGGCAATATGCATGTCATTTAAATTCCTATGGTGGTTAATATGATGTGTTTCAATGAAATTACTTCATGTAATCAGGCTAAATAAATCATAATTTATCATTTAAATAATACTAATGCCATTAAAAACATAAAACAAGGGTATGACATGATGGTGAAGTTGTATCCACAAAAAATGGTATAATCAATAACTGAGATCCCAACCCAAAAAATTTGGGTTTTCTCTATACATGGGTTAGCTAATTACAAGAACATTGTAAGTTACAAATCCATATAACCTAGTCTCTTATCTAACCAATAGTATGAAAAAAGGTAAAAAAGAACCCATTTAATACCACTTTTTAGTATCTGACCCTAAGTGCCTTTGAAAATGGGCCCCGAGACGGTGTGCCACAAGACCTCAAGTACATCTCCCCAAACACCATAGGCTACCAACTAGAAGAGAGGGCCTTGGGTAAGTTAGTGGTGGAGACTATTACCTCATAAGAAAAAGGTATAGAACAGACTAAGGAAATAATATAATCGATCAAGTAGTTGAAGCAATAAGAAAAGAAAATAGACAACAGTAGAAGTAAATAAATGACCCAACAAATAAATAAGCTACATAAGCTGAATAATTATAAAAATACCAATAATGATGTCAATGTACGATGTTAAATTTAAATAAATAAAATTACTTGGGTACAGGGTCAAACCATAGACTTCATGCCAACACAGACTCAAAAGTCCAAACAAAAACTCCTATATAGAATTTCGAGCATGGCTCAGTCCTATACCCTCAATGCTCCATCCAAAACAATAAAGAAATCAGGAATCAAAAGTACAATGCTTCCCCATATCCATTCCTACAATAATAAAGTCTACTCAAGTACCAAATGGTTCCTGAGCATGGTGTGGAATATAATCTGAGTATTTCGTCACCCAAGGTTTCTAGACCTTTCAATTTTGTGCAATAAAAAAATAGTATTGTTCTTATGTATAATAGAATCAGAAAACTCAATTAATAAAAATAAAAATAACTTATCATGGGTTATTAAGATGACACTAATCCCATACCTCCTACTTTGGCATATGTTGTAAGTATTAATGAGATACATGGTAGATTATAATAGATATAGTAAGGCCTACGTAACATGAAAACTAATGGAAAAGTGTGTACCCACAAGCTTCTGCTTTGGATTAGGGTCTAAACCATATGTAAAAACTAGGCACACTAAAGGCACAAGATATAATAACAATGAATAAGTAAAAATCTATGATTCATCAATAAAATCATCTCCAGAATTTATATTAAAATTGACAAGTATATAGGTGGAGTCTGAACCCAACCTAAAGGTATCACCACAACACATCCAATCAATTATCGAATACCACCAAGCTCGTCCAAGGCTATCTATTTTGGAATCTTAGGTATCGCTTATGGTATGGTATCCATGAGTTCGTAGCAAGTATCGTGCATAAGGGATTGAGTCACAACTGAGGATTGGTGTAGCCATCTTACTGATGAGTCTATCCTTGGTTTCCCATTAGGGAACTGAAGTCACTCAATAGTATATAAAAAGGCCAAGGGAGCCCATGCCTGCTGAGCATAAAACATTATTTATTCGGCGTATCATGTTGTAACCTATCGAGTGCAGTGAGTCCAATTGTGGGTTCTTAATATGGAACCCATGTTCTCTCACTGACCAGATTACCTTAAAACAACAAGACAGGCACATATGCATATATCCTAGAGAAATCATTCATAACTGCATCCATTTTGGTAACCAATAAATTCCAACATTATAACTCAGTTTAAACAAAACATGAAATTTATCAGTGTAAGAAATGGAAACAATATTTAAATAAAATAAAGGCACAGTAAACCTTATAACCAAATTATTCAGGAAAACAATTCACCCTAAATAATTTTATTCAATTTTAAACTTTAACCCAAAGTACTACAAAAACACATTTAGCTGATAATATAATGAATCAAAGCTAATGGTAAATATAGGCCAATTATATTGGCCCACCCAAAGGGGTTTCTATCACAAATATCAAGGCTTTATATTTTAATTAAATTGATAGGCTTAAATTCAAATTTGTCGGTAGGCACCAACAAACGACACAACAATGTGAATTGAATAACGCAACAAAACGAAGAGTAAGATCCTAGAATCCCTACCTCATAGTTTTATTATATCCCACATCATGTGAAATCCTTTTATTTGACCTAAAACAGAAGAAATTGGGTGATTTTAGAAAACCCCCAATTTTAGGTAAAAAAATTCCCCAGAAGATTGCACGATGGGGAGTGGAATAAATCCAATGATTATTAGTATAGAACATTATCCTTTTCGGGAGCTTCACTACAATTCCAATGGAATTAAAAAAAAGTTTAGATGTAGTCACAAAGGGCTTCTGAAGTGAAGAAGGGGGGTGTGCACCAACAGGACAGAGGGGCGTGACGAACCAAGGGGAGAGGGAGAGAAGAGCGAAGAAAAAAAAAAGAAAAAAAATAAGGGAAGAGGAAAAAAGAAAAATAAAAGAAAGAAAAGGGAAAATAAAAAAAATAAAACAAAAATAAAATTCAATATAATAGAGAAAATAAAAATAATAATAATAATGGATAAACCCATTTTTGATTATTTTTATTCTTCTCATGTATTCTTCTTGTTTTATTATTTATATTCATTGCTTTTTTATCTCTTTTAATTTTTTAAATTATTTTTATTCCTTTTAATCCTTTTTAATTATTTTAACCAGAAACAATTGTGTTGGTCATGATGTATTATTTTACATAAATCTTGGGCAACCATTTAAATAATTTAATAGCTTCTCGGGACCTGAAACAGGATTTGTGGTGCGTAACTAGAGTCACTTTAAAGAAACAGACTAAAAATTTAAATAGTATGTACCTTCATTAAAGTTAAGACATTACACAATGTAAGGAAATGTTCCACTAGTCCAATTCCCAAACTTATGGATGAAGATGGTGGTCATTAAAAAAATAAGTGTAAACATCTAGATGTAGGATGACCAGAAGTTTTACTGGCTAAGGTTATCAAATAGTACCTCTGAAAGAAGTTAGTGTGGGAAAAATTAAATTTAATCAAGAGTTATATTCGGATATTTTAAAAAGAGATAATAGAACATTGGTAGAGTAGGTTGAGGTAGTGCATGTCTTTAACCAAGTG
The DNA here is from genome assembly GCA_963277665.1 of Viscum album. NCBI lineage: Eukaryota > Viridiplantae > Streptophyta > Magnoliopsida > Santalales > Viscaceae > Viscum > Viscum album. The sequence goes on from OY728148.1 coordinate 697,027,656, forward strand.
AAGGGTTCATCCTTGAAAATAGGTTAATGTGGATTCAATCTCGTGAATATAGGAATGTAGTGGAAACTAAAATAACTAGATAGAAACTTCTATATAAATATGTTTGGATCACATTATGTGATACACTATGAATTTTAATAATCCTATGATTATCATAAATATTTTTAAAGGAAACATTTACACCATGGATTATCATTTTAACATGAACAATAAAAAATTGTATTATTCATGTGCCTTTGTATTTTTCTTTTCTATTTTTTTCTTTTGATGGTAATATTGGTTCTGTCATCCAAATATTTTTTTATTGGGGAATGGTATGTTGGGTGCACTTGTCTTTTAATTTCTAGAAACTGTATCATGGATTTTCATTCCAAAACTTTGTTTTGTGTGGTATGTTCAAACAGAATTATGTCAAATGATTTTCCTGAATTTTGGTTATGGACCTAACAGTAAATTAATCCTATTAGGGTCTCTCAACTAGTATAACCAAAAGAAAACCCAATAATGGGTAACTAATTATATTAGGGTCATCCATTAAAAACATACCAAACAAAAGATAATTCATGAGAACCCAATTTTGGAATGACCTTACTAGTTGGATGATCACGATCTTGAAATATACAACTTTTTAAGGAATTTAACACTTATTATACTAGAGGGGATTTTATCTCACCATCTTATCACATGTTATTCCCTTTGTGTATGTATACTTAAAATAATTTAGTTTGTTGAATCATAATCACTCTACCAAATCAATATGTTCAAAACATATTGATGTGTATCAATTTATACAACCTGTAGTTTGTGATAATCTCCTAAAAATATGTGCCAAATATATTCACACATATCTAATTACATCTCATACATAAATTGAATGAAAATTTCGTGTAAAGTTCTAAAAATATATAAAATTTATTATCCACTCATGAGTAATCCTAGAGACAAATATAGTTAACCCCCAAATTTTTTGAATAAGGCATAAGCCTCTAGGATAATGGGAAGTCCAACCCAAAGTCCCTTTACTAAATGACACTTTACTCAAGAAAGATAATAATTCATAATAACCCTAATATTGAATATGTATAAAATATATTCAACAACCAAATTTAATCTAGTAAATCTAAATGAAAACAGATGTCAAGGTAGATGAAAATGAAATCCATTAATATACCTAGCATGTAACTTCTTAAATGCATGTGTGATAATCAATAGAAGAAATTTAACAATTCAACCTGAATAATACATGTAATCATAATATAAATAGTTTATAACTATAAATAATTAACTAGGGAATAAGTTTAAAATAAATGAAAAATTATTATATTTAAAGGTGAAATAAACATTTATGAATAATTCATAAATAAAATCTAATTATAAAAATTTTATAAATTAGAAATTAATTATAGAGATTCCATAATGTTGAAGAAACAATTTATATTCACTTGATAATTTTAACTCTTTCATATTATTCATAATATATAATTTCACATTAAATATCTAATATTACATGAAATATAACCATTTTATATTTTAATATCTATTATATAAACATTTTACATAATAAAAATATAAAATGTTACTATTATTTAAATAATGATAAAACAAATAATCAAAACTCTTTTTTATGTGGTTTAAATAATTTCTCAAAATAAGGATTTAATTTGAAATATTTAAATTAATAATTATGAACAATTAATAATGTAAATATAAACGCCATATTTTGGCCTTATTTTTTAATTTATAAACAATTTATAAATTATCATTATAATTTCTAAATAAACACTTTATTTCTACGTCATAATTCATGCCATATAATTTAGTAAATGGTATTTAAATTTTAACATATAATATTATGGATTATTTATTAATAAATTTTTAATAAAAATTTAATTAATTAATTATAAACACTTTATAATTAACCAATTTTTAAATACCTTTATAAATTAATAAATATCTAAAAATATATTTTATTATAATTTATAAATAATTTAAAAGTCCTATAATTTAATTCAATATAAAAATTTTAAGTAAATAAATTCTTTTATATAAATCATATTTAACTATTAAGGTCAAATCACATATTTTGATATATAGGCAGCAATTCTTAAACCTTTTAAGCACTATTGGTCATATTTTTTTATTGACTTTTCTACTAAAGAATATAATTTGAAACGTACCTAAGGTTTTTTAGTTTTTCCACCAAAGGAAAAGCCATACATATCATTGGAAAATCCTGAGGATCATCATTAAAAATATTACATATTGTAGCATTCGGATATTTTATGAAATATTTCTCTTTAAAAAATATGATTTTGCAGACATATTTCTATACAAGCAAACATCTTTTTTAAACAAACCACGATATGCTATTAAAATATTTCTATTTATGTGATAGTTATAACCTAAATGTTAAATTAATGGTATGAATATGAATAACCATATTATTAAAAATGCTTATAAATTTTTTATACAATGTAAATGTATTTATTGATGTATAATAAATAAGTACCCAATTTCTAGTCAATTCATTTTATGCTTCGAAAATATGTTTTCTCGAAAAATATTTTTTATTTAAATTTATACATGGATATTATAATTAATTTATCCCATTTTGAGAAATTATATTTAAGGTAATTAATATCATTTTTCAAATCATCATTTCAAAAAACAATCGGGTGAATGTTTTGTATTTTTCAAAAAGATTTATTTTTAGTGAATAATGAAAAATACTAATTTTTGTAAAAATATCATAAATCTTACTTAAATAAATTACTTCAAAAGTACTATTTTATTTTAGATTTAGTTTTAAAGTAACATAAGATCTATTTTATTAAACTTAATCTAATTAATTTCATATAAATCAATATTATATTTGAGTTTGTTATAAGCTCATTTTTATGCTTAAAACGCAATTCTATAAAAACTGATTTTCACCATGTTTTATACATTTTTATTAAAAATGATTTATACAACTTACAAAAATTGAATTTGTTAATATGGGTTTCATATTTTTAATCATAATAATTAATATAATGTAATAGGATCATCTTATTTTTTGGTAATTATGAATAGTATCCATGGTAAAAAAAATCTCCTCGGTAAAATGGGTAAAACTGAGTTACAACTATGGCATAAATTATTAAAATATCTCTAACACTTTTCATTTATCCATTTTTTATTTTTTTTACAAGATATATGTTTAAGGTGTTAAATAATTTATTTCAAATTATTATTTTGAACTTCATAAACCAAACTTGACTTTTTTGAAGATAAGTTATATCAATTTTTTGGGTAATTACATTTAATTATATGGTTGGAAGTTTCCATTCAGTTTTTTCAAGATAATAAAGTCTAAAAACATTCTTTTTTTATTAAATAAATAAATAAATCATTAAAACCAACTTTTTACATGATTTTGATGTAAAATTATTTTTACACTTAAATTAGGTACTTTTATAAAAAGTGTTTTCCATGTGTTTTGTGTTATTATATTAAAACTAATTATTAATATCTATAGAATTCTAATATGGTAAATTGGATTCCAAAATTTTAATCATATTGAACAAATTTTGTTATAATGAACTTTTTATTTTTGGTAATTTAAAATAGGATTAAAGTGGTTGAACTCCAAGATAAGGATTACAATTTCTTCATCACTTGTCTAAATGTGATTTTTTGAATTTTTTATACCCTATAAAATCTAATATTTTAATTTTTGGATCATTTTTCCTTTTTACATTATTATGATATATAATATAATGAAATAATTTAGGCAATTCCAAGTGTGTCATTTCACTCACTTATAAAAGGGAACCTAATGTCCTACCTTATTCACAAATTTTTAGACTTATAGATCAAAAAAACTAACATATTACCATCCTATATTACATTACCATGTACTAGAGATTCTATTATTTCCAAAAATACCATCCTTTCTAGGCTTCAAGTGTAATCCAACAGTGGTTTCTCCAAAAGAGGTATAACTCTTAACCTAGTACTTATAATTTTATTTCTTCTTATACCCCTTTATATATATGGTATCCATTATAAAATAATTAATCAAGTAACTTAAATATTCTTAATTTTTATTATGATGGTGTAACAACCATTAAAACCTCATTTCCATCATATTGGAAAAGGAAATATTGTTTGTGCTTACGTGTGGAGTACCACCTCCACAAAGTGATGCCTTTCATTTTTTATCATCGGTTTACATTAATGGTTATAATGATGGATTTAATATATATATATATATATTATATTATATTATATTTATGGTATTATTATATTTTTTTAACTATAGATTATTATTTACCTTTATTTCGTTCAGTCTATCGAAAATTAGAAACATAAATCGTGCGTACATACAGACTATCATCTCCATGAAGTAATGTAATTAATTTTTCATCACCACTTTGTAATTATTTTAAAACAATATATATATATATATCAATTAAATATGATAATAATGATATTATTATCATTTTAGAGATTATTGAACCATTATCAAAGTATGCGTGTCAGGACTTTCAAACTGAAACATGAAAGAAAAATGAAGCGGTTATCCCCAGAATAGTTATTTTAATAAAGAACTGTTAATAAATGGGTGATAAGATGTTATAAGTAAATAATATATTTTATGATATATATAAGTATTTATTTTTATTATATGCCCAAAAAAATTAAATTTATTATAAAATAGTATTGAATGCTTACAAAAAAGATGAGACTTGAGGTAAGGGTTTCTCATCTCACTTTTATTTCTGTGAGACATATGTTATCTTTACCACTTATTTATTTATTTTTTGTATATATACTACCCATGAATGTATTTTATTATTATTTTATGGATACTATTGGGAATTTAAAATACATTAATGGATTTATATTTTATGAAATTTTGATTTATTTATTACCAAAGTGGTAACAGATTTATTTTTCAATCTCATTTTATCAGAATTATTTATTCTTAAGTTTCCATTGAGGAAAATTATATGATCTATATCTAATAAACCCAATATACTTTCTCATAATTTGTTTATTTCAAGAATTTGGATATTTTATTACCATTTTTATCTCTTTTTTACTCAAAATGGTCCATAAAATATTTTTAAGAAAAGATGACTTTATTTCTCTCTTCAGTCCGGAATCATTTCTCTTCCATATCCATTTTTTATAAAATATTTTCAAGAATATTATTACAAATCTTCAAGGATTTTTTAAACTCATTTTTACTAATTTTTTGTTTTCTATAAAAAAATTTAAATAGAATCATGTTTAGATTTTTTGAAAGATGTACTTTTTAATGAAGGTGTGAAAAAAATCATTTTTAACTATTACGACATGACCAGAATTTCCAATCACTATAAATGCTAAATAATTGGAAGCATCCTTTAAATGTTTCCACTGTTGTTTTCAAAGAAAATTTTTTGCTTATTATTTTAAAAATATTTATACTTTAAATAAGTGATTTAAAATTGAAATGGGTATTTTCCTCAAGAAATATTTTTGTGATCATTTAAAGGCATTTTTCATCTAAGATAAACTCCATTTACATTACTTTTGATTAACTAGGTATATGGTCCAATGATACCATCCACTTTTTTCTCTAGATACTTTATAATGATAAATTTTTATAGATGATTCTATGAAACCCGTTATTTTCTGGCGATTTAACTAAATTAAAATGAAATATTTTTGAAACCCATTTCTTTTCCCCATGTTATACTATAATGAAATGATGATTTCTTTTATGAACTTATTTAATATTTATGGTTTAAGGTTATGTGACTAGTGGGTCTGTTAAATCCCTCTAATACATTGGGAAAATATGGATAAATCGTGATAAAACTATCTTATTCATGCACATAATTTCCTATTCACATCATTATGCATGAACCTGGTTTCATTTCCATAAGATTATGTGCGGACCAGGCTTCATGTCTGTATGTTTATGTATGGACTTGGTTTCATGTCCATAATTCTATGTGACAACCTTATTCTATATCCTTAACTTAATGAGTGAACATGTTAATATTTATACATTTTCATAATTTTATAATCTTATACATGTTCCACATTTCTATGTTTATGATATTCTCTTATGTCTCATAATTGATTATTTTGATTATTTAGCATCTCACACTATTGGGACTTTTGTCTTTTTTATGATAAAACCTTATTCTATGATTCGTGATTAATGATATTTAATGTAACTTCCCGGTTCCGGAAGCCACCCAGAGGCGCCCCGTACCCGGTTGTTCACAATGCCTCAAGCGCATTTCCCTGAATGCCAAAGGCTGTCGACTAGCAGTGAGGGCCTTGGTTGTGACAGTGGGGAAACTATTCCCTCATTGGCAGAGTGCGCAGTGGAAATAAACAAATACATACAAAAAGCGGAAGAAGTAATAATAGCATACAACAGTAATAGGAGAAGACTGAAATTGAAAACTGTAGAACACATATATAAAATGATGCATGATACATATGTCTAGGGAAACATCCAAACAAGTCACAATGCTGGAATACTACAGTGCTAAACTATAGTGAAAAAGAAAGTAGATAAACTCCAGAGCATCGCAAGCCATAGCTTGGTCCTATGCTCTCTAGATCCACAGCAAGTCAAGCACCTAAAGTAGAAGGGTTCTTGCTCTTATCTATACCTGCAATAATATAATCTATTTGGGCCCAAAATCATGACCCAAACAGGGTGTGAGACTAAATTCTAGTAGGAAACCACCTGAAGATCTGTGCCTAATATTTAGTGATTATAAGGTAGGTAAAAGTATAGAAAGTAGTAAACAGGAAAGCACTAAGCAGTAAACAATCCACAATTTAAGCATTCAAAACACCACATAGCATGCAACAAAAAAACAGATAACACAATAGGTAACCCTCTGGGAAGTACCCACAGCCTATCCCCTCTAGTCCTACCTATCAAGTATAAGCAACCCTCTGTGCATCACACACAGTATCTCCCCTCTGGTTCAGCTAAAGTATAGAATATCTGAGGAAGCACTCATCGTCAATTCCCACTATAGTCTCGTATAGTGCTAAAAGATCCCTAGGGAATCACTCAATGTCAATTCCCATATGGACCGTGTCGAGGAAATACAGACACTGGGGAAGCACTCAACGTCAATTCCAAATGTGGCCTCGCATCGTGATTCTAAAGTCACTCTGGAGAAGCCCTCAACGTCAATTCTTTCTATGGTCTATACACCAGGTTCTCACGGCCCTGTGTAAGTCAAACAAGCATAGCATCTTGTAACGGCCAAATTAAACCTCAAGAACTACTTGGCTAGCATCTTACAACATAACAGTATATCAGAGAAACAATCACACCATTGTATAAAACTAGGCATGGAAAAGGAAACATCAGGCTAATTGGAAAACTATACCTAAAGGTAAAATATAGGAAAAATATTCATGTGAAATACATCCAAAGCACAGAAAAATTCCCAATTCACAAACAATAACCTCTACTCAGGCCTACCAGCAAAGTAGGCAAACAATTGGGATAAAATGGTAAACATGCAATACCCTGTTCAAGGGTATTGGAAAAATTTACAAATAAAACTCAAAGAATTTATACATAAAGGCACAAACCACCTACCTTTGGGTTAGGAGATCAATAAACTTGAACCTAGAAGCTTGAATCTCCTTAGAACACTGTATATCTAAGAAAACATCTAAAACGTTCAACCCACGATAACTTGAAAAAGAAGAGAAATCAAGAAATGAAACTCTAGGAGAAGGGAGAGATTACTACTACAGTTCCTATTCAATTGATGGCGGTCGATTCAAGAAAAGGGATGCACGATCAGGGGATCAGGGAAGTCTCGGCATGGTACGGGTGCTCTGGGACGTTTTGGCTGAAGAAGAAGACGCCCTTGTCCATTTGACGCGACCCTGGTTTGTTTAATGAAAAAAAAATACATAGCATGTACCTTTCAAGTACATGAAGTGTAAATTCCCTTTATGTACTCCACTTTAGGCATCCTCCACATCACCCCACACGACCGTGTGTGTGGCCATGACACGACCAACACACGGCCTCCTGCGGCAACGAAGAACACGATGTGTACTCATAAAGTACACAGCGTCTACTTCAAAAATTTCTAGAAACTCCTCTTTTCTCAAAAACATTAGAAAAAAGGAAAACATACTTGGAAAGAAGATCTGGGTTCTTACAAACTTCTCCACTTAATGAAATTCGTCAATGAATTTCCCATGCGCAGCATAGAAGAAGAAACCCCGAACAACTCCGGCCACTATGATCATACGTCGGCCTCCCTCTCCCAAGTCTCATCCTAGACCTTCTCGTGCTGCCATAGCACTCATTTTAGAGGAATAGACCAGCCATAGAGAACCTTCATACTCCGATCCACACTCCAGATAGGATGCTCCTCGATAGATTCATCCACCTCCAACTCAACTTCCTCAAGTTGGAAGGCATGAGACGGGTCTGAAAAGTAATGGCGAAGCTGATAAACATGGAAGATGTCGTGCATAGCTCGGTACCTCTAAGGTAACTACAACTGATAGGCACCCGGCCCAACTCTCTCAAACACCTCAAACAACCCAACGTACCTCAGTGAAAGCTTACCCTGTCTCCTAATCCTTTTGTGTCCCAACCTCTTCGTGACACATAAGAAAACCTGATCCCTGACCTCGAACTCCAGAGGTCATCTCCACTGATCAGCATAAGACTTCTAATGAGACTGTGCAATATCCATCCTCTTCTAAATCCACTCTATCTTCTATGTGGTCTACTGAACAAGGCGAGCTCCTAGCAAAGCTGCCTCTCCTACCTCCAGCCAACATAAGGGTGATCGGCATGGAATACCGTATAAAGCCTCATATGGTGCCATCTGAATAGTCGCATGAAAACTATTATTGTAGGAAAACTCCACAAGAGGTATATGATTCTCCCAAGAACCTCCAAAATCCATAATGCATGCTCGGAGCATGTTCTCAAGCACCTGAATCGTACGCTCGAACTGGCCATCTGTCTGGGGGTGGTAAGTTGTACTCAAAAGTACCTGTATACCCAAAGCCCTATAAAGCCCCTTCCAGACTCGAGAAGTAAAATGTGCATCCCTGTATGAAACAATGGAGTGTGGAACCCCATACAGACGTACAATATCTTGGATGTACAACCGCCCCATATCATCAACACTGAAGGTATCCTTGATCAGTAAGAAGTGAGAAACCTTCATGAGCCTGTTAATGATAACCCATACTACTACTAAACCTATCATAAAATCCATCACGACGTCATTCCACTTCCACTCGGGAATGGGTAACTGCTGCTAAAGCCCTACTGGTCACTTATGCTCTGCCTTCACCTACTAACAAGTAGAACACCTCATGAAGAATCCAGCAATGTCTCTCTTCATACCTAGCCACAAATATTGAAGGATTATATCACGATACATCTTGGTGACGCTAGGATTAACTGCCCAAACAGGGGAATGAAAATCCCACATCAGCTCGTCGTGTATATCTACTGACACCCATACACGTCCTTGAAATCTCAAGATCTCATCCTCGCCTATGGTCCACCGAAGAAAAGATTCCTCTCCTGACACACTTTCCTATAGGACTAGGCCTTCAGAATCTGATAGCTGCCTCAATCTTACTCGATTGAGAAGTGTATAGGAAATAGCTACATAATATAGAAAATTCTTCCCATGTTTGTCGTGCACCTCCAAATTCATCTCAGAGAAAAGATCCATAATCTTCCACTCATGGTTGGCTTCCCGAACGGCCACTATCTGAGTCCTCCTGCTCAATGCATCAGCCACTATGTTGCCCTTCCCAGGAGTATAGGCAAGCTCAAAGTCAAAATATTGTAAGTACTCAACCCACCTGCGCTGTCTCAAATTCAAATCACACTGAGTGAAGATGTACTTGAAATTATTTTGGTCAGTGAAAACCACAATGTGTTCCCCCAGAAGATAATATCTTCAACAGCGTAGGGCATGAACAACATCTTCCAACTTCAGATCGTGAATTAGGTAGTTCCTCTCATGTGGCCTCAACTGCTGAGACCCATACACAACGACTCCATCTTCCTGTATAATACATCTCCCTGCCCGATACCTGATGCAACATAGTAAACAATATAACTCTTTCCTTGCTCTGGAAAGACTAGTATCGGTGCTGAAGCCAACCTCCCTTTCATATACTGAAAGGATTAATCGTAATAATCTGACCATATGAACTTCACACCCTTCTTAGTTAGGCTCGTCAATGGTGGTACTAAGTGTTAAAAGTACTGTATGAAGTGTTTATAGTATCCAGCCATCCCTATAAAACTTCTTACCTCAAAGACGTTCTTCATATAATCCTAGGAAACTACTACTCTCACTTTGTCTCGGTCGACTGATACTCATGTCTTTGAGATAACATGACCCAAGAAGTGAATCTGATTCATCCAAAAGTGGCATTTTGAGATCTTAGCATATAACTAATGATCTCTTAGTGTACTCAAAACAATATCAAGATAGGTAGCATGGTCGTGTCTAGTGTCAGAGTACACCAAGATATATTCCATGAAGACCACCCTGAAAGAGAACAAGTATGGATGGAACACTCAGTTCATCAGTTCTATTAAAACTGCAGGCACGTTCTTGAGACCAAACGGCATAACCATATACTCATAAAGACCATACCTGCTCCAAAATTTTGTGAGAGGTATATCAGATGGTCTAACGTACAACTGATGATAACCAGACCTCAAGTAAATCTTTTTTGAACACCCGGGCTCCTGGAATATGATCAAAGAGATCATCAATCCTAGGAAAGGGATATTGGTTCTTGACTATCAACTGGTTCAACTTTCGATAATTTACACAAAGATTGAGGGTATCATCTGCCTTCTTCATGGACAGGACATGTGAACCCCATGGAGAAGTACTGGGTTGGATGAAACCCTTGTCCTGTAACTCCTCCAACTGTTTCTTGAGCTCCTTCTACTCTGGTGTATCCATCCTATAAGGAGGAATGGACACCGGTGCCGCACCTGGAATAATGTCAATAGAAAATTCTACCACACACTCTCGAGGAAAACCTGAAAATTCCTCTATAAATACATCTCTGAAATGATCCTCCACTGGAGGAAAGTCTAACTGTGAAGTCCCCTGGTCATCCAGATAAAGACTAGCAATCTGTGTTGTAACTGCTCCCAAACCATGATGCTCTGGACCCGCTCTGCTCACCTGGACATCCCACTCACCCTTATGAAGGAAGGATCCACCATCTGGTGATATGAAACTCACCCTGAGGCGATAATAGTCGACGAATTCCTAGAAGGGAACTAGCCAGCCCATTCCAAGAATGAAAACATATCCTGTCATCTCTAGAAAATAAAGATCCCAAAGGAAGTGACACCCACCAACCTCAAGAGGGAACTCCTTGCACTGACGTACACTAGATGTTCTTATCCCGAACGGTGTGTCTAGTGTCAAAACATAGGCAGAAGAAAAGATACAGATCCCAATGCTCTTCACAATAGTGACAGATATAAAGCTATGTGTAGCACCAATATTGAAAAGAGATGAAGATAAAACCAAGGCACCTAGGATCATACCTCGAACTGTAGAGGGGTCGGGATCCTTCTCCTGATGGGTCTCCTCCACTGCAAAAGTCTGGACAGCTCCACGACCCTGTGACCATGCCTAACTACTCTGAGCTGATCCACCCATCGGTCACTGGTGGCCTGGTGACTGACTACCATGGTCGCAACCTCCACCTAGGCCTGAATGGCCAGAAGAGCTCCAGTTCCCAGACTGGTGAGAAATTGGTGGAGCTGTTCCTATACGAGGATTCATAGATGAACCCCTATTAGCAGATGTTGGTGAAACGATCTCACAGAAACGTTGAAGTTGTCCCAACTTAACGCAAGATTGGCACTCCACCTGGTCTATCTCGCACTTCAACCTCGTATGCCCACTTCTCCCACACTGGTAGCACATCACTTGGATACTAGAATATGCATCCCGACTACTCGGATCTCCCCTTATAGTCTCCCTGCAGTGCATCCGGCTATCAAATGGTAGAGCACTAACTTTGGATGTCGAGCGGCCCTAGCTCACAACCCCATATTCCCTTAGATTCCTCTCCTTGATCACTGCCCAGTTGATGATTGAAGTCAACTTAAGATATTCACCTGAGAGTGGATGTCCTGTCTGAGGCCATCCTCAAACTTCCTTACTAGGAATAACCCATCTCCTCCTAGGAAGGGTGTGAAACACTGATGATCGGTGAAATGAGAGGATTACTCTATAACCGATTGGGTTCCCTGCTTAAGGCTCATAAACTCTCGGGCTCGGTCGGCCCCCCAGGGTCTCCGAATAGAAGTAGTCATAGAAGATGCACTGGAACTCCTCCAAAGACATGACCTACTGATGACCCGCCTGTGAGATCACATCCCACCATCTCTTGGTGGCATCCCATAGCATATTGGTAACGAGCTTGACTCTATTCTCTAGAGGCATCTTCATATGTTCAAATATCGTCAACATGGCCTCTAGCCATGACTCTACAGCCTGAGGTCCTCCTTCCCCTGAGAAAGTGGGAGGATCCTACTATTGGGAGACCAGTATCAAATCAGTCATCGACGGGGTAGGAGGCGGCGCTCCCTGAAAGGTCTGCATCATCCTCATGAAGCCTTCCCTAAACTATTAATTAGCACCAGTAACAGGTATAACTACTGGTGTCAAGACTGGAACAACATGAGGATCTACAGGAAGTCCCCGATCAGCCATATCTAGTGTCTGATCACCACCTGGCAACTTGCGTATAAATGGAGGACATCTCGGTGGCATGACTTTGAAAGGTCAAGTGCACACCTTAGATCAGAATTGTCAAGGACTGAAAGCAAGGAGTGTAAGAATATAAAATGAGGAAGAAAACATTCAAGTTTTACAAAACATGACTATACGACGTGTACACTACCTACACAGTGTGTTCCCTGAAGTCATTCACATGGGCGTGTACTTTTTCCTAAATTGGTCGGGTAACACCCCAAACACATAGCGTGTTCTCAAAACACATGGTGTGTACTTGAATCCTATTACCATGCCTGGGTTCTTCTACACGTTTAAGCCACACTGCTCTCCTAAGAAAAAAATACACGGCATGATTAAGGTAGACACGGCGTGTACTGGACAAGCTTCACCTCGACCGTGTTGTTAATGACACGGTCAGACATACGACTCAAACTACACTGCGTGCTCCTGACAGACAAGGCATGTACGTGAAAGGATAACACCGACCCGTTTTTTTAGTGACATGGCCGGGTACCTAGGTCAGACTACACGGCGTGTTAAAGGGGAACACGGCATTTATAAGAAGAGACTCTATCGACCCATGTTGTCAAATACACGGTCGGGTTCCAAGGATTATACTACACGGCGTTGTTCAACTCAGACACGGCGTGTTTCCACCGGACTTTTCTTATCCTGTGTCTCTTCCCACACATCCTATGACACGGTCAGAGACTACACATCATGTACATAAAGTACACAGCATGTACTTAGGAAAAAAAATCTTCCCGAACATAAGAACACATGGCATGTACTTGACATTACACGGTGTGTATTATGAGTTTTTCTAGATATTAAGCCTTATAAACTACTCTAAAACTCAAAAAACACTAAAACAAGCATTGAAAGTGCAAAATTATGATTCTTGAGGGCCCATACTCCCTGAGAATCAAATTTTGGCATCTTATACATGTTATAAACAAGAATAACAGTGCAATAATCCACCAAATTCCAATCCATGTGGGCCCATAAACCCTCAAGAACCAATGTTTGTAATTCATTCAAACAAAACCTTACACACAATTACCTATCAAACATCAGGTATTTCTATCAAGGCATCTATCGCAACAGCATGGATATTTTACACAACATCTATCACAACAACATGAAATTTATAATGCATCCTAGTTGTAATGGAAAGAATGCATGGAATGTGATTTCTATCAAGTTCCTATATGATGCATGAGATGGAACACCCTCATCTCATTGAGTTGAAATAGAAATATAACCTCAATAACATCAACGGTAACTACACAAACATGTTAATCACCCTACGATAAAAATCAAATCAACCATAAAATTGAAAAACCATAAAAATTGCAATTAAACAAGGTAGATTTCATTTTCCTTGTACACGGGTTAGCTACCCCTGGGCACAGCTTATTACTAAGTACCTATTCCATCTTATCCCTAGATATAGGCTCCAAATAGTAAATCAAGATAAAATAACTCCTATGATACCACTTTGTAATGTCTTAGTTCCGGAAGCCACCCAGAGGCTCCCCGTACACGGTTGGTCACATGGCCTCAAGCACATTTCCCTGAACGCCAGAGGCTGCTGACTAGCAGCGAGGGCCTTGGTTGTGACAGTGGGGAAACTATGTCTTCAGTGGCAGAGTACGCAGAGGAAATAAAAAAATACATACCAAAATTAGAAGCAGTAATAATAGCATACAATAGTAACAGTAGAAGACTGAAAGTAAAAACTAAAGAACACAAATATAAAATGATGCATGATACATATGTCTAGGAAAATATCCAAACAAGTCATAATGATGGAATACAATATTTCTAATCCAAAGTTCAAAAGAAAGCAGATAAACTCCTCAGCATCACAATCCATAGCTTGGTCCCATTCTCTCCAGCTCCACAGCAATTCAAGCACCTGAAGTAGAAGGGTACTTTCGCTTATCTATACCTGCAACACTATAATCTGTTTGGACCCAAAAGCATGACCCAAACAGGGTGTGAGACTAAATCCCAGTAGGCAACCACCCGAAGATCTGTGCCTGATAATCAGTGAGTATATGTCAGGTAAAAGTACAGAAAGTAGTAAATAGGAAAGCACTAAGTAGTAAAAAATCCATAATTTAAGCATTCAAAACACCACATAGAATGAAACAGAAAAATAGATAACACAACAGGTAACCCTATGGGAAGTACCCACATCTTATCCCCTCTAGTCCTACCTATCAAGTATAATCAACCCTATGGGCAGCACACACAATCTCACCCCTCTGGTTCTTCTAAAGTGTAGACTCTCTGAGGAATCACTCACTGTCAATTCCTCCTATAGTCTCGTAACATGCTAAAGGCTCTCTCGGGAAGTAATAAACATAAATTCCCCCTATGGCCCATGTCGAGGGACTACAGACACTCTAGGGAAGCACTCAACGTCAATTCCTCCTATGGTCTTTCATCATAATTATAAAGACACTCTAGAGAAGCCCTCAACGTCAATTCTCCCTATGGTCTATACACCAGGTTCTCATGACCCTGTGTAAGTCAAACAAGCATAGTATCACGTAATGGCCAAAGTAAACCTCAAGAACTACTTGTCTAACATTCTACAACATAACATCATATCAGATAAATAGTAACGCCATCCTATAATACTAGGTATGGAAAAGGAAACAGCAGCCTAACAGGCAAACTAGACCCAAAGGTCAAATACAGGAAAACCATTCATGGGAAATACATCCAAAGCACAACAAAATTCCCTATTCACAAAAAAATAACCTCTACTCAGGAATACAAGCAAAGAATGTAAACAATAGGTCTAAAATAGTAAATGTGCAATACCCCGTTCAAGGGTATTGGGTAAATTTACACAAAAAACTAAAGACTTTCTATATAAAGTCACAAACCACCTACCTAGGGGTTAGGAGATAAATATACATGAAACTCGAAGCATGAATCTCCTTAAAACGTTGTAGATCTAAGAAAACATCAAAAACGTTCAACCCAAGATAACTCAGAAAACAAGAGAAATCAGGAAATGAAACTCTAGTAGAAGGAAGAGCTTACTGCTACAGTTCGAACACAATCGACGGTGGTCGATTCGGAGAACGATTGTATGATCAGGGGCTCAGTGAAGTCTCAGTGTCGTACGGGTGCTCTGGGACGTTCCAGCTGAAGAAGAATACACCACTGTCCATTAGACGCGACCCCGGTCTGTTTAATGAAAAAAACAAAATACACGGTGTGTACTTTTAAAGTACATGGAGTATACTTTTTAAGTACACTACGTGTTCTTGCCCTTTCTGTACTCCACTTTAGGCAGCCTCCACATCACCCCACACGACTGTGTGTGTGGCCATGACACGGCCAGCACACGACCTCCTACGACAACGAAGTACACAGCATGTACTCATAAAGTACATGGTGTGTACTTTAAAAATTTCCAGAAACTCTTCTTTTTTCATAAACACTAGAAAAAGGAAAAACATACCTGAAAAGAAGATTTGGGTTCTTACATTTAATTTACTAGGTATTTCCATATTATGTAATGATCATGTTTGCATACCCTTATGTTCACTTATGGTCATTGGTTGATATCTCCTATGTTTACCCCTACTAGGAATATGAGTTCACCCATTCTTATGTTTCCATTTTCCCTTAGTTATAATGAAAGGTTGTAAGTAGGGTATTTATAAGAATGGTAATATTATAGAATAAATCTCTTGGTGATTTTGAAGATCCATTATGAAATAATATTTATATGTATCTAGTATCCAAAGTCACAAAACCTTTATGGTTATTGGGTGTGTATAATTGTGCTACATATTTAATATTCTTCTAAAATAATGTAATATTAATTTATGTTATACTTGATTCATATATATTTGTATCAAATCAGAGTTTATTTTTTTGAGATTAGTGTTAGAGAACATTGGAGAAGACTATGGGGATAAGTCTTAGTATAGGATAACATCATAAATTATTAGTACAGTAGAGATTTTGTGTATTTTTTAGAGAATAAATTCCTAACCGGATAGTAGAAAGTGGATTCAGTTGTGAAATAGATACACCTATGTGCAAAAACTATAAAATGGGAGGATTTTGTACTAACACAATCATTACTGTTGTATGATTATTGAGTCTAAGATTGTACACCTCGCTAGATTCTACTAGGGGATTTGCTTGGGTATATTTACATTTTATTTATAAAACATTATAAAGGATTAGAATATATAATAACCATGGATGGACTAAGTTAAACCTAAATTGTCATATATTTAAAAGGTGTTATGATTTAGACATCCTATGAATGATTTCTCATGATTATATAATTTTTCACTGTGACGTTTTATGCTCATTCTAACCATATTGGTTTCAGTATGGGAGTGGATATAAAATGATGAAGTTGAGGTGGTGAAAAGAACCCTCAAATATTGAAGTATTTTATTTTATAATATCCTTATAAATTCATTTATATCAAAAAAATATCTATTTATTTCCATTCATATAATCAATTATTATATGTTGAGTTAGAATAAAAGACTCTTAATGTTATGATGATCAAATAGAAAGTTTATAATTTCTCTTCAGTTGAATTTTGTGGGAATGTGATCCTTGAAAATATTTCGATTCTTCCTCTAGATGAATTTGATGTGATTCTAGGAATGGATTGGATTTCATTATATAGATCCAATACCAATTTCCTAGGAATGGAAGTCACATTCCATATTCTGAATGAACATATGATCATTTATCGGTATAAAGATTAATACAAACTTCTAATGGAAATTACTTCTATCTTGTGATTATTAATTAATATACATGAAGGGTATCTATCTGAAATGGTTCGAGAGAAACTAAAATTTGAGGATATAATTATTTTATGGTAGTTTATTTATGTATTTTCAGAAGAGTTTCATAGTCTTTCTATGAATCATGAATTTGAGTTTTCAATAGAAATCATACCAAGTTAAATAAATTTTTCAAAGAATCCCTATAGAATATCCATTACTAAGTTATAGGAATTGAATAATAAACTTCAATTTAATCTTGATAATGGATTCATGGTCCTCATTTTCTCACCTTGGGATGAACCTATTCTTTTTTTAAGAAGAAAGATGGGTTAATGTGTTTTTGTATTGATTATCGATAACATCATAAGATCACTCTGAAGAACAAGTATCTTCTTCCCCATATCATTAATTTTTAGTCAATTATGAGGATATCAATAATTTTTTAAGATAGTAATTCATTCTATATATCATAAATTGAGGGTTAAAAAGTAGGATATATCAAAGAAAACCTTCCATGTGAGGCATGGGAATTATGAATTTATAGTGATTCTATTTGTACTTTTTAATATCCATGTAATCTTCGTGGATTTAATTTATAAATCCTTTAGATATTACCTATATTATTTTTTGTTAGTCTTTATAGATGATATTCTTATATATTCAAAGATTAAGGAAGAGCATAAAGATTATTTGATAATTTTTTTATGACCTTGAGGAGTGATAATTTATATTCTAAATTTACCAAGTATGAATTTTGGATTCAAAATGCTTCATTCTTGGTTCATATAATCTCATGTGAGGGTATATATATGGATCCTTAAAATATGGAGTTATTAAGAAATGGCCTATAACAACCACCATAACTGAGATCTGTAGTTTTCTTAGGTTGGATGGATACTACTAATGATGTTTTGTGATATTTCTCAGTAATATCAAGTTCACTCACTAAATTGACTTGGAAGGGGTTTAAGTTCTTATGGATAAATCAATGTGAAGTAAATTTCAAGGAGCTAAAGAATAGTTTGGTCAGTGCACCTATTATCACACTACCCTATAGTGGAGAAGTGTTTTTGATCTAGTGGTGCGTCAATGAAGGGAATTGGATGTGTCCTTATGAAGAATGATATTGTTATAGCATATGCCTATATATAATTGAAAGTACATGATAAAAATTATCTGACTCATGATATAGAGATTTAAATGGGAATTTTTGTATTAAAGAAATGCATTAATTATCTTTATGGTGAAATGTGTAAGATATATATGGATTATAAAAAATGTTAATTATATATTCACATATAAATAGTTGAATATCTACCAAATATGATGGATGGTTTTATTAAATATTTTAACTACTCAATACATTGCCACTCTGGGAAGGAGAATAAGGTGGTTGGTGCTTTTATTTGGAAAGTCCATGTTAGTTTGTCTATGATAAGGATTTAAAGAGCACCAATACTTATGGATTTAAAAAATATGGTACTTGAAATGAGTAAAGGGGATATATCCTATATTTCTCAAATAAATATTCAACCATATGTCTATGTGAGGATTAAAGAGAAGTATAAGTAAGATGTTGAACTACAAATAAAGTGAAGAATTATCCTAATTTCAAACATGATTGTGATGGGATGATAAGGTTTGGGAATAGAGTATGTTTTGTTTCTATACCATAATTTAATAAGGAACTATTAAATGAAGCTCATAATGTGTCATTTTCTATTCATACTAGAAGTAAAAGGATGTATATAGATATGAAAGAATATTTTCTATAGGAAAACATGAAAACTCATATCGAAGAGTATGTATCTTAATTCCTATTACGTTAGAAAGTTGTGTTTGGGATATAGAAGTATAAGGGGATGTAACATCCATTACACATACCTAAATTAAAATGAAAAAAATGCCATGTATTTTGTCATCATACTCCCTAAAACTTCTAGATGGAACAATTCTATTTGAGTTATAGTCAATCGAATTATGAAATCAGAACATTTTATTTCTATTAGATTATATTTATATATTGATCAGATTCATCAGTTATGCATTAATGAATTTTAGATATTTCTTGATTTACTGCTCTCAATCATATATGATTAGGATCTAAGTTTTACCTTCATGTTTTGGATAAGTCTTCAATAGGATTTGGATATAGATTTTAGTTTCAGTACTTTATATCATCCTCAAGTAAAATTATATTTTAAGAGGACCATTAAAACTATATAATACATTTTGAGGGATTTATCTATGGATTTTAAAGGTGGTTGGGATCAACACATTCATTTTCTTGATTTTTCTTACAACAATAGCTTTCACCTAAGTATTCAGATGGGTCCTTATGAAGCCCTCTACGGAATGAAGTGTGGAACTATAATTTTTTGGGATAAATTTAGAGAAATAAAGTTATTTGGGACTAAGATAGTTTATGAAATGGAATATTATGTGTGAGCTATTCAACCACACATCAGGGAATCTTAGAGTCAATATAAAAGTTATAGTGACAATCATCAGTGAGATCTAGAGTTTGAAGTTGATGATAAGGTATTCCTAGGAATATCACTTTGGAGTAATGTTTTGAGATTTTTAATGAAGGGAATTATGATCACTAAATATATTTATTCCATTGATATTCTTTATCACATCAATTTGGTATCTTATCATTTGACACATCCACTGAATCCCTCTTAAGTTCAAAATGTGTTCCATGTATCTCTCTTGAGGAAGTACATCCCTAATCCTTTACATGTACTGAATTAAGATGTTGTACCACTATAGAATGTTCTCTCTTTTTTTGGAATAACTAATGGAGATTTTAGATTATATAAATAAAGTGTTGTAGAAAAAGACCACTCACATGGTTAATGTTTTGTGGTGCAACCATAAATTTGAAAAGGTTACATGAGATCCTAAGGATGTGATGATACAGAAGTATCCACTAATGTCTTTATTGTAGTGATGGAATTTTGATGAAGAATTATTATATTGGGGTTAAATATAACACCTATAGATTTTATGATATATCTCAACTTAAATGAATATGATTTCTTTGATAGCTTTCATTATATGAAAACACCAAGTTTCAACAAACCATGATGTACTATTAAAATATTATTACATAATGTGATAGTTATAATCTAGAAATTAAATTAGTGTATGAATTGGAAGAATAAAATTATGAAAAATAATTATAAATTTGTTATACTGTTAAAATATATTTTTTTATGTATATTAAATAAGTACTCCACTCCTAGTAAAGTCATTTAATGGTTCAAAAATGTGTTTTCTTGAAAATGGTTTTTATTGAATTCTTTGTACATAAATAATAATTCATTCATACCATTTTGGGAAATTTATTTTAGGGAATGAATATATTTTTTGAAGTATGAACATCGCCATTATATTATAGTGTATTTTGGGGATTTTTTTAAAAATATTAATTTTTCATTTAATAGTTAAAAATATAAATAATTATAAAATTATCATTCATTTTATTGAAATAAATTAATTTAAAATTATAATTTTGTTTAAATTTTTTTTTTAAATTAGAATAAGATCTATTTTTTTAAGAATAATTAAAATAATTCTCTATTAATTGAAATTATATTTTATTTTGGCTAAGTTCATTTTTATGCTTAAAACAATTTTCTAATGACTAATTTTTGGTGCATTATAAGGATTTTTATTAAAATATATTTATAAAACATATATAAATTGAATTGTATAATATGAATTTCATATTAGGAATCATCCTAATTAATATAATGTTATAGGTTCAAATTAATTTTTGATCATTATGAATAGTAACCATGGTAAAGATTCGTCACCTAGGTAAAATTTGGTTAAAATATGGGGTAAAGATTTAAAATCTCTCTAATGATTTTATTTATCCTATATTATGAGTAGTTTTTTACCAAATATATATTTAAGAAGTTAAATAATTTATTTCAAATTTTTATTTTGAAATTTCCAGCCAAAGATTGACTTTTTTGAAGATAAGTTGGATTTTATCCACGTTTAGAACTATTTTTTCGAATTTTCATTTTATGTTATTATTGGAAGGTTCCATTATATTTTTGATTGATCCAAATGTCGAAACATATAAATATTTTCTTAACTAATCAAAAAAATCCTAGAAACTAAATTTTGACTTTATTTAAATTTAAAATGATTTTTATGCTTAAATTGGGTATTTTACTAAAAAATGTTTTTCTAGTGATTTTTGTTCCTATATAAGATGTAATTTATTCCAGTTGTAAAAATTGAATCTAATGAAATGGATTATAAATTTTTAATCAACATGTAAAAATTTAGTAATAATTCCACTTTTATTTTGGGTCATATAATTAATTGTCATGGTAAAAAAGTTAAGTTATCACTATTAAGGTCAAAATATGATTAAAGTGGTTCAACTAGGAGATAAGAATTAAAATATCTCCAATAATTTTCTAAATGTGATTGTTTGAGTTTTTTTAAAACTATCACATCTTATTTTTAATTTTTTGTTTCTTGGTTCCACTTAACATGATTATGATATATATTATAATTAAATATTTTAAGTAATGATAAGTGTATCATTTCCCTCACTTATAAAAAATAACCTCATATCCTCCCTTATTCAAAAAGTTTTAGGATTCTATATCAGAAAAAAGAAACCCTAATATTGTCCTATCTTTCATACCATTGTTATAAATATTCTTTTCTTGTGAAAATACCATTCTTTCATGTCTTAAGTTTTAATCCAAAAGAGGATTCTCAATAAAGAGGAATAACTGTTAATCATGTACTCTCAATTTTATTTCATCTTTTACCTCCTCAAAATATATGGTATCCTTCATAAAATAATGACTTAAGTTTATTTCATATACTAAATTGTTATTATGATTATGTAACAACCATTATCCACATCTTTTCCATCCTATGGAAAAAGAAAACATCGCTCATACATACTTTTGGACAACTGCCTCCATGAAGGGATGTATTTAATGTTTCATCACAAATTCACATTGATGGTTATAATGATTGATTTAATGGATATATATTGTATTTTGTATATTATTATAGTTTAGGAATGGTAATTTTTTCTTTAGATTTTTTTCATCCTTTGAAAATTGGAAACATCACTTGTGCGTATGTATGAATTGTAGTCTCCAGGAAGTGATGTAATTCATTTTTCATCACGTATTTATATGAATATATAAAAAAAATTACATAATGATTAAATATGGAGTTCATGAAATGATTACCAATATTGATATTATGGAACCATGTGAATGTTTCGGGCGCAGTGGAAGTACGTGGGTGGATGTTCCCACTTGGCTTTTTGTCAATAGTAGTGATCAATTCGAGATCAATACGATGATAAACGCCAGCCTCCATGGATTGAATCACAGAAATAGACAAAGAAGAAGGATAGTCCTGTAACCACAAACAAGGATCATCACAAGTTGATTATAATTAATTTAATAAATTTAAAATAAGTAACTTTTGGTTTTCTTTCTTCATTGATATTTCTGATCACATTCTGATGTGATTCGGTGATGCGTTGTAGAAGCCAAGGATAGACTTCCTCAAGCAGTGATCCACACATGCACCACGTATATCTAGACGCCACCAAAGGATTCTCCAGGTTCTATTGTGGAGAAACATTTACTTACGTTGTCCTCCTTAGATCTTCTTGATCTGATGGAGGAGGATCTCTCTCGGTCTTGAGAGAATTTGTGGAGGAAGGAGTTATTTTGGTCTTGAGAGAATTCTCCAGAATTTTTGTGCACAATGATTGGGAAAAAGTGTTGGGGTTATGAGGATATTTATAATTGGGTTTGAGGTTATAGAGTTATGACTATAAATAAACGTGTTACAAATTTTATTTATTTCCTTAACTCTTATTGAAAACCCCCATGTCGAATAATTAATTCCTTGACATGCACCCATGCTGATTATAATAAATATCATTTAATGAAAAAATATTATATCCTCAAAATCCTGACTAGAAAAACTACATGGCGTGTAATCATTAATACATGGAGTGTACTTGTTTTTCATAAAAAACTACATGGCAGGTAATAATTAATACACAGCATGTACTGGTTTTTCATTTCCTTTCCAAAATGAAAACTACACGGCCTGTAATCATTAATACACAACGTGTATATCTTATTTTCATTTTATTCTTCCTCCATCATTAAAATGATCTAGGCTTCCTTGAATAATTATTAAACCACAAATGGGAAAAATCTTTATTCTACTTGGGATACTTGGATACACTTAGTGTGTGACCCTCTAGGCCTCTTTCTCGTTGTCATTAGGTGGCCCAACCTAAAGTCCATGATTACTATCTTGCAATGGGTCAAGGCACCCAAGAGAAAGAAGTTGACGCAGCATTGACGTGTCACCTCATACGAATACTTACCGTGTAATTTAATCACTTTTTCTTGATATCTCATCAAGCAGATTTCAGGGTAGTTTCATAAACATATATGCTTGATCTGTCATTCTTTGACTTCTAGAAATAAACTCATTTTTACACTATGGTCATGGAATTTCGGAGATAGTTCTATTTCAATCAAAGGTCCTGAGATATCTACCTCTATAAATATAGAAGGGAAAAATCCTTCCTCAACTTATCCATTAACAACATCTCATTCGTGACGCACCCAACGTACCCTACGTCCTACCAATTGTCTTCGTGATGATTTTCATCAGCAAATCTAAGTGTATGAGTCAAGACATGAGTTAATGATAATCTTCCAATATAAGGACGACTAAAAAATCTCGTAGATATTAATGTCCGATGACACCAAGACATGCAGAATTACTATTGGAGGGTCTGTTCTCATAATATCCCATATTGGAGATTACCAAGTGTGAACTCTATGAGAGAGAGTATCGTATTCTTATGAGTACTCGCATATGATGGTCTGTATATTATGTTTCCTATCATAGTATGTCATCCAACCATATAACTTTATTTAAGAATTTTTTTATACCATTTAAAGGTTCTCATCATAGGGGGATCTGCCATGAACTTATTAATGCAACAAATATTCCTTATCATTATTATATTATAATAATTCAGAACAATGAACAATACATAATAAGTGAACATTCATGAAATCATAGTACAAACAGTTGGTTCTCAGGACACCAACTCTAAGAAACTCCCACTTGGACTAGAGCCAACTGCCTACGACTTTTAGTCCGCTAGACCTCACATGATGATCATGTTTCTACTAAGTCAAGGATTTAGTCAAGGGGTCTGCCATGTTTTATTCGATGGAAATACTTCTCACTGCAACTTCACCTCTCTGAGAAAGATCCCTCAAGAGATGGTACTTCCAAAGTATGTGATTTGTCTGCTGATGTGACCTTGGCTCTTTTGCAAGTTCCACCACTGTAGTATTATCACAATAGACTGTGATAGGATCTTTACTTCTAGGTACTACATCTAGATCTTGGATGAAGATTCGCATTCATATTTCTTCTATAGCTACCTCAGAAGCTGTGATATACTTGGACTCTGTTGTAGAATCTCCCACCACACCTTGTATTGAGCTCTTCCATCTCACTGAACTTCCATTCAAACTGAATATGTATCCAGTCTGCCACTTCATGTCATCTTGATCAGTCTGGAAACTAGCATCTATATGTCCTCTGATAACTATTTCCTCATATCCTCCACAAACTAGGAACATATCCTTAGTACACCTCAGATACTTAAGTATAGTCTTGACTTCCATCCAATGGCAGTCTCCTGGATCAGCTTGATATCTGCCTACCACCCTCAATGCATAAGAAACATCTAGCCTTCCTAAAATAATAGAATACATGATGGACCCAATCACAGATGTGTATGGTATCCTTGCCATTTTCATTATTTCCTCATGTGTCTGAGGACACATTTTCTTGGAAAGATGAATGCCATTGACACTAGCAGCAATCCCCTCTTGGACTGTTCCATACTGAATCTATTCAGTATCTTGTCAATGTATGTACTTTGACTTAGGCATAGCATTCTCTTGGATCTATCAAGATGGATCTTGATCCAAAGAATATATGTTGCCTCTCCCAAGTCTATCATAGAGAAGAATTTATCCAACTGTGCCTTAACTAACTATAATACAGGTACTTCATTTCCAATTAGTAATATGTCATCAACATATACTATTAGTAAAACGACTACAATTCCATTAACATTTTGTAGAAAAAAGGATCACATTCATTCTTAACAAATCCAAATTCTGTTACAGCTTCATCAAAACGAATGTTCCATGACCCTAATTTTTTCTTTAATCCATAAATGGATTTCTGCAACTTTCATACATTGTTGGCATCCTTTGGAGTCACAAACCCTTCAGGTTGTGTCATATAGACATCTTCCTGAAGGTTACCGTTAAGTAATGTTGTTTTGACATTAATTTTACAAATTTCATAGTCATGGTATATTGTAATGGCCAATAGGATTGTAATGGATTTCAGTATCGCAACCGGTGAAAAGGTTTCATCATAGTTAATTCCTTGACATTGTCTAAAACCTTTTTCAACCAGTTGTGCTTTATAGGTGCTTAATTGTCCCTTCATGTCCAATTTCTTCTTGAATACCCACTTATTACCAATAGGCTTTAAATCAACTGGAGGATCTACCAAAATCTAGACTTAGTTTTGGTATATGGAATCCATTTCAAAATTCATGGCTTTTTTCCACTTGGCAATGTAAGTGCCTTAAAATGCTTCCTTGTAGGTAAGAAGATCATCATTGTCAACAAATAATGAGTCACCATCTTGGGTGACAAGAAAACCATATTTTTCTGGTTCTCTCACCTCCCTTGTGATCCTACATAGTTCTTGTGTCTCTAGAACAGATTGTTCTTCCATGGGGCTTTTTGGAATCTGTTCTTGTACCAACTCCTCTGTATCTTGAGCCTTGACTTCATCGAAGTCTATCTCTCTCCCACTATCTCTTTTGGAGATTTTCTCCCTCTCAAGGAATATGGAATGTCTTTCCACTGTAACTTTTTTATCTGAGGGGTTGTATAGGTAATATCCCCTTGTTTCCTTGGGATATCTTATAAAGATACACTTTGTGCCTCGGGGTGCAAGTTTGTTTCCTGAAGAGGCCTTAACAAATGCTTTGCTACCCCACACATGTAAATTCGATAACATGGATTTGCATCCACTCCATATCTTATATGGAATACCATTTATCAATTTAGTTGGTAATTGGTTTAGTATGTGTGTTGTTGTTTATAATGCATATCTCAAAAAGGATAATGTAAGACTCGCATGACTCATCATGGATTTCACCATGTCCAACAGGGTGTGGTTCCTCCTTTCACTTACACAATTCCACTGAGGTGTGTAAGGAGGAGTGAGTTGAGATAGAATCCCAAACTCTCGTAAAAAATCAATGAAGTCCTGATTAAGATATTCTCCTCCTCTGTCTGAGCAGAGTTTCTTAATATTCTTACCAAGCTGGTTCTCAACTTCATTCTTGTATTCTTTGAACCGATCAAAAGATCATCAGTAAAAGTTATGAAGTACAAGAACCCACCCCTTGCTTCAACTAGAAATGGTCCACACACATCTGTGTGAACTAATTCTAGAAGCTCTTTATCCCTTTCACCTTTCCCACTAAATGGGGAGTTTGTCATTTTTCCTTGTAGACACGCATGACATACACTAAGTGGTTCTAGTTTGAAAGAATCTAAATACCTATCTTGATGTAATTTGGTCAAACGCTTCTCATTGACATGACCTAGCCGGTGATGCCAAATTTGGGTGTAGTGTGAGTCATGTGAAATAACTTTTTCATCGATTGACATTACTTTTTTTGTGTAGTCTAACACATAAATCCGTTATATAAATGTGCCCTACCAAAAAATGATATCTTTATAAAAGTAGCAACATTCATTTCCAAACATGAAGATTAATCTATTAGTATCTAATCTGGATACTGAAATAATGTTTTTGGTTACAGAGGGTACATAATAAAATCCTTTCAATACCAAGACCATCCCAGTAGGCAATGTGAGGTGGTTGTCTCTAATAGCTACAGTAGTGAGTCTGGCTCCATTGGATACTCGAGGATCCACCTCACCTCAGTCAATCTTTCTGAATCTACTTGGTTCTTGTATTTGGATACAGATGTGAGCACCACAAGAAGTATCTAATACACAATTAGTAGAAATAGATAGATTGAATTTGATAACAAAAACTTCTAAAGCTTCCCCTTGCTTCCTTGGCTAGGTGCGGTTTTTCTTCTAGTAGCCCTTCTTACCACATGCGAAACAAACAGCCTCCTATTCTCTTGCCTCCCCTTTGATCTTCCTTTTCATGGAAGGCCATGAAGAAGCTTTGAGCTTAAAGATCTTATCCTTCCCTTTCCTTTTCTTCACCATAAGTACAGAAGTATTTTCACGCTTCATATCATTGTCCACTTGGAGAATTAGAATAAGGAGTTCGGATAGAGACTTCTCAAAGTTGTTCATGTTGAAATTTACAACAAAGTTAGAAAAGCTCTGGGGAAGTGATGCAATAATGAGATCGGTACCCAGATCTTTGGGGAGTTTAAACCCTATAGCCTCGAAGCAATCAATGTAGCCAATAATCTTGACTATAGGAGGCCCAATTGGGGAACCCTTTCCAAGCTTGATCTGGAATAGAGCCTTGGAGATCTCAAACTTTCATGTCTTTCTCTCTCCTGGTATAGACCACGGAGGTGCTTGAGCATTCTATAGGCATCCATGTCTTCATGAGACTTCCTGATCTCACTTGACATTGATAATAGCATCAAACATTGAACTTCAAGTGAATCTTTCAAATATTGATCATAGACTAGGAAATCTTCATCACTCACCCCTTGGGCTGGTGAATCAGGAAGTGAGGAATCCAGCACAAAAAAACTTTCATTTATGGAGTTGGATAACCAGAAGGAACCTCAACCATTCCTGAAAGGTACTACCGGTGAGAATATTATCTTTATCCAGAATTGATCACAGAGAAAATGTGGTTGATGAGTTTGTCATCTTGATTCTACAAATTCAAATATCAGATTTATCAGTACCTTTTGATTACATTTTGTGAAAATTAATAAATGAATTTATTAATTCTCCCACTATTTTATCAAGTCCCAATGGCCCTCACCATTAAACATGTAATGTCCAATTGCATTGACATTCTAGTGGCAAGGATCTATATTCCACTTCGCATAACCCCAAAAAGGGTTATTCAAGATATTAGAAGGTATTTAGGTTGGCAGGTCTTTGCCAACTGTGAGCTTACAGTTCCTTGATCTGTTGAGTGGACTCCCCAATCTTGAAATCCTGACTTGGATTTCCTCAACACTTTCCTCCATTTTACAACATGTATAGAAAGGGCTACTCCTCTTGATGTAAAATGTTTAAGTCAACCCGAAACTTTCATAAGAGCTTCCTTTATAAAAGTAAGTGTCCCAACAAGGGTTGGTCAAACACATAGTTTTATTGAGTCTTGCCCTTAATCAAGTAATGGAAGGATTGGTCTGACTTAATATGGTATTTAAGGGATTTTATTATTTATGTGTAGTTTTGTATTATCACATTCTTGTTAAAATTATGTTATGCTTTCTTAAGTGATTAACCATGTTCTGATAATGTTTACGCATAGTCCAGTTTTTATTTTATTCCATCTTTGCATGCTTGTTTATTTCATTAATTATGTGATTGTAATAACACATACATAATAAATAAACCATGAAATCAGACAGAAATAAAATAAGATGGCATGATCATGAGCTTCTATTGGTTATCTTATCTAGAATTTTTGATAAGCTGACCCTGACCTATAGAAAAAAACCTTGAACCTGATGGTCGTGTTTTGCAGCTCCCACCTATCCACCTTTGTATCTTCCTGGGATGGTTTTGCCTCAGCTTTGGGTTTTTAATCCTCTCCTCTAACTTGGGAGATCCTCCATTACATGGGGTTTACATTAAATAAACCATGGGCACACATGCCCTGCATTTTATTGGAAGAAGGCTCATAGGCCAATGAATTTAAATTAAATAAATTTAAATGAAACCATGCACACACAAAGGGTCTTTGTTCTATCTCATGATCATCCATATCATGCAACGACATTTACAAATATTTAGTATTCAAATTATTTTAATCGTTCTTTTATTTAAGATAAGTCTCACTCGAATTAAATTAATTATCATCTTATAATTAATTAATTCTTTATCTTAAATTCAATTCTGAATTTCCTTGAGATTCTTCTCATCTATATTCCTTGTACATGTCTTTTTAATTTGGAGGAAACCTGGTGAAATTCCATTTCTGGAAATTACACGGCGTGTAAGCTATATTTACACGGCGTGTATTTGTTTTCACCCTTTATCCAAAGTACACGTCGGGGGATTTGGTGTGTTTTCTGTACTTTGGAATTTTTGGATTACACGGCATGTTAAGTAATCTAACATGGTGTGTACTTCCTTGTTACGCGGTTAACGGCATGGAAATAACATGTACATGGTATGTGGCTTCTCCTTTGAACACGGTTTCACCTGGGCCGGATCGGACTACACGGTATGTTGATTCAACATACACATCGTGCATTTCGATTTCCACACGCCGTTCATTTTTGTTCAACATAGAGTAATAAATACTTATACATGCTCAATTCATATGGTGTGGTTTTGTGGACTAGTACCGGTTTGTTGAACCTAAGTACACGGCATGTAGTTTTCACTACACACCATGTATTCTTGTGTTGTACAAACAGAAGGAGCATCTCCTCCGGATGAGTTCCTCATTTTTATTTTAATCAAAATTAAAATTAAAATGTTGTTTCTATGATTTGAATCGAGAAAAGAAAGAGGAAGAACATATCTCATTCATTCATATTTATAGAACAATTTATCTTGAATTGAATCAAATATAAATGTTTAAATTATCAATGAAAATTAAATAACTATAATCAAAATGGTAACCTCCCTCTGATACAAATTGAAGGTTTTGGGAATCGAGGAAGCACATGGTTGGATGTGCCCATTTGGCATTTTTTCATTAGCAGGGATCAATCCAGGATCAATACGACGATAAACGCCAGCCACCATGGATCGAATCACAAAAATAGACAAAGAAGAAGGATAGTCCTGGAACCACAAACGAGGATTTTCACAGGTTTATTATAATTAATTTAATTAATTTACAAGAATTACCTTTTTGGTGTTCTTTCTTTGTTGATATTTCTGATCACATTCTGATGTCATTTGCCTTTGCGTCGCAGAAGCCAAGGATTGACTTACTCTAGCGGTGATCCACATGTGAACCACGTATCACTGGATGTCGTCAAAGTATTCTCTGGGTGCTAGCATGGAGAAACCTTTTCTTTCATTGTCCACCTTAGATCATCTTGATCCGATGGAGGAGGATCTCTCTCGGTCTTGAGATCTTTCTTGGAGGAAGGAGTTATTTCAATCTTGAGATAATTCTCCAGAATTTTTGTGCACAATGATTGGGAAAAATTATTGGGGTTGTGAGGATATTTATAATTGGGTTTGAGGTTATAGATTTATGACAATAAATAAACACGTTACACGTTTTATTTATTTCATTAACTCTAATTGAAACCCCCCATGTCGAATAATTAATTCCTTGACATGCACCCATGCTGATTATAATAAATATCATTTAATAAAAAAATAGTATATCCTCAAAATCTCGACTGGAAAAACTAAATGGTGTGTAATCATTAATACACAGTGTGTACTTGTTTTTCATAAAAAAACTACATGGCATGTAATCATTAATACACATCATGTACTTGTTTTTCATTTCCTTTCCAAAATGAAAACTAAAAGACATGTAATCATTAATGCACGATGTGTATATCTTGTTTTCATTTTATTCTTCCTCTATCATTAAAATTATTAGGCTTCCTTGAGTTATTATTAAACCACATATGGGAATAATCTTTATTCTACTTGAGATACTTGGATACACTTAGTGTGTGACCCTCTAGGCCTCTTTCTCGTTGTCCTTATGCGGGCTTGCCTAAAGTCCAAGATTACTGTCTGGAAACAGGTCAAGGTACCCAAGAGAAAGAAGTTGATGTCGCATTGACGTGTCACCTCATACAAATGCTTACCGTGCAATTTAAACCCTTTGTCTCAATATCTCATCAAGAAGGTTTCATAGCAGTGTAATAAACCTATATGATTTATCTGTAATTCGTTGACTTCTAGAAATAAACTCATCCTTACACAATGGCCATGGAATTTGGGCTACAGTTCTATTTCAATCAAAGGGCTCGAGATATCTACTTCCATAAATATGGAAGGGACAAATCCTTCCCTGACTTATCCATTAACAACATGTCATTCATGACACACCCAACGTACCCTGCTTCCCACCAACTGTCTTCATGAGGGTTTTCGTCAGTAAATCTAAGTGCGCGAGTCATGACATGAGCTAATGATAATATTCCAGTCTAAGTACCATTACACAGACCCGTAGATAGTAATGTCTAATGACACCAAGACATACAGAATTACTACTAGTGGGTTTGTTCTCATAATCTCCCATCTTGGAGATTACCAAGTGAAAACTCCATGAGAGAGAATATCGTCTTCTTATGAGTACTCTCACATGATGGTCTGTATACTATGTGTCCTATAATAGTATTTCATCCAACCATAGAACTTTGTTTAAGAATATTGTTATTGCATTTTGAGGTTCTCATCATAGCGGGGATCTTCCATGACCTTATTAATGCAACAAATATTCCAGGACTTTATTATATTATAGTCCTGTAGAACAATGAAAAATACATAATAGGTGAACATTCATGTAATCATAGTACAAACAGTTGGTTCTCAGAACACCAACTCTAACACCATGATCAAAGTCAAGACCAGGACTTCTGAACTGAAACCTGCAAGAAAAATCAAGTAGTTATCACCATGAATAGTGATTTCAATTATGAATTTTTAATAAAAAATGATAAGATATTATAAAATATCAATATGGGTTTCACACACTAGTTCCCCAATAT
The DNA here is from genome assembly GCA_963277665.1 of Viscum album. Lineage (NCBI taxonomy): Eukaryota > Viridiplantae > Streptophyta > Magnoliopsida > Santalales > Viscaceae > Viscum > Viscum album. Next base: position 697,060,271 of record OY728148.1, read on the forward strand.
GGTTCTCCAAATGACCTCTGGCGCACATCCCCGTATGCCTAAGGCTACCGACTAGTAGTGAGGGTCTATTAAGTTGATCATGGGGAGACTATAATCTCTTTTATTAGAGTAAAACGCCATTGGAAATAAATAAATAGTATTATAAGAATAAGTAACCATAATAAATACCATCAACTCACAATACTCAATAAAGGAAATACAATATGAAACTAAAGAAGAAAACATTCCATGCTAATGTAAGTGTCATCTGTCACATATGTAACTAAAGAATAAAGACACAAAGGACTTCCAAGTGGGACCTAAACCATGTGTGTTTCTCTCATCCAAGATCTATCCCCACATTAGTCATCTATACTGGGGCATTTTCCCTTAACATATCTAGAAATCACAAAGCCTTTTTTGGTACCGATTAGGTAGCCTGAGTAGGGTGTGAGTAAAACTCAGTAGGACACTGCTAATAGTGTCTATAGCAAGTCCAGTCAAATAGAAGTGTATATAGTTTTTTAAAGAAATAAATTACAATGCGTAATTAAACATTTATCACATTATACAATTAATATTTATTTATCCATTTAATTATAGGTTTTCCAAGGACATTTGTACCTCAATGCTAGCTTCGGCTCATGTTGTAGCCCGAATTGTTACCTGATAATATCATATCTTAATACCTTCTTTAACTCATACCGGAACTCGAAGAACTCAAAGGTGAAATCATATCTCAATACCTACTTTGGATCATACCAAAGTTTGAAATATTATCAAGTGAGGCCAAATCTTGGAGTACTCTTGTTACCATTATTTAATTCCATAATTATTTTCCAGCATTATCAATATTAAATTCATAATTAAGATAACCATATTACCATACTTACTTATCAATAGAATGACCAAGTTACCATTCCATTACTCACAAGAATAATGACAATGTTACCATTTATACTTATCAACAGAATGACCATGTTATCATTCCTTTATTCATAAGTACAATTACCATGTTACCATTTTAACTTATCAATTTAGAATGACCATGTTGCCATTATTTCACACATAATTAATTCATAAATTAATTATTGATCATCAAAATCATTACTAATTCCTCAATTATTCTATCACAAAATTACCCTTAATTAACCACATAACTTCAGGGTTCCCAAGGACACTCATACCTTAATACTAGCTTCAACTCATGCTAGAGACCAAAGAGTTCCCTAGTAATATCATATCTTAATACCTTCTTCAACACATGATAGATCTCCAAGTATTCAAATGTGATATCAAATCTCAATACCCACTTTGTCTCATGCTAGAGCCAGAAAAATGCCCAAGTAAGGAAAAATCTCAGAGTACCCTTGTTACTATTCTTCAATTCCATAATTGTTTTCTTGCATTACTAAGATTAAATTCATAGGTAATATGACCATATTACCATACTTACTTCTCAATAGAATGACCATGTTACCATTACATTACTCACAAGTATAGTGACCATGTTACCATTTATACTTCTCAAAAGAATGACCATGTTACCATTCCTTTACTCATAAGTACATTGACCATGTTACTATGTGTACTAGTTAGTTAAAAATGACCATGTTCCCATTATTTCACGCATAATTATTTTATCAATTAATTATTCATCATCAAAGTCATTACTAATTCATCAATTATTTAATCACACAATTACCCTTAATTAATTGTCCAATTAGTAAAATATGTAAAATCTTTTAATTAATTCCTCAATTAATAAACTCTATTTAACCATTTCAATATCACATAATTAATTCTAAAATTTATTATCTCAAGGAAACCATATCAATATCACATAATTAATTCTATAATTAATTATCCCAATTAAATAACCCCAAAATAAAATAACTAATTTCACAATTGATTATCCCCAAATCCAACAATTCATTATTCAATCAAATCACACAAATTCCCAATTAATTAATTCATCTTAGGAATTACAATTTCTAAGAAACCCTAGAAAATATAAAATTTTATACACATAAAAAAATTCATGACTATGTGATTTGAATTTTAAACCACCTACCATGATTCTTTGATGAATGATTGTCCAACAAAAATACAAAAAATATGAGCAGCACAATGACATAGATCTGCTTTATGATTTGAAACCCTAAATTAAGGTTAAATATATAAAGATCTCATGAATCTATATCTATATCTAGATCTACAATCATAGATATAGATGTCATATAATAGGTTTAGATTTAATGAAATAGTGGAAAACTTCCATCAAAAGACTGAGAGGAGGAAAGGAGGATAAATGGGAAGGCATTGGAATGAGATCCACATACTATGATAGGATACGATCTTCGATCTAGGATTTAGATTGCAAACAATGTATGTCGGGATGGAATGAAATTCATTTAGAGAGCTCCCAAAATGTGAAAGACCACCTACGGTCAAATGGGTGTCTACTTGGGGTTAATTAAGGTGTCCAATAAAATTTTAAAATAATTTTTGTCTAAATTAATTATCATGCATGCTTTCCTAGGAAGAGGCACACAGTTTTCCCAAACAGCATTCCAACAATGTGCCAATTGTTATTAGGGGTGCACAGTTGCTCCTAATAGGGTGCATAGTTTCCCAAATAATGCACCAGCCATACGAATCTCCTCTGACTGGGTTCATACAGTTAGTTGGACTGAAGGGGATGATTTTTCCTTTTTATGCGCCAACCATAAACATCCCCTCTTTCTTCCATTTTTCTCAATTTTCTCCCAAACACACCCGAAAGTAAAACTAAAATGAAAAGTACACAAATATAGACAAAAGAGTGTCTGAAATCAAGTTTGAGTCGTCTATAAAAATGGTTCGGATCTTACTGATGTTATAAGTAAATCATATAGGGTATGATATATATTTATTTATTTATTATTATTCTATAATAGATTTATAATAAATTTATATTTATTATAAAAAAGTTATGAACATATAAAAAGAATTATGAGACTTGAGGTAAGGGTTTCTCATATCACTCATATTCAGGTGAGATATATTCCATATTCAGAACTTTTTTCTTTTATGTAGTGTATATACTATTCATGAATGTATTTTATGATTTTTTTGATAGAAATTATTCAGATTTGAAAATTCACCTAAGGTTTTATCTTTTATGATATTTTATTTAGAGATTACCAAATTGGTAAGGGATTTATTTTTCTATATCATTTAATTTGGATTGTATATAATTGAATTTACATTGAGGAAATTATATGATCCACATATATTAATCCATATATATTTTCTTATAGTTGGGTTATTTCTATAGTTTTATAAGTTTTAGCACCATCTACCTCACTTTGATACTCAAAATGGTCCAAAAAATATTTTGGAAAAAAGTTTCCGTTATTTCTCTTTTCAGCTGAGAATATTTTCTCTTTCGTATCAATGATTTCTAAAAAAAATTCATGAATGTTTTCAAAAATATGAAATGATTTGTTAAATTCATTTTTACCCATTTTTATCTTTTAATAAAAATGTTTAATAATAATATTCTTTTTTTTCTGAACAAGGTACTTTTTAATGAAGGTGTGAACAGAATATTCATTTTAACTATTATGGCATAAACAAAATTTCCAACCATCATGAATGCTAAATTATTTGAAACATAATTTATGAGTTTTTAGGGTTATTTTCAAAGAAAATGTTTTTCTTAATATTTTAGAAATTTTTATATTTTAAATAAGTGATTTAAAAATGAAAAGGGTATAATCTTTAAGAAATATTCCAATGATCCTTTAAATGAATTATTCATTTATGATAACATGCTTTGATTTAAGTTATGATTTACTGTGGACATGATCTAATGATACCATCCACTTACTTTCTATATATGTTTTATGATGATTATGTTTTATAGATGATTTTATAAAACCCATTACTTTGCTATGGACTAACTAAGTTCAGATGAAATATTTTTGAAACTTTTTTCTCTACCATTGGTTATACTATGATGAAATGATGAATGTTTTTATAATCTTATGGTACATTTTTTGTATAAGGTTATATGATAGGTGGGTTAATTATAGCACTCAAATGCATTTCATAAATATGGATAACTCATGAGATAATTATGTTATGCATGAACCTAATTTCATGTTCACAACATTGTGCATAGACATGATTTCTTATACATAAGTTTATACATAGACCAAGTTTCTTGTCCATAAGTTTATGTATGGAAGTTATTTTATGTCCATAACTTAATGAGTTAACCTTTTACTATTTATACATGTTTACAATGTTATAAGATTATTCTTGTGCCACAATTCTATGTTTATCATATTCTCTTATGTCTCATGCTTGATTAATGATATTTCTGCACTCTTATGACTTTTTCATTTTGTTATGAAAAAGTATTATGCCATGAATCATGATTAATGATATTTAATTGATTGGGTATGACATTATTATATAATTATCATTTTCTATACCCTTATTTTCACTTATGATCAATGATTGATATCTCTTATGTTTAGCCTTACTAAGCATCTGAGATTACCCTTTCCTATGTTTCAATTTTCCCTAGGTTGTGAAGAAAGGTTTTAATTTGGTTATCTATAAGAATAAAACTATGGTATAAGAAATTAATGGGATATGTTGAATATCCATAATGTAAAAATATTATTTATGTATCTAGTCTCCCAATACACTAAACCTATATAGTGATGAGGCATGTATAATTGTGATATGTATTGAATATTCAACGAAAATAGTGTAATATTTATATATGTTATGCTTGGGTCCCCTATCATATAAATTGTAATCTATTATAGACATTGATATAATAAAGGAAATATGATTCTCTATTTTAGAAACTATGGGGTAGTGCAATTTTCAAATATGATATGTCGAAGTTGTACACTATGGATTATATAAATTTGAAGGATTGTACTGAGCCACTGGCTAGGATATCCCGATATCATAATATATTACTCAATCGATCATAAAAAAAATTATAATTTCATTTTATAATATAGAATACTATAAATTCCTTTTAAATAATATTTCATGCATAAAAATTCATGGTAAGGCTCTAATACCACTTCTGGTTTTCAAGTGATCTAATGAAACTTGTTATATACATTGAAGAAAAATAAAGAAACCCAAATCAAAGATTTACCATTCTAGATAAATGAAATCATGCATTTCATAAATAAGGAAACCTATATACCTTTCACTGAAGATGGCCTCAGTAATAATCTTTATTCAATATTCTTGATGAAGACAACTATACAGATAGCCAAAAGTCATCACTCATCAATATGTATTAATAGGTTATATTGAATCTCTCAATTCCCGAGTAGGATTATCGGTAACACCGCGAGATTTTATGAAAAATATTCTTTTCATTAATGTCTTGTGTTGTATGCTACACCAAAAGGAGCTTGCATGCATCCTTGACTTGCCTTGCATTACACGCAATCACGAACTTCTTTGATAGCCTGTGTAGTACGCAATACCGAGTTTCACTAAACAACGATATGCTATTAAAATATTATTAAAACTAGCCGTTATGAATAGTAATAACCACTTTTTAAAATTTTGTAAATTTTATTTTTCAAAATGGAATTCATTTTGGGATTTGGAATATCGAAATTAGCTTAGGGTGATATTTTGGTACTTTTCGGATAACTTTCATTTTCTGATGAATAGTGAAAATTACTAAATTTTAATTAAAAACAACTTTTTTTAATCGAAATAATTAATATTGATAAATTATTAATTTGAGTGGTTTTAAATTATATTTAGAATATATTTTTACAATTTAATACAATGTTGGTCATTGGATGTAATTTCACATTTAAACCAGTTATAAACAAGTGTCAATCTTTTGATAGTTATTATGTCTTAAAAACACGCTATTTGTTTTGAAGACGGGAATTAATCTTTAAATTAGTTAATGCAGCTGATATGTTTTCAATTTGATAAAATAGACATCATTTTTGAATTCATAATATCAAATATATCTTAGGTCTAATTTTTGGTATTTTTCTGGACACTTTCATTTTTTGATGAATAGTGAAACCACTAAGTGGTAGTTAAAAAAAACTGAATTTTTCATAAAACTTAATTTTACCACTTCGGTGAGTGGAATTTCAAAAATCCTAGAGACATGGTTGATGTTAGTAAGTAAAATGTGGTTCAATGAGATGAAAATAATTTTTGGTGAATAGTAACTTTTTACTTTTTTTACCACGGTTAAAAGTAAATAGGGTAATTAAGGGTAAAAATGATATTATTATTACCCTAACACATGTCCTAATTCTATTGGATAAGTGTAATTAGACCAAAAACAACCTTAGGAATAAAATATGACCATTTAGGCCCACTTGGATTAGATTAGGACATTTATTATTAATTTATTTAACGAAGGGTTAAAATAGTTAAAATCAAAGTTTAATAACTAAATCATTTTTAATATGGGGTTATACATAAGATAAATTCGACTATAAATATTCATTAGAAATATAAAAAGATTTCCTACATAATGGTAGTTTATTTTTAATTTTTAGACATTAAATAATTTAATTTATGTATGACACAACGATGATGCAGTAATTATCTTATTAATGAAATATTGACATAATTAATGTTATAAATACCCAAATAAATATAATTTGAGACTTTTTATGAATTAAACTAATTTTATAGGTTAATATGACATGTTATTATGGATTTAATTAACTTTTTTCGAACGTAGAATTCTATTATGATTTTAACAAAAATCAATTACTAAATAGTGTCAAATTTGACATAAAATAGTTTTTAAAACAAATATTATATTATTAACTGTTATTTTATTCTTAAAAATATAAGGTTTGGCCAAATGACATAGATAAGGTTATATATATTAATAATAAACAACTTTTGGTTCGTTTGGCTTGATATAGTATGTTTATTAACCTTATAGTATAAGAAGACAAGAAGACACGGTAAAAGTAAAATTATTTAACTTAATGTTAAATTTACATGATAAGGTTAAAATAGGAACCTAAACTTGTCTAAATTCTATTGGATGAGAGTATTTAGACCCATACCCACCTTAGACTCAAAATAAATCAATTTAGAGCTATTTAAAACCGAACTTGACTTTATAATAAAATAATATTTTTAGTTATTCCAAAGGTGCCCCTCTCCTCCCTTATAAAAGGACACCTCCTCCCTCTCTTCCTCACACCACTTTGAGACTTCAAGCTCGGCCAACCCCTACCATTTTCTCCTCTCCACTTCCCTAGAGACATCCTAGAGGTCCTGGTCTTCTTAAAAGACCAATTTTAGTGCCCTAAAAGGAGGTCTCAAAGAAGCACTTCAAAGAAGAGGTAATATCCATTACCGATCCTTTCCAATTTCTTTCTTCTTCAACTTATTCTTATTTAGTTGTTTAATTATGAAGTAATAACATCAGTATAACTCATATACTTATATATTATTATAAGTATGAAACAACCCTATTTAACCATCTATCCATCCTACGGAAAATGAAATCACCGCGCGTGCGTACGTACGGAATACCGTCTCCACGCCGTGGTGAAATCTATTTTCCACCACCACCTTACTTGGATGGGTATAATTGTGTAAATAATGACTATATATGACTATTATAAAGTGATATTGATTCTGAAATAGTATACATACACTCCAATACAATTCCACGATCATAGGAACGATATCATCACTCGTGTGTACGTACGGAATACCATCTCCAAGATGTGATGCGACTCATTTTACATAATCTTCATTTCATAATGATTATATAAATGAATTGAATGAATGAATATGATATATATTACACTAATATCATTCTGTAAATGAGGTATCTATAACCTAAATAGAATAATAAGAATTTATTTGACAAACATGCATAAGAACAAAAAGTAATAAACACCCGAATAACAAGTAGTAATGAAATATTACTAATAATAAGCTAAGAATATGACCATATATGATATCATAAAAATAATTATGATTCTGTAATAAGTCAATAACATTATTTAAATCATTATACAGGAGGTTTGGACACGTACAAAGCATATCGGACCAAAGGTAATGGAAATATCACAATCTCATTTTTATCCGAGATTTATTATACTTTGGTATTTACTGGGATGTATTTTATCATCCACATCCATGTTTCCTCAATATGTAATATTATTTCCATCCACCTACAATTTTTTAAATCCAATTTTACCCTTCAGTGAGTTTTTAGTAAAATATATGAAAGGAATCTTTTGTCGTTTTTCGTACGAGGTACTTTTTTGACTTTTCCGACAAAAGTACGAAGAATGTTTTTTTTAACTTATACGGCATGAATGGATTTTTAAAACATTATTTCCAAGAAGCTTCCTTTAAAAGTTTTCAAGTTTATTTTTAATCAAATTCTTTTAGTTTATAAATGTACGACATGTTAAGAATGGAAAAGTGTTTTTGAAGCAGAAAGGATATTTTCCTCAAGAATGGAGTTCAAGTGTTTTATCAAAATTATTTTCCATCTAAGATAATAAAGGGTTCTGTTTCTATCCCTATTATTACATTGATTTTATTATGTTGTGAGGAAATTATATTTATTAATTCCTTTATCTTATATGAATTATTTTATGATGTCACGATGTTTAAGATTCCCATTTTTATTACAAGGGTTATGCAATGATGTATGATTTATGATTTTGTGGCACACATAAGAATGATATCATTATGAGATGGGTGGGACCTATATCTCCCTCCAATGCATTGGGTAAAGATTTTATATCTCATGAGATAGACATGGCTGGAATGGTAGGTTATACTGGTTCAGTGAAACAGGACTGAAACAAGGGTGACTCGGTTCAGAAATGGACTTTGTCCACTAAGATAGTCTTGGCAATGAGTCTTGACTAATAAGATATGATTCTCTATGATTATGTGTGTATTCCACAAAGTTTCATGTTTTATGTTATGATTATTTGGATTACATTTTACTTCTATGATTTATCCCATGTTATGATATTATGATCTCTTTTGCAGGTTAAGATTTCCAAAATGTTATGTTCTTATGAATATGATGTGATTGATATTTCTTTATTTACCCTTACTGAGCATTTGAGCTCACCCTTTTATGTTTTCATTTCCCCACTATATAAAGAAATGTTTTAGGTATAAAAAAAGGGAAGATCTCTACGGGAGATGTTGAAGATATTTCACCATGATTAAAAGATTATATTCCGAGTTTCCAAAGACACTAAACTATTATGATCCTTGTGTGTGTGTTTTGTTATGTACTAAGTATTCCGCAAAAGTAATGTAATGTCTATGTACATCAGGCATCGTGTCTCTACAGTTGGTATCAGAGCAAAGGAGGTAGGAATGTATCTGATCCTTGGGAACTCTCACATGTGAGCGTTGGACGAAGCATGGCTCTCCGCCCAAGGGCTTCATGAGGAAATGGTTGCCATTGGGGATGGTGGTGTGTCACGCCCAGGGGGTGTATCTGCCCATGGAGTGCCCTGATAGGTATCAACTATAGTCCACTGGAAGTAATTTCAGACCATTACAGTTAGTATCAGAGGAAAAGTTTAGTCAACCTTTGGAAACTAGGATGCGAAAACGTTAGTGAGATCCCTAGAGATATTTCGAAGGTATGTCTAGGGATGTCCCTAAGGATAAGTATACGTATAGGATACAGTCCTAGAACTATGGTAACAATATTAGATTAAACCAAAGATGTTATATATTAAAGTTACTCCCCCTTTATTATGATTTTTTCCTCTCACACTATTCTTTTTGGGTTTTAGAAAATGGCTGGAAACAAGATGATTCACGATAATGGAGGATATGATGGAAAATGGAATGATATTCTTCATGAGCAACCAAATGAAATGGGATTTGGAAGTCCAAACATCATTATTATGCCGAATCAGCAATCTCATAATATGATCAATAAAGTAAAATTTGGTAAGTTTCTTGACCCGGATAATAAGAGAAAGATGGAGTTTCATGATGATCATAGAGGAAAGAAAGTTCAATTTCCCCTATGTAAATCAGGTGGGAAGAGGAATCAAGGAGAATGTTTCAAAGGAAATGGAAGATGCTTTGGGTGTGGAAAATAAGGACACAAAGCCAGTAAATGCAAAGGAAAAGGTTCAGTTAATACCAGGGATGAGGATAATGGTATTGCTACGACATCAACAATGGTTAAATGTTTTAAATGTGGAATGTACGGGCATTATGCAAACCAATTCCCTAAGGGAAAGTCTCATGAAGAGAATCAGTATGGTCGTATGGGTAGTATTTATGTGGATGATGATGAAGAGACTACAAATGATATGTGAGATGAAAGAATTGTTGAAGCTCGGTCAATGGTTTAAGAATGTAGTGGAATGATTACATGTTTATCATGTGTAATGTTGTATAAGTAATCTCATGGTACTATGGAATAAAGAGACATCTAAGGATTGTTACACTGTTGTCTTTCCTTGAGTTTTGAAAGTGTATGATTAATGTTACCAGTATCCATGAATGGTTATTCAGATATTTTTGGAAAGTAGATGATATGCACATAATGAAGGGATAAAGAGAATCTAATATGTTTGATAGTATTCATGAGCTCATGATTGATATAAGGACTAAGTGATATAATGGTTTGATTATATATAATTTTTAGGATTTTGGTATGTGTAAAGTGTTAACTTTTAACTACATTCATATTTTCACTAAGGTTCAATGCGTATTCAAGAGAATACATGATTAAGGCCTTTGAATGTTTGTAATGTGACCAACAAGACATATCTTATGATATATGGGGATCAACGATGGTATTAAATCTCTGGTAATCGTTTTCACTATATTATGAGAATGGACTGTCGTATTATGGATAAGCCTAAAGATTAGAATGGATTATGTTGGACATAAGTTATTATTGTTTAAGGATAGAAGTTTTTCTTGATATTATTGATGGGATGTTATAGTAATATAGTTTTAGAAAAAGGACAACCTGCAAGACGGGCGACAGCCCATCGCGTCGGACAAGGTCGTAGGAATCGAACCCACAACTGAAGTGCGAATGGCCTTTATCGCCTACCACTGGCCTACAGGAAGTCCTTGGTTAGTAGAAACTAGTTTTATTTTATTAAGAGATATGATATATAAGTCCATTTTAGGAACTATATATGATTAATCTCACTATAGATGGACTTATGTATTTTTTGATAACCCTTCTAACCTTTTGTTTGAGACAGATGGGATGACCCATCATTCTATCACATGATCTGCTAACACATCACGAATGAAAAATTCAACTTCATTTCTTTAAGAGATGAAGTGTAAATTGTCCAAAGAACAAAAAACGGTGAAACTATACCAAAATCACGAAAGTATTTATTCTAATTCCAATTTCATCAACTTTAGGGAAATGATCTTGAAAACCAAAAATGTTGTCCTAGTGCTCTTATAACTGAATAATCCGATGATACCTTAGATCGTCACAAATTTATGGCTTTGTGATTGCTGGCTTTTCCATAGCCATGTTCTCTACCACTCTCCATCAGAACATGATGGTTAGATTTCTCTTCCATATCCATATTTTCACCTATGTGGAAACCCAGTGATTAGTTTATTTGGGTAACCGTTACGTTTCATACTTTTGTTTTTAAAGATTGGTTTTGGTATTCCTTTTTACGATGTGGGTTTCTATTAAAGAAACTTTCAAGTAGTAAACCATTTATAACCCCGACGAATTTTGAGGGTGAAATTCATTTTAAGGTGGGTAGAATGTAACACCCCGAGATTTTATGAAAAATATTCTTTTCATTAATGTCTTGTGTTGTACGCTACACCAAAAGGAGCTTGCATGCATCCTTGACTTTCCTTGAATTACACACAATCACGAACTTCCTCGATAGCGTGTGTAGTATGCAATACTAAGTTTCACTAAACAATGATATGCTATTAAAATATTATTAAAACTAGTCGTTATGAATAGTAATAACCACATTTTGAAATTTTGTAAATTTTATTTTTCAAAATTGAATTAATTTTGGGATTCAGAATATCGAAATTAGCTTAGGTTGAAATTTTGGTACTTTTCGGATAACTTTCATTTTCTGATGAATAGTGAAAATTACTAGATTTTAATTAAAAACAACTTTTTTTAATCAAAATAATTAATAGTGATAAATTATTAATTTGAGTGGTTTTAAAGTATATTTAGAATATATTTTTACAATTTAATACAATGTTGGTCATTGGATGTAATTTCACATTTAAACCAGTTATAAACAAGTGTCAATCTTTTGATAGTTATTATCTCTTAAAAACACGCTATTTGTTTTGACGACGGGAATTAATTTTTAAATTAGTTAATGTAGCTGATATGTTTTGAATTTGATAAAATAGACATCATTTTTGAATTCATAATATAAAATATAGCTTAGGTCTAATTTTTGGTATTTTTCTGGAAACTTTCATTTTTTGATGAATAGTGAAACCACTAAGTGGTAGTTAAAAAAAACTGAATTTTTCATAAAACTTAACTTTACCGCTTCTGTGAGTGGAATTTCAAAAATCCTAGAGACACGGTTGATGTCATTAAGTAAAATGTGGTTCAATGAGATGAAAATAATTTTTGGTGAATAGTAACTTTTTACTTTTTTTTACCACGGTTAAAAGTAAATAGGGTAATTAAGGGTAAAAATGATATTATTATTACCCTAACACATGTCCTAATTCTATTGGATAAGTTTAATTCGACAAAAAACAACCTTAGGAATAAAGTATGACCATTTAGTCCCACTTGGATTAGATTAGGACATTTATTATTAATTTATTTAAAGAAGGGTTAAAATAGTTAAAATCAATGTTTAGTAACTAAATAATTTTTAATATGGGGTTATACATAAGATAAATTCTACTATAAATATTCATTAGAAATATAAAAATATTTCCTACATAATGGTATTTTATTTGTAATTTTTATATATTAAATAATTTAATTTATTTATGACACAACAATGATGAAGTAATTATCTTATTAATGAAATATTGACATAATTGATGTTATAAATACCCAAATAAATATAATTTGAGACTTTTTATGAATTAAACTAATTTTATATGTTAATATGACATGTTATTATGGATTTAATTATCTTTTTTAGAACTTATCATTCTGTTATGATTTTCACAAAAATCAATTACTAAATAGTGTCAAAATTGACATAAAATAGTTTTTAAAACAAATATTATATTATTGACTATTATTTTATTCCTAAAAATCTAATGTTCGGAACAATGACTTAGATAAGGTTATATATATTAATAATAAACAAATTGGGGTTCGTTTGTCTTGATATAGTAAGTTTATTAGCCTTATAGTATAAGAACACAAGATGACATGGTAAAAGTAAAATTATTTAACTTAATGTTAAATTTACATGATAAGGTTAAAATAGGAACCTAAACTTGTCTAAATTCTATTGGATGAGAGTATTTCGACCCATCCCCACCTTATCCTAGAAATAAATCAATTTAAAGCTATTTAAAACCGAACTTGACTTTATAATAAAATAATATTTTTAGTTATTCCAAAGGTGCCCCTCTCCTCCCTTATAAAAGGGCACCTCCTCCCTCTCTTCCTCACACCACATTGAGCCTTCAAGATCGGCCAACCCCTACCATGTTCTCCTATCCACTTACCTAGAGACATCCTAGAGGTTCTGTTCTTCTTAAAAGACCAATTTTAGTGCCCTAAAAGGAGGTCTCAAAGAAGGACTTCAAAGAAGAGGTAATATCCATTACTGATCCTTTCCAATTTCTTTCTTCTTCAACTTCTTCTTCTTTAGTTGTTTCATTATGAAGTAATAACATCAGTATCACTCATATACTGATATGTTATTATAAGTATGAAACAACCCTATTTAACCATCTATCCATCCTACAGAAAATGAAATCACCGCGCGTGCGTACGTACGGAATACCGTCTCCACGCCGTGGTGTAATCTATTTTCCACCACCACCTTTCTTGGATGGGTATAATGGTGAAAATAATGACTATATATGACTATTATAAATTTATATTGATTCTTAAATAGTATACATACACTCCAATACAATTCCACGATCATAGGAACGATATCATCACTCGTGTGTACGTATAGAATATCGTCTCCACGATGTGATGCGACTCGTTTTACATAATCTTCATTTCATAATGATTATATAAATGAATTGAATGAATGAATATGATATATATTACACTAATATCATTCTGAAAATGAGTTATCTATAACCTAAATAAAAGAATAAGCATTTATTCGACAAACATGCATAAGAACAAAAAGTAATAAACACCTGAATAACAAGTAGTAATGAAATATTACTAATAATAAGCTAATAATATGACCATATATGATATCATAAAAATATGTATGATTCTTTAATAATTCAATAACATTATTTAAATCATTATACGGGAGGTTCAGACACATACAAAGAATATCGGACCAAAGGTAAGGGAAATATCACAATCTCATTTTTATCCGAGATTTCTTATACTTTGGTATTTACTGGGGTGTATTTTATCATCCACATCCATGTTTCCTCAATATTTAATATTATTTCTATCCACCTACAATTTTTTAAATCCAATTTTACCCTTCGTTAAGTTTTTAGTAAAATATATGAAAGGAATCTTTTGTCGTTTTTCGTACGAGGTACTTTTTTAACTTTTCCGACAAAAGTACAAAGAATGTTTTTTTTAACTTATACGGCATGAATGGATTTTTAAAACATTATTTCCAAGAAGCTTCCTTTACAAGTTTTCAAGTTTATTTTTAATCAAATTCTTTTAGTTTATAATTGTACGACATGTTAATAAAGGAAAAGTGTTTGTTGAAGCAGAAAGGATATTTTCCTCAAGAATGGAGTTCAAGTGTTTTATCAAAATTATTTTCCATATAAGATAATAAAGGGTTCTGTTTCTATCCCTATTATTACATTGATTTTATTATGTTGTGATGAAATTATATTTATTAATTCATTTATCTTATATGAATTTTTTTATGATGTCATGATGTTTAAGATTCCCATTTTTATTACATGGGTTATGCAATGATGTATGATTTATGATTTTGTGGCACACATAAGAATAGTATCATTATGAGATGGGTGGGACCTATATCTCCCTCCAATGAATTGGGTAAAGATTTTATATCTCATGAGATAGACATGGCTGGAATGGTAGGTTATACTGGTTCAGTGAATCACGACTGAAACGAGGGTTACTCGGTTCAGAAATGGACTTTGTCCACTAAGATAGTCTTGGAAATGAGTCTTGACTAATAAGATATGATTCTCTATGATTATGTGTGTATGACACAAAGTTTCATGTTTTATGTTATGATTATTGGGATTACATTTCACTTATATGATTTATCCCATGTTATGATATTATGATCTCTTTTTCAGGTTAAGATTTCCAAAATGTTATGTTCTTATGAATATGATGTGATTGATATTTCTTTTATTTACACTTACTGAGCATTTGAGCTCACCCTTTTATGTTTTCTTTTCCACAGTATATAAAGAAAGGTTTTAGGTATAAAAAAAGGGAATATCTCTCTGGGAGATGTTGAAGATATTTCACCATGATTAGAAGATTATATTCCGAGTTTCCAAAGACACTAAACTATTACGATCCTTGTGTGTGTTTTTGTTATGTACTAAGTATTCCGCAAAAGTAATTTAATGTCCATGTACGTCAGGATTCGGGTCTATACAGTTGGTATCAGAGCAAATGAGGTAGGAATGTATCCGATCCTTGGGAACTCTCACATGTGCGCGTTGGACGAAGCATGGCTCTCCGCCCAAGGGCTTCATGAGGAAATGGCTGCCATTGGGGATGGTGGTGTGTCCCGCCCAGGGGATGTAGCTGCCCATGGAGTGCCCTGATAGGTATCAACTATAGTCCACTGGAAGTAATTCCAGACCATTACATTATCCACACTCCCCGACATTTTATCACATCATGGTGTAAAATAGTTAAGATAATGATATATAAGAATGAGATTTTAGGCCATGTATTAGTAAAGCATGCATACCCATCATCTCATGGTGATTTCCCTTTTATAAAACCCTTGAGGATTATCCTAAAATGAACATGTATTAGGTTATGCATTATAACACATGAGTAATTACAACTCAGCCAATTCATGTAAATGGTTCATGTGAACATCTAACTCTCAATCCTTTCACCAAATGAAATATCTAGTTTAATAATAAATTACATAAAAGGTATTCTCAAATTATAACTATTATCATTTTGTCACCCATTAATCATAGTTTGTTATGGTATATCATATTATATGATACAACTTATAACACTTCCATACAATATAGTAAAATCATATCTTATGACTATCCAAATGTGGTAGCATGATAACATTATTTATGATATCCCATAATCATATGATAATACATGGCTAAATACATGACATGAAAAAATATTTAGAGAATATATCCTTCATTTTCATATATAATAATGCATTTTCCTATGATATCTGTGTCCATGATATCAAGTAACCCTAGGATATGGATTATTTCAATCTCATACATCTACTTATACATTATTGATTCATTGGTTATAAAATGATTTGATCAATAAATACATCTCATTTCATTCACCTTAATGGATGAACACATCACCTGAATCTCATCTGATAGATAATCATATCACATGTCTTATCTAGTTATAGTCGTACAGTACTCTGTTCTTTCTTAATTTATGGATTGAATGTCATACTAATTAAATGAGAGGAAAAATATAATCTTATTTAAACTCCAAATGACAACATTATCAACAACATACCCAACCACCTCTGATTAGCTAATACTTAAGTATTTTTTAAGAAATGTATAAAATTATGAATTTTTTCATGATAGGTATCTCACTAAACTCATGTATAGGGAAAATCTAAATATGAAACATGCACCCCAGTGAGGAACCTAATGGATTGTGATGCAGAGTTTCAAATTTTTTATCAATAAGTGTAAAGTCAATAAATGATGAGTTTAGTTGGGTGTTGATGAAGAACCCAATAATTTAAGAGATTTAAGAACCCCATGATTAATAAATTATTTCATTAAAATTATGAGATTAAAGATTTTATGAGTTTGAGATACATCTTTTAGTTCACAAATTGTCTTTTATTATGTATATTTGTAGATATTTATTCATCTATTAGAAAATTATTCTTATATTGGAAATAAAGAATAAAAACGGAATAATTCTTTTCTTAGAGGATTGATATATAATTAATTAGATTGTTATATCTACTTATTAATTAGAATAAGTTTTTTTTAAATAATAAAAAGTGTTTATATTTGATTATACCACTCTCTACTACATTTTCTAAATGATTTTTTTGAGAATCCTTCCTTTTGATTATAACGCCTGAAAACTAATATTGAAAGATTAACTATACTTGGATGATTTTAAAGAATTTATACAAGAGGAAAATTAATTATGGAAACAATATTCTAAAGTATAATTTTAGAAGAATCGTTATATATGCAGACATAAGTTTAACTATATATGTTTTGGAAGCACTGTTTTTGTAAGAGACACATTACTTGGAGGATGAATATGTTTGATGAGATGAATTAAGAAAAGTGAAAGGAGTTGTTTGGAATTATATAAGTTGAATATGGAAACTATAATTAATGAATATTGAAGATCCCAATGTAACCAAAATAAATTTTTATGGATGGGTATTATTTAATAAAGAGGTGAAGGTTCCAATTTAATATTTCTAGAATGATATATACTAAAATTATGATACATTATCCAAAGATGAGTTTCAGATATAGGGTGAGGTGTATATAGAAGATAAAGTACTGAGAAGATGAAGTACTGAGAAGATATATTGAGTTTTTATAATTGGTAAAGGCATGTTATTAGGTTATAAAATTAATTATGGAAATATATTGTTCCAAAAGATGACATGTGGAGCTAATTGATGAGAATTTTGATGTTTTGTTTGAGTATTTATAAGAACCATTAATGGATCACAAAGGACTAACCTGTTATTTACTTTGTTTTTTATTCTTAATCAGGTTCTATGATAAAATAAATTTTAAGAATACCTGTGATTTAAGATCATTTATAAAGGATTGAAGTGGAATAGAGGGAGCAGAATCTTGATTTATAAGGATAATATGAAAGAATCAAAGTGCAGATGATCTAGATGATGGAAGAAATAGATGATTAATGGTGATCTAGAAGAATCATTATTTCTAAGGTGAGTTTGGAATTATAAATATTATTATGAATAAAAACCCATGTAAATGGTAATTTTGACTATCTGAAGTGGAAGATGAAGTTGAAGCATTTAGAACCCTGATATTGAAGATTTGAAATACAAGTAGAAGTGTGAGAAGCATGTTCTAAATGATTTTTTAATACAGAATATACATAGATTCGTGTGAATAAATATGAAAGTTTTAAGACACATAAGAGTAACATTAATTGCACATAATAATAATCTTAAGTTAAATCAAGAAAAAATTTCAATGGATAATAAATAAAATTATATAAATTTAAAATTAAAAGATGAGGAAGTTTAGAAATATAAATTCCAAGGGAATAAAAAAACTATAAGGATATTTAGTTTGTAACATTATATGATTTGGTTATCTATAGTTAATAAAATCCATTGGATTTATAGAATAATAACTCTAAATTCTTAGGATTTTCATTTGATTAAGTTAAAGGATCTAAAGGCCATATTAGATTAACCCAAAGTTTTTTTAAGGTCAAACTAAACATATGGAAAAACAATTTATTGAGTTGATGAATTGAATGTGATGATGTTGAGATTATCTTCATGAATTAAATATCATGAGTCATAATCCATGATCTAAGATGAGATTTTTATGTGATAAAGAAGAATTAAAAAGGGTTGAACAATGAATACTGGGAGATGAGAAACCAGGAAATTTAAAGGGAAGAATTCATGGATCCCAAACTATCATGTCTCATAGAGATTTCAACACTCCATGAAGAGTATAAAATTTGGATATATCATCATAGATATAGATGATAATGATGATAACAAAGACCTAGGAGATGAAGAGTTGTTATCCTAAACGTTATGAAACATTGTTGAGTTAACTAAATTATTCTAGCATGCATGTTCTAGAAGAGCATTTAAATTTAAATAATAAGTTTCATGTTTTGAAAGAATAATTGATGTTGAAGAAGAAGTGAGTTTGAACTTCATGTTTTGAATGATATATTTAATCAAGGAATAAGTGATATGATCAGATTGTATATTTTATATATTAGAATAATATAAGGAATAACTAATTTAAAATCTATAGGATTCAGAGGTTGAGTTAATTTTGACAAAAGGGTTGATTTTGAATATTTTTATTTTTAAGGAAGAATATAATTTAGCTATACTTTCTTATTATTAAGTTTATTATTCTGAACATTGAAGGAACAGGTTTTATGTGCATGTTATTGAATTTGTTAAATAATTAAAAGTGGAAGACCTGCCATAAAGGGAGAAGATTTTATAATTTATGTAGTGATATATTAGAGAAAATAAGAGCTTGTTCATAAATGTTAAAGGAGATGCATTGTAAAATGGAGGGATCTAGTATAACCATAGTCCAATGACTACCATCGGAAGATAGCATTGTATTAATGATGACAACTACCCAAATTTTTTGAATGATACCTTCCCAACCATTATAAATATTGAGTTAAGTATAACTCCTTCTCACCATCTATAATCACTTCATTTTTATTTGTGATAAAATCGATGTCTGAGACTCAGCCTGAACATAGAAAAGATGTAGAAACCCATATTGGGGGTGGACCTTGAAAATATATCATGTTTTGTTCTATATTTACTTTCTATATTTTATGTTTTGTGAATTTAATGTTTGATGTATACGAGATTTATTCATCATAAAAGGTGTAGATGTTTGAATTAATTTAAAGGAAATAATTTAGTAAAATTTAGTTCACACTGATTCACCCGCTCCCTCAGTGCGACTACACTATATTTTTGGGCAATTCATGTGGTATTAGAGTTCATGGTCACTCCTTTGATTGGATCTTTTTTTCATCCAATATATTTTTATCAATTATATATTAATTGAATATTTGAAGAATTTGGTTGTATGTCTTAGTTTAAGAATAAGGAATTTTTTCCTTTCAATATGTGGGTTTCTAACAAAACATAGAGAAATGAATATAAGAAGTTATGGACCATTAATCCTATTAGAAACGGGAAATAGGATAAACCAATAGTTAAAGGTAATAAAAGTGGTAATATTTTTATGATGTTAGTTAATAATTATCCACTTGAAGAATCAATTTTAGGCTATCTGGAGGATGTGAAAATTGAATCACTTAGTATTTTTACTCTAAAGTTCTGGATTATATAAAAAATGTTCCTCTTGGAGTTTTCCTATATATACGGGAATTTATCAAGGATATATAGGAATAAACATCAATTCTAATAATTATAATGATTAAATGATTTGGATAAATCACTAGATAGAATGTTTCAAACATGAAATACTCTCATAAAACATATTAAATCCAAAGAACAAACTTAATTATTATATAAAGAAAAAAATACTAGGTTGAAGAATAATTGAAATAATAAATTAATAAGAAATTTTAAATAAGAAAATGTAAAGAGAAAAGGATCCATTAATTGAAAAAAATGCATAAATCTACTATTAATGTCAAGATTTTTCAGTTGGAGATCAAGGCCAAAATAATGAAGGATCTTGATAATTATATATAAGAATTGATTAAGCTTCTTGAAGAGAAATTTGAAAATATTAAGAAATAATGGGAATAAATATTTATTCCATTTGAAATGGATAAAAATACCCCCAACCTAATGTGTCTTGATCTGGAGATAAAAATGATAAATCTTGAAGTACCATTAGTCTATTCATCCCAGAAAGTTGATAGAAGAGTTGATTCCCTGAGTGTTTATAAAAAAGACTTTATTTAAAAAAGATTTATTTTATTTAAAATAATATTTTGAAATTATGTATTGGTAAATACACTATAATCTCATATAAAAAAGGCATCCCATACTCTAGAAAATATTGTGAGAACTAATAATGATTTTAAGAAAATTTCAAGTTACAATTTAAATTATAAATATATATGGGTGGAAAAATGTTGTGTGGAACCCACCAATTCATCAAAGATATACGTGAGTAATAAAAAATTATAGTTTTCCAAAATGATATAAAAATTTTGGTTTATTTATATAAAAATAGTAAGGTAATCATACTAGCTTAAAAAATCAATGGAAGAAAAATAGATTTTTCATTTAATGTTGGTGCTTTGATAATTCCATACATAAGACCACATATTTTTCACATAACACATCAATCATTAGAAGAAAAAAATTCCTAAATTAAGGGTATAAAATCAAAATTAAAGAGGATTCCTTAAATGATGGGTCAATGTACAAGGAAACACAATATGTGAGCTAATGGTATTACATGGGGAATGAATAGATAAAAGAGGTGAGCTAGAAAAATCCCAGTAAGAAAATAAACAAGAAAAGGAAACATGAATAGTGATTCAATGGTATAACATGACATCATTAAAGATAAGGCTAAAGGTTAATCACATGGGAGGATAACATAAAGAACATTGTATCAAAATAACATGGTATCAAAGGAAATGTAGTAGTGATGTAGCTGTTTTTTAAGGTAGTTTTTAACATCATTTATTATTCTTTAGTGTATTTAAAATTTCAAAATAATGTATTTTAATTAATAACTACTAAATGTTGTCCATTTTGTACATAACTATTAAAATAATCATTTTTTGTGAAAATATGTATTTTAGTGTGTAAATTTTTCATTCTGAATAATTTTTAAATTCCTTAATTAATTTTGTTTTAACTTTCATTATTTAATTTTTTTATTTAAATTTTATTTTTTTCATTTTCTTATTTTTCATTATTTTATTTTGTTTTTTTTTTCAAAATAATTGTTTTATTAATTCTTTAATTTAATTAATTTACATATTAATAAATACAAAAAAACAAAACCAAAATATTAAAAATAAACAAAAATACAAAAAAATCAGAAATACAAAACTATCAAAAAAATAGAAATATGAAAAAAAAAACTATCCAAAAAATTCCATGAAAATCAATAAAACATAACAAAAACTAAAAAAACAAAAAAAAACAAAATTATAAAGGAACATGAAATAATAAAAATAAAAAAATAAAAAAAATTGTCAAAAATAGAAATACACAAAAAAACTGGTCAAAGATTTCCCAAGAAAATTCCAAAAAAACATACAAACTATGAAACTCCTATTGTATGCTCACTAGGTAAAAATCTGAAAACATACAACCTCTAATTATTGAAATTGAAAAACACCTCAAGGACTTGAAAAAAAATAGATAAAATTAAAATGGAAGACAATAGAGCTTAAAACCAAAACATGAATCAACCTAAAAATATCAACCAACCTGGCCATGAGATAGTAGAGATACATAGTCTAATGGAGATCATACTACATTTAGTTTCTAGTAACCCATACTTCATTAGGTTATCTCCTAATTCCATAAATTATGAAATTAATCAATCCATGTTGTCTCAATTTCTTACCTACAATTGGATTCTTAGTGAATACTCTCTTGACTTCATTAAGAGTTTCTATTGTAGTGTCCAATAGCTTCCACCGAGGGGTATGAGTGAGGAAGAGTTTAAGTTGAGAGTGTTTCCTTTCTACTTCAAAGAAAATTCTTGGACCTTGTTCCCATAATTATAAGAGGATAACTTTTTCACTTGGGATAATGTATATAATGCTTTCACAATAAAATTCTATACTAGGAAAATGCCCTATGAAATTAAGCACAAGATTATTCGGTTATTTCAAGATGAGAGGGAGCTATTTCATGAAGCTTTGGATAGGTTTTGGGGTTTACTTAAACAGTTTCCAAACAACTGGTGCACTCCCCAATTTCTTATGAATGTGTTCTATAATAGCCTCACCCCTTACCACCAAACCCTAGTGGATCAATTTGCTGGAGGGGACTTTAGTGATAGGATATATGAGGAGCTCAAATAGATCTTCAATACTTTATCACAAAACTCTTAGCATAAGTTCTATAGTAGAAGAACCAAAGTTCAGAAGGAAACCACACCTTCCCCATAAGTTTAATACCAAGATTCTTTTTTCAATTATAGAACCCACAACACCCTTAGGGAGAAATGCCACCAATGTGGCATGTATGGTCACTCACAAACCTCATGTCCTAACTTTGAAATTCTTGTCCAATCTCTCTACAGAGTTCCAGTTTTTCTAGATATGGTCCTAGGATATAGTCCATGTAAGAACCTTTCTCAAGCACCTATAATTATGGGTATAGGAACCACACGAACCTTTCTTGGAGGGGGTAGCAAGTCCTTTTTCTTGTTGCCACACCTGGATTCCAGAAACCTCATAGGTAGTAGTTCCAACCCCAACCCCAACCCAAGGATAAGTAATCAAATTTTTAAGATGAGGTGAGTGATATTTTTCAAAAATATATAGGAATATTTGATGAACAAAAGACCAAAAAACATTTTTATTAGGTTTAAATGGATGCAATAATAAAAATCATGGAAATACAAATGTGATAGTTGGTTAGGGATGTGGGTAATATAGATAAATTTAAGAAATATATACCATTAAATCCAAACCAAGTGAAAATGTCATGGCTATTACCACCAGAAGTGGTCTCCAAAACCACTAATATTCTAGGAAATATCACCAAATTGCTCAAAATGAAATGTTGGATGAATCTGAAAATTTGAATCTGGAAAAAATTGAATCTAGAAAATTGGACAATATCTCTATAAATACTCCTGACCGTGTTGTACTAGCTGAAAATAAAAAACCAAATAAATTTAAAAATTAAGATAATAAAGGGAAAAATATTTTTAAAAATGAAGCTTTAGGGATGCCCCCAATTGTTAAATAATTTACCCATGTAATCCCCTTCCCAAAAAAAAAAAACCAACTCATGATTCTGAGCTGCTGAAGTTTTTAAAGGTGGTTAAAAAGTTGAACATTGACATTTTGTTTCTTGAATCCTTGATTCAATTCCCATCATACATAAAATAAGTAAATAAAATCTAGTTAAAAAAATACCCTGGAAGATTTTTCCACCTATAATATAATATAGGAGTGTAGTACTATTTTTTAAAATAGGATACCTCCTAAACTTTGGAACCCCGGGAGGATTTTCATCCCCTACACATTTGGGGATAAAGGTGGAAATTTTAATTGCTTGTGGGATTTAGGATATAACATCAATTTGATCATGTTTTCACTCTTTCAACACTTGAGATTATGAGTTCTCCAACCCACCACTGTTGTCTTATAGTTTGTTGATAGATCCATTACTCACCCAGTGGGTATGGTTGATGATTTTTTAGTGGCAGTAAGTAAACTATTTCTACCTACTAACTTTCTCATACTGAATATAGAGTGTGTCCAGGAGGTACCTATCATCCCTGGTAGGCCCTTCCTAGCCATAGGGGGATTTATGATAGATGTCTCTAAGGGAAAATTAATTTTCAACATCGATGAACAAAATGAGGAATTTAATGTGTTCAAGAAAATAAAAGAAACTACCCACCCAACCTTTCTCAATGATGAGTTGCTACTAACTGAGGGTACTATTGATGAGGATGAAGAGGAGTTCTTGAGGATGATAGAGGATCTCAATGGTGAACATAAGATCCATACTACCAATTTCATGGGGATCAGTTCAAGTAAGGAGAGATATCATTTTTATGAGTTTGGTGGAGATTTTCTGAAACACCTACATGAGTTTTCTATAGAGCATATTCTATCCCTAGGAGAAGAGTTTAAGTTTGAGGAATATTTTTATGGATGTTCTAGTGATGAGAAGGAATCCTTTTATACATCCTTATTTAAGAGGCATCATGATGAATTTGATCCACCCAGGCCTAAGTGTCTTCCATCAAACAAATCACTACCCATTATTGAACTCAAACCTCTACCCACCCATCTAAAATATTTCTTTTTTGGGAGAGTTCCACTTTACTTTTGATCATCTCAAATAAGTTAGAGGAAGGTTAAGAGGATACCCTCATGAGAGTTTTAAGGAAATTCAAATCTTTTATAGGCTGGTCAATTGCTAACATAAAGGGGATTAGTCTATCCTTATACATGCATAAAATTCCCATGGAACCTGAGTGCAGGTGAATATTTGAAGTCCAAATGACACTTAACCCATACACGAATGATGTGGTGAGAAAATAAGTTATTAGAATTCTGGATTCTAGGATTTGTTTTCCCATTTTTGACAGTCCCTAGGTAAGTCTTCTCTAGTTTGTCCCCAAAAAGAGTGGTGTGACAGTGGTCACGAATGAGATGAATGAGAAAATCCAAAAAAATATTGTGAATGAATTTAGGGTTTGTATAGATTTTAGGAAACTTAATTCTTCTATAATAAAAGATCACTTTCCCATGATATTTATAGACCAAATGATGGAGAGGATGGTAGTAAATGTGATTTTCGATTTTCTTGATGGTTACTCTAGTTACAACCAGATTTTAATTTCACTTTAGTATCAAGAGAAAACCACATTCACTTGTCCATTTGGGACATTTTCCTACAGGTATATGCCATTTAGATTTTCTGTTGTGCCAACCATTTTTCACATATGCATGTTGTCTATTTTCTATAATATGATTGAAAGGTTAATGGATTTTTTTTCATGGATTATATTTTAGTAGTGGGAAGTAATTTTGAAAACTACTTGGAAAATTTGGAAGTTGTTTTGGATAGATGTTAGGAGAAAAATCAGGTTCTCAATTGGGAAAAGTTCCAATTCATGGATACTAAGGGAATTCTGTTAGGACATAAGGTTTATAAGAAGTGGTTGGAGGTTGATAATTCCAAGTTTGAGTTCATCCAAAAGTTTCCCCCACATGAAAATGTCAAGGGGATCATAAGTTTTTTGGGTCATGTTGGGTTCTATAAGAGGTTTATTGAGGATTTATTTAAGATTTCTATATCATTGTTCTCACTACTAGTTAAGAGAACAACCTTTTTTATGATAAATGCATAGAGTTAAATAACCTGATTAAGGATAAGCTGACTACCTTACTAGTGACCACTACCCTAGACTGGAAACTTCCATTTGAGGAATGTGTGATGTGATTTATTTGGCTGTAGCTGCAGTTTTGGGTCAGATGAAGGATAGGAAGTTGCATTTCATTTATTATTCCAGTAAATAGTTGGATGATGCCCAAAAGAACTATTCAACCACTGAGAAGGAATTGTTTGATGTGATTTTTTACATTAGAAAATTTTAGATAGTTCTTGATAGGGTCACGAGTTATAATTTTCACTGATCATGTAACCCTTAAGTATTTGCTGGCTAAGGACACAAAACCCAAGATGATGTGGTGGACCTTGTAGTTGCAAGAGTTTGATTTGGTTATTACAGATATTAAGGGACTAAAAATGTATTGTAAGATCACTTGTCTAGGCCTTCTAACACTAAACTTGAGGAACCAAGAGAGATTAAAACTTCATTCCCTAAGAAATAGTTGTTTGCTTCTCCTATACAGCAATACGCTTGGTTTACAGACTTTGCAAATTTTCTGGCAGTTGGTGTCATGCCTAGGGACCTCTCATAGAACCAAAGGAAGAAGGTTTATTTTTGAGCTGAAATATTATTTTGGGGATGAATATCTTCTATTTAGGAGGTGTACAGATGATATCTTGAGGAGATGTGTTTTTGAGAAGGAAATTATGTTCATACTTGGGATCAGTCATTAATCACCTTATGGTGGCCTCCATATAGAAGAGATGATTGTGTTGGAGTTGGTTCCCTAGAACCAAATTATTTTTTACTTTATGATAACTTATATTCCTATTTTTGAATATTAATAAATTCCTTATCACGCCATGAATATTTTTCTACGTAACATTGTATGTGATAATATCCTAGGGGTAACTATCACACTAAAAGTTCATAGTAGATCCCTACTATGATGAGAACCCAAAGGTTCT
This sequence comes from Viscum album, assembly GCA_963277665.1. Taxonomy (NCBI): domain Eukaryota; kingdom Viridiplantae; phylum Streptophyta; class Magnoliopsida; order Santalales; family Viscaceae; genus Viscum; species Viscum album. The sequence continues at coordinate 697,087,372 of OY728148.1, forward strand.
ATGACACTATTCTTGAATATATGTTCTATATCTAGATAAAATCATTTAAGGGACACAAATGATACATGATATTATGGGTAGAGACTCATAGGACATTGAGGAACTTTCTCAAGGTGTACGCCCTCAGTGATATCTAGAAGTATATTATGAGAATGATGTAGTGTTTTATGTTGCTCCTATATTTTACATGTTATGATAATCATTCTATATCATGCCTTTATATTCATGTTTCTCTTTTAATCCATTTATATGCCTATTTCCTAACATGTATTGTATTCCTCTTGTTATAACTTGTTTACTCTTTTACTACGCTTCATAGCTCAGCATTTTCTTATGTATGTACTTAGCTTATCCCTTGCAATGCTAAGTTTGAAGTAATGTTGTGGTCATGTAAAAAAAATTCAATAAATATGTAGTATTTTATGTCTTAAGATGTCATGTAATGTTCCTAAGCCCCAAAGACACTAGAAATATTGATCTTCTGGGTTTTATTAAGTTCATTTTTATGTAATAAATTATGTCTAAATATGAAATAATGAGTAGGGTTGTTGTAGATGGTATTAGAGGATAGGTTTAGTTATTTTCGGAATTAAGATTAGAAAAATCTAGTAAAAGCATTATGGATAAGACTAAGAATAAGAAATACAACCCTAAATTTTAGTGAGTATAGAGTAAGTGGTTTATCAATAGAATACATCCCTGAATGGATATGAACAAGTAGAGGTGGATGTGGCCCAGATGTATCTAGGTGTAAAACCCGAAAACACTTCTTTAAGCTAGACTCGATTAGGAATTGTTGTATGACAACAGGCCTTGCTTCACTCTTGGTTAGACTCCCCTGGGGAATATTATTTGGAAAATTTATAAGATTAGTATGAACCATTATTAAGGGAGAAATAAAAAAAGACCATAATAATATATGTTAGAAAATAGATTGTGGGTAACATAGATTTAATCTTATAAATTCATAAGTTAAGTAAAGAAATGTATTGTATAAGTTATCCCTCTTTTCATTGGATTCCCCATTATATTTTTTAATAGTTTAAAATACTTAACCGTAATTTTCCTTTAAATCTAGTCAATGAACAATAATAACAGGACTCAGGTTAACAAATGATGTGAAGATCAATGTGATGATTGTTCTAATGAGATGCTCAATCTGATGGGATCAAGAATAACAAACTTTGTCATGATAATCTCTCAATTAACTCATGTTTTGAATAGAATATTAGGACAAGAGGAAATCCCAACCCCCTCCCCCCCAATAAAGAACAAGTCACAATTGAGTGCTTCAAGATAAAAAAGCCTCCTACTTCCAATACATCATCTAATCCTTCAATTGTCAAACAATGGATCAACTCCATTGAGAATATCTTCTCTATCCTTCAATATTCTTAATAAGAGAAGGTTCTACAGGTTTCTTATTGTATAGAGGGTGAAGCAGATCAATGGTGGACATTGATAAAAAATAAGAATCCTAAGGAATAGATCGAGGCGATGGGATGAAAGGATTTCTGGAAAATGTTTTTCGATAAATATTTCCCCTCACCCAACATCTTAAGAAGGAAATAAATTTCCTTCAACTCAATAATAAGGATGATGAATCTATTATGGAGTATGAGGAAAACTTTACTAGACTTCCATGATATGCCTCTAGTTTTGTTGTTACCCCCAAATTCAAGGTTGACAGCTTCTTTGGTGGACTAAAACCTATCCTATAGAAATCCCTAGTGATTGGTGACTTTGATAGCTATGAGGAGATTCTCCGATGTTCCCTTAAATCAATAAGGAGATCAACAAATATTAGGGGTATCAAGGGGATAAAAAGTAGAAAGTATACATTAATTATATCGGTCCGATGGATAAATCCAACATTGCTAAGAAATTACATCATCCCACTTGACAATGGTGTTGAAAGAATCACTATAGAAATTTCCTGAAGTGGATAAAGAAATGATTTAGGTGTGAGAAATAAGGGAATCATGCTAGTAATTTCCAATAAGAAAAACCTGTTATTGCAACAGAGGAAATGAACTCTCTATTCAATCCTCAATACATTGTCCATTGCTACAACTGCAAAAAACTAGGTCACTTTGAGCACCAATTCCCTAAGACAAGGGTTTTTTGAGGCAACCAACAACCTCTAAGGTATCAAGGGTGAGGTTTTTCTATCACTATTACTGAAGTGAATCCTAAAAATTAAGTGGTGATAGGTACCCTATTTATTCATTCAAGAATAGCTTATTCAGTTTTTTATTCTTCTTCTATGAATTCTTTTATATCTCTAAAGTTTATTAGAACAATTCAAACACCACTAAAAATCATGTAAGTAGATATATCAGTGAGAATGGAAAATGGTTAAATTATTACATCCAATAAATATAACTCCTCTACTATAACAATTTAGGGATTTAACTTCTCAAAGAACCTCATCATACTTTCCTTGGTGTAATTTGATGAAATTATTGGTATGGATTGGCTTTACCTATATAGTTCCAACATAAATTTTTTCGAGAGGGAACTAACTCTTCATATAGTGAATCGACCCTTAATTCTATAAAAGTGCAAGGAGAAGGATGAATCCTCTTTAGCACCATCATCTCAAGCATGAATATTACTTCCCTATGAGCATGTGTATCTTTCTCATATGATTGAGTCTATGGAAGGAACCATCCTCAAAGAAATGACAATTGTGAGGGAATTATCTAATGTGTTTCTCAAGGAATTGGCTTGTTTTCCTCCTAAAAGAGATGTTCAATTCTTGATTTATCTTTTACTTGGGGTGTTTCCAATAACCAAGACTCTATATAGAATGGCTATTGTGGAGCTTGATGAGCTAAAGAAAGAACTGTAGGAGAGCCTGGATAAAGGGTTTATTCACCCAAGTGTTTCACCATGGGGTGCACCAATCCTCTTCGTTAGGAATAAGGATGGGTCAATGCACCTTTGAATTGATTATCGTGATCTCAAAAATAAATATTGATAAAGAAAAAGTATCATTTTCTATGAATTGATGAATTATTCGGTTAGCTATGTGGAACACAATACTTCTCCAAGGTGGATCTACAATTGGGATATTACCAAGTAAGGGTGAAGAACTAGGATATCCCCAAGACTACTTTTTCATATAAGGTACAGGAACTATGAATTCATAGTAATGCCTTTAGGAATCCCAAATGCTCCATCAATCTTTATGGAATTGCTAAATAGAGTCTTTAGAGATTACCTCATCAAATTTGTGGTATTCTTTATACACGATATTCTAAAATACTTCAAAACCAAGGAGAATCATGACGAGCATCTGAGAACTATACTAGAAACCTTCTGAAAGGAGAAACTCTATGAAAAGTAGAAAAAGTGTGAGTTATGGTTGAAGGAAGTCTCATTCTTGGGGTATATCATCACAAGTAATGGGATATATATGGATCCTTCCAAAAAAAGTAATTTATGGATGGATGATGTTGACATCTCTAATGGATATCCTTAGTTTCTCGGGGTTAGTTGGATATTATCGTCAATTTGTGATAAATTTATCATGATTATCAAACCCTCTTACCAAGATAACTTGGAAGGGAGTCAAGTTTTCTTCTAATGATTAATGTGAAGAAAGCTTCATGGAGTTGAATAAGAGGCTTATCACTACCCATGTACTCACACTAACCACAAGTGGGGAGCTTTTCATAATATTTAGTGTTGCTTCAAAGAAGGGATTGTGTTGTGTGTTGGTGCAGAATGAGCATTTCATCACCTATGCCTCTAGTAAATTGAAAATTCATGAGAAAAACTATCCCTTACATGATCTAGAGATGGTAGTTGTGATCCTTGCATTGAAAATATGGTGGCATTATCTCTTTGGCGAAAAGTGTGAAATGTATACAGGTCACAAAAGTATCAAAAATATATTCACACAGAAAGAGATGAACATGCACCAACGAAGATGGTTAGAGCTCATCAAGGATTACGATTTCTCCATCTGTTACCACCCTGAGAAAGCGAACAAGGTGGTAGATGCTCTAATTAGAAAGTACCCAACAATTATATCATTTATGAGAATTTAAAAGGATCAAATATTCTTAGATTTGATGAAGATGGACATGGGAATCATAAAGATGGTAATATCATCAATCCTTTCACAAATTATTGCTCAACCATCTCTTTTGGAAAGGGTAAAGTTTTCTCAAAAAGATGATTTTGGAATTCAGAAGAAATTATAAGCTATTAAAAAAGGGAAATCCTAGGAGTTCAATGTTCATAAATAATGATTGTGATATTTGGTTCAATACTATCTATTCCATCAAACCAGGAGTTAAAGAAAGAACTTTTGGATGATGCACATATTTAGAATTTTTCCATTCACCTCGAAAACACAAAGATGTATTGGGATCTCTGAGTGAAATATTGGTGGGATAACATAAATATTGAGATCACCAAATATACATCAAAGTTTTTGGTATGTCATCAAGTGATGGATGATAGGTAAAAGTGTAAGGGGATTATGAAACCATTACCCATACTAACATGGAAATGGGAAAACATAACCTTGGACTTGGTCACCAGACTTCTGAAGACATCCAAAGTAAACAATGTTGTCTGGGTTGTTATGGATCATCTTATAAATATTGCACACTTCATTGCAATTTGAGAGGATTTCTCATTGGATCAACTGGAACTGATATACATCTGATAAGTGGTAAGGCTACATGGTGTACCACTATCGATTGTATCTGATCGAGATCCAAGATTCACTTATAAGTTATGGAAGAGTCTCAAACGTGATCTAAAAATTCATATGAACTTCAGTATGAATTATCATCCTCAAACTAATGGAAAATTTGATCGAACAATCAAAACACATGAGGACATGTTGATAGTATGCTCAATGGACTTCAAAGGAGGATGGGATCAACATCATCCTCTGTTTGAGTTCTATTACTACAATAGTTTCCACTCAAGAATCCAAATGGCTCTTTATGAAGATCATTATGGGAAGTGGTGTAGAACACTAGCATGTTGGGATGAAGATGGGGAGTGAAAACTTCTAGGTCCAAAAATGGTTGAAGAAATGGTAGAGAAGGTTAATACCTTCCAACAGCACATCAAATCATCTTAGAGTCGACAAAATTACTATGTTGACAACCATCTATGAGACCTAGAGTTTGATGTTGGAGATATGGTTTTCCTCTTCATATCTCTATGGAAGAGAGTGATGAGATTTGGGAAGAAGTTAAAGATTAATCCAAGGTACATAGACCGTTTTTAGATCCTTGATCACATCAGAGTAGTGGCATATCGACTAGCACTCCCACCAAACCTATCTCAAGTAAATGATGTATTCCATGTATCGCTCTTGAGTAAATATATACCTAAACCATCGCATGTACTCAATCCATAGGTGGTACCATTGGAGAATGACCTCTCTTATGAAGAGAACTCGGTTAAGATCTTATATCATCGAGAAAAAGTTCTACGAAATAATATTATACCCCCATCAAGGTGTTTTAGAGAAACCATAGGTTTTAAGAAGAAGCATGGGAATAGGAGGAAGTGATGATGCAGAGTTACCATCATCTTTTTTAGTGTGGGAAAAAGAAATTTTGAGGGACAAATTTCTTATGGTGGTAAGGTTATAACAACAAAATAATTTATGAATAAAACTCCCTTTATTTTAATTAAATGTATCATGGATATAGAAAACACATGCACTTTTTTTAATTAATTATTATATCAAATTGTATTTGAATAATCATTAAGTATCTTTATCATTGACAGTATAGTCATTGAACAATGATTACATAAATAATATAAATATAAGGTTTTAACAAATCATTTTGATATAGACAAAGGAGTTGATAGCCTCATCTAGTAGACTTGGGCCATATTAAGATCATTTGTCAGAGCTCAGAAAGTAGGTAGCATCACTGGGTTTCTATCTTGACCAAGACCAAGTCGAGATTAAACATTTTATGCTTGAACAAAATAACTTATGCAAGAAGTTCAAGTTAATAGAGATTACCACTGAGGCGATGTTATCTGAGTTGTCCCAAGAGTCTGTCACCATCGCACAGCTTACCCTTAGGTCTTATATGGGTGTTATAAGAGGTTATGTAATAAGGTATTAGTCACTTATTTTGTAATACCTTTTATAAATATAAGTCTTATTCCATCAATTCCTTTATGTGAACAGTATTTCTCAAAAAAATGACGAATTTGATAAATTGATTTCTGGGTAAAAATTGTACTGTTGAGAAATATATACATTAGGGTTTTTATTGACAATATTATGAAAACAATTATAATAAATGATAATTATATCAATTCATCCTCTATAAATGATTATTAAATCAGTTAGATAAGAGTTTATTTTTATACAATAAAACGGAAATTGTATTAAAGAATTTTTTTAAGGAATTAATGAATTTTTGAAATAATTAATATTTTAATAAAATATTATCATCAAATTAATTTTATAGTAAATTACTATATAATTTTTATGTAGTAAAATTTATTTTTTATTATGATTTAAAAAAGTTTTTTGTCAAAACCTTTCAATTTTTAATAAATGTCAGTTCTCATTTTAAAAGTGAAAATTCACAAAATTAGAAAATTATTTAGATAAAATTAATATTATTTCTGGAATCAGGATGTCAAAATTATCCAATGGTTAATTTTTCATAATTTTCTGAGAGAGTCAAATGTTTTGATAAAAATTAAATAATATATAAATGTATAGTGTGTTTTATGACATTATATTGACCTAATAGTGATATAATTAATACTATAAAAGGTATTTTCTACCAAATATATGTTTTAACATAAAAATAATGTGATTTTAGATTAATTTGACTTATTTTATTATGCCTTAGTGAATCATCTAAAATTTATAACAAATATTATGATTTTAAGTTCATTTCTTTAATAATGTGACTCACCTCCATATAATAAAGGATTATATTTTAATATATTTGGTCCATGGCCTTGTAAAATAATATTTTACACTCCTATTTGGAAAAAACCATGGGCTAAACCCTAGGAAGGTTTTTGGTTTTGAATATTTAATTATATAAATTCTAAAACCTAAGTTTGTGAAATATTAAACAATTCCCCTATCATTTCCTCTATAAACCCACTTAATATCTCACTTTTATTCACTCAAAATCATTGTATATCGTCCTCACTCTTCTCTCCATTCCCTATAGTCCTCCCAAGGAACCCCCAATATCCCATTAGGTCTCTCTCAAGCCTTTTGGATCACACATCCAAGTAAGGGTTCCTTCCTTTCTCATTTTTATCCAAGTTTCCCTATATCTTTATACCCTTAAATTTTCAATTACAAATGATGGGGTATGTTTTTTCACCTCCCCCATACTTCCCTTATTATTTTTTAATGATTAGATACCCCTTTCACTCTCATTAATCCCCTCATGAACACCTGTTACCATGCTGAAATTCTATAATGGATTTCTCTCTTCTCATTTCCATTCAAGTATTTCTTTTATATTATACATCTCAAATTAAATTTCATTTTTTGGGATATTATGATTCATAATACCCTTAATTTAAATTTCATTTATAAATTATGAGATACCCATTTCGCTCTCATCAACCCATTTTTTGAATCCCCAGGTGTTATCATTTTGTTGTCAAACTTGCACCGTGATTTTCCATACCAAAATCATCGTGTAGTGAATACCATGCCTATTTATCTATACCAGGTATTCACCTTTATGAACATATACATATTGATTATATAATTTCATGTATGTATTCTAAATTCATTTATCATGCAATAAATGATTATGTTGAATGAATCCAAGTTATATGATCTATGTAGCACACTTAAGCATGAGATTAAAATTTTTATGAAGGGTGTGACCTGATAGTGATCTGGTACATTTGGTAATGTTTAGTATCATGATACATCATTTTCAGATAGGTTTTTACTTGATTCCTTTTAGGACATTTGTCTACCATTTTTTAACAGGGTTTTACTAGATTCCTTTATGTTAATGATGCAGTGTTTTAAGTTGTTTCCCCATTTCCATGTTATGATAATCATGTTATATCATGCCTTTATGTTCATGTTTCTCTTGTGCCCCATTGATATAGCTATTTCCTAACATTTATTGTATTATTTATGTTATTCCTTATTTACTCCCTTACTGGGATTTATAGCTCACCCTTTTCTTATGTATGTCCTCAGGTTATCACATGCAATGCAAATTATGAAAGAATATTGTGGTCATGTAAAAGAAGTTTTCAATAAAGATGTTGTATTTTATGTCTTAAGTTTTCATGAAATGTTTATAATCCCCAAAGACATTATACCTATCTATATTATAGGTTGTATTAAGTGAAAGTTTATGTAATAAATCATGTATAAATATTAAATAAATATTAGGGTTTCTATACACATACTAAGTGTATCCAGTATCACAGTTAAATAATTTATTATTTATTATTTAACAAGTTGAATAAAGATTATTCTCAGTTGTGGTTTAATAATTATTCAAGAATGTATGGTCTCATTTATTTCGAAACTAGTTATTCTAGAGAATATATTGTGGGTGTAATAATTAATAAATATTTACTTTCAATTTATTCAATATAATATTTATATATTTTTAGTGAATAATGTAGTGATATTTATTTAATAAATAAATAGTCATTATTCAAGATTCAATAAATTTGGTGGAGTATTGGATAACTGAGTTAATGGTCTAGTGAGAAATAATAATTTTGAATATTATTTGACTAAATAAAATTTAATTATAACTCTCAAGATTAGTGAATGTCAGGAAATAATAATGTTACTATTATTATTTGACAAGGGGGTTTCACTTGGATTAATAGAATAATTAAGGCACTTAGGAAAATTATTTATTATTACCCTATTGAATTAAATACCTTGTTATATTACTCTCTTATTAGCCAAGCTCTATCAAATCGATGCCTATTGGTTGTTCACAACAAATTGGAGAAAATATCTCAAGTCTAAAGAGTTCATCCCTCTCCAAGAATGCTCTCAAGAATGAGAGAGATCCTCCTACACTGGATCAAGGAGAATGCTTTGGAAGTAGTTCCCAATGAGATCGAATGTGGACATAGCAAGGGTAAGGATCTTCCATGATAGCACTTGGAGACTCTTTTGATAAAATATATAGATATGTGTATCATGTGTGGATCACTTCTAGAAAAGATATAACCTTGATCTCTAAAATGCAATGAATGTGTAGTACAGATCTATGGTAGAACGCATCAACAAAGTAATAATCACATTCAAGGTAATTCTTTGATTTAATTAAATTAATTATAAACAAAATATGTTGATCATCTCTCTTAGTTCTGCATTTATATTCCTTATTATAAATCTTTGATTCAAATCTATGGATACTGGCGGTCATCGTCATATTGATCCTATATTGTTCATTGAATATGGAAAAAATTAAAGTTGGACATCGTCCCATCCACGCTTCTGCAGCACCCGGAACCAAAAAAACTGCTCAGAAGGTTCTGTAGGATAGTTTCTACTAGCCTACTTTGTTCAAATATGTTAAGAGTTTTGTAATAGGCTGTGACAAGTGTCAAATTCTTAGAAATGTTTGAAGAAGGAAGGATCTGACTCAAAAAGGAATTTTGGTTGTTGATGTTTTTGATGTCTGGGGTTGGATTTCATGGGACCATTCCCATCCTCTTATGGGAATGATTACATTTTTTGTTGTGGACTATGTGTCCAAATGGGTTGAGGTAGTGGCTTTTCCCAACAATTTTGTTGCAAGTGAAATATTGTATCCGGGTTTGGTGTGCCTTTAAATTTCATTATAGTTAATGGTACTCACTTCAAGAATTATAAATTCAAGGGTTTGATGGAGATGTATGGATTATCACATAGGACAGGTACCACTTATCATCCACAGTCTTGTGGTCAGGAAGAAGTTTCAAATACCTAGCTTAATTAGATTTTAGAAAAGATGGTGTCTAGATTTAGGAAAGATTGGTCAGTCAAGTTGGATGAGGCTTTTGGGCCTATAGAACAGCTTACAATACTCCTCTAGAGATTTCACCATACATGATGCTTTTTGGGAAATATTTTCATCTTCTTCAAGAATTGAAGCAAATTTATTATTAGGAAATGAAGGCCCTGAACTTTTATTTCAAGTCAACTGGTAAGAGAAGGTCGTTAGAGGTAAGTGAGCTGGAGGTGATAAAGAGGAGTCTTATGAGAATGTTAAAATTTAAAAATATAAAACAAATTCTTTTCATGATTCAATCATCCAAAATAGATACTTTAAGGTTGGTCATAGGGTTATACTATTCAATTAAAGATAGAAACGTTTTCCAGGTAAGTTGAAGACCAAGTGGTCAAGAACATTTACCATTTTGATAATGATAGTCAATGGAGTTGTGGAGACTGTAAGATAGAAAAATAGACCATCTTTGGTCAATAGTCAGAGGATCAAGCTATTCATTTAATGGTATCCAAAGGTCTTGGAATTGATTTCTTAGTTATAAGAATGAATGTGTCTAAAGTATAGATGAGGACTATAAACTCAGTGTTTCATGGGAACTAACCCATAGTTTTTATTTTGCTTTCTTTTTATTTATGTTCTTCAATAAAGATAACTCTTGTTTCTTATTTCACCAGTTTTATGTCTTTTTTGTCTGATGGTGTCTCATGACCTGTTGCTCCTAGAGAGAGTTGTTTTTTTAGAAACTTGGAAAAGGAAAACCAAGGGAGCATCACACAACATCATATGGATAATATCTCTTCAACTAAATCCTTGGTTTAGTTTTTCATGAACTTAAATTTCTGGATTCTTATGCTCATTTTACATGCAGAAATTAGAGGGAAAACCAGATCAATCTACTTAGTGTTGTAGAAGAGTATATTTTGAATAGACATTAATGTTCCAAGCTCTAATATTTTATAGAACTATTATTCTATTATTATAGTTTAATTATTTTCTTGTATTTTACTATCTGAGGCATGATGCTATGTGTAGGTTAGTCCCTCTATTGCTTTCTAAAACTTTGAAACTATTTTTCTTACTTGAGTTCTAGATTATTAGTAACTAGTGAGTTGAACATTTTCATGAACTGTACTGTTAAACCTGCTTAAACCCTTGTATTAACTTTGATTCAACTACTCCTATTTACACATTTTAAGTCATGTTACCAATGTAACTTCAAAAAAATCACTTTTTTCTAATGATGGTCTATGAGTTTTCTTTTGTATATAACTTTTTTTTTCTTTTTTTTTTCTCTTCGATGTAGAAAAAAATTATTTTTGAACTTTCTTATTACCCATCAAAATCTATTTTCAAACTTTTAATTTTTTTTCTCACACCTTGAGAAAAAATATTGGGGAAAATGTTGAGTTTTAAGTGTGGGGGAGAGGGCTCATTTTGGTCACTTCAAATCCCCCCTTTATGGTTTTTTAAAAAAATATCATCAAATTGTTTTCCAAACTTTTTCAAAATTTCTTGAAGTCACTGCTAGTTTCTTCAATATTCCATTTATTTGTCCACCCTCACCTGGCAATGAGTCATTTCACATCTCTACTTGTCGGTCTCTTTGGAATTAACATGCACATAAATAATTTCATTATTAGAGGATAACAACTTTATGGATGTTAATTGTTGTACTTAGTCTGAAACTATTGAGGATGAGTGATTGTTGAATGGATTTTTTAACTATCTTTATTGATTTTCTATTTAAGAAATGAGGAATGGAGTGTGATAGGATAGATTTTGTGGAATTTTGATCATGATGTTAGGTAACTATAAATTTTTACTCGAACCTAGGGGAATCAATTTATATATATATATATATATAATCACTTTATAAATTCAATCCAAATGATAATTAGTTAAGTCTTTAGTAACTGGATTTAAATGGTAAAATGGGAACCCATGGTGAGTCTCTCAGACAAGGTGTACTATGTGTGTTTGTATTAATTAATAAAATCCACTTTCAATTTCAATAAGTGTTATGCATAGTACTTAGCATAAGAAATATGGAAGAGAAAAATTAAAATAAATTTCCTTGTAAAAAATGAACTCATTTAAGTGAGTTGAATTTAGAACCCAAATGAAGAAGGGGGCAATCGACTTAATTAAAAATCATTTGAGTTGAATAAAAAAATTGATCAAATAATTATACTTTAACTTATTTTTACATAAAAGAAAGTGAAAATTAAAGATGAATTTGTTTAGGATTTTAATTCCACTTGATTTAATATATCACCACTCCTTAATTTGGAACTTGATCTGGAATTGAAATAGGATGGTAGGTGACTTCATATAAGAGGAATGACTTCTTTGACAGTTAATTAATCTGTGTTTCCTTTAATTTCCATAATATTTTTGAGTCTAGGAAGGAACATGTTTTGAGCACTTTTTAAAATCCTCACTTGTTCTCCACCTCTATTTTTAAAAGTATATACATACACTTGTTGAACTAACTATAAAACCATTCCTTCTCTTTTTCAAAAATATCAAAAGTATGTATTTGTTTGAGGACTAACAAAGAATTAAATGTGGGGGATTTTGATGTGGTTGTTTTTTAATATAATTTCCCACATCTTTTATTGTTCTTTAGTTTATTTTAAATTTAAAAATAAAGTATTTTAATTAATAACAACAAAATGTTCTCAATTTTTTACATAACTATTAAAATAATCATTTTTTGTGAAAATATAAATTTTTGTGTGTAATTTTTTCATTCTGACTAATTTTTAAATTAATTAATTAATTATGTTTTAACTTTCTTTTTTTATTCTTTTGTTTTTATTTAAATTTTAATTTTTTCATTCCTTTTATTCTTTTATTATTTATTTTCTTTTGTTTTTTCAAAAATAATTATTTTATTAATTCTTTAATTTAATTAATTATTCTATTAATAAGTAAATTTTGATTTTTGTTTTTGATGATTAAAATAATTAAATTAATTTTAATAATTTAATTCAATTCATTAAATACTTTTAATAATTTATTTTATGTTATTTTATTTTCATTAATTATTTGATTTATTAATGTGTTAATTAATTTATCTAAATCAATTTAATTATAATTATATTAATTATGAATAAACTATAATGTGTAATTAATTATTTATTGAATTTTATTTTTATTTTGTTTTCAAAAAATTTAAAATGTGAACTAGAATTTTATTTTATTTGTTAATTTATTTAATTCACTTTTTATTTTAATTAATTATTTGATTACATTTGTAACAATTTATTTTATTTTATTTGTTGTGTAGGTACAACCATCATAAGTAATCTAGCGGTGACTCATTTGAGTCACTGCCAGCCCCACCTACCATCAGGTCTCTGGCGGTGTCTCCAAAACATTGTCAGTACTTCATCTCCCATCACATAGCCATCCATATGGTGGTGTCTCACCTCCTTCTGCCATCCCTCTGGTGATGTTTCATTTTCACACTGCCCACACCTCCCTCTCACCATTTTTATCAACTCTCGCCTCCTTCTGCCAGCCCCCCACAACTCTTTCACACTACCAACCTCCTATTTGAGGTGACTCATTCACACTGCTAGCCCACATGTTACTGGCGGTGTCTCCTTCATACCTCCAGCACCCCATATTTATCACCACCGGTCACAACCTCTCTCACCACTGCCTTTACCTCTATAAGCCATTGTCGCCCCTTATTTCTTCACTCGCCGCCAACCATAGATCCCACTGGTACAAAAACATCTGCAACATAAAGCTATCAATAAAAAATTCATTAACATAGTAGAATAAAAATCCATGCCAAGAACATATTAATAGTGAAATTCGAAATTCCCGATATAAACCAAAAAAACTAGATCTACACCCAACTATAATTGAACCAAATCTAAGTGGAAACTTCTCACCCACCATTGATCAAATAACTGAATTGATATACCACTACTAGTAGATTTATTCTGCCTCTCTACCTGAACTGGACGTCACCCTTACCGACATCATAGTGTTTCCTTCCGCCGATATACTGCACGAGCCCACCACTCCTCACCAATCCACACCTCGGGCTGAAGCTGAGACTCTACCACGACTCCCCCTATAGAAGATCCTCACTATTATCCCACCTCCACAACCTATTTGTAATGATAATTATTTATATATATATATATATATATTATAATAGTAATTAATAGGTTTATATAAATTTTTATTAACCTTTTGTTGTTTTATTTAAGTACATTTTTTGTATTAAGTATTATTTATTTTCTTTTTCACAAGGGGAGGAATCATGTTGTGGTGGGTACTTTAATTATGTTATGGGGAAATTCTACTTTGGTGATAGTTGAGGAGGAAGCATCACTTTGAAGGTGCCATGTAGAGGCCAAATAAATGATTCATGAACTATGACAGCAGCGGGCGACAATCATTGGAAGTCTCTAGAAGTAAGAGTAGATGTGGGAGATGTTTTTATTTGATTCACTTCACAGACATTTGAGATCATTCCATTTTAGTAGTGGGTGGGATATCATTCTATATCTACCACTTCTAGAAGGATAACGAGATCATTTTTCTAACATCGAGACTAGATGAATTCCAGACCTAACAACTAACACATTCCTTAAGCTATAGAGAACCATTTCCACATCCATGAGCAAAGCACCATCACTACATATACCAATTCCATATTCCTAGGGTGGGATATCTGGAGAACTACATTCTAGACCATTAGCATCGGACAGCGAACAGTGCATAGTGGTTAAATATTCTATATATTGAGCAAGAAGCGATATAATTCTTTTTTCTCTTAGGTTCTATATTTTCTGCATTTTCTTTTAACACGAATTTATGTGTTTATAATTATTTTAGTATATCAAACTTGATCATTATGCATCTCATCTAATATCATTTAGGGGAATGAGCTAATTTGGTTCTTGGTTTGATTTTCCATTGGTTATTCTGATCTATGTTACAAGAATCACACCCTCTCTCTCTTGAAAATTATTATTTTCTAAATATCAAGAATTAGTGAAAACTGGTCTTGATTGAATTTAAAACTAAATTTCTTTTAATATGAGGATTTTACTGAAAAGTGAATCTCTCTCAAGAGAGAGAGACCCACTGAGTTCAATAGACAACTTGAACTCAATGATTTCTGATTTTTTTTCGATTGGTGATTGTAAGAATAATGGAATTGATAAACTATAGGAGTTAAATAATCATTGGTTGACCAGTTAAAAAATCTGGTCAGCATCTTTGAATCTTCTCTAGTTTTCTCAATTTAACACATAAACAAGGTGAAAACCATTTGATGTGTCACTCATCCAATTTCCCCTTTCTCATCATCTATTATATCTCATTGACTATTCTGCTTGTGTATGTTTCACTTTTGTTTTCTGGTCTACTTACACTCACTCACTTGAACATTCACATGCACAATATTAAATCACTTCACACTATCACCACCATCATTCACTTTTGTTTTTTCCCTTGTTTGTCTCAATTTTTTTGTTTTTTTTTTTTTGGTCACTTATGTACACAATTATTACTTCCATGTGGTTTGACTTTCTCTTATCACTCTACTAGGTGGTAAGTAGGTTTTATAAATTCAATTTTGTGTATCCTCAACAATAAGAAACACCAGGTAGCAATATATTAAATTATATAAACATGATTCCAAGATAACTACCTATACAATATAACATGGTAGAAATAGACCCAAAATGGATTAGTTTTACTACCTAATTCCATAAATTATGACTCACGAGACGAAAAACATTACCCAATGCATTAGATCACTATCTGGGCACACCCATCATATAATCTATATCAGGCTCACCCAACACTATTTAGGCACACCCATCATATCATGTTCATGATTTATGTGTGCCACAAAATGGAAATAAATCATAAGGCATAACATAATAATTACCCTTGTAAATAAAATGGGTTTCATAGTCTTTTCTCATACCATAATCAAAATAAATTTCATAATGAAAAAAAAAATTAGATGAAAAAAAGGCATGTGTTACCCGATAAAAGTAAGGAAGAATAATCTAGGTATATATGTGAGATATATATATAAATACATAATTTTGAAGTAATCCATAACATCGAAGGTTTTCATCATTGATCAAAATCTATTTAAAAAATTACATTGAATACTTCTTGAGAAAAATTTCCTTTTATCTTTGAAATCAATTATTCAAAATCTAAAAAATATCCAAAATATAATAGAAAAAAATATTTGAAAAGAATAATATAAAATTATAAATTAATATTAAGATATTTCAGTGTCCATGATAGATGGTAAATCCATACATGTCACATAATATAAAAGAAACATTCCTTTCACACTTTTGTAAAAATGTTAAAAGGTTCCTCGTTCAGAAAACAACCAAAAGATTCCTTTCAGACCAATTTCAAAAATTAAAATATGGGTAAAATTTTATTTAATAAATATTTTTTGAATTTTTAAAAATAATATTGAAAGCATTTTTATAAAACATACATATGGAAGAAAAATGGATTTTTGAATGAAGAGAGAAATGAATTCATCTTTTCTTAAAAACATTTTCTTAATAATTTTAAGTACCAAAGAGATAAAAATGGTATTATTACTTAAAAATGTCATGAATAATAATAGTAGAAGAAAATAAGATGATGTTATTATACAATGATCAAATAATTTCCTACAATGGATATTCAAGAATAAAAAATCCCAACTGAAATGAGACTAAAACATAACTTCTTACCGTTGTAGTAATATTTGAATCATAACTCATATGAAAGAAGTAGATGAATTGAAACTAAAAATATCATTAAGTATGAATAATTAATGATATAAATGTAAAGGGTTAGTATACACAACATTTAAAATAAATTATGTACACAAAAGAATATGTGTCTCAAATAAGGATGTTTTGAGATGAAACCCTTACCTCGAGTCCAAACTTTGTCATGTATGTATTTTATCTCCTATTTAATAAACTTATATCCATTATTTATTTTCATAAGGACATTTTATAGGTTTAATAACTTATAATTAAACCATTTACATCCTTTATTTTAAATAAATATTTAATTACTTGATCATTTATATACATGTCAGGTGTTTTTGAGGAGTCTCATTTCATAATTTCAAAACGTCATTGGGTTGTTGGTTGTGGTAAAATGGGTTATTATGAGGATGTATTATAAACGAGAGTCTAATATTTGGCTAGATATCATATAAAACTTCTGTTAGATATATGGAATAATAACTCTAGATGTTATGGAGATATGTAAAATTTAGTTTGAAGATCTAAATGCTATGTCATATTAACCCAAATTGTTTAAAAGGTCAACACAATGATATGAAAGAATAATTTATTGAGTTGATGAAATAAATGTGATAATACTAAGATATCAATCATAAATTAAATATCATGAGTCTAAATCTATGATCAAATATGAAATTTAAGTAAGTGATAAAGTATATTTATGAATATTTGAATGAGAATAAGTGTTTGTCGAGTTTATTTTTTTGTAAGTGTTAAAGGAGGAGAATTGGGAGTTGAGAAATTAATAAATTTGAAGTGAATAACCATAAAAGTGTATGATTCTATGAATCGTAGATATTTCAAAATTCTAAACTATGTATGAAAGGTTTATGTCACATTTTAGAGATAGATAATGATTATGGTAGAGACTTGGGAGATGGAGAGAATCTAACTTGCATAGTTAGTAAGATCATTGAGTTGAAGAAGTGAGCTTGACCTACATGTTCTAGAAGATCATTTAAAATTTAATGAGAAGAAGTGAGAAAATATTTTATGTTTTAAAAGATCTACCTATTCAATGAATAAGTTATATAGTGAAACTATATCTACCATATATCAGTATAATCAAAATTAATATAGATTCGAAAGCCAAGGAAATTGGAAGAAGAGTAGATTCAGAAGTTGATTAGATTTACAATAAATATTTGATTCCAAAAAATCATAGATTTGAGGAAGAATAAAACTTGTAGATACTTGTTTTCCTTAACTTGATCATTCTAAATATTGATATATCAATTCTAATGTTCATGTTATTGCAGTTATTCATTCATTGTTAGTCGAAGACCTACTGTTGAGGAAGAAGATCATAAAATTGATGAAGTGGAATCCTTGACAAAATAAGAAGATCTTGTTTATAACAGTTGAAGGGGAACCATTTTCAACTGGAGTAATCCATTATAACCATAATTGGAAGACTACTATCATAAGATATCAATATTTAATGGCTTATATCTTCCTAGGGGTTAATGATGACTCATTCCCACCCACTGTAAATATTGATTTAAGGATTATCCCTCATCACCTTTCTTAATTACATCATTATTATTAGTGATAAAATATATGTCTCAAACTCGACCTGAATATAGAAATTATGTAGTCACCCACATTAGGGGAGAACCTTGTAAAAATATTATATGTTGTGATCTCATTACATTATTTCTTATATAAGGTTTGAGTTTTTTGGTTGATGCATACAAGATCCATTCATATTGAAAATTTAAAAGGATCAAATTAAGTCAAAGAAAAGAATTCAGAAAATAATGGTTAACATAAATTCACTTCCCCCTCTCAGTGTGACTATACTGTATTATTGGGAACTTCATCTATGTATACCAAATTCATAGTTTATAACAATCTATGTTGAATATTTAGGGGTTAATATAGTTCCCAAATATGGAGACTTATGCTTGACATACATGGATATTATAGAATTTTAAATGAATATTTAGTACATTACAAAATTTTGTGCTTGAAAACCATAATAGTTTAGTGTCTTTGGAAACATGGAAACAAAATCTTCTATCCAGTCGAAAAATCTTCAAAATATCCTATAAAGATTTCCACCTTTAGAACCTCAACCTATAACCATTATTCATAACCTGTATAAAGGAAACATAAGAAATAGGTGAGATCGGGTGCTTATTAAGGGTAAACAAGAGAGGCATATAAGAACAAACAAGAACATAGGTGTACGACAACATGATCGTAATGTTAGGAGATCATACCCGGCACATCAAATATCATAAACATGAGTTATTGGATAAATATTTGCAGTTAATAAGACATGAATCATAAGAAAATAAACATCATGAGCCATGAAATCATAACTAAGGAATAAGACATAGGATTTTCGGAATACATATAAAAACAGAAACTTTTATGTCAAAGATACCTACCAATACCTTTATAATATGTTAGGATTGGGATATAACATGTTTCCCCACTTAGGGCTTGGGATATAAACCCGTATACCCACTTTAGTTTAGGCTTGGGCTACAACCCATGTACCTTCATATTTTTGGTCTTAGGCTATAACCTATGTACCCTCTTTCTTTTAGACATATGTTTCAACCCATTAACTTTCTTTCTTTTAGTGTTAGGATACAACCCATGAACATTCATTATTTTAGTCTTGGGCTACAACCCATGAACCTTATTTCTCTTAGGCTCAGGCTATAACCCATATACCCTTTGATCTCATATAAAACTTATAATGCATTGGAGGGAGATGTAGGTCCAACCCATCTCATAGTAAAATCATTCAGACATGTTCCACAAGATAATAAAACATTCATCATATCATGACTCATAAAAATAAATAGGTCTTATAAACAGCAAATAATAACCCATAAAATTAAATGGGGATCATTAATGCTTCATCATATCATAAACTATGAAAAGGGATAGGTTTCATAATCACTTTATGAACTCATAACCCATGAAAAGAAGTAGGTAGAACCCGTGGAAGTGAAATGGGTGTCTTAAACATCATTCCATAAAAACATAAACCACTCAGTAAAGAATTATGAATTGACACATTGGATTATTTCCTTGAAGGGAATCAGTAACATCAATATATGTAATCTTAGATGGAAAATAATTTTGTAATATCTTTTAAAAACATTTATTGAGGAAAATATCTTTTCTTCTTTGAAAAATAATTTAAAATATATAAAACTATTTAAAAAAAGTTCTTAGAAAATACCTTGAACACTGATAAATAATACTTTAAATCATTTTGAAAAAAAATCCTTGAAAATTGCTTTTAAAAAACATATTAAGGGTTAATCTTTTAAAATGAAAAGTAATCTTCAAAGGAATGACGATGGGTAAATCCAAAAATGTTGTGTGAGGTTAAAAGAACATTATTTTATCATAGTAAAAAGGTTAGAAGGAATAAATTATTTTGATAACGATAAGAATAATCTCTTGAAGGGACTAGTAAAATACAAAAAAATTGAAAATTTATTTTAAATCATATAGGATAATGATAAAATATTCTTGGAAACCCTTTTTAAAAAACATAGATTTCTAACCAAAGGGAGCGTAAAGTCGAGACTTCTAAAAAACACTTTCTAAACTATCTTTTGGAAAAAAATGGTAGGAAAATGGTACCAATACATTAGTATAATATGGAAAACTAGGGGAGAAGAAAATTTAGAAATTTCCTTGATTGATGGATCATATGATTTCATCTAAGTAAGTATAAACTAAAACAATCTCGAAAGAAATGATGAGATCATCTCAATAAACACTTATAACTTGGTAACATGGGATCATAACCTCTATGTATGAAATGAAATTACATGAATATTAAAATTAAAATATTTATATTCATGATAGAAGATTTATAAAGGAATTATATACATCTCAAATAATGATTTTGTGTGCATAAACAAACATGATTCTCAAAGAAGGAAAGTAGAGAAAAAATTGTTTTACCAATTTCATAACTTTTTAAACATAAACCCCATGAAATAAGCATCATATAATAGACATGTTAATATCCATAAATTTAATTATATGATACATATAACACAATCATGGGTAGTTGACAGAGAAAATTTATGTGCTTATTTTCAATGAAATAATGAGCATTTTTTTACTGTTTTTCAATGATAAACCCCATGTATTTACTTGTTTTATTAAAATAATGGGTTATTTGAATTTTATGATTAAAATGAGAAAATTTGAGAAAAGTGCATAATTCTGGATTTTGGACAGATTTTGACCACAATGGTAGTTTTTTCATTTCCTAAACAATATAATTCCAAATTTAGTGATTCTTTTTTTTAGAATCCTGATTTTATTTCCTTCAACTTTCTCATATAGACCAATAGTTTATTCGGCCATCCAAAGGGATTAAAAAATCAATGAAGTTTATAATTTTTCCGGGCAGACAGCATGGACCCCACCACTGTAACGGAACCAAAACTTGGCCAAAACACATCCAATCGAGGTGATTCCACATGTGATAGGATAAGGACAGGTATATACGGCACTTCAACAAATTTTATGGAATTTTTAAGTCATTAAGGCTACCGTGGAATGGTATACATTTGGAGGAACCTTCTTAGAAGCTTCATCCGAAAAAAAAACCTCCAATGAAAAATTCATAACTCCTTCATCCCATGTCCAAATGAGTTAAAAGTTTTAGGGTTAACATCCAAAACATTTATGAACATCTTCGAAGAAGGGGTCCATGCGTGAATCACCCATGTAATTGGTCAACAACATGCAAACTTTCAGAGGACAAAATTCTGCTTATAAAAGGAGGCCCTCGCCTCCTTCTCAAATCATCAGCTCGACACCCAAAGCCAGGGAGGGATCCCACTGGGGCATGGGCTGCTATTGATCCTCTTTCCCGCCACATTTCTTCTTTTATTTTTATTTTTATTTAGTTTTCTTTTAGTTTCATTTTAAATTGTAATTGATTTTTTTAGTTTTATTAATCCATGCATTTGTGTTTCTCCATCCATTTTCTTCATTTCTTTCCATCTCTCTATCTCCTCTTCCACCCACTCCACCAAGTAATCTCATACTCTCAGAAATGAGAGGCTAAACTCGAGTCTTAGATTGGGGGAGTTTAATATATTCATGAATTTTCTTTAATGTTTGTTTTATTATTTTTGTTAGATTTGAGTATCATCCATTGGTGAGGCAAATGTCCCTGATTGGGTGACAACCCGCAATGACATGAAACTCAAACTATTTCTATTCTCAAAAAGAATAGTTATTCAAATATGATAATTAATATTTAGATTATCAAACTAAAATGAAACAAAAAAAGGAAAATAATGATTGAATCCATGAATGAACCCCAAAACCAAGTACTTTATTTTTAACTTCATTCTGTTTAGACTTGCATCTTAATATAAATTTAGAATTATTACTTTACATGTCATTATTTTAAATAATCATAAAAACACAAAAACATTGTCATTTTTTATTATATACTAAAAACAACAAAAAGATATAGTTTAAGTGATATAGAATAAGGAAAGTAAACTACATTTAGAAGGCTCCTCAAGAGAGATGACCCTGGTCCGCCACTGTTCTGCACTTGGAAAAAATATAATTGTTTTTTACATGCCCCATAATAGGCATGCATCCAAAACTGGTGCCTTTCTAGGAATCCAATCATTAGTCCGTTTACTTTTTCTATTTTCACATATTAGTAAGATTTCATTTAAAAAACAAAAAAAATTCCATGATGATTTCAAATGACTATTGTTATACATGGACTAAAAATTACTCACAGGTGCAAGAACAATACTACACTAAGGTGGCCCTCCAATAAAGAGCTGATGCACTAATGATAATGGTCAAGAAGGTGCTAAGAGGCGTAATAATATGAATCTTACCGAAAGATTTGATCGTCATGGTCGATGAACTCCAATCTAACATAAAAATATTCAAGGCCAAGAAGGAAGTCCCACTTGTCTTCCCATATTTCACTGATGACATATATGAAGTTGAGGTCAAACTCGAAATGGGAAAGCCTGACTATCTACATCCATCCTATGATGATCAACTCCAAGAGGAACTTTCTATAAAAAAGAGATTTAAGTTGAACCAACTCAGGGAGATGATACATTCTTGAACTCAAATTCCTTTAATTTTATTGAAACGAATTTTAGTATAAATCCCAATTGTTTTGAATTTTTAGAATCAGATGAATCATATTATTACCTGGAGGATGAAGAGACAAAATAAGATTCAACTATTGGGGAACACCTTGAGCACCCTGAAGACAAATAATATTTACAAGAGAGAGCACAAGAAGGGAAAGGGAATGTTTCACAAGTAGCAACAAAATGGGAGGAGGTTCCATACTTCATCCTACCCCCACCATGCAAGTTGTACCACATTGTGAAGCGGGAAGATATAGTGTACTCTATCCATGGATTCCTCCTAAATAAGAAAAAAAGAAGTGGATTCTAATAAAAACCATATGTTGTTGTTCATGTCAAAGAATCTTCATCCACCATCTGTCTTTTGATAACGGTTGGTACTTCCCTCTAGAGGAAGTAAAAATCCAGGGCCCACTTGGGGGATCGTACCAAGATTTATCTTTACTTTATATTTAGTATGTTATATGTCAATTTATATTCTTAGATGTAGTGTAGCATGAAACCCACTCCCCATATCTTTTTGAGCATAAAATACATGATTATTATGCTTAATTGTGTAATTCTATTTTGTAGGCTCATAATGGAAGAAGGAAGCCCTAGATAGCGAAGGGGGAGAACCAAGTTTCAAAGAAAAAGGGAGTTCATTTTTAGTGTTTTATCTTTTAAACTCTCTACATTTTTTCGACAACATGTTTTCAGAATTAATGCTAAAATTGCATTCACACACTTGAATTCATGTTTTACTCGACTTATCTAGGAGACATGAATTTATTAGGAACACGGTGATGCCATGCTTTAGATTAAAATGTTTATATGATTACATGATTGAAATGAAGAATTGAATTTTTAAAATTAATCATCGATATTGAAATAATGACTCATGATTTGAAGGAATTAATTGATTCATGTAAATAAAATTTCCCTACTATATTTCATGCTTTGAATTTCTGAAATTTATGTGAATTGATATGTTATTATTAGTCATGTCATGAGTGATTGTCCAATGTTATATTTCTCATTACCAATAGTATATCTAGACCAATTAATTACTATTTAATCTTGAGAATATTTCTTGAGTGATCTTGGGATATGTCACGGACCAAAACTTGCATTAGAACTTGTCTAAGTTATGACTGTGCAAAAACATATTTAAAATTATTGAGGCATCTTTTAAAAGGCCCTTATCTTTAAAGACCACCTTTACATCAATCCTCCTTTTAGCCCATAGAGACCATGAATGACCTTTATAGGTTTGAGCCATGTTTCAAGCCCTTTTTATCCATTCCCACCCTACTCTTGGTATTTTCATGGTGTTTTAAAGATGAAGTGTGGGGGGTAAAGGGAATCATGGTGCACATGATGATAAAAATTGTAAGGAATAAGTGTGGGGGTGTTATTTTGGGAATTGTAAAAGTTTGTGGAATCATTCATTATGCTCAATTTTTTTCCCATCCTGAATTGAAAACAAAATGACAAAAATGACAAAAATATCCAAAAAAATTGTTAAATGGGTTGTGATTCGAGAGAACCAAAAATCACCATTTTCCATACCGACGATATTCTGATCGTATGTGGTTAGGTGATGATGTGAGGTTTTATATTATCATAATTTTCAAAAAAAAGTAAAAAAAGGTTAAAAAATATTCAGGAGGGTGCACAAATCATTCATTATACAGATCAATACCTTACTTTGAGTTTTGGGAAATTGGTGTTTCTACATTGAAGGGGAGAATTTAATTACACATTAAATTTTGATATCATGAATTGTAGTTAAGAGATTATCCTCCTCCTTGAGCCTTAATTTTTAAAGCATCAAATCCTACCAACCTTAATCCTCATATTAATTTGAACGTTTATTACAAGTCCTCGTGATTTAATGTGTCTTTTGTCTTTCTAAAGTGGTGAAAGTAGTTCATTTACAAGCCTATGGATAAGGAGCATGTTCTCATGATATGATCATAAATCTACTTGAATTGTATCATGAGTGATGAGAGAAGAGAATCAAAACTAAGGTAAATAATGACTTGGAATGGTTAATAATAATGAATCAAGGAGTTTGAATGAATGAAAGGAGAAGTTCCATCAATTTTCAAAGGGGAAAAGTAAAATATGTGAATTAATTGTTTCTTTGAAAAATGGGAAATTAAATTGATATTTCATGAATATTTTTTAATGTTTATTTCACAATGAAAATTGTTTGATTATATTTCATTGAAATTTGAATATTGGTAACATTGGTGTCCTCTGATTTCTATGTTGAGATTTTATTCTTGAGGACATGCATGGTTTAAGTGTGGGGGTATTTGACTGAGCAAATTTATGTGCATATTTTCAATCAAATAATGAGTATTTTTTTACTATTTTTCAATAATAAACCCCATGTATTTACTTGTTTTATTAAAATAATGGGTAATTTAAATTTTATGATTAAAATGAGAAAAATTGAGAAAAGTGCATAATTCTGGATTCTGGACAGATTTTGAACACAAGGGTATCTTTTTCATTTCCTAAAAAATATAATTCCTAATTTAGTGAGTATTTTTTTAGAATCCTTATTTTAGTTCCATTAACTTTGTCTTCTGGACCAAGAGCTGATTTGGTCATCCAAAGTCCTTAAAAATCAATGAATTTTTTGATTTTTCCGGGCGGATAGTGTGGACCCCACCACCGTAATAGAACCACAACTCAGCTTAAACACATCCAATTGAGGTTCTCCCACCTGGGATAGCACGATTGTAGATAGGTATGGAGCTTCAACAAATATTAGGTAGTTTTTAAGTCATTAAGGCTACCGTTGAATGGTATACTCTTGGAGGAACCTTCCTGGAAGCTTCATCCAGAAAAAGAAATATCCAATGAAGAATTCATATCTTCTTCATCCCATGTCCAAATTAGCTTAAATTTTTAGGGTGAATTTCCAACACAACTATGAACATCTTTGAATAAGGTGTTCAGAAGTGAATCGTCCATGTAATTGGTTAAAAACGTGAAAACCTTCGGAGACAGAATTTTTCTTATAAAAGGAGGCCCTCGCCTCCTTCTCAAATCATCTTCTCGACACCCAAGGCCAAGGAGGGATCTCTCCAGGGAACGGGCCGCTGCTGCTCCTCCTTCCCCCCTCATTTCTTCTTTTTTTTATTTTCATTTTAGTTTTCCTCTAGTTTCATTTTAAATTGTAATTTATTTTTTAATTTTTTTAATCCATGCATTTATGTTTCTCCATCCAATTTTCATCATTTCTTTCCATCTTTCTATCTCCTATTCCACCCACTCAACAAAGTAATCTCATACTCTCAGAAAGGAGAGGCTAAACCTGAGTCTATGATTGGGGTAGGTTAATATATTTATGAATTTTCTTTAATGTTTGTTTTGTTTTTTGTGGTAGATTTGAGTATCATGCATTGGTGAGGCGAAATTCCCCGACTTGGTGACGGTCCCCAATGACATGAAACTCAAAATATTTCTATTCTCAAAAAGAATAGTTATTCAAAGATGATATTTTATATTTGGATTATCAAACTAGAATCAAACCAAAAAAAGAAAATAATGATTGAATCCAACACTGAACCCCAAAACCAAGTAATTTCTTCTTAACTTCATTGTGTTTAGACTTGCATCTTAATATAAATTTAGAATTATTACTTTACATGTAATTATTTTAAATAATCATAAAAACACAAAAATATTGTAACTATTTTAATTATATAATAAAAACAAAAAAAATAGATATTTTAGGAGATATAGAATAAACTAAGTGAACTACATTGAGAAGGATTCTCAAGAGAGACGACCCTGGTCAGCCACTGTGTTGCACTAGGAAAAAATATAATTATTTTTTTCCACACCCCATGGCAGGTGTGTGTCCAAAACTGGTGCCTTGATGGGGATCCAATCATTAGTCCATTTACCTTTTATATTTCACATATTAGTTAGATTTTAGTTTTTCAAAAAAAAAAAAAAACTTTCCATGATTAATTCAAATGATTATTATTCTACATGTATTGAAAATTACTCACAGGTGAAAGAACAAGACTACCCTGAGAAGTCCCTCCAATGAAGAGCTGATGCACTGATGATAATGGTCAAGCATGTCCAAATAAGTGTAAGAATATGGATCTTACCAAAATATTTGATGGCCATGGCCAATGAACTCCAAGCTGACATAAAAATATTCTAGGCCAAGAAGGAAGTGCCACTGGTCTTCCCGGATTTCACTAAATACATCCATGAAGTTGAGGACAAACTCAAAATGGAGGAGCCAGAATATCTACCTCCATCCTGTGATGATCAACTCCAAGAGGAACTTTCCATCATAGAAGATATTAAATCTGAACCAACTCATGGAGATGATACATTCTTGAACATAAATTATTTAAATTTTATTAAAACGAATTTTAGTATAACTCCCAATTGTTTTGAATTTTTAGAATTAGATGAATCCTATTACTCCCTAGAGGGTGAAGAGACAAAATAAGATTCACCTATTGGGAACACCTTAAGCGCCCTAAAGAAAAAGAATATTTACTAGAGGGAGCACAATAATGGAAAGGGAATGTTGCACACGTAGTAACAAAAGAGTAGGATGTTCCATACTTCATCCTACCCCCATTATGAAAATTTTACCACATTTTAAAGGGGAAGATCTAGTTTAATCTAAACATGGAGTCCTCCTAAACAAGAAACAACAAGTGGATTCTAAGAAAAACCACATGTTGTGGTTCATGTCAAAGAAGCTTCATCCACCATCTGGCTTTGGATAATAGCTGGTACTGCCCTCTAGAGGTAGTAAAAATTCAGGGCCCACTTGGGGGATCATACCAAGATTTATCTTTACTTGCCTTTTAGGAAATTAGATGTAAATTAATTTTCTTAGATGTAGTGTATCATGCAGCCCACTCCACCAATCTTTTTTAGCTTAAAACGCATGATCTTTGTGCTTAATTGTGTAATTCTATTTTTTAGGTTCATAATGGACGAAGTAAGCCCTAGACAGTTAAGGGGATGAACCACGTTTCAAATAAAATGGGAGTTCACTTTTAGTGTTTTATATTTTAAACTCTCTATATTTTTTCCACAACATGTTTTGAGCATTAATTCTAAAATTTCATGCCCACACATGAATTCATGTTTTAATCGACTTATCTAGGAGACATGACTTTCTTAGGAACACGGTGATGCCATGTTTTTGATTTAAATTTTTATATGATTAAATGATTGAAATGAAGAATTGAATTTTTAAAATGAATCATGGATATTGAAATAATGACTCATGATTTGAAGGAATTAATTGATTCATGTAAATGAAATTTCTCTACCATATTTCATGCTTTGAATTTCTGAAATTTTTGTCAATTGATTTGTTATTATTAGTCATACCATGGGTGATTATCTAATTTTATATTTCTCATTCGTGAGAGGATTTATAGACCAATTAATTCATATTTATTCTTGAGCATATTTATTGAGTGATCTTGGGACATATCACTGACCAAAACATGCATTTGAACTTGTCAAAGATATGACTGTACCAAAACATATTTAAAATGATTGAGGCATCTTTTGAAAACCCCTTATCTTTAAATACCACCTTTACATAAATCCTTATTTTAGCCCATAGATACCATGAATGAAATTTATAGGTATGACCCACATTTCAATCCATTTTTATCCATTCCTACCATACTCTTGGTATTTTCATGGCATTTTAAAGATGAAGTGTGGGGGGTAAAGGGAATCATGGTGGACAGGATGATACACATTGTAAGGAAGAAGTGTGGGGGTGTTATTTTGGTAATGTTAAAAGGTTTTGGAGTCTTTAATTATACTCAATTATTTTCCCCTCTTCAATTGAAAAAAAATGAAAAAATGACAAAAATATCCAAAAAAATTGAAAAATGGGTTGTGATTTGGGAGAACCAAAAATCCCCATTTTCCAGAATGACAATCTTCTGATTGTATTTGGTTAGGTGATGGATGTGAGGTTTTATCTTATCATAATTTAAAAAAAATAAGTAAAAAAAAATATTAAAAAATATTCAGGAGGGTGCACAAATCATTCATTATACATAATTTGATCATGACCATACTTTGAGTTTTGGGAAATTGGTGTTGCTATATTGAAGGGAATAATTTCATTACACTTTTACTTTTGATATCATGAATTGTACTTAAGAGATTAGCCTCCTCCTTAAGCCTTAATTTTTAAATCATTAAATCCTACCAACCTTAAGCCTCGGAGTCATTTGAATTTTTATTGCAAGTCCTCATGATTTTATATGTCTTTTTTTCTTTACAAAGTGGAGAAAGTAGTTCATTTACAATCCTATGAATATGAACCATGTTATCATGATATGGTTATAACTCTACTTGAATTATATCATGAGTGATGAGAGAAAATAATCAAAAGTGAGGTAAATTATTACTTGTCATGTTTATTAATAACAAATGAAGGATCTTTAATGAATAAAAGGAGAAGTTTCGTCAATTTTCAAAGGGGAAAAGTAAAATATGTGAATTATTTGTATCTTTGAAAAATGGGAAATTAAATTGATATTTTATGAATATTTTTGAGTGTTTGATTTCACAATGAAAATTGTTTGATTATTTTTCTTTGAAATTTGAATATTGGTAACATTGGTGTTCTCTGATTTCTATGTTGAGATTTTATGCTTGAGGACAAGCACGGTTTAAGTGTGGGGGTATTTGATAGAGCCCATTTATGTGCATATTTTCAATCAAATAATGAGTAAGTTTTACTATTTTTCAATGATAAACCCCATGTATTTAATTTTTTTAAAATAATGGGTAATTTTAATTTTATGATGAAAATGATAAAAATTGAGAAAAGTTCATAATTCTGGATTTTGGACAGATTTTGAACACAAGGGTATTTTTGTCATTTCATAAAAAATATAATTCCAAATTTAGTGATTAGTTTTTTGTTAGAATCCTGATTTTAGTTCCCTTAACTTTGTCTTCTAGACCAGGAGCTGATTCGGCCACCCAAAGGGCTTAAAAATCAATGAATTTTATGATTTTTCCGGGCGAACAGCGTGAACCCCACCAAGATAACAGAACCACAACTTGGGATAAACACATTCAATTGAGGTCCTTTCACCTGGTATAGCACCATTACAGATAGGGGCGTCTCTTCAACAAATATTAGGAAGTTTTGAAGCCATTAAGGCTATTGTTGAATGGTATACACTTGGAGGAACCTTCTTGGAAGCTTCGTCCAAAAAAAGAAATATCCAATGAAAAATTCATAACTTCTTAATCCTGTTTCTAAATGAGCTGATATTTTTAGGGTGAACTTACAACACATTTATAAAAATCTTTGAAGAAGGGGTCTATGCTTTAATCAGCCATTTAGTTAGTCAACAACATGAAAATGTTCGGAGGAAATAATTATTCCTATAAAAGGAGGCCCTTGCCTCCTTCTCAAATCATAAGCTCGACACCGAAAGCCAAGGAGGGATCCCACCGGGGCATGGGCCAATACTGCTCCACTTTCCCCCCTCATTTATTCTTTTATTTTTCTTTTCATTTTAGTTTTATTTTAGTTTCATTTTAAATTGTAATTTATTTTTTAGTTTTATTGATCCATGCAATTGTGTTTCTCCATCCACTTTTCTTCATTTCTTTCCATATCTTTATCTACTCTTCCACCCACACCACAAACTAATCTCATGCTCTCAGAAATGAGAGTCTAACCCTGAGTCTTAGATTGGGGGGAGGTTAATATATTCATGAATTTTCTTTCTATTTTGTTTTATTGTTTGTGGTAGATTTGAGTACCATGCATTGGTGAGGTGAATGTCCCTAATTGGGTGATGGCCCCCAATGACATGAAACTCAAACTATTTCTATTCTAGAAAAGAATAGTGATTCAAATATGATATTGCATGTTTTGATTATCAAACTAAAATCAAACACAAAAAGGAAAATAATTATTGAATCCAAGACTGAACCCCAAAACCAAGTACTTTCTTATTAACATCATTCTGTTTAGACTTGCATCTTAATATAAATTTATAATTATTACTTTACATGTCACTGTTTTAAATAATCCAAAAAACACAAAAATTTTGTCATTATTTTCATTATATAATAAAAACAACAGAAAGAGATAGTTTAGGGGATATAGAATAAAGTAAGTGAACTACATTGAGAAGGATCATCAAGAGAGACGACCCTGGTCAGCCACTGTGTTGCACTAGGAAAAAAATATAATTGATTTTGTCCATGCCGCACGACAGGAGTGCATCCAAAACTGGCACCGTTTCCAGGGATCCAATCATTAGTACATTTACTTTTTCTATTTTCACATCTTATTTAGATTTAATTTTAAAAAAAAAACTAAAAAATATATTTCCATGATGTATTCAAATGATTATTATTCTTCATGAACTGAAAATTTCTCACAAGTGTAAGAACAAGACTACACTGAGGAGGCCCTCCAACGAAGAGCTGATACACTGATGATAATGGTCAAGAAGGTGCAAAGAGATGTAACAACATGGATATTACTGGAAGATTTGATGGCCATGGTCAATGAACTCCAAGCTGGATTAAAAAGTTTTGGGGCCAAGAAGGAAGTGCCACTGGCCTTACCGGATTTCACTGAAGACATCCATGAAGTTGAGGTCAAACTCGAAATAGGGGAACCTGACTAACTAAAAATTATTTTTTTATTAAAATGTAAACACTTTTGAGGAAAAAGTGAGAAACCATACATGAATTCACCATTTCACCACTTCACCATTTCCTCACATCCTCACTTCCTCACTTCCCCACAAAAAACAATACAAGGCTTCACAACAAACAACCTTAAAACACAATGGATGGACAATCCAAAAAAGCATTCAAAATGACATACCTTCATAGCTGGAGTTGAAATCGTCAAGAGAAGACCGAGGTACCACGAATCAGGGAACACAAACATCAGCAAAGTAGGTCAAACCACAGAACTGTTCTCCTCGAGCGCCCTCTGGTGTGACTGCGGACACCAGACCAAATCCAAAATGTTGTCGGCAAACTCCAGTTGGATTTCTCCCAACCCTCCAATGAAGTGAGATGACCCAAAGATCTCATCCACAAAGGGAGAAAAATAAACAAGAACAAGGAAAGATAGGACGTCCAGACATCACGCCCCGCTCCGCATCCACCGTAGTGCAACCACGAACCAATCAACACCCTGCAGACCAATAAACCGCACCAAAAGAGATTCACACCAAAAAGGAACTTAAAGGGTGAAGCCAAGAATCTGAACTCCCCCACTGAAAAGCACCGCAGGAACCAAACAACCCCTCCACACCCACGAGTCACCCTTCAACGACATCCGTAGCAACCCTAAGGGTAGGATAAACCATGGAGCATGGAGATGATTCTTCATCACCCAGGACTATAATGTCAGCAGCGGGTCAATGGAGCATCATCGTTGAGGGTAACCGAGCTAACCCAGGGCAGAAATGCCACTCTTGGCTGGAGCCGATTAGAACGAAGCCATGGAAGAACCATCACCGTCATCTGAGTCAAAGTAGCCACGAGAAGCTGAAGGGACCGGCGAGGAAGGAGAGAGCCACTCCGGTGACGCACCACCACAAAAATACCAACATCCATAACAGAAAACATTCATAAATGAAACCGAACAACAAACCTCTGATCTAAAAATTCACCTTCGATATCCAAAAACTATAACCCCCCCGCCCTTTGAGTTACTTCGGAGCAGACGTCGAGTCACACCGAAAAACACCCGAAGCCGAGGGCCAGCAGAGGCCAGATCTCGAATCTAGAAGCCATCGCCATGCCATGTCGACATGGTGCCGATGCCAAGCCCCGTCGATACTGACTATCTACATTCATCATGTGATGATCAACTCCAAGAGGTACTTTCCATAAAATAATAGATTCAAGCTAAACCAACTTAGGAAGATGATACATTCTTGAACTCGAATTCCTTTAATTTTATTGAAACTAATTTTAGTATAACTCCCAATTATTTTGAATTTTTAGAATTAGATGAATCCTATTATGCCCTGGAGGATTAAGATATGAAATAATATGCACCTGTTGGGGAACACCATGAGCACCCAGAAGACAAAAAATATTTACTAGAGGGAGCACAAGAAGAGAAAGGGGATGTTTCACAAGTAGCAACAAAAGAGGAGGAGGTTCCATACTTCATCGTTCCCCCACCATGAAAGTTGTATCACATTGTGAAGGGGAAAGATATAGTGTAATCTATACATGGATTCCTCCTAAACAAGAAAAAAGAATTGGATTCTAATAAAAACCACAAGTGGTAGTTGATGTCAAAGAAGCTTTATCCACCATCTGACTTTGGATAACAGCTGGTACTGCCCTCTGAAGGTAGTAAAAATTCAGGGCCCACTAAGGGGATCATACTAAGATTTATCTTTACTTGCTTTTTAGGAAATTATATGTCAATTTATTTTCATAGATGTAGTGTATCATGAAGCCCACTCCTCCTATCCTTTTGATCTTAAAAGACATGATCCTTATGCTTAATTTTGTAATTCTATTTTTTAGGTTCATAATGGAATAAGGCAGCCCTAGATAGTGAAGGAGAAGGACTATGTTTCAAATAAAAATTGAGTTCACTTTTAGTGTTTTATATTTTAAACTCTATACATTTTTTCCACAACATTGTTTTAGCATTAATGATAAAATTGCATGCCCACACTTGAATTCATGTTTTACTCAACTTATCTAGAAGACATAAGTTTATTAGATACACAGTGATGCCATGTTTTATATTTCAATTTTTATATGATTAAATTATTGAAATGAATAATTGAATTTTTAAAATGAAGCATGGATATTGAAATATTGACTCATGATTTGAAGGAATTAATTGATTCATGTAAATGAAATTTCCCTACCATCTTTCATGCTTTGAA
Organism: Viscum album; assembly: GCA_963277665.1. NCBI lineage: Eukaryota > Viridiplantae > Streptophyta > Magnoliopsida > Santalales > Viscaceae > Viscum > Viscum album. The sequence continues at coordinate 697,121,211 of OY728148.1, forward strand.
TTTCTGAAATTTCTATGAATTGATTTGTTATTATTAGTCATTCCTTGAGTGATTGTCCAATGTTATATTTCTCATTCCTGGAAGGATTTCTAGACAAATTAATTACTATTTATTCTTGAGAATATTTCTTGAGTGATCTTGGGACATGTCCCCAACCAAAACTTGCATTTGATCCTATCAAAGCTATGACTATGCAAAAAAATATTTAAAATGATTGAGGAATCTTTTGAAAATCCCTTATCTTTAAAGACCACCATTACATCAATCCTTATTTTATCCCATAGAGACCATGATTGACCATTATATGTATGATCCATGTTTCAAGCCATTTTTATCCATTCCTACCCTACTCTAGGTATTTTCATGGTATTTTAAAGATGAAGTGTGGGGGATATAGGGAATCATGGTGGATGGGATGATACACATTGTAAGTAAGAAGTGTGGGGGTGTTATTTTGTTAATTTTCACTACTAGAATCTGGTGTTTTCCTAACAGTAATATAGAAACGTTTTGAAGAAATCATTGTTATAGTGTAAAAGAAGAAACAGTTGCCAACAGTTTGTTCAAACCATTGGCAATGTGTATATATTCCGAAGATTTCCCAATGGTTTTCCAAAACCATTGGGAAATAACTATTTTTTATAAGTTATACCAAAGGTTTATCAAAACCATTGGTAAAGGGAAGCTTTCCCAATGTTTTTTAAAAATCGTTGGAAAGTTTTCCCCCAAATACCCAGTGCCCCAGTTCCTAGTCGGCCTAATTGCAGACTTAATCCAGACCTCCTCCCGAAGTCTTCTCAGTCGTGAAACACCTTCTAGCCGAATATCCTTCTTCAATAATTTTTTTTTTATTTCTACACTTTAAATTAGTAATTGTTACCTTAGTTTTAGTGTTCTTCCTCTTTTTGTTTTATGTTTGATGTTTTGATTTCGACTGAATTAGAGTTATTTCTGTTGGAGTACCGAACCCTTTGGTTTGTTTTATGTTTCTTGTTCTACACTTCATACATGGTAAAGGGTCTATTTAGTGGGGTTTGTTTAGTACAGGGGGGTAAAGGGTTTTTTTTTATGTTTTTTGTTTAGTGGGGTAGAGGGATTGTTTTATGTTTGTTTTATGTTTTTTTCTTTAGGGTTTTTTAAGATTTATGTTTAGTGGGTTTTTATGTTTTTTTGTTTAGTGAAATTAATGCTTGATAGTTTTAATTTATTAATGAATAAAATGATTTTAAATAAAAATACCATAAGGGGGCTACAGTAGGTGTAGGGGGATCTCCAGGTGTGGGGGTTATCCAAGTGGGGGGTGGGTTTTCCAGGGGTAGGGGGCTGCAAGGGGATAGGGGCTGTAGGGGTGTGGGGGAGGTGGGTATGGGCGCCCCAAGGAGGGGTGTGGGCTATCCAGGGGGGTCAGGGTGGGGTGTCCAGGTGGGGGATGGGGTGTGGGGTGTCCAGGTAGGGGTGAGATGTCCAGGTGGGGGGGGGGGGCTCTCCAGGTGGGGTGGGTGGGATGTCCAAGTGTTGGAGGGGGTGGTTGTCCAGGTGGGGGATGCATGGAAGGTGGTGTGGGTTGTCCAAGAGGGGGGATGTCCGGGTGGGGGGCTACAGGGGAGGGGGTGTGGGCTGTCCAGGGTGGGGGGTGGGTTGTCCTGGGGGGGATATCCAGGTGGGGGGGCTGTCTAGTGGGGTGGGGGGGATATCCAGGTGGGGGGGGGCTATCCAGGGGGCTGTCGGGGGGGGGGGGGGGGGCTGTAGGGGAGGAGTGTGGGTTTTCCAGGGAGGGGGTGGGTTGTCTATGGGTGGTGGTGGGTGGGGGGATATCCAGGTGGGGGAGGGGTGTGGGCTATTAAGGGGGGTTGGGATGTCCAAGGGGTGGGGGTGGGATGTCCAGGTGGGGGAGGGGGTGTTGGTTGTCTAGGGAGGAGGGTTTGGGTTGTTCAGGTGTGGTGGGGAGTGTCTAGGTGGGGTGGGGGGTTATCTGGGTGGAGAGGTGTTGGGGGATATGGGGGCTGCAGGGGTGTGAGATATCCAGGGAGGGGGTGGGTTTTCCACTCCGATACTCTACAAAATAAAATAGGAATAAAAAATAATGAATGTATACTTTCTTTCACACGTTAAGAGTTTTCTTGAAGTTCCATACCAACAATCACTCTTACCCTTCCAAGAAGAAGTGATCTCTGCAAAGAAATCTCACTTAGGTTCTTATCCACTATCCATATTGATCTCATACAAATTTAACATTCGTAAAACTCCATATAACCTAATGATATAACAAGTCTCATACTTCTATGAGTAGTGTCCCATCGAAACATAGCTCATAAAATTTGATCCACATATGATATTTGGTGGTGTGTTTACAATTGGGTGTATTGTGATTTATATGTATGATATTCATGGTTTACACTAACAGTCTTCTTGGTTATCTATAATAGGCTTGAAATCATGCAACAATTGGATAAAGATTGGATTTTACTACCCTAGTTTGGGAGTGGACACTCCCACCCCTTGGACAGCCCCCACCCCCTTGGACATCCCCCCCCCCCAGACACCCCCACCCCCTAGATAGCCCTTCCACCCCCATGGACAGCCCAGCCACCCCCATGGATTGGCCTCCCACCCCCTCATGGAAAGCCCGCCCTCCCCTTGGACACCCTGTACCCCCTGGACAGCCCGACCACCCCCGTGGACAGCCCACCCACCCACCCCATACCCCTGGACAGCCCTGCCACCCCCGTGGATAGCTCACCCAGCCCCTGGACACCATGTACCCCTGGAAAACTCGCCCACCCCCTGGACACCTTATACCCCCCTGAACAGCCCCCCTCCCCCCCACCCCACCCACGTGGATAGCCCGACCACCCCCCTGGACAACCCGTACCCCCTAGACTACCCCGCCATCTCGATGGATAGCCTGGCCACCCACCCCGTACCCCCTGGACTGCCCCGCCCACCCCCCTGGACGCCCCCTCCCCTATTGGATAGCCCCCACCCCCGTGGACAGCCCGCCCACTGTAACGACCCAAATTTTCATTAATAGAAATCCCTCTTGATCTAATTAAATGTCTCTTTATGTAAAATGTTTATATAAAATGTCAACATTGTAACTCCCCGACCCCAGCTACCCAGAGTCGGTGCATTACTTTGTAACATTGGAATGATCACAAAAGATCAAGTCTCGAAAGACCGATTAGTTTAGTAGCCTTGGAAACACTAGATACATTCATAAGTATTTCATTTCATCAAAAAGTAAACAAACTACAATAACATGGTCTTCATAGTCCACAATCATATCCCTTTCTGACTACCCTTGCAGGTCATTCATAAAATACTTCTTCACATCCTGGAAAAATATTAAAACATTGAAAGGGGTGAGCTCAGATGCTCAGTAAGGTTAACAATATAGAGGAAGCTTTCATAAATAAACATTAACATTTAAGGCAATGTATAACTAAAACAAAAGCCTTTTAAACTTGAACTTCAACATAATATGGAAAAAGTAAAATGAGATAATTCCATTTACGTCTTCACATGGATATTCTACTGGTCGAATAATCACATGAAATATCAATAACCACTTTCATAATGATGGAATGCATAATGCCAGACTATCATAACCACGTAGTCAAGGCCTCGTGCCAAGACCACAAATAAGATTTTGTCAAGGCCTCATGCCAAGACACTAGTTTGTCTCATGAGACCTTCCGATGCATCGAGGAGCTATAGCGGGCTCCACCCGTCACTTATTAAGTCCAATGCATTCCTCATATGAATAGGTTTAAACATATCATAAACCATAACATAATCGTATCACATAAAAAATGCGTAAAGGAAAAATAAAATTTCCACATTTCAATCAAAAGATTGTCAATACAACACATTGATATAATAAAAATGCTTTCAAAACCATTTTCAATACCAAAATAAAATCAAGTTAAAACTTTGTATTTATTTTTCATTAAAAAAAGTGATGGCTTGTAGAGGAAGCCGAAACTCAAATAATGGTCACGGCGGCGGAGAATTCGTTGTCTCTGCATAAGTACAGAAAGGAAAACATTCCCTTTTTGTCGTTTAGTAAAATGCTTCGTATAAAAAAGATTCCTTTTGAATAAACGTAAAAGTCAAATGGGTTTATACACCGTAAAAAAGAAAGTTGTGTATAAAACCAAATATGCCTCAATGAAAGGGGATTGAGACGAAGTCCTTAAAAAGATCATTGTTTTTAAAAAAAGTACATCTATAATGTGTATTCACTATAAGTACATATAAATAATGTACAAATACAATATAGGACATAATAATATCATGACATAATTTGAATGTAGGAGATTAACCCAAAGAATAGAAATTGGGTTAAGAAGTTCCCTTACCTTGTATCCTGTCCCGACTCGACCGTTCTTTAACCTCCTGAATAATAAACTAGAGTTAATTTATATTTACTTAAGAACCTTTTTCATGTTCATTATTCCTTTTATATCCCTTATTACCATGTTATGAACATTATTTAATTATTTAAGTTAATAACGGTCGTTTTGTCGATCTTTGGTACTTGAGTCAAAAATAAACTTCTTATAATTACAAGTTGTTCATGTGGTGAAATATCCATTATATCCAGAATTATATTCATGATGTAGATATCATATATATCATATATATACAGTATATACATTCATTCATAATGTCACGTAACATTTAGAGGTAAGAAATGAAATGCACCGTTCATGGAGACGGTAAGCCGTACGTACGCATGAACGCTACTTTCATTTCTATTTCGTATTTAATGGAATGAAATCATAATGATATAAATTTATAATATAATTACAGTATAATATAGTGTATAATACCATTTAATCCATCCTTTATACATCCCACATATGGCATTAACGATTCAAATCACTATGAGGGGGCGGTAGTCCGCACTTCCTAAAATGAAATTATCGCATTTTATCCATAATGGAAATCATAAAGTATGCCATAAATGAGAAATACAGAAGCATAAGTAAAACATAAACATATTTTATATCATATATAAATATAGTGACATCTTAATGTCCACCTTTGAAGGTGTTATATGAGTGTTGAACAATCATCGTTTCGTGAGGCAGAAATTCGTCATCCACAGAAACCGTATGTTCTTTAACCATTAGATGTAGGTGTGTGTAAGTGTAGCTCGAATCCTTCTTATAAAAACATCCTAGTATATTGAGGATACTGTTGTTGTTACAAAAGAAAGGAATAAAAAGATTTTAGGGGATTGGAGAAGAAAAATAAAACAAAACAACATTAGAGAAGACATTACCTCAAAATCGGGTAACTCTTTTTGATTTGAGCCAAAGGCTTCCTTGGGAAGAGTTCTGCCCAAAGTGAGGCTTCTAGGAGTAAGAGGGTGAAGTTGGGAGAGTATTTGGGCAGAGTTTGGACGAGCCAAATGGCTTGAAAGTGTGAATGAGGTGGTAGAGGTGGGGGCCTTTTATAAGTGGAGAGGAGGGGCACTCTTGGAAAGTAAAGGAAAGTCACTTTATTATAAAATAAGCTTCGGATTTTAGAGGTCCCACACTTATATAATTCGAGGATAAGATGATAAGGGTTCGAAATCTACTCATCCAATAGGTTTTTGACAAGTGTACGCTTTGGATTTTACATTATCTTTCCATTTTATTTAAATCGTTAAATAATGAGGTCATCACTGCATCATCATGATGTCATAAATAATTTAATTTATTTAATGTCTAAAATTATAAAAAAATACTATGATGTAGGAAATAATTTTAGATTTCTAATGAATATTTATAATCAAAATTTGGACTTGTGTAACCCCACTTAAAAACTGTTTTAGTAAAACAACTCATGTTTGTGTCAATTTAATTTTAACATTAAATAAATATATATTAATGTCATTTTCCAACCAAAGTGGCTCCATGGGGTCCCCAAGTTGACCCATGGGTTGTCTTGGTCGCCCATGACTCATCCAATAGGAGTAGGACAAGTGTCAAGCTCATATCATATTATTAAAACATTGTTTTTACCTTAAACTACACTAATTACCTCTAATCGCGATTAAGAACTTAAAAGTTACTATTCACCAAAAAAAAAATTTTAATCTCATTGAACCACATTTTACTTCTTAATGACAACCATGTATGTAGGTTTTTTGAAAATCAAATCACAGAAGTGGAAATATTTCATTTAAACGAAAAATCAGTTATTTAACTACCACTTAGTGGTTTCACTATTCATCAAAAATTGAAGTTTTTCAGAACAATGCCAAAATTTCACCCTAAGCTATAATTGATATTCCGAGTTCAAAAATGATGTCTATTTTACAAAATTCCAAACATATAAGTTTCATTAATTAATTTTATAATTAATTCCCACTGTCACAACAAATAGCATGTTTTTAAGAAACAATTTATATCAAAAGATTGGCAATTGTTTATGTCCAATTTCAATGTTAAATTAATTCTAATGACCACCATTGGATAAAATGGTAAAAATATATTCTAATTATACTTTAAAACCACTAAATATTATAATTTATCACAATAAATTATTTTGATTAAAAAAGTTGTTTTAAGTATTTTTCACTATTCATAAAAAAAATTGGAAGTTCTCAGAATGTTACAAAAAATTCAACTTAGGATAATTTCGATATTAAGAATACAAAAATTAAGTCCATTTTGAAATATAAAATTTCTATAATTTTAAAAAGTGGTTATTACTATTCATAACGGCTACTTTGATTAGTCGCGGTGTTTTAGAACTCGAAGTTGCGTACAATGCAAGCTATTGCATTATTGAATGAGAAGCGTATCGTGGAAGCTCGGGGTGTTACATTCTCCCCTCCTTCAATAAATTGCGTCCCCGCAATTTGAAATTTTTCTTTGAAAGTAAAATGTTGAAAAGCGAAAATACCTTTGAGGAAAACCCACATCAGAAATAAGATTAATAAAATTTAGCCTTAATAAGAGGGAAAGGGAAATGAAAAAGTCACCACCCAATTATGATCTCGATTAGGAGAACATTGGTGGAAATTAGAGACCTATAATTTGAGGAAAAACATAAATATTTGTAGGGAGTGATTGAGGTCATCAAACACAATCAAATGTCAAATTGAGGGCCTCAAAGCCTTCAATCTATGTTGATTTAAAATATCATCAGTTCAAAAAGACCTAAGGTATTACGATAACACATTTTTTTTGTTTTAATATCCCTTTACTAAAGTTTAAGAATTAATTTATTCTTTGAATAAGAGATAGGTATATATATATTTATACTTGACAATTAGAGTTTCAACCTTCAACTCATCTTTCACTCAAAAAGATAATAGAACACAAAAATATTATACTTATCCTAATTGTATAAGGTTCCAAATGTTAACACATACCATTTAGATTAGTAAAATTATTTTGTAATAACTGGGGACTTCCTGTAGGCTAGTGGTAGGAAATAAAGGCCTGTCGCACTATGATTGTGGGTTCGATTCCTGCAGCTTTGTCCGACGCGACGGGTTATGCCCCACCCTGCAGGTTGTCCTTTTCTTAAAACTATAGTATCATAATATTCCAAAAATAATCTTCATAAATTCTTTAACCTTAAAAAATACTATCCATGGTTCAACTTAATCCATTCCAACCATAATAGTTATCCAAAATACCTCCGTCCAGACTTTCTCTAAAAGGTCTCTAAATTCCAAAATCAATTGTAACATCAGATTCCCCAAACAAAGAAAAGTTTCTCTTATTGTCACATACTAAAAATATGATTACCTTAATCATATTACCTTAATCAAAAAGTACTGCAGTACAATCTTTATATATATCACATTATTCTTATAACCAGAATATAATCCTTGAGTCCAAAAGCACCAATACATTAATTATTCCGCTTCAACTGTAGTCACAGCATAAGATTGGCCTTGATCCCTTGGCCTTTTCTGAGGTAAGTTTCCTTGATGCTTAGGACATTCATTTGCATAATGCCCCATTTCCCTACAATTGTAGCATTCAACTTTGACAGCCTCTTTCTTTCCCTTATAATCACGAGCCTGGTGACCCTTTTCTCCACATTTATAACAAACTCCCATTCCTTTTAGGCACGTACCAGGGTGATTCTTCCCACAATTATCACATAATGGAAAATCCTTCATTCCCTTTTTCCCTTTATCTGTCTCTTGTTCCACCGTTCTCCTCTTCTCTTGCTTTACTTTGTTGTCATAAGACTTAGAGAATTCCTTTTCTGTCTTGATAGCACATGAGACAATATCTTCGTATGATGAGAAGGATTGTGATACTAAAGATCTACGGAGAAATGGTTTTAACCCATCAAAGAAACGATCAATCTTACTCCTTGGGTTACGTATATAATTGGCAGCATGCCTCGCTAACCTTGTAAAGTTAGCCTCATACTTTGCGACATTCTCATCCTCCTTCTGCCTCCGACTCAGAAATTGCCTTTCCATATCTGCTCGATGGTCACGAGGAAAGTATTTTTCTATGAAAAGCTCTTTGAACTCCCTCCATTCCATATTCGATACGTCATCATCTTCCTTTGTGTTTTGAATCAGCGACCACCACTGATCGGCATCTCCAATGAGGTGGTAAACTGCCATGACAACCTTCTCCCTTTCACTATTCCCCAAGCCATGGAATATTTTCTCTAAGGAATTTATCCATTTCTCAGCTACTACAGGATTTGTACTCCCATTGAAGGTTGGTGGTTGTTTCCTCATGAAACGTTCTAGCATTGATCCTCCACGTTGCGGATCAGGGTGCTCCATACGAGTAAGGTTATTATTCATAACCTGAGTGAGTTGTCCCAGTATGGTAATAAGTTGATCAGCACCAGTTGTATCTCCATCTCCACAATAATTATCTTGAGCATGAGGAAAATCCCTACACGGAGTTCGTGCATTGATACGGTTTCCATTCCTTCCACTAGGCACCATTTCTAAACAATGGCACAAACTAGATTCGTTTATGAATCAAAATACATAATTCCATACTTGTAAAATACTTAACATAAATTTAACTATTTATGGATATAATCCATAATCATAAAAAGGTTTTATTTGAGGAATTATATACTCATAAACCCTTCATAATGATTTGTAAAGAAAATGAGAGTTATTTTAAGCATATCCCCCGGGAGTGTCGTAACCAAGAGTGCAGCAAGGCCCGTTGTCGTGCACCAGTTCCCGTTCGAGTCTAGCTCAAAGCAGTGTTTTCGGGTTTTACCCCTAGGTACATCTGTGCCAGAGCCGCCTCTACCTGCTCGTATACAGACAGGGATGTATTGCTCGGAAAACTCACAAAATCTCTACAATACCATAATTCTAGGAAGTTCTTTTATACTAATCCTCAAAGTTCATCTTAGGTCTACGTTCTCTAATCAGAGTTTATCTAAATCTAGCTTCCAAGGTTTGTACTAAACTTCCTCTGATACCAACTGTAACGCCCCGACCCCAGCTACCCAGAGTCGGTGCATTACTTCGTAACATTGGCATGATCACAAAAGATCAAGTCTCGAAAGACCGATTAGTTTAGTAGCCTTGGAAACACTAGATACATTCATAAGTCTTTCATTTCATCAAAAAGTAAACAAACTACAATAACATGGTCTTCATAGTCCATAATCATATCCCTTTCTGACTACCCCTGCAGGTCATTCATAAAATACTTCATCACATCCTGGAAAAATATTAAAACATTGAAAGGGGTGAGCTCAGATGCTCAGTAAGGTTAACAATATAGAGGAAGCTTTCATAAATAAACATTAACATTTAAGGCAATGTATAACTAAAACAAAAGCCTTTTAAACTTGAACTTCAACATAATATGGAAAAAGTAAAATGAGATAATGCCATTTACGTCTTCACAAGGATATTCTACTGGTCGAATAATCACATGCAATATCAATAACCACTTTCATAATGATGGAATGCATAATGCCAGACTATCATAACCACGTAGTCAAGGCCTCGTGCCAAGACCACAAATAAGATTTTGTCAAGGCCTCGTGCCAAGACACTAGTTTGTCTCATGAGACCTGCCGATGCATCGAGGAGCTATAGCGGGCTCCACCCGTCACTTATTAAGTCCAATTCATTCCTCATATGAATAGGTTTAAACATATCATAAACCATAACATAATCGTATCACATAAAACATGCGTAAAGGAAAAATAAAATTTCCACATTTCAATCACAAGATTGTCAATACAACACATTGATATAATAAAAACGCTTTCAAAACCATTTTCAATACCAAAATAAAATCAAGTTAAAACTTTGTATTTATTTTTCATTAAAAAAAGTGATGGCTTGTAGAGGAAGCCGAAACTCAAATAATGGTCACGGCGGCGGAGAAGTCGTTGTCTCCGCATAAGTACGGAAAGGAAAACATTCCCTTTTTTGTCGTTTAGTAAAATGCTTCGTATAAAAAAGATTCCTTTTGAATAAACATAAAAGTCAAAGGGGTTTATACACCGTAAAAAATAAAGTTGTGTATAAAACCAAATATGCCTCAATGAAAGGGGATTGAGACGAAGTCCTTAAAAAGATCATTTTTAAAAAAAAAAGTACATATATAATGTGTATTAACTATAATTACACATAAATAATGTACAAATACAAGATAGGACATAATAATATCATGACATAATTTGAATGTAGGAGATTAACCCAAAGAATAGAAATTGGGTTAAGAAGTTCCCTTACCTTGCATCATGTCCTGACTCGACCGTTCTTTAAACTCATGAATAATAAACTAGAGTTAATTTATATTTACTTAATAACCTTTTTAAGGTTCATTATTCCTTTTATATCCCTTATTACCATGTTATGAACATTATTTAATTATTTAAGTTAATAACGGTCGTTTTGTTGATCTTTGGTACTTGAGTCAAAAATAAACTTCTTATAATTACAAGTTGTTCATGTGGTGAAATATCCATTATATCCAGAATTATATTCATGATGTAGATATCATATATATCATATATATACAGTATATACATTCATTCATAATGTCACGTAACATTTAGAGGTAAGAAATGAAATGCACCGTTCATGGAGACGGTAAGCCGTACGTACGCATGAACGCTACTTTCATTTCTATTTCGTATTTAATGGAATGAAATCATAATGATATAAATTTATAATATAATTACAGTATAATATATTGTATAATAAAATTTAATCCATCCTTTATACATCCCACATATGGCATTAACGATTCAAATCAGTTTGAGGGGGCGGTAGTCCGCACTTCCTAAAATGAAATTATCGCATTTTACCCATAATAGAAATCATAAAGTATGACATAAATGAGAAATACAGAAGCATAAGTAAAACATAAACATATTTTATATCATATATAAATATAGTGACATCTTAATGGCCACCTTTGAAGGTGTTATATGAGTGTTGAACAATCATCGTTTCGTGAGGCAGAAATTCGCCATCCACAGAAACCGTATGTTCTTTAACCATTAGATGTAGGTGTGTGTAAGTGTAGCTCGAATACTTCTTATAACAACATCCTAGTATATTGAGGATACTGGTGTTGTTACAAAAGAAAGGAATAAAAAGATTTTAGGGGGTTGGAGAATAAAAATAAAACAAAACAACATTAGAGAAGACATTACCTCAAAATCGGGTAACTCTTTTTGATTTGATCCAAAGGCTTCCTTGGGAAGAGTTCTGCCCAAAGTGAGGCTTCTAGGAGTAAGAGGGTGAAGTTGGGAGAGTATTTGGGCAGAGGTTGGCCGATCCAAATGGCTTGAAAGTGTGAATGAGGTGGTAGAGTTGGGGGCCTTTTATAAGTGGAGAGGAGGGGCACTCTTGGAAAGTAAAGGAAAGTCACTTTATTATAAAATGAGGTTCGGATTTTAGAGGTCCCACACTTATATAATTCGAGGATAAGATGATAAGGGTTCTAAATATACTCATCCAATAGGTTTTTGACAAGTGTACGCTTTGGATTTTACATTATCTTTCCATTTTATTTAAATCGTTAAATAATGAGGTCATCACTACATCATCATGATGTCATAAATAATTTAATTTATTTAATTTATAAAATTATAAAAAAATACTATGATGTAGGAAATCGTTTTAGCTTTCTAATTAATATTTATAATCAAAATTTGGACTTGTGTAACCCCACTTAAAAACTGTTTTAGTAAAACAACTCATGTTTGTGTCAATTTAATTTTAACATTAAATAAATATATATTAATGTCATTTTCCAACCAAAGTGGCTCCATGGGATCCCCAAGTTGACCCATGGGTTTTCTTGGTCGGCCATGACTCATCCAATAGGAGTAGGACAAGTGTGAAGCTCATATCATATTATTAAAACATTGTTTTTACCTTAAACTACACTAATTACCTCTAATCGCGATTAAGAACTTAAAAGTTACTATTCACCAAAAAATTATTTTAATCTCATTGAACCACATTTTACTTCTTAATGACAACCATGTATGTCAGATTTTTGAAAATAAAATCACAGAAGTGGTAATATTTCATTTAAACGAAAAATCAGTTATTTAACTATCACTTAGTGGTTTCACTATTCATCAAAAATTGAAGTTTTTCAGAACACTGCCAAAATTTCACCCTAAGCTATAATTGATATTCCGAGTTCAAAAATGATGTCTATTTTACAAAATTACAAACATATAAGTTTCATTAATTAATTTTATAATTAATTCCCGCTGTCACAACAAATAGCGTGTTTTTAAGAAACAATTTATATCAAAAGATTGGCAATTTTTTATGTCCAATTTCAATGTTAAATTAATTCTAATGACCACCATTGGATAAAATGGTAAAAATATATTCTAATTATACTTTAAAACCACTAAATAGTATAATTTATCACAATAAATTATTTTGATTAAAAAAGTTGTTTTAAGTATTTTTCAGTATTCATAAAAAAAATTGGAAGTTCTAAGAATGTTACAAAAAATTCAACTTAGGATAATTTCGATATTACAAATACAAAAATGAAGTCCATTTTGAAATATAAAATTTCTATAATTTTAAAAAGTGGTTATTACTATTCATAACGGCTACTTTGATTAGTCGCGGTGTTTTAGAACTCGAAGTTGCGTACAATGCAAGCTATTGCATTATTGAATGAGAAGCGTACCGTGGAAGCTCGGGGTGTTACAAAATTCTTTGGTTTTATGTAAAAAGTTGTGACCATTACTTTTATAGTTGTTGAAAAGTGATCACATGATTATTATAAATATAAGGCTTTAACAAACCTAATTTACTCAGAAAAAAGAAGTGATGGCCTCATCTAGTAGAATTGCTTCAAACGAAGCCCATTTTTTAGATCTCGAAAAAGAGGTAGCGTATTTGGGCTTCACTCTTGACCAAGACCAAGCTGAGCTTCATCATGTCAAGCTCGAATGGGACCATATACGGGAAATATGGAAGTTGATAGAGATTACCACTTGAGCGATGTTATCTGAGCCACCCCAAGAGTCTGTCACCATCACACACTTTACCCTTAGGTCTTATGCGGCTTTTTTAATGGGTTATGTAACAAATCGCTAGTACTATGTTCATGTACATTATTTTTTTATATAATAATGAATATAATTTCTTGTCATTATTGATACATTGAAAATAGTTTTTAAAGTACAAATAGTGTTTTTAGTTATTATTTTATTAAGAATTATATTTTATTTAATTAAGGTATTTTTGAATTAAATAATATTTTAATAAAATATTATTATTTTTAAATTAATTTTTATTATATATAAATGATCTTATAATTTTATGAATGCAATTGTAATTTTTATTAAGGTTGGAAATCCATTTTTGTCAAAACCCATGAATTTTCGATAAATGTCTATTTTTATTTTAAAAGTGGAAATTGACATATTTAGAAAATTATTTAGATAAAATAAATGTTATTTCTAGAATTAGGATTTCTAAATTATCCAATGGTGAATTTTTCATAATTTTCTGAGACAGTCAAATATTTGGGTAAAAATTAAATACCGTTTAAATATATAATGTGTTTTACGACATCATAATGACAAAATAGTGATGTAATAAAATATTATAAGCTTTATGTTTGGACAATATATGTTTTACCATTAAAATAATTTAATTTTGGGTTTGTTTGACTTATTTTAGAAAGCATTAATGGACCCCTCAAGACTTATTAAACATCTTGTATTTTTAAATTATTTTCCATGGGAGTGTGACTCACCTCCACATAAGCAACCCCACTATTTAAATAATTAAAACTTTTTCCTTATAAAATATTGTTTTCCTCTCCCCTTTTCCAAAAACCATGGGCAAAAACCATGAGCTTATTTGTGTTTTGGATTAGTTTAATGAATGGGGTCCCAAACCTAAATAATAAAGAATTCACTCACCTTTCCTATATAAACCCACCCAAGCTCCCACTTCCTCCTCACTCAAAGCCTTTAGAGTTCATACAACCTCTTCCCTACTCTCTCTAGAATCCTCCCAAGGTTCCCCAATCTCCCAAGAAGCCTCTCTCAGGCCTCTCTCAAGCCTTTGGAAGCACACTTCCAAGTAAGGGTTTTTCTTCCTTTCACTTTTTTTTCAATTTTATTAATATTGTTATGCCCTTTTAATTTCAATTATAAATGTTGGGGTATGGTTTCACACCACCCCCATATTTCCCTCTTATTTTTTGAATTATGGAATACCCCTTTCTCTCTCATTAAATTCCTCCCATGTACACCTGTTACTATGCTGAAATTCTGAAAGGAATTTCTCTCTCCTCATTTACATTCAAGCAATACTTTTGTATCATGAATCTAAATTCCGTTACAATTGTTGGGAAATGTTTCTATATGACCACCTTACTATCCATTTCAGGTAAATATGATTAGACACTCATTTCTCTCTCATCAACCATTTTTATAAATTCTTATGTCACGCCGTTATGCTGCCGAAATCGCATCGATTTTCTAAGCCAATGTCATTGTGTAGTGAATACCATGCACATTTCTCCATCAAGGGTATTCACCTTTATACACATTTACTAATTGATTATTTAGTTTCATGTATTAATTCCACGTTTCTTTATCATGGAATAAATGATTATGTTTTATGAATCCATGTTTTATGATCCATGCAGCGCACTTATGCATGAAATGAAATGTTTAAGAAGGGTGCGCCCTTATAGTGCTCCAATGCATTGGGTAAAGTCTAGTATCAGGATACGTCATGTGCAATGAGTGTTGAATCATGCTAATTCAAGTGCAATGATATTTTACTCCTGATTCATGTGCAAAAATAATTTACTCATGCTCCATGTGCTATGAGCCTTGGCTCATGCTAATTCCATGTTAAGTGTTGTTGCCACATTTCCATGTTATGATTATCATGCTTTATCATGCCTTTATGTTCATGTTTCTATTGTGATCTATTAATATGCCTATTGTATAACATGTATTGTACTCCTCATGTATTCCATGTTTATTCCCTTACTGGGCTTTATAGCTCACCCCTTTTCATATGCATGTCCTCAGGTTATCCCATGCAATGCTAAGTACGATGGAATGTAGTGGTCATGTTAAGAATGTTTTCAATAAAGATGTTGTATTTCATGTTTTAAGTTGTTATGTAATGATCCTAATCCCCAAAGACACTAGACCTCTCGATCATCCATGTTGTATCAAGTGAATATTTTATGTAATAAATCATGTTTAAGTTTGTAATAAAAGCAGGGTTGTCATACCCACCCCCTGGATACCTGCCCACCACCCCCTAGACACCCCCCATCCCAACAGACACCCCCACCCCCTGGAAAGCCCCCTCACCCCCCACCCCACACACACACACCGGGCCCCACTAGATATCCCTTCCACCCCCATGGACAGCCCAACCACCCCCATGGATAGCCCACCCACACCCTGGACACCCCATACCACCGAGACAACCATGCCACCCCCCTAGATAGCACACCCACCCCTGGACACCACATACCCCCTCGACAACCCCCCCCCCAACACCCCCTAGACACCCCCGACCCCCTGGACAACCCTGTCACCCCCGTGGACCCCCCCCCCCCCTGTACACCCACCCACCACCCCTCGGACACCCTCAATCCCCCCGGACGCCCCCACCCCTGGAAAGCCCCCCCCACCCCCGTGGACAGATCGACCACCCCCCGTGGACAGCCCACCCACCCCCTGTACAGCCCTCCCCCCCCCCCACACAAGACACCCCTTACCCCCTTGACAGCCCCACCACCCCCATGGACAACCCTCCCACCACCTGGACACCCTGTACCCCTCTGGACAGACCTTTCCACCCCCTAGACACCCCACTCACCCCCTTGGACAGCCCACCCACCCCCTGGAAACCCCATACCCCCTGGACAGCCCAACCACCCCCATGGACATCCCACCCACCTGAAAACTCAAACCCCCTAGACAGCCCCCCACCCCCTGGACACCCCTACCCCATGGACAGCTCGACCACCCACGTGGACAGCCCGCCCACCTGGACACCTTGACCCCCCTAGACAGCCCCCCACCCACTGGACACCTCTAACCCCCTGGATAGCCCCATCACCCCCTGGACACCCCGTACCCCCTGGACACCCCCTCCCCCTTGGGCAATGTATGTGATCACTCAAATTATCTACTAAAATATGAAATTTCTTCGATCTAAAATTTAGTCCTCTCCTGAATAATTCTCCTCCACAAGTGTACATGATCTTGTACACTCATGTATAGTTCTTAAAAGATATTTTGTTATAAATATAGTATTTTTTTGTATTTTATATTATGATTCTCTAATAGAGTAGTGTGTCAATTATGGTTTCATATAAAGTGGACAATTCTCGTTTACGTAAATATATTTTTGATGAAACTTCAATCTTAATGATTTTCTTTTGAAAAAATGATTTATAAATTTTTTTTTCAGAATGGATAGAAGTTGTATGTATGAAACCGATCGGACCTCAAGTGATTTTCAAAACAATTTGGAGATCTTTTTATAGTTTTCATTTCACAATGCTTCAGATAGTGGTCGCATACACTATCCATGTTCCAATTGTGTTGGTAGACCTTGTTTGAGCCGTGAAGAAGTAATCTACCACATAACCAAATATGGTTTTCAAGAAAACTACTATGTGTGGTATCACAATGGGGAGAAAATGAAATCTCAAATTACTGATGATCAAAATGAGAGGACTGGAGTGGAGAAATTGTTATATGACTGGTTTTCATTTATTCATCATCATGATAAAGAAAGTATTTCGACCCAATAAGACTTCTATATGAGAACACATGATGCGTCTAATGAATATGATGATGTTTCCAAGGTGAAAAAATTGAATGATGCTACCACGACTCCAGTATATCGACAATGTGATAAAATGAAAAGTTTGGAATTTTTAATCCGATTGTTTCATGGGAAAACTATGTATTGGATTTCTAATACAACAATATATTACATTCTTACCTTCTTAAAGGATTTAATTCTAGATGATGCAGATATTCCCTCAAACCACTATATGGCATGGAAGTTAGTTGAGGAACATGGATTTTAAAGAAACAAAATATGTGCTTTCCTGAAAGATTGTAGTTTCTTCTAGGAGGAAACCACTGAACGAAATGATTTTATAAAATGTGGCGCATCTCATTGGAAGTGAAAATTTAATGGAACACCATCCCGCATGCCACAGAAAGTAATGTGGAACTATCCATTAATCCTTAGAATCTAGAATCTTTTTATGTGTGATGAAATATCAATAAAAATGAGATGCCATGATACTGAGAGAAAGAATTATAATGATGAGTTGGTTCACCCTGCAGATGGATTTTCATGCAAGAGATTTGATGCTCGATATGCTGAGTTTTCAACTGACTTGCGTATTGTGAGGTTGGTTCTTTCATGAGACGATTTTATTATGTTTGGGCAGATTCTTACTTCGCACAGCACATGGCCAGTTTTTATACACATTTATAATCTTCCCACATGGTTGCGTATGAAAAAACCTTTCACTTTAATGAGTATACTCATATCTGGCCCTTCTGATCCCAGTATTGATATTTATGTATACATGCAACCTTTAATAAAAGAGTTGAAACTTCTTTGGGATGTGGGTGTGTGAACATACAATGAATATTTGAAAGACATATATCAGAATCATGATGCGCTTTTGTGGATGATCAATGATTTTTCGGCATATGCAATGATGTCTGGATGGAGCACGAAGGGAAAACTTTCATGTCCTATTTTTATGAAGAATACATGATCCAGAACACTGAAACATCACTATAGTTTTAGTTTTATGGGACATCAACTATTCTTGCCAATGGACCATCCATATAGAAATAATCATTGAAGATTTGATAATACCATAGAGACTGATGATCCACCTCAGCGTATTTCTAGAACTTATGTGCTTAATTAATTGAAATATTTTTGTTTTTCATTTGGGAAGGGTCAAATAAAAACTGGAAAGAGAAAGAATGTTTCCACTGAAACTTGTTACTATTAGAGGAAGAGGAGTATCTTTTTTTATTTTCCCTATTGATCAACGAATTTGTTACATCATTTCTTATACATAATGCACATTGAAAAGAATATATATAAAATTTTGCATTATATAATTCTAAATGTTAAGGGAAATACAAAAGATGATTTAAGGTCTCAGTGTGACTTGGTGGATTGGGGAATCAGACCAAAATTGCATCATGTGCGTATTAGTGAAAATAAATGGAAAGTTCCATGTGATTATTATGTGATGACACCTATGGAAAAACAATTCTTGAAGTATTAGATACTATTATAGTTCCTGATTGTTATTCAAGAAACATATCTAAATAGGTCAACATAAGAGAGTTGAAGCTAAAATCTTTGAAGACTCATGATTATCATGTTATTCTACATGAGTTGATTCCAATAACAATCCATCATGTTTTGTTTAATAATGTAAGGGTGACTATTATTCGGTTGTTCCATTTGTCTAGAGATCTTTTTGCTAATAATTTTTCCAAATATTTCTTGCAAAAAATGTTGACAGATGCCCCATTATTTTTTTTTGTGAGTTGGAGAAAATATTTCCTCCATCATTTTTCACATGCATGCTGCATCTGACTATCCATATTCCCATTGAAATAATTCTCATAAGACCTCTTTATTTTCATTAGATGTGTCCAACTGAAATAAACATGTACACATTAAAGTCTTATGTCTTAAATAGGAATCATCCCAAAGGTTCTATCATAAACGGTTACTCGGTTCAAGAATGTATGGATTTCTGCTCAACTTATGTGTCTGGTCTTACTACAAGAATGAACATACCAATGAGAAATTAAGAATAATAGTATGACTAAATTGAACCTAGTTTTCCATCATATCCTCAATGAAGGGGAATTCCTAGATCATATACATTGAAGACACTAAGCCTTGAACAGTGGGAGATGGCACATCGCACAGTTTTATTCAACTATGATTTTTTCAATGACTACATCATGTAACTAAATTGAATATGTATATCTTACATATATATCTGTTAAAATATTCATATTTTTTATCTACAAGGAATATAAAACAATGATAAATAGAAAGCATCATTCTTTATCTTTCAGAAAGAGGGAGACTTTTCATAGCAAAGATTTTTCTGCTTGGTTAAAATTGAAGGTCAAAATATTACTATTTCAAATAATTAAATCAATATTTAATTAAGTTTAATATTCATTTATATTGTAGGTATTGATTTTTCCTGCATACTCTGTCTCTGAGGAAATTAGAGCTTTGGATTTTGGTCCCAATACTGTGGTTTGTGACTGTAAATAAATTGCTATCAATGGGTACAAATTTATTTTCATTGAACAAGAAAAGAACATGAGAACACAACATGATGGTGTTATGGTTACTACTACAAAAGATTTTTTTCCAGTGCATCAGATAGTAAACCACGATTTGAAAATGTGGGTTATTATGGATTCATTGAAAAAATAATAATATTGGATTATTACTCTCATAGACGAGTCACAATGATGAAATTCCATTGGTTTGATTCAATGACGAGAGATGGAACATTTATTGATGATTGTGCATTTTGATTAATTAATATGAATCGCACTCTGGCTACTGAAGAACCATATGTATTATCATCAAAGGCTAAACAAGTTTTTATGTCAGAGACCAACTTTGACCTGAATTTTGTATCATAGTTGAAGTAATTCCAAGACATATTTTTTATGATGGTGATGATGGAATTGACACTTTACCTACTTCCCTCAGAACCAATACAATTATTTCTTTTGATGACTCTAATAGATCAATTTTTAGAGTTGATTTTGAACCTGAATTTGTGGTAGAAAATATATAGAATCTTCCATCCATGTTCTCAATTCTTTTGGTTTACCTCGATTTGGGTTGTTAAGGTTGGTACTATTCAAATTGATTTAATATTGATTACAAATATATTGTACCCAACTTGACCGTTATGTGAATTTTCAATGTTTATTGGTTGGAATTTTTATTTGAATTTCATTTTCTAAATTGGAATTGAACTATATTTAAACCTACAAAACAAAAATTTCAAACTTGGTGAACATTTCAATGCTTCAAGTGTAATTTGTATAAAATTTGTATGACTCTAATACCTCTCTTTAACATTTTACTAGGTAATGAACATGACGGTTTTTATTCTTCTGCAAAACATGTATTGAAACCTGCATCCTCTACCTGATCTAAAGAAATTAAAGTTTTCCTTAATTTTGACAACTACTTTACCACTTATGAATCTGGTAGAATCAATGTTCCATGATTTTAATAGACTGATGACACTTAGTAAATAATCATCCTACTAAAAATTAAATTTCTTTATAACATCTTGTTTGATTTATTGACTTCATTATATATTTGTTCAAGCACACCTAAAACAATGGTTAGTTAAATTATCCATGAATCCCCCTATTCCCTCTCATTTATTTTGTTTTTTGGGTTACACATTATTTTTCCTTTTCTATTTACTTCTATATTTTTTTCAAATGTAGAAAATGAAACCAATTAAAGAGAGTTGACGAAAACAGATTATGGACAACAATCTTCACATGACTGAGTTGGGATTTCCACCACTAGTGCCTATAGTGAGTATTTTATTTCAAATATATTTATTTAAATAATATATAATGTCATGTGATTAATTTTTTTTAAATTATTTTTAGGATCTATCTATTTGGCGATAGTTATTTGATGAGAAACCTAGTAGTGGTCCCAATACTCGGGGTGTTCGTACAAGTGGGGGGGGGGGGGGTTATGGGAGCTAGGTGATCTCATCAGCATACCAAATTAGACCCTGCCTCTCCCATTGACATACCATCCATCCCACATTCTGATCCTGGTGTGTCGTTAGGGACACACAGGATATTTAGTCCTCCCATGTTTTCACCACCCTTTACATCTAAGCCTCCTCACCCATATGTACCATATTCGATGATGATTCCCACTCCCCATCCAGCATTTGTCCAGCCATCCCTATCATCTTCTTTTACTTTTGATTCCTTCTCTCTGGGATTTTATATTCCATCTTCTTCGAATTTTACTCTACCATAGTCTGTCCCTGTGGAGCATACATTGGAACCCACTCCATCTTTACAGGGTGTTCCTTAAATTTCTATGGATCCAGCGACGCCCATTGATCATACTACCACAGGTATACTTATACAGCCCTAACAAATTGTTACATCATTATTTATTTTCATTATAACATGTATTGATAAAATATATGTTTTTATTTCATAACAGATACATCTACGTATATGAGGCAGGGTGGGGGCGTACAAACATGCGTGCGGTGTGGAACTGCCACACGTAGTTGATGGTGGACTACAATGAAGATATTCAGATGATTGAAAAATCAGGGTAGCAATGTTGGATCCTTTTGGAAACACTTGCCAAATACTCCGACATCATTCATGTTAGCCCGCTCTCATGGAGACAGATGCCAAAGAAGTCAATTATAAAGCCTGGGCAGAGATATGGGTAAATAAATCTATTGTATTTAATGTAATATATTAATTTTTGTATTTATATGAATTAATATTTTGGTGTCAATTGTGGTTTAATTTCCCTGATGGTGAGGGTGCACAACCAGCATATCTAAAGGATTTAGCTGAGCTTTAGAGAGCTTATAAGCATGAGTTTTACATTGGTTGGCATGCTATAGTTGGCACAGAGTTAGAGGTGGTCCCTGTCATGGATGATTTTCTGTTATAATAGTACCGATATATGATTACTCATTGGAAAACTAGCCAATTTATTTTATTAATCAAATTAGAAGTATTTAAATGAAAATTTTCATGTTTTTCATTAATACTAATTATTGAATTTTATTTTGTATGCATCTGAATAAAATAAAAAAAACATTGATGTTAATAAATACATTCATACATTGGGATATACTATGATGCTAGATCATGAGAGACAGCAGGTATGTGAGTTTATAATCTTTCTTTATGACTTGCGCATTTTATTGCTTACTCCATAATTTATTCGATTACTAAAGTTGCTATATAATTTTATTTATGAAATTACTATTTTTTGGTATCCTATTTTTAATTATGGTTTCCTACATTAAATTTCATTGTAGTGGCATAAGTTGAATATAGAAGGACGTGTGCCTTGAGCAAAACTGTTTTGCTCGAGTAGAAAGAAGAAAGATGGAAGTGCGGTTAATGAACCGACTCAACTGTAGATTGTAAGTTTTACTTTGTAGATTTAAAATTTTAATCTCTATTTTGTAACTTAATAATCTATTTATATTTGTAACCGGATGGTTTAGAGGCCCTTGATTCCCAGGAACCTGACAATTTTGGGCCAAATGATCACTTTCATCAGGTGTTGGGAGATGAGCACCCAGGTATAGTATGCTACAGACCTAGGAAGAGTATAGTTCCAAAGAGGTATTGTCCCACCTTGGGTACGAGTTTTAGTGCCACCGATTTGTAGTAAGATAAGACATAGGAATAACATGCTGAAAAAAGGACCATAGAGACGGTAGAATAGTCTACTAGGGAAAACACTAAATTTATGAAACTGATGGAAGTTTTACGTCCAACACCTCTACCAGAGGCCAGCACTTCCTATGATGAATATATGCAATCAATGTGTTCTATATAAGGTGCACCAGGTGGAAGTTCTAGTGGTGGTAGAGATGATGGTGAGGAGGGTGTCGAGGCCGAGGAGGAGTAGGGCGAGGAGGAGGCCGAGGTGGAGGAGGAGGGCGAGAAGGAGGTCGAGGTGGAGGAGGAGGGCGATGAGGAGGCTGAGGTTGAGTAAGAGGTTGAGGAGGAGGGCGGGGATGATAATGGGGACGACAATGAGGATGAGGGTGAGGGTGATGATGATGATGGTGATAATAGTGATGGTGATGAGGGATAAATTTATCTGTTACATTTTTGACTGATATTACTGATCTTTGATGTTTATTGATTTGTTGTGCCTGAATATATGTGTGATTAAGTAGGTCACATTTTCTTTATTTTTTATCTATAAATAATAAAACTTGACTTGATGATTTTATGTGACTTATTCACCCCTCCCCTAGACAGACCCCACCCCCTGGACACCCCCACCCCCTTGTACAACTTGTACCCCCTAGACAGCCTCGCCACCCCTATAGATAGCCCGCCCACCCCCCTGGACTACTCCTCCACCCTCTGTTCATGGGTTTTCCAGTTGTGGGTGTTGATTTGAACATTGATAAAACATTGGTGGTTCAATAATATTTTTCTCCATAAATGATACCATAAATTTAATGATTGATAATAAATAATATTCTAAATGATTTAAATTATTATTTATATATTATGAATTTTTTATTTTTAAAAATCATGGATGTTGTGAAATCCCCCTATTTTAATGAAATTGTAATTTTTTAGTGGAATTTAGAAAATTGGTGGTCTGATTAGAAGTTGATATAAAGAAATTATTTTTTTAACCATGAAAGAATTTTCTTATAAAATAAGTAGATACCATCCCATGAACCCGGGACAGCCCCCCCCCCCCCACCCTCCTCCCTGGACCCCGGATAGCCCCCTAGACAGCCCCCCGACCAGCCCCACAGACAGCCCCCCAGACACCCCCCCCCCTCCTTGCTGGACCCTGGACAGCCCCTGGACATCCCCCTAGACAGCCCCACTAATATCCCCCCCCCCCACCCTCCTCCATGGACCCCAGACAGCCCCCCAGCCATCACCCACCCTCCCCCCCCAACCCTCCTCCCCAGACCCCAAACAATCCCCCGGACAGCCTCCCCACCCTCCTTCCTAGACCCCAGATAGCCCCCCGGACAGCCCTACCCCCACCCTCCTCCCTGGATCCCGGACATTCCCCCGAACATCCCCCCAGACAGCCCCCCATACAAAACCCCCACCCTCCTCCCTGGACCCAGGATAGCCCCCGGACACCCCCCCCCCCTCCTCCCTGGACCCCGGATAGGCCCGGACAGCCCCCACCATCCTCCCAAGACCCCGAACAACCCCTCTCCTTCCTGGACCCAGGAAACACCCCCCCCCCCCCCACACACTCCTCCTTGGACCCTGGATAGACCCCCTACCCTCTCTCTAGACATATGTGTTTTTTTGTGCTATTGAAGGTGTTTTTTGTGGTGTTTAAAGTATTTTTTATATGTTTTTTTGCTGTTTTTTATGATGGTGAATGCAGTGAGGTGCATGTAGTGTGTTATGCAGTGTGTTGTATAGTGTGTCTATTTTTTGTGCTCTTTTTATGTGTATTTTTTCTGCAGGTTTATACATGTATTATGTAGGCTAGGCTATTTTTATGTGTCTCTTTTTTATACAAGGCTGTTTTTATGTGTCTTTTTTTTATAAAGGTGTATCTTGATGATGTTTTCGGAGTTTTTTGTGTTTGGGAAGTCCTTGGACAGCCCCCTCCCCCCACCCTCCTTCCTGGACCCCGGTTAACTCCCCCACCCTCATCCTTGGACCCCAGACATCCTTCCAACCCGACAACATAAAATTGGGTGAGCGGCGATTCGGCATATATAAAACATCACGAAAATTCATGAAAGGTTAAGGACCACCTACCTTGATTCTAGAGACAATCGCACTCTCAATTCAGCATCTATGATCCCAATCTAATCTCTCTTCAAGATTCACCCTAAATCCCAATGTAAAATAGGGTTTTGGAACTTCGAAAGAATATGAGAGAAGAGTGAAAACCTTAATCGAAAAGAGGAAGCAAGGAGAGGGTTAGACACACCCGGATCTTCAATCCGCACTTGACGACACTCAAAATGCCCAGGTATCGAAGGAGATCCTCCCTTAAGATCTATTTAGAGATTTTTATTGTGTTGATACTTTAGTAAAAGGATCCATGGGTCATTTGTGACGTGTATGAGTCAACCCCATCTCAATCTAAGGCACAGTGTGGATGGTACCACTCAAAGTGTCTCACTTTTATTTGAAATGGACAACATTTTAAGTGAAAACAACAACTGGAATACAGAAAACCAACCAAATGCATTCAGATTTGTTGATACTTTAGTACAATGATCCATGGGTCATTTGTGATTTGTACGATTCAACTCCGCCTCAATATGAGGCACGATGTGGCCGGTACCACTCAAACTATCTCACTTTTATTTGAAATGGACAGGATTTTAAGTGAAAACAAAAACTTGCATACGGAAAACCAACCAAACTCTTTTTGATTATATTTATAATTCAGGAAAATGATCTATGGGTCATTTTTGGTGTGTACGAGTCAATCCCGCCTCAATCTGAGGCACGATGTGGCTGATATCTCTCAAAGTGTCTCTCTTTTTTTTAAATGGACACTGTTTAAAGTAAAAAAGAATAGACATATGGAAAAATCACCTAACGTATTTTGATTGTGTTGATACTTTAGAAAAACAATCCATGGGTCATTTTTGATGTGTAAAAGTCAATACTACCTCAATCTGAGGCACAGTGTGGCTGGTACCACTCAAAGTGTCTCACCTTTGATGGGGCATATTCAATGTGTACTAATCAACTTTACCTCAACTTGAGGCACAGTGTGGCTGGTATCACTCGAAGTGTCTTTCTTTTGTTTAAAATGGACACCCTTTTAAGTAAAAAAACGGGCATATGGAAAACCAACCAAACGTATTTGGATTGTATTGATACTTTAGAATAAGTATCCATGGTTCATTTTTGATGTGTAAGAGTGAATCTCTCCTCAATCTGAGGCATGGTGTGGCCGGTACCACTCAAAGTGTCTCACTTTTAGTTGAAATTCACAACATTTTAAGTGAAAACAACAACCAGTATACGAAAAACTGACCAAATGCATTCAGATTCTGTTGATACTTTAGGAAAACTATCCATGGGTCATTTTTCACATTTATGAGTCAACCCCACCTCAATCTAAGGTACGGTGGGGCCATTATCACTCGAATTTTCTTTCTTTTGTTTAAAATGGACACTCTTTTAAGTAAAAACAACTAGCATATGGAAATCTAACCAAACGTATTCAGATTGTGTTGATACATTAGAAAAAGGATCCATGGGTCATTTTTGACGTGTATGAGTCAAACCCACCTAAATCTGAGGCATAGTGTGTCCGGTATCACTCGAAGTGTATGTATGCTGCTTAAAATGGATATCATTTTAAGTAAAAACAACTGGCATATCGAAAACTGAAAAAACATATTCGGACTGTGTTGAAACTTTATCACAAGGATCCATGGATCATTTTTGACGTGTACGAGTCAACCCCACCTCAATATGAGGCACAGTGTGGCCGGTACCACTCAAAGGGTCTCACTTTTATTTAAAATGGACAACATTTTAAGTGAAAACAATAACTGGCATACAGAAAACTGACCAAATTCATTCGGATTGTGTTGATAATTTCATAAAATGATCCATGGGTCATATGTGATGTGTACGACTCAACCCCGCCCCAATCCAAGTCATGGTGTGGCCGGTATCACTCAAAGTGTCTTTCTTTTGTTTAAAATGGACACCCCTTTATATAAATACAACTGGCATACAGAAAAATGACCAAACATATTCTGATTGTGTTGATACTTTATAATAAGGATCCATGGGTCATTTGTGATGTGTATGAGTCAACCCCACCTCAATCTGAGGCACGGTGTGGCCAGTACCACTCAAAGTGTCTCACTTTTATTTGAAATGGACAACATTTTAAGTGAAAACGACTACTGGCATATGAAAAACTGACCAAACACAATAGGATTCTATTGATACTTTGAGAAAATGATCTGTGGGTCATTTTTGACATGTATGAGTCAACACCGCCTCAATCTGATGAATTTTGTGGCCGGTACCACTCTAACTACCACACTTTTATTTGAAATGGACAGGGCTTTAATTGAAAAAAATAACTTGCATATGGAAAACTGACCAAACACTTTCAGATTGTATTGATACATCAGGACAACAATCCATGAGTCATTTGTGATATATACGAGTCAACCGCGACTCAATCCATTGCATGGTGTGGTGGGTATCACTCTAAGTGTCTCTCTTTTTTTTAAAAATGGACATCATTTTAAATAAAAAACAACTGGAATACATAAAACCAACCAAATGTATTCATACTATGTTGATACTTTAGTACAATGATCAATGGGTCATTTGTGATGTATACGAGTCAACCTCGCCTCAATTTGAGGCACGGTGTGGCCGGTGCCACTCAAAGTGGCTCACTTTTATTTGAAATGGACAACATTTTAAGTGAAAACAACAACTTCCATATGGAAAACTGACCAAATGTATTCAGATTGTGTTGATACTTTAGGAAAATGATATGTGGGTCATATGTGACGTGTACGAGTGAACCCCACCTCAATCTGAGGCACGGTGTGGCTGGTATCACTCAAAGTGTCTGTATTTTGTTTAAAATGGACATCATTTTATGTAAAAACAACTAGAATACGAAAAACCGGCCAAACCTATTCAGATTGTGTTGATAATTTGGAAAAAGGATCCATGGTCCAAACTCACACAATCCACTTCTCATGTGAGGAACTCCTACCCCTATTCTAAAACACAAGATATTTAATACGCCAAGGACAACTACATTCCCCAAGTCACACAAGCTAATTGATACACACACATTATCATCATCACTACTTTCAATGACACCCTCCCCAAACCATGGGACATTATATTTGTGTTTGTTTGAATTCATTTAACCATTTCCTTATTTTGGGGTTATTAGATTCTAATTTCTGAATTCAATCGTGTATGTGTTATAAAAAATGAAATTTTGTATGTATTCTTAATTTTGTATAACACGTATAATTACGTATTCAGTTTTTTATGTATTGTATTCCTAATTGATAATTAAATTATGTATATCTTCAATTCAGTATTCAATTATGAAATGAATTCTGTATTGCACATGTAATTGTCATCTCAATTCTGAATTGAATTCTAAATCAATTATGCATGTTTATAATTACCTTATGAATTATATTTTAATTATGTACGTGTATAGTTTTAGGGTGAATTATGTGTTAAATATATATGAATTAAGTGTGTAGATGTATTTGTTATAGTTTTTTATTGCAGGTAATTAGAGTTGGGGAAGCTGGAAATGCAGAAAGGGAAGCCTGCTAACAGAAATCACAGAGCAGTAGGCTGCTGCCTGAATTACACAACAAAGCCTATGACAACAGTTTACAACCATTTTCATATGTCTATGAATGTGTTTTATACCAATGGTTCTAAGAGAACTATTGTTAAAAACACTTTCCCGATGGTTTATAAACTATTGGTATATGGGTGAAATGTTTATATATACCAACGGTTTGTGTAAACCATTGGTAAAAATCTTTACAAAACTATATTCCAATAGTTTGAAACCGTTTGAATAGTATGTTTACCAATGATTTCAAACTGTTGGTGAAAGGTTATACTAATGGTTTGACATAACTATTTGTATAATGTACATTTTTTAACATATACCAATGGTTTTCAAGAAACCATTGGCATATGTTTTTTCCTACAGCTTACTTCCCTACGGTTTGGATAACCATTGGTATATATTATACCAACGGTTATCCATCTTTTACCAGTTGTTTGGAATCATTGGTAAAGGGTTCATTTCTAGTAGTGTGTAAAAGGTTGTGGAATCATTCATTATACTCTATTGTTTTCCCCTCTTGAATTGAAAAAAAATTACAAAAAAATGACAAAAAATCCAAAAAAAAATAAAAAATGGGTTATGATTTGGGAGAACCAAAAATCACCATTTTTCATAACAACAATATTCTGATCGTATGCAGTTAGGTGATGGATGTGAGATTTTATCTTATCATAATTTTTTTTAAAGTAAGAAAAAAGTTAAAAAAATATTCAAGAGGGTTCACAAATCATTCATTATACACAATTTGATCAGGACCATACTTTGAGTTTTTGGAAATTGGTGTTGCTACATTGAAGGAGATAATTTTATTATACTTTTACTTTTGATATCATGCATTGTACATAAGAGATTAGTCTCCTCCTTGAGCCTTAATTTTTAAAGAGTCAAATCCTTACAACCTTAAGACTCAGAGTCATTTGAGCCTTTATTACAAGTACTCATTATTTTATGTGTCTTTTGTCTTTTGAAAGTGGATAAAGTAGTTTATTTACAAGCCTATGGTTAAGAATCATGTTCTCATGATATAAGCATAATTCTACTTGAATTTTATCATGAGTTATGAGAGAAAAGAATCAAAAGTGAGGTAAATCATGACTTGGCATGTTTAATAATAATGAATCAAGGAGCTTGAATGAATGAAAGGAGAAGTTCCATCAATTTTCAAAGGGGAAAAGAAAAATATGTGAATTATTTTTTTATTTGAAAAATGGGAAATTAAATTGATATTTTATGCATATTTCCGAATGTTTGATTTCACATTGAAATTTTTTTGATTATATTGCATTGAAATTTGAATACTGGTAACATCGGTGTCCTTTGATTTCTATATTGAGATTTTATGCTTGAGGACAAGCATGGTTTAAGTGTAAGGGTATTTGATAGAGAAAATTTATGTGCATATTTTCAATAAAATAATGAGTATTTTTTACTTTTTTCAATGATAAACCCCATTCATTTACTTGTTTTATTAAAATAATGGGTAATTTAAATTTTATGATGAAAATGAGAAAAATTGAGAAAAGTGCATAATTCTGGATTTTGGACCGATTTTGACCACATGGGTAGTTTTTTCATTTCTTAAACAATATAATTCCAAATTTAGGGATTCCTTTTTTTAGAATACTGATTTTATTTCTTTCAACATTATCTTCTGTACCAGGAGCTGATTTGTCCATCGAAATGGGTTAAAATATCAATGAAGTTTATTATTTTTTTGGGCGGACAGTGTGGACCCCACAACCATAACGGATCCACAACTCAGCCTAAACACATCCAATTGAGGTGCTTCTACCTAGGATAGCACGAGGATAAATAGGGATGGATATTCAACAAATATTAGGGAGTTTTGATTTCATTAAGGCTGTCATTGAATGGTATACTTTTGAAGGAACCTTCTTAGAAGCTTCATATAGAAAAAGAAACCTCCAATGAAAAATTCAAAACTCCTTCATCTTGTGTCCAAATGTGCTGAAATATTTAGG
Organism: Viscum album; assembly: GCA_963277665.1. NCBI lineage: Eukaryota > Viridiplantae > Streptophyta > Magnoliopsida > Santalales > Viscaceae > Viscum > Viscum album. Next base: position 697,151,835 of record OY728148.1, read on the forward strand.
TTAAACTGAAAACACATTTATGGATAGATTTGAAGAAGGGTTCTATGTGTGAATCGGCCATTTAATTGGTCAACAACGCACAAACATTCAGAGGACATAATTTTTCCTATAAAAGGAGGCCCTTGCCTTCTTCTCAAATCATCAGCTCAACTCCCAAAGCCAAGGAGGGATCCCACCAGGGCACAGTCTGTTGTTTCTCCACTTTTCCCATAATTTATTCTTTTATTTTTATGTTCATTTTAGTTTTCTTTTAGTTTCATTTTAAACTATAATTTATTGTTTAGTTTTATTAATCCATGCATTTGTGTTTCTCCATCCACTTTTCTTCATTTGATTCCATCTCTCTATCTACTCTTTCACCCACTCCACCAAGAAATCTCATACTCTCAGAAATGAGAGTCTAACCCCAAGTCTTGGATTGGTGGTGGGTTAAGATATTCATGAATTTTCTTTAAAGTTTGTTTCACTATTTGTGGTAGATTTGAGTATCATCCATTGGTGCGGTGAATGTCCCTAATTGGTTGACAACCTCCAATGACATGAAACTAAAAATATTTCTATTATGGAAAATAATATTGATTCAAACATGATATTTCATGTTTGTATTATCAAATTAAAATCAAACACAAAAAGGAAAATAATGATTAAATCCAAGACTGAACACCAAAACCAAGTACATTCTTCTTAACTTCATTTTGTTTAGACTTGAATCATAATATAAATTTAGAATTATTACTTTACATTTCATTGTTTTAAATAATAAAAAAACACAAAAATATTGTCATTGTTTTCATTATGTAATAAAAACAACAAAAAGAGATAGTTTAGGCGATATAGAATAAATTAAAGTACATTGAGAAGGCTCCTCAAGAGAGACGATCATGGTCAGCCATTGTGCTGCACTAGGAAAAAAATTAATTGGTTTTTTCCATGCCCCATGATAGGCGTTCTTTAGTAGTACATACACCACAAAAAAGGAAAGAGTTCTGAACATGACATGTATATCATGGAAATTAAAAGTGAGATGAAATACCCTTACCTTTTGTCTTGACTCTCTTTGAACTCATACAATATTTATGTATAATAAATATAAGTTTATTATACATATTTTACATAATTTTATTCTTATATATATTACCATATAGGGGTTTTTTATGACCTTATATTACCATCTTGTTAACGATCATATGTTAGGTTTCATTTTGGGTTATATTCGCTTTATTATTTTCATGCATCTTAATTTATTATATCGTTGGTCCTTATAATTATATATTTATTAAATAATGTAAATAATGATATAAATATTATATATAACCAGTATATTTATATTATAATAATCTATATAATATTAAGGTACAAAATGGAATACACCGTTCATAGAGATAGTAAGTCGTATGTACGCATTAACATTGTTTCAATTTTTATTGTAAATTTGAAAGAAAGTATGTAAATTATATATATATATAGTTATTCAAGTATAATTATTATATATTATAAGTTCACTAAACCCAGTTTTAATACATTCCCTATGGTGTGTGAATGAATCACATCACTTTGAGGGGGCGGTAGTCCACACTTCCTAAAATCAGATTATCATATTAACACCAAATGGAAAGTAAAAATATGTGTGTTGAAAAAGGAATAAAGAAGACTAAAGACATGATAAATATAATATATTAAATATATAAATATATTTTCTATAATAATTGCTACCATGATAGGTGGTAAATGAAAAATGAACAATCATTGTTTCGTGAGGCACTAGTTCGCCATACATAGAAATAGTATATTCGATATCCATTAGACGGAGGTGTTTGTAAGTAGAGGTTAAAACCTGATCATAAAACAGTCCTATTATATTTTTGATACTGGTTTTTTCACACAATAATGGGATAAAGATATTGGAGGGGTGAATAAGGAAAATAAATGATATGAGCTTGAGAGAAGACGTTACCTCTAAGTCGGGTAACTCTTTTTGGGTTTTGCCCAAAGGCTTCATTTATAGGATTTATTTCCAAATTTAGGCTTCCAGGTAGAAGTTAGTATTTTTGGGAAGTTTATTGGGTAGGTATTTTCCTAGCCTAAGATGTTATAGAGCTGTGAGTAATAGGTATAGGTGGTGGCCTTTTATATTGGAGGAGGAGTGGCACTCTTGTAAATATTTGAAGAGAGAAATCCAACCATGTTTTTCATGTTGAAAGTGGATCCAATAATGGAACAAGTTCTATCCAATTGATTATATGGTTGAAATATGTATATCCAATTTGTTTTGGACAAGTTTATATGTCGTTTTGGAATTAAATTTAAGGTTTAGTACTTTACTAGCCAAATTTTTCTCTTAACCGATGTAATTAATTTTAATAACTTTCATTAATATTTTTGCTCAAAAAAAATTTGAACATATTATATATTATAAATTAATATAATTCCAAATATTTAATCCATTTTTCCGAATTATAATCACAGAAGTGGAAGAAATTAATTTAAAATTAATCTTGTAGATAAGATGAAAATGCAGGTTTTTAAAGTAAAACATATCCAAATTTTGCTAAGTTTTTATATCCAATTTCAATGTTAAAATGGTTAAAATGACATAAATTGGATTAATTTAAAAAATTATTATATAACTAAACTATTAAACTAACTAAAATTATAATTTATTCTTATAAATAAAATAAATGAAAATGTAGTTTTGAATTAAAATCCAGTATTTTTTATTATTAATTATAAGATGAAACCTTACATAAAAATACCAAAAAATTTATCCTAAACTAATTTTTATGTTTCAATTAAAAATATAAAGTTTATTTTTAAATATTAAATCTATAAAAGTTCTAAAAATTTTATTTAAAAAGGGTTCTTCATTAAAAGGCGATAAAAGTTCCTTTATAAAAAACAGTTTTTTTGCATAAAATTGGGTTTTCTTTTATCTTATGTATATGGATTCTATGATATGAATATAAAAAATATTTTATTGAATATATAAAATATGTATTAAATTAATATCACTTAATAATTTTAATTAATTTAATTTAACTGGTAAAAATAGATTTGTTACTATAATAATATTTTTCTATATATTCAATCAATTTTAATATTAATTTCTAATTATTTGGTAACCTATGAATTCATATTGTATTTGTTTAAACCACATATTTTAAAATTTTAGTTCATACTATTCATATACATCAACTTAACATCTTGGTTATATCTTATTATAATAATATTTTTAATGATATATTATAGTTAGGTAACACTTAGTATTTCATGTTACGCAAGCCATCGAGGAAGGTCAATCTTACATGTAATGTTTGATAAGTCGATGGTGCGTGTAACGTACACCGAGTTGGTGTTGCATGTAGTGTAATACATGTCTGTTTCATATGAAATGAATGTTTTACTTGGTGTTTTAATATATTTATTTATTTATTTATTTATTTAAAAAAATAATTATTTCTAGTGTCATGTGAAATGACAAATATCAAAAAGATAAATTAATTTGAAAAAATAATTCACAAGATATCAGGGTGTTACATTCTACCCCTATTAAAATTAATTTTTCCATAGAAATTAGTATGGGTTGTCAAAGGTTTAATAATTTAAAGTTTTATTTTTAGAAACCCACATCATAAAAATGGATACTCAAACTTCCCCTAAAAATGGAAATTTAAAAACCATAATGGTTACCAAAAGTAACATATAAATAGGTTAACACATGGTAGAATATATGTGGAAAGTGAAAACATGGATATGTAAGAAAAATATTACCATCAATTTTTGAGGGAGAGTGAAAGAGGACAATTTTAAGAGAAAGTTAACAACCACAAAGCCATAAATCTAAAATTATCTAGTGATTCATCAAAGACGTAAGTATAGGAAAACATTTTATATTTTAAGATATTTTATACTAAATTTACATAATTTTCATTAAAAGATATACAAGCATGATTTTTAGACAATTTCACCATTTATTTTCTGTTGATCCACTTCACCTATTTCTAAAAATAAGAAAGGATACTTTTCATTCCTGAAATACTAACAGATCACGAGGTCCATGATATTCCATCCCATTTTTCATTAGTTACCATCAAAACAAGGTAGTTTGAACATGATATCCAATATATATAAATCCTTTTATATAAGATAACACTTTAATCTTACTAAAATAATCTTAAGTTTAACTTAAACTTTCCATAAATGGTTATAATTCACCCTTAATTCCTTAAATAGGCTCTTATATTTAACCAAAATCATTTATATTAGAAACTTGGGACCATCCTTCTACTGATAGAATATCAAATGTGATTTTATTATTCCATAATCCATGTCGGGAAAGATAATCACATGAAATATCACCAGAGGATGAAAAATAATACTTTCATAAGGATTATTCATGAAAAATCATACATAAAATTCCTGATGAAGAAAGGGTAGGTAATTCTTAATTATCTTGGTTCAATTAATCCATTGTGATCGCATATGATATCCCTTTATCCTTTATCTTCAGAGTTTGTTGGTTCTAATAACCATTATTAACCCTTGGATATGGGTACATTCTAGTGAAATTCCCAAAATCACTGTAATTGAAACACTAAAGTGTAAAAGGTTCATCCTGAGGATTTCTCTCACTATTTTAATCATTATATAACTTTTTCCAATCACTCTGATAGTCAACCGCTTGATTTATTTTGTTTACACACTCAATACATTTACCAGTCCCATTAATAAAATTCCAACCATTCTTCATTCTATATTTAGAGCACAAAGGAAGTATCATCTTCCTATCTCCATGGTTTTTTGATTATCCTTTGAACTCCATCTTTCTCCTCTTTTTAAAATGATGAGATTGATACAAAACTCCAACCTTCATTTCAACTTCGATTTCACAATGAAAAATCTTTTCCTAGATACCAAATTGTCTTATGTCCAACTCCCTTCTAAGACTTGGCTTTAAGCCATTGAAGAACCAATCAACCTTAATTTATGGTTGGATGATAGTTTCAAAATCATATCTCAAAAGTCTTGTGAAATTAGCCTCATAGGTACTGATAAATTCATTATCCTTTTGCTTCAACTCAAGGAACTCCTTTTTAATATTTGTATGAAGGACATGAGAAAATTACTTATTGAAGAATAAATTCTTGAAGTCATCCCAATCCATGGATTCAATTTCATCTTTCTTTGTATTCTTGATTAGATTCCACCACTATTCGGCTTCACCTTTTAACCAATAAATATCCATAATTACTTTCTCATGATCTGAACCCTTGAGAATGGAGAATATCATTTCTGTGGTAGTGATTCAGTGTTCAGAAACAAGTGGATTAGATGACCAACTGAAAGAAGCTGGATGATTCCTTATAAAGGACTCAGCAGAATTTTATTCCCTCATTTGATCATCATGATTCATAGATTGAGAAAGATGTGTGATCATAAAAATGAGTTTTTCACTCTAGATCCCAATGATTTTAGATTCAAAGGATATAAATCATTGAATTATCCCTCACAATCACCATTAACTTGGTTACTTTAGGTTCTATCCATTGATAAAATCCAAAAAACATAGAGTTAGAAATAGTTATCAAAGAGAGGTACCATATAGTCATGAAAAGTCACTTATTTGATGTATAAATTATGAAACATTCCTTATTCTATGATACATAATGTTTTTTCTAGTTTATTCATTGCCAAATTATCATTAAATCCATCATGATGGTTCTTGAAGAGTTTGTGAATTCCCAAAGCATATCCCCCAAGAGTGTTAAACCAAGTGTGCAGAAAGGTTCGTTGTCATGTACTAGATTACCCAAAGTCAAGCCCGGAACATCTTGTCGGAGTTTTTACACATAGGTACATTTGTTCCATATCCAAATCCACTTTTAGTATCCATATAGATATGTATTTCTAGGAAACCACTCACTCTATCCTTTACCAAAATTTCAGGACATTTTACTAAATGTTAAATCAACCTCATACTTATCCTTAAATACATCCCTAGAAATATACTTGGAAATATACCTAGGGATATTACCAAGGTTTTATCATCCTAGTTTCAAAAAGTTGACTAAACCTTTCCTCTGATACCAACTATAGTGACCCAAGTTTTATATATATGGATATTACATCATTTTAGATGAATATTCAGTAAATTACAAAAACACATTCCTGAGGACCTTAATAGTTTACTGTCTTTGGAAACATGGAAAAAAAATCTTCTATCCTAGTAAAAGATCTTCAAAATCTTCCAAAAATATCTCCACCTTTATTACTTATACTTAAAACCTTTATTGATAACCTATAGAAATGAAACATAAGAAAGGGTTGAGCTTAGATTCTCGATAAGGGTAAACAAGAGAGGCATGTAAGCATAAACATGAACATAGGGGTATGATAATGCGATTGTAACATTGGGATATAATACCATGCATATCAATGATCATAAACATGAGTTATGGGATCAATATTGGACGTTCATTGGACATGAATCATAAAGAAATAAACATCATGAGCTATGAAATCATAACTAAGGAATATGGCATAGTATTTATGGCATACATATAAAAATATAAACTTTTATGTCAAGGATACCTACCAAGACCTTTATAACATATTAGGATTGAGATATGACCCATGTCCCTACTTCAGGCTTGGGATAGCAACCCATTTACCCACTTTCTTTTAGGATTGGTCTACAACCCATGTACCTTTTTTTAACATAGGCTACAACCCAGGTACCCTCTTTCTTTTAAGTTTGGGCTAAAACCCATGAACCTTCTTTCTTTTAGGCTTGGGATACAACCCATGAATCTGATTTCTTTTAGGCTTGGGCTACAACCCATATAATCTTTGAGCTCATATAAAACTTATCATTACCCAATACATCATAGGGAGATATAGGTCTAACCCATCTCATAGTAAAATCATTCACACATGTGACACAATTTAATAAAACATTCATTATATCAGAACCCATAAAAAGATATATGTCTTTTGAACATCAAATCATAACCCATAAAATTTAATGGGGATAATTAACACTTCATCACATCATAAACTATGAAAATATATAGGTTTCATAATCACTTCATGAATTCATAACCCAGGAAAAGGAGCAGGTTTCAAAAGCATAGAACCTGTGGAAGTGAAACGGCTATCTTAGTCATCATTCCATCAAAACATAAACCACTCAAGAAAGAATTATTAATGGAACCATTGGATAATTTCCTATAAGTTCATGAGAAACATCAAAATATTGTATCTAAGATAGAAAATAATTTTGAAATATCATTCTGAAACATTTCTTGTGGAAAATATCCTTTCTTCTTTGAAAAGGATTTTAAATACATAAAACCATTTAAAAATAATTTTATTATAAAAAACCTTAAACACTTATAAATAAGAATGTAAATAATTTTTAAAACCATTTTCCTTGAAAATTACTTTTAAAAAATAAATTAAGGATTAACCTTCAAAAATAAAAAGGAATCATCAAAGGAATGGCAGTAGGTAAATATGAACATGTTGTATGAGGTAAAAATAACATTCTTTTTGCACGAAAAAAATGTTAAATGGAATGAATTTTTTGGAAAGCCACAATAATATTCACTTTAAGATATTGTTAAAAGAAAAAAATGGTAAAATTTTATTTTAAATCACGTAGTATAATGGTATAATATTCTTTGAAACCCTTTTTAGAAAACATTGATTTCCAACCGAAGGGAGGGTAAAATCGGGATTTATTAAAAACACTTTATTAACTATATTTTGTAAAAAAGAGAAGAAAAATGGTACTAATACATGATTATAATATAGATAACCTGGGTATAATAAAATTCATGAATTACTTTGAGATATGGATTATGTTATTTCATCCAAGGAAGCATAAACATAAACAATCTTGAAAGAAGCAATGGGATTGTCTCAATAAACACTTATAACTTGATAAAATAAGATCATAATCTCCCTATAATAAATTAAATTAAATGATTATTAACATTAAAAGATTTATATTCATGATATAACTTTTAAAATTGAAGTATATACACCTCAAATAATGTTTTTAGTTGCATAACAAAACATGATTCTCAAAGAAGGAAAATTGAGACAAAACTATTTTACCGATTTGATAACTTTTGAAACATAAACCCCATGAAAGAATAACCATATAATGGACATTTTAATACCCATAAATTTAATTATAATATACATATAAAAAAATCAGGGTCAGTACATACACCACACAAAAGTAAAGTGTGCTGAACATAACACGTATCTCACAGAAATTAAAAGTGAGATGAAATACCCTTATATTCAATCTTGACTCTCACTGTACTCATACAAGATTCCTGTATAATAAATATAAGTTTATTATAAATTTTTTAAAGATTAATATTTTTATATATATTACCATATATGTTTTTATTATAACCTTATATTACCCGCTTTTTAACTATCTTATATTAAGGTTTCACTTCGAGTAAATTTCGCTTTATTCTTCGCATGTGTCTTAATCTGTTATATCACTGATCCTTATACATATATCTTGATTAAATAATGTAAATAATGATATAAATATCATATATAACCAGTATATTTATATTATAATAATATATATAATATAGAGGTACAAAATGGAATACATCATTCATGGAGATGGTAAGTTGTACATACGCTTGAACGTTATTTCCGTTTTTATTGTCGTATTGAAAGAAATTATGTAAATGAAATATGTAAATATATATATATATATATCATTATTCTATTAACATTATTATATCATATAATTTCATCAAACTCATCCTTAATACATTTTATGTGGTGTGTGAATGAATCACATCGCTTTGAGGGGGCGGTAGTCCACACTTTCTCAAATGAGATTATCTCATTAACACCAAATGGAAAGTAGAAACATGTGTACTGAAAATGGAATAAAAAAGATTAAAGACATAAGAAATATAATATATTACATATATAAATATTTTTTCTATTATAATGGCCACCATGGTAGGTGGTGAATGAAAAATGAACAATTGTCGTTTTGTGAGGAAGTAGTTTGCCATACACGGAAATAATATGTTCAATATCCATTAGATGTAGGTGTATGTAACTATAGGTATAACCCATAGAATAAAACATCCTATTATATGGATGATACTGGTGATGTCACGTAGTAATGTTATAAATAGAGTAGAGTGAGATAAGAAGGAAAATATAGGAAATGATCTTGAGAAAAGACGTTACCTCTAAATTGGGTAACTCCTTTTGGTTTGTTGCAAAAACATTCCTTGATAGGGGTTCTACCAAAATTTAGGCTTCAAGATAGAAGTTAGGATTGTTTATAAGTTTATTGGGTTGTTATTGTCCTAACTTAAGAGGTTTGATAGTTTTGATGAATGGGTAGATGTGGTGGACTTTTACAGTGGAGAAGGAGTGGCACTCTTGTAAATATATGAAGAGAGAATTCCACACACATTTTTCATGTTTAATGTGGATCAAATAATATAAAACATTCTAGAAAATTGATTACAAGGTTGAAATATGTACATCCAATGGGTTTTGAACAAGTTTCTAGGTCGTTTTGGGTTTTAAATTTAAGGTTTACTACTTTATTAGCCTAATATTTCTCATAACTGATGTAATTAATTTTAATCACTTTCACTAATATTTTTTTGTCAACAAAAAATTTTTGTTTATTACAAATTATAAATTATTATTATTTCAAATATTGAATCCATTTTTCCAAATTCTAATCACAAAAGTGGTAGAAATTAATTTAAAATTAATCCCGCTGATGAGAGACACTGTGGGTTTTTAAAGTAAATATGATCAAAAGTTTGCTAAGTTTTTATATCCAATTTTAATGTGAAATTGGTTCCAAGAAAATAAATTGGATTAATTGATAAAAATATTATCTAAATAAAATATTAAAACAATTAAAATTATAATTTACAGTTATAAATAAATTATATGAAAAAACAGTTTTGAATTAAAATCTAGTATTTTTAATTATTCATTATAAGATGAACCCTTACATAAAATTAACAAAATTTATCCTAACATAATTTTTATGTTTAGATTAAATATATGAAGTTTATTTTGACATATTAAATCTATAAAGGTTCAAAAAATTTTATTTAAAAAGGGTTCACCATTAAAAGGTGGTAAAATTACATTTATAAAAAAATAGGGTTTTTAAGCATAAAATTGGGTTTGGTTTTATCTTATGTACACAGAATCTATAGGACGAATTTCAAAAATATTTTATTGAATATATAACATATTTATTACATTAATATCACTTAAAAATTTTAATTAATTTAATTTACTAGTTTAAAATAGATTTTTTACTATAACAATATTTTCCTTTATATTCAATCAGTTTTCATATTCATTTATAATTAATTAGTAACCTATGAATTCATCTTGTCTTTGTGTAAACCACATATTTTCATAACTTAGTTAATAATATGCATATCTATCAACATAAAATATAGGTTATATCTTATTATAATAATATTTTTAATAATATATTATAGTTAGGTAACACTCAGCCTTGCGTGTTACGCAAGCCATCATGGAAGTAAAATCATGCGTGTAATGTATGCTAAGTTGATGGTGCTTATAACCTATGATGAGTTGGTGTGCGTATAGCGCAAGACAAGTCAGTTCCATGTGAAAATAATGTTTAACTTAGTGTTTTAATATATATATATATTTATATTTATATTTATATATTAAAAAAAGAACTGTTTTTGGTGTCACATGAAATGAAAAATAACAAAAAGATAAATTAATTCAAAAATAATAATTCAAAAAATCTCAGGGTGTTACAAAAAAAAATTATGCCTAGTTGTATATTTTGTATCTCTATATAGAATCTTAATCATTCTAACCTTATCATTTTATTATAAACTATAATAATCCTTAAAGAACATCATTTGGGGATAACTCAAAGTCATACTTTGAGAGATAAATTGTCATTTTCCTTCACATAATATATATACAGCCAATGCGAAAGAGTGATAAATTAGAGACTAACTTTTTTATAACATTATAAATTTTATATTCTTAAAATTATTTAATAATATTAACAAAACCAAACATAAATACCCATATAATCATATGATATGAAGGTCCACTATATCAGCCTTGTGTTTTCATCAATTTTATAGATTATAGTAAAATCATTACATATATACATAATCTTTGTCACATCTCTATGTAACTATAGAATAATACCCTCACACTAAAATATTTAGTTGGTAATATCCATCAAGAAACCAAATTTTAATAATGATTATATTTAGGATTCATATTCCCAATATTCAACTCATTAAACAAGTTTTCAAACTCTTTACTTCATAACATCAAATGTTACAATGTTAATAACTTTTGTTGTCTACATATATCTTTTCTATGTTTTCCATCATAATCATTCTTGGGAATCTTTATATAAAAAATTTACCTTGAAATATTTTGGAAACACATGTAACTATTTACATTAATATTTTACCGACATTAACTAAACCTTTTAAGATATTAACTGATATTAACTTTGTATTTTAATAGGCATAAACATGTGTTTGTTAACTTTTAAAATCATTAATGTATAAATATACTTCCACATGTCTCTTAGATTCTATATTAATTTAAAAATATCTTACTAAGATATGCAAACTCTTTTTGTGTCATGAAGTAATAATTATTTATTTTAGTCGACCATGGATAGCCCCCCCCCCCCCCCTTTCTTCTAGGACCAGGGATAGACCCCCCCCCCCCCCTCATCCCTAGACCCCAGACAACCCCCCCCCCCCCCCACCCTCCTTCTTGTACCCCAGAAATCCCCCCCCCCACCCTCCTCCCTAGACCCCAGATAGCCCCCCGACCCGACACCCCAACATTGGGCTAGCGACAATTCAGCATATGTAAAATATCACGATAATTCACAAAAGGCTATGGTCCACCTACCTTGATTCTGGAGATAATCGCTCGGATCCCAATCTAAGATCTCTTCAAGATTCACCCTAAATCCCAATGGAAAAGATGTTTTTAGATCTTATGAAGAAGATGAGAGAAGAGTGCAAACCCGAATTGAAAAGAGGAAGCAAGGAGTGGATTAGACTCACCTGGATCTTCAATCCACACTTGACGACACTCAAAACTCCCAAGGATAGAAGGAGATCCTCCCTTAAGAGATCTTGAGATATTTTCATTGTGTTTATACTTGATCACAAGGATCCATGGGTCATTTGTAATGTGTATGATTCAACCTCATCTCAATCTGAGGCACAGTGTGTCTGGTACCACTCAAAGTGTCTCACTTTTATTTGAAATGGACATCATTTTATGTGAAAACAACAACTTGCATACGGAAAACTAACCAAACGCATTTTGATTCTATTGATACTTTAGGAAAACGATCCATGGGTCATTTGTGACATGTATGAGTCAACTCCGCCTCAATCCGAGGCACGATGTGGCTGGTACCACTCAAAATGTCTCACTTTTATTTGAAATGGACAAAATTTTAAGTGAAAACAAAAACTTGCATAAGGAAAACTGACCAAACACTTTCTAATTGTATTGATACTTTGGTACAAAAATTAATTATTCATTTTTGACGTGTAAAAGTCAACCTCGCCTCAATATGAGGCACGGTGTGGCTGGTATCACTCAAAGTGTCTCTCTTTTGTTTAAAATGAACACTATTTTAAGTAAAAACAAGAGACATATGTACAACTGGCCAAATGTATTCTGATTGTGTTGATATTTTTGAAAAACGATCCATGTGTCATTTTGGAATGTACGAGTCAACCCCGCCTCAATATGAGGCATGGTGTGGCCGGTACCACTCAAAGTGTCTCACCTTTATTTGAAATAGACAACATTTTAAGTGAAAACAACAATTGGCATACATAAAACCAACCAAACACATTCGGATTGTGTTGATACTTTAGGAAAATGATCCATGGGTCATATGTGACATGTAAAAGTCAACCTCACCTCAATCTGAGGCACAGTGTGTCCGTTATCACTCAAAGTGTCTTTCTTTTGTTTAAAATGGACACCCTTTTAAGTAAAAACAACTGGCATATGGAAAACCGACCAAACTTATTTCGATTGTGTTGATAATTTAGAACAAGGATATATGGTTCATTTTTTGACATGTAAGAGTAAACCCCACCTCAATCCAAGGCACGGTGTAGCCGGTTACCACTCAAAGTGAATCACTTTTATTTGAAATGGACAACATTTTAAGTGAAAACAACAACTGGCATATAGAAAACCAACAAACACATTTTTATTCTATTAATACTTTATTAAAACGATTCATGGTTAATTTGTGACGTGTACAAGTCAACCCCGCCTCCATATGAGGTATGGTGTGGGCTGGTATCACTCAAAGTGTCTTTCTTTTGTTTAAAATGGACACTCTTTTAAGTAAAAAACCGGCATACAAAAAACTGACCAAATGTATTCGGATTGTGTTGATAATTTAGAAAAAGGATCCATGGGTAATTTTTGACATGTACGAGTCAACCCTACATCAATCCAAGGTACAGTGTGGCCGGTATCACTCAAAGTGTATGTCTTTTGTTTAAAATGGACATCATTTTAAGTAAAAACAATTGGCATATGGAAAACCAACCAAACGTATTCAGATTGTGTTGATACTTTACCAAAAATATCCATTGGTCATTTTTGATGTGTACGAGTCAACCCCACCTCAATCCAAGTCACGATGTGGCCGGTAAAACTCAAATTTTCTTACTTTCATTTGAAATGGACAACATTTTAAGTGAAAACAACAATTGGCATACGAAAAACCAACCAAATGCATCCAGATTGTGTTGATCCTTTTGGAAAATGATCCATGGGTCATATGTGACATGTACAAGTCAGCCTTGCCTCAATATGAGGCATGGTGTGGCCAGTATCACTCAAAGTGTATTTATTTTGTTTAAAATGGACACCCTTTTAAGTAAAAACAATTGGCCTACAGAAAACCAACCAAACGTATTTTGATTGCATTGATACTTTAGAACAAGGATCCATGGGTCATTTCTGATGTGTATGATTCAAACCCGCCTCAATATGAGTTATGGTGTGGCCGGTACCACTCAAATTGTCTCACTTTTATTTTAAATGGACAATATTTTAAGTGAAAACAACAACAGGAATACGGAAAACTAACCAAATACATTCAGATTCTATTGATACTTTAAGAAAACAATCCATGGGTCATTTGTGACATGTACGAGTCAACCTCGCATCAATATGAGTCATGGTGTGGTGGGTACCACTCAAATTGTCACGCATTTATTTTAAATGGATATGATTTTAAGTGAAAACAACAACTTGCATACAGAAAACCAACCAAACACTTTTAGATTGTATTGATAATTTAGTAAAACAATCCATGAGTCATTTTTGAGTGTACGAGTCAACCTCAGCTCAATCTGAGGTACGGTGTGAAGGGTATCACTCTTAGTGTCTCTCTTTTGTTTAAAATGGACATCATTTTATGTAAAAACAACCTGAATATGGAAAAATGACCAAACTTATTTGGATTGTGTTCATACCATAGCACAACGATCCATGGGTCATTTTTGACTTTTATGAGTCAACCCTGCCTCAATCTGAGGCACGGTGTGGTCGGTAGCACTCAAAGTGTCTCACTTTTATTTGAAATGGACAATATTTTAAGTGAAAACAACAACTGGCATACAGAAAACTGACCAAAGGCATTCAGATTGTGTTGATACTTTAGTACAATGATCCATGGATCATATGTGATGTGTATGAGTCAACCTCGCCTCAATCTGAGGCACAATGTGGCCGATATCACACAAAGTGACAGTATTTTGTTTAAAATGGACATCATTAAGTTAAAACCAACTATCATACGGAAAACTGGCCAAACCTATTTTGATTTTTTTGATACTTTGGAACAAGAATCCATGGTCCAGCCTCACACAATCCACTTCTCATGTGAGGAAATACCCCTATTCTAAAACACAAGTCATTTAATACTCCAAGGACAACTACATTCCCTAAGTTACACAAGCTCATTGATACAAACACATTATCATCATCACTAAGTTCAAAGACACCCTCCCCAAACCATGGGGCATTATATTTGTGTTTGGTTGAATTAATTTATCCATTTTTTTTTATTTTGGATTATTAGTTTCTAATTTCTGAAATCAATCGTGTATGTGTTCTACAAAATGCAATTTTTTATGTATTATTAATTCTGTATAACACATATAATTACGTATTCGGTTATTTTATGTATTGTATTCATAATTGATAATTAAATTATGTATTTATTCAATTCAGTATTCAATTATGAATTGAATTCTGGATTGCACATGTAATTGTCATCTCAATTCTGAATTTAATTCTAAATCAATTATGCATTTTTATAATTACCTTATGAATTATTTTTTAATTTTGTATGTGTATTGTTAAAGGGTGAATTATGAGTTAAATATATATGAATTAATTTTCTATATGTATGTGTTATAGTTTTTTATTGTAGGTAATTGGAGTTGGGAAAGTTGGAAATGCAAAAAGGGAAGCCTGCTAATGGAAACCACAAAGCAGTAGGATGCTACCTGAATTGCATAGCAAATCCTATGAAAAAGGTTTACAACTGTTGGCATAGGGATGTGAATGTGTTCTATACCAATGGTTCTAAGAGAACCATTAGTAAAAACACTTTCCCAATGGTTTAAAAACTGTTGGGATATAGGTCAAATGTTTATATAAACCAATGGTTTGTGTAAACCATTGGTAAAAAAAACATTACAAAACTATATTCCAACGATTTGAAACCGTTGGAATAGCATGTTTACCAATGGTTTCAAACCACTTGTGAAAAGTTATACCAACAAGTTGACATAACTGTTGGTATAATTTATATTTCCTAACATATATGAACAGCTTTCCAGAAACTATTGTCATATGTTTTTCCCTGCAGCTTACTTCCCTACAGTTTGGATAACTGTAGGTATATATTATACCAACGGTTATCCATCTTTACCAATGGTTTGGAACCATTGGTAAAGGTTTAATTTCTAGTACTGTGTAAAATTTTCTGGAATCATTCATTATACTCTATTTTTTTCTCCTCTTGAATTGAAACAAAAATGACAAAAAATGACAAAAAAATCCAAAAAAAATGGCAAAATGTGTTGTAATTTGGGAGAACCAATAATCACCATTTTCTAGAACAATGATCTTCTGATCGTATATAGTTAGGTGATGGATGTGAGGTTTCATCGTATCATAATTTTCAAAAAAAAGTACAAAAACAGTTAAAAAATATTTAGGAGGGTGCACAAATCATTCATTATACATTGATCATGACCATACTTTGAGTTTTGGGAAATTCTTGTTGCTACATTAAAAGGGAGAATTTTATTACAGGTTTACTTTTGATATCATACATTTTATTAAGAGATTAGCCACCTCCTTGAGCCTTAATTTTTAAAGAATCAAATCCTACCAACCTTAAGCCTCAGATTCATTTTAACCTTTATTGCGAGTCCTCGTGATTTTAGGTGCCTATTGTCTTTACAAAGTGGAGAAAGTAGTTCATTTACAAGCCTTGGGATAAGGAGCATGTTCTCATGATATGAGCAAAACTCTACTTGAATTGTATCATGGGTTATGGTAGAAAAGAATCAAAAGTGAGGTAAATCATGACTTGGCATGTTTAATAATAATGAATCAAGGATCGTTAATGAATGAAAGGAGAAGTTCCATCAATTTTCAAATGGAAAAAATAAAATATGTAAATTATTTATTTCTTTGAAAAATGGGAAATTAAATTGATATTTTATGTAGATTTTTGAATGTTTGATTTCAAATTATTTTTTTTTTTGATTATATTCCATTGAAATTTGAATATTGGTAACATTGGTGTCTTTTGATTTCTATGTTGAGATTTTATACTTGAGGACAAGCATGGTTTTAGTGTAAGGGTATTTGACGGAGCAAATTATGTGCATATTTTCAATCAAATAATGAGTATTTTTTACTATTTTTTAATGATAAACCCTATGTATTTACTTAATTTATTAAAATAATGGGTAATTTGAATTTTATGATGGAAATGAGGAAAATTGAGAAAAGTGCATAATTCTGGATTTTGGACAGATTTTGACCACAAGGGTAGTTTTTTCATTTCTTAAACAATACAATTCCAAATTTAGTGATTCATTTTTTAGGATCCTGATTTTATTTCTTTCAGCCTTGTCTTCTGGACTAGGAGCTGATTCAGCCATCCAAAGAGCTTAAAAATCAATGAAGTTTATGATTTTTCTAGGCGGATAGTGTGGACCCCACCACCATAATGGAACCACAACTCGGCCTAAACACATCCAATTAAGGTGATTCCACTTGTGAAAGCACGAGGACAGATAGATAAGGATCTTAAATAAATTTATGGAGTTTTTAATTCATTAAGTTTGTCATTGAATGATATACTTTTGGAGAAACCTTCCTAAAAGCTTAATCCAAAAAAAGAATCCTCCAATGAAAAAAATCATAACTCCTTTATCCCATATCCAAATGATCTGAAAGTGTTAGGGTGAACTTATAAAACATTTATGAACATCTTTAGAGAATGGTTTTATGCGTGAATTAGCCATGTAATTGGTCAAAAATGGGCAAACATTTAGAGGACATAATTCTACCTATAAAAGGAGGACATCGCCTCCTTCTCAAATCATCAGCTCAACACCCAAAGCCAAGGAGGGATCCCACTGGGGAACGGGATGCTACTACACCTCTTTCCCCCCTAATTTCGTCTTTTATTTTTATTTTCATTTTAGTTTTCTTTTATTTTAATTTCAAATTTTAATTGATTTTTTAGATTTATTAATCCACGCATTTGTTTCTCTCCATCCATTTTCCTCATTTTGTTCCATCTCTTTATCTCCTATTCCACCAACTCCACTAAGTAATCTCATAATCTAAGAAATTATAGGATAACCCCAAGTCTTTAATTGGGGGAGGTTAATATATTCATGAATTTTCAATAATGTTTTTTTTATTTTTTGTGGTAAATTTGTGTATCATGCATTGATGAGGTGAATGTCCCCGACTGGGTGACGGACCCCAGTGACATGAAACTCAAACTATTTCTATTCTATAAAATAATAGTGATTCAAACATGATATTTCATATTTGTATTATAAAACTAAAATAAAAAAAGGAATATAATGATTGAATCCATGACTGAACCCGAAAACCAAGTACTTTCTTATTAACTTCATTCTGTTTATACTTGCATCTTAATATAAATTTAGAATTATTACTTTACATGTCATTGTTTCAAATAATGAAAAAAACACAAAAATATTGTAATTGTTTTCATTATATAATAAAAACAAAAAAAAGAGATAGTTTAGATGATATATAATAAAGTAAGTAAACTACATTGAGAAGCCTCCTCAAGAGAGAAAACCCTGGTCAGCCACTTTGCTGCACTAGGAAAAAAATAAAAATAAAATTTCCATGCCCCGCGACATGCATGCATCCAAAACTGGTTCCTTTCTTGAGATCCAATCCTTAGTCCATTTACGTTTACTATTTTCACATCTTATTTAGATTTCATTTTTAAAATAACTAAAAAAATTTCCATGATGAATTCAAATGATTATTATTCTACATTTACTAAAAAATACTCACAGGTGAAAGAAAAAGACTTTACTGAGGAGGTCCTCCAATGAAGAGTTAGTGTACTGATGATAAAGGTCAAGAAGGTGCAAAGAGGCATAACAACATGGATCTTACCAGAAGATTTGATGGTCATGATCGATGAACTCCAAGCCGACATAAAGAGATTTGAGGCTAAGAAGGAAGTGCCACTGGTCTTCCCAGATTTCACTGAAGACATCCATGAAGTTGAGGTCAAACTTGAAATGGAGGAGCCTAAATATCTACCTCCATCCTGTGATAATCAACTCCAAGAGGAAATTTCCATCAAATAAGAGATTCCAGCTGAACCAACTCAGGGAGATGATGCTTTATTGAACTCAAATTCCTTTAATTTTATTGAAATAAATTTTAGTATAACTCCGAATTGGATTGAATTTTTATAATCAGATGATTCCTATTATGCCCTGGAGGATGAAGAGACAAAAGAATATGCACCTGTTGGGAACACCTTTAGCGCCCTAAAGACAAAGAATATTTACTAAAGGGAGTAGAATAAGGGAAAGGGAATATTTCACAAGTAGAAAAAAAAGAGGAGGAGGTTCCATACTTCATCCTACCCCCACCTTGGAAGTCGTACCACATTGTGAATGGGGTGGATCTAGTGTAATCTATCCATGGAGTCCTCCTAAACAAGAAAAAAGAAGTGGATGCTAAGAAAAACCACATGTTTTGGTTCATGTCAAAGAAGCTTCATCCACCATCTGACCTTGGATAACAGCTGGTACTGCCCTCTGGAGGTAGTAAAAATTCAGGGCCCACTTGGGGGATCGTACCAAGATTTATCATTACTTGATTTTTAGAAAATTAGATTTCAATTTATTTTCTTAGATTTAGTGTAGCATTCATCCCAATCCACTTATCTTTTTGAGCTTAAAATACATGATCCTTATGATTAATTGTGTAATTCTATTTTGTAGGTTGATAATGGAAGAAGACAGCCCTAGACAGTGAAGGGGAAGGACCAAGTTTCAAAAAAAAAGGGAGTTCACTTTTAGTGTTTTATCTTTTAAACTCTCTACATTTTTTACACAACATGTTTTGAGAATTAATGATAAAATTTCATGCTCACACTTGAATTCAGGTTTTACTCAACTTATCTAGAAGACATGAATTTGTTAGGAAAACGGTGATGCCATGTTTTTTATTTAAATTTTTAAATGATTAATTGATTGAATTGAAGAATTGAATTTTTAAAATGAAGCATGGATATTGAAATAATGACTCATTATTTGAAGTAATTAATTGATTCATGTAAATGAAATTTCCCTACTATCTTTCCTACTTTGAATTTCTAAAATTTATATGAATTGATTTGTTATTATTAGTCATGCCATGAGTGATTGTCCAATGTTATATTTCTCATTCCCGAGAGGATTTATAGACCAATTAATTATTATTTATTCTTGAGCATATTTCTTGAGTGATCTTGGGACATGTCACCGACCAAAACTTTCATTTGAACTTGTCGAAGCTATGACTATGTGAAAACATATTTAAAATGATTGAGTCGTCTTTTGAAAAGCCCTTATCTTTAAAGGACACCTTTACATCAATCCTTATTTTATCCCATAGAGACCATGAATGATCTTTATAGGTATGATCCATGTTTCAAGCCATTTTTATGCATTCCTACTCTACTGATGGTAATTTCATGGTATTTTAAAGATGAAGTGTGGGGGATAAAGGGAATGATGGTGCACGGGATGATACACATTGTAAGGAAGAAGTATGGGGGTGTTATTTTAGGTTGTGTAATCATTCATTATACTCAATTATTTTCCCCTATTGAATTGAAAAAAATGAAAAAAATGAAAAAAAGATCCAAAAAAAATTGAAAAATGGGTTATGATTTTGGAGAACCAAAAATCACCATTTTCCAGAATGAAGATCTTATGATAGTATGTGGTTAGGTGATGGACATGAGGTTTTATCTTATCGTAATTTAAAAAAAATAAAAAGTAAAAAAAAGTTAAATAAAATATTCATGAGGGTTCACAAATGATTCATTATACATAATTTGATCATGTTTTTACTTTGACTTTTGGGAAATATGTGTTGCTACATTGAAGGGGAGAATTTCATTACACTTATACTTTTGATATCAAACATTGTACTTAATAGATTAGCCTCCTCCTTGAGACTTAATTTTCAAAGCATCAAATCCTACCAACCTTAAGCCTCAGAGTCATTTGAACCTTTATTGCAAGTCCTCATGATTTTAGGTGTCTTTTGTCTTTACAAAGTGAAGAAAGTAGTTCATTTACAAGCCTATGTATAAGGAGAATGTTCTCATGATATGAGCATAAATCTACTTGAATTGTATCATGAGTGACTAAAGAAAAGAATAAAAATTGAGTTAAATCATGAATTGGCATGTTTAATAATAATAAATCAAGGACCTTGAATGAATGAAAGGAGAAGTTCCATCAATTTTCAAAGGGGAAAAGTAAAATATGTGAATTATTTATTTCTTTGAAAAATGGGAAATTAAATTGATATTTTATGCAAGTTTTTTATTATTTGATTTCACATTGAAATTTTTTTGATTATATTGCATTGAAATTTGAATATTGGTAACATTGGTGTCCCCTGATTTCTATGTTGAGATTTTATTCTTGAGGACAAGCATGGCTTAACTGTGGGGGTATTTGATAGAGCAAATTTATGTTCATATTTTCAATCAAATAATGAGTATTTTTACTATTATTCAATGATAAACTCCATGTATATACTTTTTTTATTAAAATAATGGGTAATTTGAATTTTATGATGAAAATGAGAAAAATTGAGAAAAGTGCATAATTCTGGATTTTGGATAGATTTTGAACACCAGGGTATTTTTTTCATTTCATAAAAAATATAATTCCAAATTTAGTGATTAGTTTTTTTTATAATATTGATTTTATTTTCTTCAAATTTTTCTTCTGGACCAGGAGCTGATTCGGCCATCCAAAGGACTTAAAAATCAATGAAGTTTTTTATTTTTCTGGGAGGATAGCGTGGACCCCACCACCATAACAGAAACACGCCTCGGCCTAAACACATCCAATTGAGGTGATTTCACCTGGTATAGAACGATTACAGATAGGATCGGCTCTTTAACAAATATTGGAGAGTTTGGAAATCATAAAGGTTGTCATTGAATGGTATACTGTCAGAGGAACCTTCCTTGAAGTTTCATCCAAAAAAAGAAATATCCAATGAAAAATTCATAACTTGTTCATCCAATGTTCAAATGAACTGATATTTCTAGGGTGAAAGTCCAACACATTTATGAACATCTTTAAAGAAGGGTTCCACATGTGAATCGGCCATTTAATTGGTTAATAATGAACAAAAATTTGGTGGATAGAATTATGCCTATAAAAGGGGGCCCTTGCCTCCTTCTCAAATCATCAGCTCAAAACCCAAATCCAAGGAGGGATCCCACTAGGGAACAGGTCGTTGTTGCTCCTCTTTCCTCCCTCATTTCTTCTTTTATTTTTATTTTAATTCTAGTTTTCTTTTAGTTTCATTTTAAATTGTAATTTATTTTTTAGTTTTATTAATCCATGAATTTGTGTTTCTCCATCCACTTTTCTTAATTTCTTTCCATCTCTCTATCTCCTCTTACACCCACTCTAAAAAGTAATCTCATACTCTCAGAAATGAGAGTATAACCCCGAGTCTTGGATTGGGGGGAGGTTAAGATATTCATGAATTTTCTTTAAAGTTTTTTTTATTGTTTGTGATAGATTTGAGTACCATGCATTGGTGAGGAGAATGTCCCCAATTGGGTGATGGCCCCCAATGACAGGAAACTAAAACTATTTCTATTATGGAAAATAATAGTGATTAAAACATGATATTATATGATTGGATTATCAAACTAAAATCAAACACAAAAAGGAAAATAATGATTAAATCCAAGACTAAACCCCAAAACCAAGTACTTTCTTCTTAACTTCATTCTGTTTAGACTTGCATCTTAATATAAATTAATAATTATTACTTTACATGTCACTGTTTAAAATAATCCAAAAAACACAAAAATATTGTCATTGTTTTCATTATATAATAAAAACAAAAAAAAGAAATAGTTTAGGTGATATAGAATAAGGTAAGTGAACTACATTGAGAAGGCTCTTCAAGAGAGAAGACCCTGATCAGCCACTATGCTACACTAGGAAAAAAATATAATTGTTTTTCTCCACGCCCCGTGATAGGCATTCATCCAAAACTGGCACCATTTCCGGGGATCCAATCATTAGTCCATTTACTTTTTATATTTTCACATCTTAGTTAGATTTAATTTTATAAAAAAAATTAAAAAAATATTTCCATGATGAATTCAAATTATTATAATTCTACACGGATAGAAAATTACTCATGGGTGTAAGAACAAGACTACACTGAGGAGGCCCTCCAATGAAGTGTTGATGCAATGATGATAATGGTCCAGAAGGTGAAAAGAGGTGTAACAACATGGATATTACCAGAGGATTTGATGGTCATGGTTGATGAAATCCAAGCCAACTTAAAAATATTTGAGGCAACAAAGGAATTTCCACTGGTCTTCTTGGATTTCACTGAAGACATCCATGAAGTTGAGGTCAAAC